>CM077170.1:4364424-4964424 GCA_039654105.1 Coreius guichenoti | reverse complement strand
CACCCTCCATCCTCTGCTAATAATGTCAGATGAACTTCTCTGAAAATCAAGTGCTGCGTCAGTCTAGATGTGTCAGTGAATGGAGTGGGTGTAATGAAGGATGGAAGAACAACTCTCAACAGCAGTGTGGAGTGCTGAACATGCAGTACTCAGCAGGTGATGTAGTACAAATCTTACAAATTATATTGAATGTGAGTGGTGTTTGCCTGTAGAAAAATCGCACAATGTTAAGGTGTTTTGAATGGTTGCTAGGGCATTGCTATGTGTTTTGTAGGGTGGTTGCTAGGGGGTTGCTAGGGTGCTATGTGTTTTGTACACACTGTACGATTTTCAAAGTCATTGTATCACTTTTCTTCTCACACTACACGATTATCTGGGATACCATTTAGTTGCTGTGCACATTTATACAATGTTTCAAGAGGAAGAATCACAGACTCTGGAAAAATCAATTCTGTCTGTTCTATAAACTAAGTTTCACAACCAAACACAAACACAAGGAGTGATACAGGTCACAGATCACGTGTGGGACTGCATTTCTTCCTGTTAAAATGGTAGCCTGCAAGCTTGAGATCCAAGCTGTCTGTGCACTGATTTACAGTGAAAAAGAAGAAAGGTTGCTTGCAGAAGCCATGCTTTCTGATGTTCTGTTTCAGGTCTATGACTCCTCCCCCAGGACCTTCCCATCTTGCATCTTGTATCTTGCTCTCTCATTGGCTGTAGGTTGTCGCCGATGTAATTTTCAGTCGAAACACATTTCACACTACAGGACTCTATTAAGATGTGTTTTGATCAATCGGATCAGAAGTGGACGACGGTAAACAGATGTAAACGGGGTCTAATACGTTTTGAGCTTATCCACTTTTGACCACTTCCAGAGGTCATAGAAAACGGATTCGACCGGATTTCTTTCGTAGTGTAAACGCTCATGTTGTTGAATGAGTTCGAACAGCCGCAAAAAAACGCCTTCTCTCTGCTTACTATAAACATTATGGGAAGTGCACTAGCCAGATGGGATTTAAACTTTGTCAGCTGGAGACTTAAGTTTGGTTTGAAGATGAAAAACGTACCAAGCACAATGTTCTCTCTTCACTCCTGTTTTCTAACACTCACTGCGTTCGGCGTGGTCTTGCGGATGTCAGAGCGGAAAAGAAAGTTGATGCTCTCCCTATGTTTTTCCGTCATCTTCAGTGCATTCATATGTAAATTGCACAAGCTTATTTTGTCCATTAGATCGAAAGATCTGAAAAAGCACACACGTTTACCCGCCCATAGACCCTCCCCTCGAAGAAATCAGGACAGAAGTGACTGAAAGTGGACAAAAGAGAAGGATTAAATACCAGGGGCCAGATTTACTAACAGCTTGCTCCAGTGTAAACCCTCTTTTGACATTAAAAAAACCTACTGTCAGGATTTACTAAAGACACGCAGTGATAAATTAGCACTGAAAAGGCATGGACAGGGTTATTTTTGTGGCTAACCTTATTGCATATGTATTTGTAGGAGTTTCCCTTTCAGGTGCAAAATTTATGGGAGGAGAGTATTTAAATGAATCATGCAAGGTGATTTACTAAGGTTTGCGCCATTATTCAAGTGCGTCTTATTTGTTCATATACAAGTGCGTCTTAAACCAGACGCTAATGGGTAGATTGCGCTGGTCATTATGGAAATGATCCGGCTGAGTCTGTGTTCATTTAATTTGTGCGTCGTCAGTAGATCACGTGCAGAACTGTCCACTCCCACTGGCGCTTTTATGGGATTGCGCTCTCACGCTAATTTGCCCTGTTTAGTAAATCTGGCCCTATGTGTAAACAGGAATGTGTCTCCCTCATCTACTTGTGATCCAATCGACCAAAATGCATCTTAATACCAGGTGTAAACAGGGCCTGAGTCACAGACAGGTCCAGATATTTAGCATGCTAAATATGTCTCAGGCATCGGCAACGCATCTGCGCTTTTCTCAAATCTTGTCTTTGATAATACAGACTATGTGATTTTGACTCACAAGAACATGCACTGATATGATATTGTCTTACAACAGAATCAGATAATAAACAAGGTGTTTAATAGAATAAATATTGACATCAAGCTTGTTTGTGATTATAGGCCTAATCGTTTTAACAGTATTTATTGAAGTTGCTGGCTGACATACACTTTACATGCATGTTTGCAAACATGCAATAATCTCTCACTTAGGAACCCTGAAGTGAAACTCTTTGATATGTTGATACAGGCCTTAATGTGAGAAAATATTTAAACGAGTATTTTCAGTATCAGTTATGAGCGAACAAGCCCCAGATCAAAGCGTTCTTACATATGTCTTATATATATCAATGCCAGTTCATTCAAAGATCTGACACTAACATAAATCTGTTCAACAAAATGATCATAATTCACGTGGCATGCCACATAAGACAGGATCTTCCATTGTTTTCGATGTTTTAATGAGATGTTCTCAGAAAGCTGAAGATGACACAGCAAACGTCACAGGCCAGAGGCCTACGTGACACAAATACCAAAGAAATTTGTTTTCCTCCTTTCTCCTCACCCCATGTTGTCACATGAAATCTTCAATCTTTCATTTTATATCAGACGGCAAGTGTTTCCTCTAGCACAAGACTGGCTTAGTCACTCTCTGCTTTATTTAATTCTATACCCCCCTTTCTTTTCTGTTCCTCTAGCTCGTCCTCTAATAAGACATGTTCCACTTTTGAAGGTCTCATTTCACTGATAATGTCGCAGTCCTAGAAGACATTGACATCATCTGTGTGCAGATAGCTGACATATATATATATATATATATATATATATATATATCTCTCTCTCTCTCCTCTCTTTTGTCTTTTTTTTTTCTCTCTATCACCTTCTTTCTTTAAAAACCAAGCTTAATCAGGTGAAGGTAATGTCCTATTACTCGTCTTCTCTGGCTCTGTGAGTTCTTAAGTTCCATTTTTCAAAATGAAATTGAACATTTTCATGATAAATGCAATATATTGAAATATCAGAAATGGAAAGTTGATGACTGAAAAATACGACACATTGACTGAACTAGAGAACGGAGATGCATCGAATGGACCGTAAAGTGGTTAGTGAGCTTAAGGATGCTCTTTCTTTCTTTCTTTCTTTCTTTCTTTCTTTCTTTATTTCTTTCTTTCTTTCTTTCTTTCTTTCTTTCTAAAGAACCTCTTCTTAATATTAATAGTTCATTATTGGTATATGTCCCATTTTTTTTTTTTAAGCTGGCTGTTATTAAACCTCTTATAAAAATAAATAAAAAAATCTTGATCCTAGAGAATTAGTTCATTACAGATTAATCTCGAATCGCCCTGTTCTGTCAAAGATACTAGAAAAGACCGTATCCTCACAATTATTTTCCTTCTTAGAAAGAATCTGTCAGGATTTTGACCGTATCATTGTACTGCTCTCATTAGTTACAAATGATTTGCTCTTATAATCTGATCGTGGTTGTATCTCTCTATTAGTGTTACAGGATCTTAGAGCTGCATTTGATATTATCGATCATAATGTTTGAATAGGTATTGGCATGGTTCAAATCATAATTATCTGACTGTTACCAATTTGTAGCAGTACATGGAGAGGTATCATCATATTGATCACAAGTTCAGTATGTAGTACCTCAAGGCTCAGTACTAGTACCATTGCGTTTCTCCTTGTACATGCTACCCTTGGGAGAAATCATTAGGAAGCATGGTGTTAGTTTTCACTGTTATGCTGATGATACTCAGTTCTATATTTGAAAATATAGAAATATACCAACACTGTAAAAAAATGATAGGATCAATAGTTAAGTTAATTTAACTCATCAAAATAAGTTAAGCAATTTCAACTTTTTAATTTAAGTTATATAAGATTTAACTCAAAATTGTAAGTCAGTTTAATGTAAATTGTAAATAGTGAGTTGAAATGACTTGTACTTTTAAGTTGCTTTAACTTAATTTAAGGCAGCACCTGAACTTAAGTTTTTAAGTTGAAATAGGTTGATTTTTTACAGTGAATTTACAAAACTAGCGATATAAAAATTGGATGACTAGTAATTTCCTACTACTAAATTTAGAAAAAAACAGAGGTTTTAATTATTGGACCAAAAACCTCAGCATGTAATAACCTAGAATATTCTCTAACACTTGATGGCTGCTCTGTTATGTCTCCATTGTCAGTTAGGAACCTGGGTGTGTTATTTGATAGCAGTCTTTCATTTGAAAGCCTGATTTTTAGTGTTTGTAAAACAACATTTTTCCATCTTAAAAATATATCTAAATTATAACATATGCTCTCAATGACAAATGCTGAACAGTTAGTTAATGCGTTCATAACCTCAAGGCTAGATTATTGTAATTCTATCCCGGGTGGTTGCCCTGCACGCTTAATAAACAAACTCCAGCTGGTCCAAAATGAGCCTGTTTTCTTCTTCTTCTTCTTCTTCTTCTTCATCCTGTCAACTGATGAAGTTTGAGTTCCTTGCCACTGTCGCCTCTGGCTTGATTAGATGGGGACACTTAATATTCAAGAATATTATTGATCTGACTGCACTGGAACTATTTGATGAGAACTGAACTGAGCTGGACGATGACATCTCTGATTCCTGCACAGCTGCTTTATAGCCAAATTGAACTAATTTAATGATTGATGATCTTTATAACAGAACTGAATCAACACTAATCTGACCTCAGCTGAACAATGATCCTGTTTTGGTTTTCGAGCTGCTTTACAGCCCAGTTGAACTCTGTTTGCATCATTGAATCATTATTTTCCCGTTGATCAATCTGTATTGTATAAAACACTAAACAAATAAAGGTGACTTGACTTTGTTCATTAGTTCATTTTAGTGTATTACATAGATACTGCAATAATTTGTATTACGATAAATTAAAGTCAGTGCTATAATGACATGACATATGTATATATTTTTTTCATATTACAATACAAAATATTTCTTTCTTTTGATTTTTGGAGTGAAATAGGACTTGAATGTGTTTTTGACAGGTTTTCCTGTGATCCTCCTCTATAAAATGTTAAGTAAAGGACCGCATACATCCTTTTTGTCTGTGTAATTAAAATCTGCATTACACTGATGTATTATACATTGTTTAGATTGACAGTCTGGGCCCTCTGGTCAAACTCTGTTGAGAATTATACTGCCTATATACACACACACGGAGGAACCGTCCCGGTGGAGCAACATCCTATTAGATGACTGCTTTTGTGAAGTGGTGTAAAAGACAGATATACCTCTGAGAATTAAACCAGATGATTCTGGAGAAGTAAGTGTGTGTGTGTGTGTGTGTGTGTGTGTGTGTGTGTGTGTGTGTGTGTGTGTGTGTGTGTGTGTGTGTGTGTCTAAGGCCTGTCCCAGATTATACAGCTACAACTCTATCTTTAGACTGATGATGTGCACCCATCTACTTCTGAACATTTCTGCTCTGAATCAAACATCACTTCTGAATTTTTCTTTTTCCGTGACACCGCTAAAACTCCCAAGTTTAACTTTTTGACTTTATTTTTGGAGGTTTTAACAAGATGTAATTTTCTGGTTTTAGATGTACTGTAGATCGTGTTGTTGTATAGGGCTTAATACAGAGCCATTTTTATGTAGATCAGTCCAGTTATGACTGTTTCATATTGAAATTAATTAAATGCAAAACTTTTTTGGAGCTAATACAGCATGACAGGATCTTGGTTTCTTTTGAGATATCTAATAGATATCTTATTGCTTCATGACACCGTGTCCTAACTACACGCGACGCGATAAAAGGTATCTTTTCCATGTTAATTTTTGTCCTAACCAGCCGCGACGGCGACACGCGATGATTCTATTTTAGAAACGGTTTCTATTTCTGTGACGTCGCGCTGGAACAACAACACAAAACATGGCAATGATAATCTCAGGTAGTGTTTATGTGCTTTATTTAATGCTAAAAGCGTGTAATGTGATTTTGAATATCATTTAGTGCTCCCAGCTTTGTAACGTAGTCGTACTAAAAGCAACAATGGATAATTCACCTCAGATCTTGAATAAAAAAAGATTGTTTTAGAAACTCAGTATGTATTTTTTATTAATGTTTAAATTGTGTAATATTTGT
The DNA here is from genome assembly GCA_039654105.1 of Coreius guichenoti. Classification (NCBI taxonomy): domain Eukaryota; kingdom Metazoa; phylum Chordata; class Actinopteri; order Cypriniformes; family Gobionidae; genus Coreius; species Coreius guichenoti. The sequence continues at coordinate 4,958,326 of CM077170.1, read as the reverse complement.
GAATTTGATTATGTACTTATTCATTTCCTTGCAAGTGCAAATCAAGATTAATCTCTGGTGCCATAGCCTACACTTGCCGCGAGAGCCCGCCCACACGCTTTTCTGATTGGCTGTGGTTTTTTATTGATTTGTTGCATCTCGTCGTCGCGTCTGGTGTGGACAGACAAGTTGCTTGTTGCTGGAATCTTATTGCGTCGCGTGTAGTTAGGACACGGTGTGACAGTGTTTCATTACCTTAGGGAGAGTCAGGGTTAGTTTAAGACGTTTTCGTATTTAATTACCAAGGGCATGAAAATGTCAGTCAACATGTTTTTCCTGTTTTTGGTGTATAAATGTTCCTTTTCTTTACCCAACATCAGTGCAAATACAAAATGCACTTGATCCCAACAAATATTTGGCTACAAGATCTCCACAAATATTTGCCTCTTACTTTAGGGGATTATTCCTATTAATTTTTGTTTACCCATCATGTACATGACAATGTTTCTTTGCACGATTCTCATTACTCGTACTCCCACTGGGATCATGATGCCAACATCTGCCATTCTTTGTTGGGAATGTTGGAAATGTGTGTTTGAAAGAAGAGAATAGCATGTGGCCTTAAACCATTTTATTAGCATGGCACTATGCTGTCTTAATTTAGCCTATACTGCACTAAACTTTACACATTATGGGCCAGATTTACTAACAGCTTGCACCAACGCAAACCCTCTTTTGGCATTAAAAAACTACTGTCAGGATTGACTAAAAGACACGCAGTGAAAAATTAGCACTGAAAAGGTGTGGACAGGGTTATTTTTGCGGCTGACCTTATTGCATATGCATTTGTAGGAGTTTCTCTTTCAGATGCAAAATTTATGGGAGGAGAGTATTTAAATGAATCATGCAAGGTGATTTATTAAGGTTTGCTCTCGTCAATTTACTGGTGTTTGCGGCATTATTTACCGCCCAAAAAAGCATGTCTTAAACTAGACTCTAATTTGCGCTGCTCTTGGTAGTCATTATGGAAATGATCCGGCTGCGAATCCATTTGCATGTCTAATTTTTGCTATTTGACAAACTAGAGAACTAATATACTGTATTAAAATATATAAAATAATTAATAAATCAACTAATTATTCATGCTCACCCCACTCCTTATTTGTACTTTTTTTTTTTTTTCTTAAGAAAACTATGAATAGGCAGGAGAATTTCACTTTAATCTAGTTCAATTAAGCATGTCTTCATTTTTGTTTCTGCCAGAAAAAGCAGATATGAATAAATTGTAAATGCGGCTCCAGCCATATTCCTCTCAGAGCACAGAAATATATGAAAAATGTATGCAGTTAATCCCCAGTGACACATATGTACGCACCACCATTCTGTAACTTTGATGGCATGTCAAATATTGAATAAATATTTTATAAACACCATGGGATGTTTCTTTATTCAAGAAAGAAAAAAAAAATTGTTCTAAGAAAACTTCCAAGATTTTGGAAGTTGATGAACAGCAATAAAGGTTGATTTCCAAATCACCATCGCTCAAAACAGTGAGCTCAATTCATTTAAAAGACAGAATATTAATGCACAAACACTCAGTATTTCAAATCTTATTTCTATACATGACTCCTGTTCTGTACTACTTTCAAAAAGTTTCCTTCTGTCCTTTAGATAAAGAAACACTTAGGCTAGTTAAAACTTTTTTATCATCTCAGTTCAGGATTGTTTAAGGTGTGATTGTATGTTTTGCACCCCATGGCAGGCCCAGGGAGGCAGGCGGAGAAACCAGCATGGATTCATCCTGGTCCTGTTGCTCCTGAGGCTGTGGTGTTCTTGGCCCGGATGGGCTCCAATCTCACCTGCTGCTATTGCCATGAGACAATAGCCTGCTGTAATCAACCCTTGCTCAATTGTTTTCTTCTCTGGCTCTCACCTGCATGGGCTTCTACCGCAGTGACATTCAGATCAGTGCCAGTATTCAGACAGTGCAGAATGGAGTCCCTCACTGTTTGCTCCATAAAAGATGATGAGAGGGTTCCATTGCAACACATCAAGAGGGTCGCTCTGAATCATGTGTGGCAGCTTTATATGACAGACAAAAAGTCTTCACAAGTGCTGCTGTCTGAGTTGGCAATGGAATTATATGCGTTATGTATTTCAGATGATGTTTTTCTAGATGCATGCATAGAAAATACTAATTTTTAGATTTTAGATTACAATGCTTTTTAAAAGTTATTAAAATGGACATTTAAAAAAAAAATTACAAACTCAACAAAAATACTAAAACTTGAACTAAAATTAAAGTGAACACAGAAAATAATAATAATAAAAAAATTGTATATCAATGATACTAAAATAACTGATTTGACTTTTTTGGAAAGGGAAACAAAGTTGCTTTATTTAACATGACTACAACTGTTTACTTGTCCATCGTGCATTTGGTTAAACCATAAGAAGTAATCCATGTAACTTGCAAAATGTGCAATATTTTGAACCTCCTGAAGCCATATGACAGTTTTGGACTTTGGAATTTGGAATGAAATGCAGATGAATAAAAGATGACAAGATTTTTGGTACTGGTTAACTATAAAACATTTTTTTTTTTTCGAAGTTGTAAATACACTTTAAAAAAAAAAAAAATATATATATATATATATATATGATCAATATGTTATGACAACATACACTCACCTAAAGGATTATTAGGAACACCATACTAATACTGTGTTTGACCCCCTTTCGCCTTCAGAACTGCCTTAATTCTACGTGGCATTGATTCAACAAGGTGCTGAAAGCATTCTTTAGAAATGTTGGCCCATATTGATAGGATAGCATCTTGCAGTTGATGGAGATTTGTGGGATGCACATCCAGGGCACGAAGCTCCCGTTCCACCACATCCCAAAGATGCTCTATTGGGTTGAGATCTGGTGACTGTGGGGGCCATTTTAGTACAGTGAACTCATTGTCATGTTCAAGAAACCAATTTGAAATGATTCGAGCTTTGTGACATGGTGCATTATCCTGCTGGAAGTAGCCATCAGAGGATGGGTACATGGTGGTCATAAAGGGATGGACATGGTCAGAAACAATGCTCAGGTAGGCCGTGGCATTTAAACGATGCCCAATTGGCACTAAGGGGCCAAAAGTGTGCCAAGAAAACACCCCCACACCATTACACCACCACCACCAGCCTGCACAGTGGTAACAAGGCATGATGGATCCATGTTCTCATTCTGTTTACGCCAAATTCTGACTCTACCATCTGAATGTCTCAACAGAAATCGAGACTCATCAGACCAGGCAACATTTTTGCAGTCTTCAACTGTCCAATTTTGGTGAGCTCGTGCAAATTGTAGCCTCTTTTTCCTATTTGTAGTGGAGATGAGTGGTACCCGGTGGGGTCTTCTGCTGTTGTAGCCCATCCGCCTCAAGGTTGTGCGTGTTGTGGCTTCACAAATGCTTTGCTGCATACCTCGGTTGTAACGAGTGGTTATTTCAGTCAAAGTTGCTCTTCTATCAGCTTGAATCAGTCGGCCCATTCTCCTCTGACCTCTAGCATCAACAAGGCATTTTCGCCCACAGGACTGCCGCATACTGGATGTTTTTCCCTTTTCACACCATTCTTTGTAAACTCTAGAAATGGTTGTGCGTGAAAATCCCAGTAACTGAGCAGATTGTGAAATACTCAGACCGGCCCGTCTGGCACCAACAACCATGCCACGCTCAAAATTGCTTAAATCACCTTTCTTTCCCATTCTGACATTCAGTTTGGAGTTCAGGAGATTGTCTTGACCAGGACCACACCCCTAAATGCATTGAAGCAACTGCCATGTGATTGGTTGATTAGATAATTGCATTAATGAGAAATTGAACAGGTGTTCCTAATAATCCTTTAGGTGAGTGTATGTTTTACATTGCTTTAACATAAAAATAAGTTAATCAATTTTCAACTTTTTATACAAGATTCAATTCATTTTTTTTTAAGTCAGTTTAATATGATTTACTGTAAGTTGAAATGACTTAAACATCCAAGTTACAATTTTTTTTTTTTTTTTTTTTTTTTACAGTTTATAAAAGATTATTGGGGTACAAATTACATGAAAATACTATTTTAGTCTTTCTACTTCAAAAATTCATTTTTAATTAAATCTTACTTGCCATTTCTTTGTAATTATTTGTGAAGTTTACTTGCTGTTTCTTAGTGCAAATTAGTGTATTCACTGTAAAAAAAAAAAGTTGCTGCCTTACATTTTTAAGTACAATCAACTTGGATGTTTAAGTCAACTCAACTTCAATTACATTAAACTGACTTGAGTTGAATCTTGTACATAAAAACATAAAAAAAGGTTTAAAAATGCTTAACTTGTTTTGATGAGTTAAAGCAATGTAAAACATATGTTGTCATAACTTATTGATCATATGTTTTCTTTTAGAGTTCTTATATTTAGGTTATGTGACTAAACAGAGGTAAGACGTATTAATATTTTCATTAATTCCAGTTCTACAATTGGGAATTCTTGTCAAAAGAGAGTTTTTACGGGTGCACCTCAACTGGATCAGCACAAGTACCCCCGTAATGAACTGTAAAATCCCCAGCTGCACATTGACACATGCTTTTCACGAGAATCCCGGTGATTTTACCCTAAACCTTTTTTAATCAGTAACGGTAGACAAAAGTGCACTTGGCCCTCTGGTGCGTTCCAATTTCCAGACATCTATATGGAAGATTTTCATTTATTTTCTGTTCCAAATTTACATCAGTCAGCAGAGTTCAAGAGAGGATTTCCTTCACCTCACTATGTTTTATGGCCTGGGGCTCGCCTGTCTTACTCGCTGTGTAGTTTCAGCTATGCCTTTCAATTGCATTATAGCAGCCTCTGGGGCAGCCTGAAGCCAAATGGACCTATTTAGAAAATGTAAAAGTTCTCTAACTTTTGCAAGGAATTATCCATTTGCACCTTGAATAACTTTAACAACAATTATCAATTAGCTCCTTGCATTTGCTGTGTGAAGTGAAAGGTCACGTCCGTATGTAATTGAGACTAATCAACATTTCTATGAAAACAGTCTATTAATTAAACAAAGTGTTCCTTAAAGTTGTTGTTTTTTTTGTTTTTTTTTTTGTTTTTTTTTAAGATAACTAATTATATTAATTCTAAATAACCATTTTGCTGCTTTAGCTGCAAAAAAGTCTTATTTAATTACCATTCTTGTTGAAATAATTGCATACATTCTTGTATAAATGATGAGGCCTGTGAAGATTTCACCAATCTACTCCTAAAGTGGTAACATTGCACAAAGGTGTACCAAAACGTGATTTATGTACTAACATAAAACCAAAGTGAACATCCATAAATCTACTTTCGACACCATAACTGTGGCACATCAACCTTTCCTGCTGTGAATTTATTACACTGTGAAGTATACACATCTGTCATCGATACAATAGAGAAACACACAGCGTAAACTCGCTTTGAATGCCATCTGATGGAACTGCAAGTGCATTCAAAGTGTTTTTAGCACATTTTGCTACAACTTTTCAAAAGTGTCTCCGATTGCCAAAGCCCATATTTTGAGCAATAATACATCCTACTCCACTCTATTTGCTTTTTAGAAAGGAAGCAACTTGTCACTTTCTCAAAAGAGCCATTCGCAATGTGCTGGGCTTTCTACTATAATGATGTCCATTTTAGTCCAAAATGGCAGCCTTTATGTTCCTAAAGCAGCTATTTTGTGCATTTCTCCATTTTCTTGACCCCAACATGACTTTTTTCTCCAAATGTGTCTTCTGTAGTGATGCTGTTATTGAAAATGCAGAAATTGTACAATGACATGCCTGCATCTTCACCCAAGACATATCTGTTGAGACTGATAAATTCAGTGAATGAGAACTTGGAAACACTTTCATGTTTAATGCAGCACTTTTTTTTTTTTTTTTTTTTTGAGGGCAGGTTGAATTGATAAATTTACTTTCATTTATTTACTTTTAAAGCAGAAGTGTGTCATTTCTGTGCCACTAGCATCACCAATGGGAAAATCGTATGACCATTTCCTGACCACTCCTGGACTTTCATTGGTCACAGCCATACAAATAGTCCAGCCCCAAACTGATTGGTCAAGTTTTTACAAATTGCTTACTTATATTTGTTTCTGAATATTTAGGGGTAGCAGCATTTTTTATTTACAAAACAAACAAAGAAATTCATTCACTTTTACATTGGTTTTGAATCATAAAAGCTGTATTAATATCAATATTAGATAGTAAGCATTGCTGTTTGTTTTTTTTGTTTTTGTTTTTTTTTTGCTATATATGTAGAGCATATTTGGTCTTTCATATTCACTCATATTCATAAATTACACTTTAATTTTTAAAACATTAACATTTATTTCTGTAGCACTTAATACGGTCTCATTTGTTAACATTATATACACTCACCTAAAGGATTATTAGGAACACCTGTTCAATTTCTCATTAATGCAATTATCTAATCAACCAATCACATGGCAGTTGCTTCAATGCATTTAGGGGTGTGGTCCTGGTCAAGACAATCTCCTGAACTCCAAACTGAATGTCAGAATGGGAAAGAAAGGTGATTTAAGCAATTTTGAGCGTGGCATGGTTGTTGGTGCCAGACGGGCCGGTCTGAGTATTTCACAATCTGCTCAGTTACTGGGATTTTCACGCACAACCATTTCTAGAGTTTACAAAGAATGGTGTGAAAAGGGAAAAACATCCAGTATGCGGCAGTCCTGTGGGCGAAAATGCCTTGTTGATGCTAGAGGTCAGAGGAGAATGGGCCGACTGATTCAAGCTGATAGAAGAGCAACTTTGACTGAAATAACCACTCGTTACAACCGAGGTATGCAGCAAAGCATTTGTGAAGCCACAACACGCACAACCTTGAGGCGGATGGGCTACAACAGCAGAAGACCCCACCGGGTACCACTCATCTTCACTACAAATAGGAAAAAGAGGCTACAATTTGCACGAGCTCACCAAAATTGGACAGTTGAAGACTGGAAAAATGTTGCCTGGTCTGATGAGTCTCGATTTCTGTTGAGACATTCAGATGGTAGAGTCAGAATTTGGCGTAAACAGAATGAGAACATGGATCCATCATGCCTTGTTACCACTGTGCAGGCTGGTGGTGGTGGTGTAATGGTGTGGGGGATGTTTTCTTGGCACACTTTAGGCCCCTTAGTGCCAATTGGGCATCGTTTAAATGCCACGGCCTACCTGAGCATTGTTTCTGACCATGTCCATCCCTTTATGACCACCATGTACCCATCCTCTGATGCCTACTTCCAGCAGGATAATGCACCATGTCACAAAGCTCGAATCATTTCAAATTGGTTTCTTGAACATGACAATGAGTTCACTGTACTAAAATGGCCCCCACAGTCACCAGATCTCAACCCAATAAAGCATCTTTGGGATGTGGTGGAACGGGAGCTTCGTGCCCTGGATGTGCATCCCACAAATCTCCATCAACTGCAAGATGCTATCCTATCAATATGGGCCAACATTTCTAAAGAATGCTTTCAGCACCTTGTTGAATCAATGCCACGTAGAATTAAGGCAGTTCTGAAGGCGAAAGGGGGTCAAACACAGTATTAGTATGGTGTTCCTAATAATCCTTTAGGTGAGTGTATATTAGCTAACATAATAACAGTGAGAAATATATATGTTTACAGCATTTATAGTTTTTTTTTCGTTTGTGTTAATAAAATAGTTGTTCATTTTTTTGTTTTGTTAGTTCACAGTGTGTTAATATTAACAGTAACAACTGATTTAGTAAATGTTGAAATTGAGATTAATAAATACTGTAGAATTGTTTATTGCTATTTTATTTTAATTAATGTAAATGAAACCATATTGCATAGTGTTACCTTTATTCATCTTTATGATTTTCATGATGACATACAAATTTATGTTTTCTGTTTTGTCATAATGTAAAAAGGACTACTTTGAGTAAGAACACAGCAACATGAACAGATTATGATTTCAGAAACATTGATATCATTGTTAATCGTGCGATCATAAGGTTTATCATGACTACATCTGCATGAAATCTGTGCATCACCCCCCAAAACACACAAATTATAGCAGTTTAGTCTCTAAAATTCATAATGCATGCAGATATGACACAATAACCTGAATGGACTTTAGTTTGAAAGCATTATGAAATTAGTAAAAAAAAAAAATATATATATATATTCAACAAAGAACAAATGTTCTAATTCTATGGATTATGTGCAAGACTAATCATGACATAACTGTAATTAGACAGGATGACACTTATGACCTCATCTCAACATGTAACCAAGGTTACCTGTGACATCATACCTCTAATAAACCCCACGAATCTATCACCAGATCAGCATCTTAAAGCAGCTTACATGTGTTCATGTGGGGTTGGGTCATGGCCTGTATTAGTTTTATTTCAAATAAATCACCGTAAACCTGTTAAGTCATCAAGTGCCGATGGGTTTATCTAACCGCCCCTGCAGGAGGTAATGCTGGACGCTGTTTTAGCCAGTGAAGCATAAGGTGCCCTTGCTGGGTAGTAGTATAAAATTACATTCCCCTACTTCTGCCTTTGGCAGGATGCCGAGGCAAGGCTATTGTCCCCTCCGTACAAAGCTTGCGACATAAAATAACACGTAAATGAATTATTTGGTCAGAGGAGGGAAGCAGTGAAATTAATCAAAGGTGCCATAGCTCTATTGTAGCTGTTCACTCTTTTTGATAGCATTCTGTATTTGGGAAAAAAAGAGAAGATAATGGCTTTAGGAGACCCATTCTCTTGTTTTGCATTCTTACTTTCACCACTGAAATGCATCAAGGCTATGGATTTTATTGAGGTTCACTGATTTTGGATGTAGACATAAACAAATTTGTGATTCCAATTCCTTCAAATTCAGTTTTAGAAGACGTGTATTTGCATCTTTGTTTTGTGAAGTGTATCCAGTTTGTGAATATTTTATGTGGTGTTCTGGCAAAAAAAAGTTAAAGTCTTTATCAGTTTCCAATATATATTGGAGGAATCAGTGCACATCCTGTAGCAAAGAGCACTGAATTATACACTTTATTTTAAGCTGTCCTTAATTATACATTTAAGTACTGAGTAATGATAATAAACTACATGTACTTACTAATGGGTTAGGGTTAGGATTGGGGTTGGTTTAGGGTTAGTAGCATGTAATTATGCATAATTTATTGTTATTAGTAACTACATGTAACAGGGACTGTAAAATAAAGTGTTACCTTAGATTTATCCATTTTTTTTTAATTTTTTTTTTGTATTCATGCAGCAAAAATGTCAAATCATCATGAATTAAATGCAACACTACTTTTTTAACAGCTGCTAATAGATAGCAATCAATCAATGAATCAAACTTTATTTATATAGCACCTTTCAAACAAATCCAGTGTGAGTTTCACAAGCAATAAAAACAACACGGACATAGTTTATAATAGTAAAATGGCAGTAAAATTAAAATAATCAACAAATGAAATGTTTATTAAATAAATTATAATTTATAAATTAAATAAAAATAAAAATGTTAATAAATAAAATAAAAATAAAATGGTATAATAATGAAGTTAAAATGTTTGTTTTAAATAATATATATACCTCTTGTTGCATTAATTAAATTCACCCAAGGCAAATCACACATTCAATAGTACACTTTGGCACCAGGCCCAGCAGAACATCATGTTGTAGGAAAGCTTGCTTTTAAAAATGTTTTCAATTTATAAACCAGGAAGGCCACTCAGATTGTTCGGTCCATTCTAGTTGTTCACAATGTAGAACTAAAACATTTTGGTTTTGATGCTGCATTCAGCCGTTATGCTCCATGCCACTGGAACAACCTCCCGGAGCAAATGAGAGGCACAGAGAAGAAAAAAAAAAAAAAACATATATATATATATATATATATATATACAGTGGAGAGAACAAGTATTTGATACACTGCCGATTTTGCAGGTTTTCCCACTTACAAAGCGTGTAGAGGTCTGTAATTTTTATCATAGGTACTCTTCAACTGTGAGAGATGGAATCTAAAATCCAGAAAATCAAATTGTATGATTTTTACATAATTAATTTGCATTTTATTGCATGACATAAGTATTTGATCACATACCAACCAGTAAGAATTCCGGCTCTCACAGACCTGTTAGTTTTTCTTTAAGAAGCCCTCCTGTTCTCCACTCATTACCTGTATTAACTGCACCTGTTTGAACTCGTTACCTGTATAAAAGACACCTGTCCACACACTCAATCAAACAGACTCCAACCTCTCCACAATGGCCAAGACCAGAGAGCTGTGTAAGGACATCAGGGATAAAATTGTAGACCTGCACAAGGCTGGGATGGACTACAGGACAATAGGCAGGCAGCTTGGTGAGAAGGCAATAACTGTTGGTGCAATTATTAGAAAATGGAAGAAGTTTAAGATGACGGTCAATCTCCCTCGGTCTGGGGCACCATGCAAGATCTCACCTCGTGGGGCATCAATGATCATGAGGAAGGTGAGGGATCAGCCCAGAACTACACGACAGGACCTGGTCAATGACCTGAAGAGAGCTGGGACCACAGTCTCAAAGAAAACCATTAGTAACACACTACGCCGTCATGGATTACAATCCTGCAGCGCACGCAAGGTCCCCCTGCTCAAGCCAGCGCATGTCCAGGCCCGTCTGAAGTTTGCCAATGACCATCTGGATGATCCAGAGGAGGAATGGGAGAAGGTCATGTGGTCTGATGAGACAAAAATAGAGCTTTTTGGTCTAAACTCCACTCGCCGTGTTTGGAGGAAGAAGAAGGATGAGTACAACCCCAAGAACACCATCCCAACCATGAAGCATGGAGGTGGAAACATCATTCTTTGGGGATGCTTTTCTGCAAAGGGGACAGGACGACTGCACCGTATTGAGGGGAGGATGGATGGGGCCATGTATCGCGAGATCTTGGCCAACAACCTCCTTGCCTCAGTAAGAGCATTGAAGATGGGTCGTGGCTGGGTCTTCCAGCATGACAACGACCCGAAACACACAGCCAGGGCAACTAAGGAGTGGCTCCGTAAGAAGCATCTCAAGGTCCTGGAGTGGCCTAGCCAGTCTCCAGACCTGAACCCAATAGAAAATCTTTGGAGGGAGCTGAAAGTCTGTATTGCCCAGCGACAGCCCCAAAACCTGAAGGATCTGGAAAAGGTCTGTATGGAGGAGTGGGCCAAAATCCCTGCTGCAGTGTGTGCAAACCTGGTCAAGAACTACAGGAAACGTATGATCTCTGTAATTGCAAACAAAGGTTTCTGTACCAAATATTAAGTTCTGCTTTTCTGATGTATCAAATACTTATGTCATGCAATAAAATGTAAATTAATTACTTAAAAATCATACAATGTGAATTTCTGGATTTTTGTTTTAGATTCCGTCACTCACAGTTGAAGAGTACCTATGATAAAAATTATAGACTTCTACATGCTTTGTAAGTGGGCAAACCTGCAAAATCGGCAGTGTATCAAATACTTGTTCTCCCCACTGTATATATATATTTATTTTTATATATATAACAACCTCCGGGAGGTTCTACTTTGTGAACAACTAGAATGGACCGAACAATCTGAGTGGCCTTCCTGGTTTATAAATTGAAAGCATATTTAAAAGCAAGCTTTCCTACAACATGATGTTCTGCTGGGCCTGGTGCCAAAGTGTACTACTGAATGTGTGATTTGCCTTGGGTGAATTAAATTAATGCAACAAGAGGTTAAATGCATAGTCTGTAGGTTAGCTTGGTAAGCATTTGGAAAGTAAATAAATGTAGGTAGGGAAATCACCTTGTTTACATTACAGGCTGTATAATTATTCTGTAAGAAGTGGTGTTGAGTACACTCTAAAAAATGATGGGTTGAAACCCTAATTATCACTATGTGATCATTTCTGAGGCCATTTCTGTTTCATATACATCATATTGCCTAAGTGAAATTGTTAAAACAAGGGTTTTGGCTTTGCAGTTGGTGCAATCCCTCACAGGATAAAGATAAAATAGGATGCATTAAGGCCAAAGACGATAACTATAACTATACAGATAGTTATAGATAGTTAGCAGAGTCCACACCACAACTATAACAATAACGGCACAGAGAAACATCATTGAAATCACTTTCAGAACTATTTTTCTTCCAATAAAAACATTGGCAGCCAATCAGAATCCATCCTGCTTTAAAGAGCCTGAGCGTTTAAAGCAGCAGGCTACAAAACTGCAGCACTGTTGTGGATGCTAATATAGTTATCATTATAGTTATCTTTAGAGCTATCGTTTTTGGTGTGAACTTGCCTTTACAGTTCATAAATACAAATAGTAGTTGCATAAGGAAAGAAAAAGGACTTGCATACTTAGATTTTGAAAATCCATGTGTTGATATTGCACTGGAGTCGATGAGAAGTGCTAGTGAGTCTAGTGTTGTTAGTATCAGGTGTTGTTTACCTCAATGGGGATGTTAGGATAATGCTAGGTTGTCAAGAAGGGCCACATATTGGTGGAAGAATCTGTCTTATCTTTGCTTTGAATGTCTGGAAATCCATGAGTGTGAAATAGAAGGTGAAAAATGTAGATGCAAAGGGTTGGTATCGCTTTCTGTCAGGATCCGGTGACGGAAGTCCTTGGTTGGGGGTAAAGGTCACATACAGTGATCTTTGCAGCTGTCCAGATGATATGTTGTGTTGTGAAGTGGTTAATGTGAACAAGTTGCTTAGAAAAGATTTGAAAAAGGATTCTGTAATAGTTGAGTAGAACTGCATCATCAATGCCTGTGGCAACCCTTTTCAGATGCCGCAGGAAGTACAGACTTTATTGTTTTTGTTGAGAAGACATGAAATGATGGGGGAAGATGAGGGAAAATGATTGGGAAATGATGCAAGGCTGATTTAAACTTGCATTGCCTGCATGAGCCTCAATGTGTCTGAGCACATGCGCTAACCACTTGGGTTTGACCGTCCTCATTGTACAATTTAAGGTCATATGGTAGGGTTGCATCAGCCATTCATATGGTCTCAGTTAAATTGGGACGTAAAGTTTACACTAAGGGCTTAGTAACTACTAGTTGTTTTGTAGCTGTAAGTCTTTTGTTTTTATAAGGCAAGACTTAGCTAAAAGTTGTGCATTACACCATCTGATTACAGTTGATGGTTTAAACTTATTTTGCCTCATGTAACTGTAATAAATTGCATTTTCTTTGAAATACACTACTATTCCAAATAAGCACCATTTATAATGCTCATTAATAATGCTATAAGAGATTTCAAAATGAATGAATTCTTTGAATAATTCTGAAAAAAAAAAATTGATCAGTTTTCAGAAATATATGAAGCAGCACAATTGCTTTTAACATGGATAATAATAAGAAAGTTTCTTGAGCAGCAAATCATCATATTAGAATGATCATGTGACTGAAGACTAGAGTAATGGTGCTGGAAATTCAGCTTTGCACCACAGGAATAAATTACATTTTAAAATATATTAACATAGCAAACAGTCATTTTAAATTGGAGTAATATTTCACAGCATTACTGTTTTTGCTGTATTCCTGCTCAAATAAATGCAGCCTTGGTGAGAAAAACAAAAAACAAAAAACAACAAAAAAAAACAGTACAGTACATAATCATGAAATTATTAATATATCATAAAATAATTAGTATGTATCCAATTAGTATGTGTAGTATATTTAAGTGTGTAAATTATAAATATTCAGGAACATTAATAAATGTTAATAGCATGTATTTAATGAATATGTTTATTAAATAATAAAGTAGTGTTAATAAATGAATACTAATATAGAATATTGTGCATTTATTTATTTGAATTTGTATTTTTAGAGTTGCATGGGTAGGTTCAAAGATTAGTTTCATGCTAAAGAGCTGCTGCTTTGTTCACAGTTTTCTCTCTAAAAATAGAAATGAATGTAAATGTCAAAATAATATATATCTTAATGTCTTTTTATTTCAGCTGTTAGTTTATATGTAGGGTTACATTTTAACTGATTTTATTGAGGCAGTGTTTAAATATTTAATTGTGCATAATTTACGCAACTTCCAGAAACTTCCAGAAGTTTATGGACTCTCTTCTGGTTACACTTGAGATGGTTAAAGATTGACAAGTATCTCCGCGGTCTTCAGAGAGTTCAGTTCCAGTATGTTAGAGCTGCAGCAGGTGTTCCACATCGTGTCTGTAAGCAGGCTCATCACTCTTAATTAATAAGGCCAATGAGTATTTGGCCCTTTCAGGAGAAGACTTCAGAAGCAGCAATCTCTGCTGTTGGGAGAGCAGAACAAAGGAGATTGTGTGCAAGACCGTGGAGCTTCAGCGCTGAGGGTCAGTGAGTCGGAGGTGTGCTTTCACAGCCTCACACGCTGTTTCCCGTGCATCAGGAAGTCAGAGATCCACTGACAGATGGAGTCTGGCACAGCCAGATGGGACAGCTCGGTCTGTAGAAGCTGCGAGATTACTGTTTAAAAAATGTGTAGCCGAAGTCAATGAGCGAATCCTGATGCGGGATCTTCCGCAGTCCAAATGCTTCAGGATAAAGTGCTAGCCCAAGCTCACGCCGTTATCTGCTGACCTGTTAGCTCTGCAAGAAAATTTACAGAAGGTCTAACCAGGGGTCAGGGAAAGTTTTGACACTGGCCAAGAAGGTCTTCATGGCCATTGCCATCAGGGCTGCTGGCCTATAATGGTAATTTTCCTTGACTTTTAGGGGATCATGAAGGTGATGGCAAAAATTCTGTGAACCAAACAAAGAACATACACCAATCAGGCATAACATTATGACAGGTGAAGTGAATAACACTGATTATCTCTTCAGCACCTGTTCGTGGGTGGGATATATTAGGCAGCAAGTGAACATTTTGTCCTCAAAGCTGATGTGTTAGAAGCAGGAAAAATGGGCAAGTGTAAGGATTTGAGAGAGTTTGACAAGGGCCAAATTGTGATGGCTAGACGACTGGGTCAGAGCATCTCCAAAACTGTTCCCGGTCTGCAGTGGTCAGTATCTATCAAAAGTGGTCCAAGGAAGGAACAGTGGTGAACCGGCGACAGGGTCATGGGCGGCCAAGGCTCATTGATGCACGTAAGGACTGAAGGCTGGCCCGTGAAGGCTGGTCCACCGCCGAAAGCGCCAAGAGTGGGCACATGAGCATCAGAACTGGACCACGTAGCAATGGAAGAAGGAGGCCTGGTCTGATGAATCATGTTTTCTTTTACATCACGTGGATGGCTGGGTGCATGTGCGTGGCTTACCTGGAGAACACATGGCACCAGGATGCACTATGGGAAGAAGGCAAGCCGGCGGAGGCAGTGTGATGCTTTGGGCAATGTTCTGCTGGGAAACCTTGGGTCCTGCCATCCATGTGGATGTTACTTTGACACGTACCACCTACCTAAGCATTGTTGCAGACCATGTACACCCTTTCATGGATAATGCGCCCTGCCACAAAGCAAAAATGGTTCAGGAATGGTTTGATGAGCACAACAATGAGTTTGAGGTGTTGACTTGGCCTCCAAATTCCCCAGATCTCAATCCAATCGAGCATCTGTGGGATGTGCTGACCAAACAACGGTGGAAGCAACTTATGTTGATTTAAATATCTGTTCTAATTGGTTAGTTTAATAATGAGAGGAGCCTTTATGTTCCTTAAGTCTCCTTTATTTTCATCATCATTACTCCATTCTTTAGTGTCACATGATCCTTCAGAAATCATTCTAATATGCTGATTTTCTGAAAGTTCTAAAGAACATCATATATTTAGAAATCTTTTGCAACATTAAGCATGTCTTAACTGTCACTTTGTATACATTTTGATGGGTTTTTGCTGAATAAAATACATTCCTATAAAAAATATACCTTACTAACCCCAACTTTTGAACAGCAGTGAGTGTGTGTGTATGTGTGTGTGTGTGTATTGGAGTTAAGCACATTGGCAGGTATGTTGATTAAAGGTTAACTTTCAATCTTACATGTGTTATGCATATATTTTCTGACTCTCCTGCCTCCTTTGATGGACCGCCACTGCACTTTTTGTGCTGTCCGCATATTTTACAATATAATTTACTGGCACATTCATGCACAATGCAACCCTTCTGACTGATGTGGCACATCAACTTAGTTTCTCTCAGATTATGCTGATGATGCTGAATAATGTGGCTTCATTTGAAACGAAACTGACATTTATTTGTGCAGCAACCTAATGAAAATTGCTTGCACTCTTCTCCGGCTTCGAGTTTTACAATAATATTAATTTTCATCCACTCCTTACCCTGCTGATGTGAAATTCTTCAAACCCATGTTAAAATTCACGGAGTTTCAGAGAGGTTTTAATGTGGCCCTCTTGGCTTGTGAAGTTGTGTACCGCTGGTTTAAGCAGTAATTCAGGTCGTTCACCGTTCATTGCTCTGGCACTAAAGTGAAGTCTGAGCAATTCACATAGTCTCGTTGTGATCAAATGTCCCAGAGAGCAGCATGAGAGGCAAAAATGGCATATTTTATGTGGCGTATGTGGTATGTTTTATTTTAGGTGTAGCAATGATCAACAGTTTTGACGTTGTTTGTATTATGGGAGTTCTTTGCTCAGTCTCGGATTGCTGAAGTCTCCCAAAATGATAAGTGGAGAGCAGGTTCTCCATTTCCTCACCTGCTATATGTTCAGCGGACATCTGCGGCACAGGCTGGAGGTGTACATGCCGACCAAGATAAAAGATGCAAACTCTGGAGGGGAATAGAAGCGTTTAATTTATGATTATAGGGAACCAGGTTTTCAATAACAATGCGGCATAGTGGAACCAAAGCCATTAATATAGAAGACAATTCCTTCTCCCCTATTTCTTTCTTTCTTCTATTTATAATAGTTTTTACTATTTCAGAAAAATTAACTGCCCCACTGCTTAGCTAGTGAAATTATAATTTTGTCATTTGTTTACTGTTGTTAGATTATTTATGTTGTGCCTATATGCATGGAACAAAGAGAAAATGTGAAGAATCTTTATGCAGCTGTTTCCTATACAACTCTGAGTATTTTGCACACATCATGTAGACTACTTTTATTCATTACATTTTTTCATTGAACCATTTGAAGTTTGACAGCCATGATCACAGTGAACTATTGACATGTAAAGCGCGGTGCAAAGATTCATTGCACACTGCAGGTTAGTTTTGTATAGGTTTAGGTTTTGTGTGTATCTTTGAGTTTCTTTTATTTTTGAGTGTGTATTTTTATTCTTTTTGTTTGTTTGTTTTTTTCTACTTAGTTATAATAGTTGCCTTTTTTGTAGGTGAACAGAACATGTGACTAGGCAGTTGCATGTTTTATTATTTTAAAATAGATTACTCAAGGGTATGGTGGTGTCTAGTACAAACACGACAAAGTATTTAATGTTAGCAAAAATGGGACAAAAGTCTCCCTTAAGAAGTCTTGAAGATCACACAGACCCCTGAGAGCATCCGGAGAGTTTCTGAAGGGCTGTGGAGCATCCTTGAATTCTTTTAAGGACATCGTCTGAATGGTTAACATAATACTTTAGTGACAGTGTTCCAGTATTGATTGTGATGTCCAGACTTTTGACCTGCTGCAAAAACACTTTTGTAGGGAATTAAATGCAAGAATTTGTTACACAAACACCATGCAAAGACATTAAATAAATATATATTTTTAACATTTATTTAAGCATTTAATTTTAGTTTATGTACTGCTTGGGTAGTACTACTTGACACTGATTGAAGAAAACGTTGATTAAGTGCACTTGTGTAAGTTTTTCCTCCACATAAAACAGCATATGGTATATCATCCATCACAGTGATAATACACTAATACACATCTCATCTTCTTTTTGTGGTGTCTCACAGGTACAGTACTATAGTGTAGGGTTAGATGTAGGAATCTTTTGTTTTTAACTTGTTTTTTTAGTGTTTCATAATGTGAATGTTTTTTCACACCAATGTCAGATGCGTCATTCATTTGATATAAATATTATTCTGATTTTTAAGTTCCAAGTTTGGAAGAGAAAGTATATTTCATTTGTCAAGTACTATTTAATTATTGATATTTAATGTTTAATCCAAAAAAATAGTTTTTATTATATTTTTTTATTACTAAATTAATTAGAAAATATGTCTATTTTAAATGAATGGTGTTCATTTGAAAATTCTATTCATCAAATAATCATCAAAGAAGAAGAAAAAAAGGGGGAAAAACGTAAAGCAGCACAACTGTTTTTAACATTGATAATAATAATCAGAAATGTTTGTTGAGCAGTAAATCCTCATATTAGAATGATTTCTGAAGGATCATGTGACACTGAAGACTGGAGTAATGATGCTGAAAATTCAGCTTTAATCACAGGAATAAATTACATTTTAAACTGTAATAATATTTCAATGCATCACTATTTTCGATCAAACAAATTCTTTCAAAAACATTTAAAAACTCTTACAGACCCCAAAACTGCCAAGTTGAGTAAGTTGAGTACCTCAACTGGATGCTGAATTTATATGATTTCATTCAGCCTGTTTGGTGATCCACTGCGTTTCTCAAGACAGACAGACAGAATGTAGTTACATAACATATGCACATACAGCAGTCGCTGACTTAAACTTATTATTTCTGTAATTTTAAAAAAACGTCCTCTTTAATTGTACACCAAATGAGCCCAGACAGAACGACTGCATTATTTTTGCATTATTCAGATTTGGATTTTTTTTTTAAAGAGTTTGTTAGTTTCAATAACCGCTGCATGTTTGATTAATGGAATGGCAATTAAATATTGATGAGTATGATGAAACAAATGGATCTTCCATTTTCTCTGCATTTTCAGAGAGCAGAAAAGATGTGTTAACTTGAGTGAACCACTGAATTTTGATTGTCAGACATTCATCACTTACAAGAACAAGTTCTATTCATTTTAATAACTTTAAAAAGAATGATGTTGTTGTGTTATGGCTTTCAGTGTGATTATGGGGACTTAAAACACATTTCACAATAATAAAAAATAATTGATCCCAAAGGAAAGCGTTATTGCTCTGTGGTTGCTCCAGCTTAGTTTGGGAGACTTAATGGGGTTTTCAAACATAGTTTCACATTTTTCACCTTAAATTCCTTTTTTGATACAGCAATAGACTCAAAAAGGGCAATCGTTGACATATAATATAAATACAAACCAAGTCAATGTGGATTTCAGCTTTGATTCTGAAGGAATTTCACATGGAGATATCTGACTGCAGACTTTGATTTGAGACCTTTTTTTAAAATAGGAGTCGCATGCAATATTACTAGGGTCTTATTCTCAGGAGGCGGATCTGAGAAGCAGGAGATTTAAGCAATATTTGCTCTTCATTTAATCTCATTGTGACAAACGAAATATGCACAAGATCCTATTTACGATTTTCCTTTCCTACGGGACTAAGACAAAAAGACGTAATTAGTTCTAGAGCATTGCTGTGTGACCAGAAATGCAAACTTACAATTGACAATCCTCTAATCCTAATATGATGGAGGGTGTGATTCCTCTAAACCTGCCTGATTAGCTCTTAACCTCAAGTGTCTTGATCCTTTAAGAGTCCTTTAAAACCTCTCATTGTTTGCTGCCCACTCAGTACTGGCTGAATGAAGCGTGCATCCTTCATCCCAGAGACAACAGTATTGTCATTCAAACCGTTATTTCCCAAGTGCCGTGTAGCGGCATTATGACCATCAGAGGCGACTAGGATCCCGAGTGACTGTTTTGACTGAGGCGGCATCTTCAGCGACAGCCCACCAAAGACTCTTTGGCATGGCTCCTCATCCGGTTAAGGAACGGGATTGGGATGCAGTTGGCAAGCCCTGGGTAAAACTGTTATCGCTCCCAAACAGATAAGAAGCTAATCTAATCAGAGGAGAAAAAGCAATTTTTTTCCCCACTTTTCTTGCTCTTTATTTTGTGGTCCCTCTTTCTCTGCCTCTCGCTCTCGATTGACTTTCAGATCCATCAAGGGCAGTCGAAGTACAAATGGCATCATTGTTTTGGAAATAGGAACGAATGTGAACTGATGACTCTTTTGTTAAGGCAAAAATCAATAGGCGTCTTTGAACAAACAATCCAGTAACACATAAAAAAACTCTAGGTTTCAGACCTGTCATTGCACTTGCACCTTTTTTTATAACTCCACCAATCATACACCCTGTACTTTCAAAACTAGAGTGATTGAGAACTAGCACGTGCCTTCTCCGAAGCCTGTAACATCAGCTGTTATGAAAAACAGAAAGTAAGACATGTCCTTCCTTCAACCTGGACGAACCTGGTACATCATCACCATGGAAACCGCTTAAGCAATTAAGTGGAGGACACTTATGATTGGTATATGGCAGGTGATATTTGCATATTAGCCCAATGTGCATTGTGAGCGCAGTGCCAAGGAAGACATGTGGACTTCCCATGATACATACATTCCCAAGGCACATATGAATTCAGTTCAGATGCAAAACCCTCTAAGTCCGTCTGACATGTTTTCTTTTAAATTAGCATTTTTTATCAGGCTCCTATGTTTAGGTTCAGTAATTTCATTTTAATGGCAATGAAAAGGTTATTAGTTAGTTGTTGAAATGCCTTACTTTCAAAATTGTCACGTTAGTCAATTCAATGGTATTTAACAAATTTAACTGTCTTTTGCTAAGTCCATGTGTGCTTTTTTTGCAAAATCCTCTAAGTTCACCTCTTTGGACAACAAGACATAGTAAACCGTTGCAAAATCACTAAAGATGCAACTGGAAAGATTGCAAATGATGAAAGCAGAATTCAAAATGTAACAATGAAGAAACTGATCCACAAAGTAGGGGGAGCTGTGATGCAAGTTTCTGTTTTTTCCGTTTTTTTCCGTTTCTGTCAGAGTTATACAGCAGCACAAGGAACACAGTTGTGTTTACTTGCTACTAGCAAAATCATGTCATTGCCGCTGTAACGATGGACAAAACATGATAAAAACTTGCAGCGTTGCAATTGAAAGCCGGCTTATACGCACACTGTCATTCATCTTGACATCATATGATTTGATTCGCGTCTTATGATTGGTTTCTGTGGACTTAGAGGATTTTGCTGACATAGGGAAGTGGCATTTAGTGGTTTCTTCCAACAAACCGGTATTTCGGAATGGGCTGACGCTGGGATACTATGTGCGGAGTATATCAATATCATTATCATATCATTTTAGACGGAGGCGGTGTGGTTTAGCGGCTTTTGCATCTGAACTCTTTATATATAGGTACATATATACGTGTATATATATATATATATATATATATGCACCCCCCCCCCCTTTTGGATTTATATAAGCAAATGCTTAAGAGACTATGATTAGATCATTTTTGCAGTGATTATTACTGTATATTTCTAGCATGTTATATGTTTGGCAACAGTTCTTCTAACCCTAATTGATGGAGTGTGTAGCTTTTCATTTCTTAAACAACCATGTAGGAAGACACATCATGGCCATATTCCAGGATGATAATATCAAGATTCATCAGAGGCAAATTGTGAAAGAATGGTTGGGAGGGAGCATGAATAATCATTTTCACACATGAATTGGCAACTCTGAGTCCAGACCTTAACTCTTTGGAATGTGCTGGAGGAGACTTTACAGAGTGCTGGACTCTTGCATTGTCAAGATCTTGACCAAAAATGTATGCACATCTTGAAGGAAACAATCCATCTATTTCCATAAATGTTATTATACACAGTAACGGTCAAAAGTTTGGAAACATTACTATTTATAATGCTTTTGAAAGAAGTCTCTTATGATCATCAAGCCTGCATTTATTTGATCAAAAAAATCCACACACCCCCCCCCCAACTCTCCCCCCCCCCCACTGTATGCTGATCAGTTGTGTAAAATGGATTCTTTTTAATTCCTTTATTAATCTTGATTTATCTTGTATTTTACTGAAATCATTATTCTAGTATGGATCAATGTGGAGTCCTTTATTTCTGCAAATCTTTTGCCAGGATAGATCAAACCGAGGACCCCATGACTGAAGCATGGAGCGCAGCATGCGGGATAATCTGATTTCTGACTATTACTGTATTAGCAAGTTGCATCTTCCGTGTCTATTAATCAAATTAAATTTTTTGTTGAGTAAGCAGGTGTGACCACTTAAAGGTAAAATATTCACTCTGCAATCCTCTGACTAGTATCAGAACTGGCGAGTTTGTGTCCGTGAGCTAATGTAATTCGCGGGCATTAAGTCTCTGAGTGATATTGGGTCCCTTGATGAACGAATATTTGAAAATAAGAGATACTAAGAAAATCAACGCTCTAAATTAAATCACAACTAATCCTTTGATCAGTCAGATTAAATTATTCATGGAGTCAGATTGAAAATTGGATCTTCACATTTTAATAAATTAAAGTGATTCTTCCAGAAGCGCCAGAAAAGACATACATGCAGAAGTCCTTCAACCAGCTGCTGGATTCCTAGGTTGGGCCAAGTAGGTGGAGCTTACAATAGAAAGAATATAAAATAACAAAGAATGAGTGGATGTGTCCAAACTCTTGACTGCTAGTGTATATTTTATGTATAGTCAGCAAAGCAGGCATATGATTGGTGTCAAGCCAGCGCTGGAAGGGGTATTGTAGGATATTTAGGCATGTGGAGATTCTTGGGGGAAGCCATATACTTGGCAGACCTGCTGGTATGTTCAGAACGCCATCTTCACTCCTTAAGCACAGTTTACTGAAGCTGGGAATCATCTGTGAATGTTGTTTAAAGGTTGGATGGAGGTTTTTTAATAAATACATTGCAGCCAATATCAGTTTGATCTCAGGCAAAGAATGTAGTTTATTAGAGCAGTGTATCTGTGAGGCTTTCAAATGTTACCTTTTATTATAGATCAAAGCTCTGACTGGATGAGCAGCATTTGACACTATGAAGTTGCACATTCTATATTAATGTGGCATGATGCTACAATAATTTGGCAACCAGATGAAATGTATCACTTGGCATAACTATTATTTTAAAATGTTAACCTAATTTACAGAAATGAATGTTTGATGAGGGTTAAGGAAAGAAATGGAAGATGTGTGTAATGCATTTGTATACTCATGTACTGTTTTTCACATATTGATTATCAATTTTCAGGGGTTCAAACGGGTAGCGCTGAATCCCTATTGTAATTGTTAGGATTTTCAAAGATCAGCATTCTTCCCTAAAAATGATCGGGCAGACCAAACCTTAAGTCGTAGAGACTTGAAACTTTGAGGGATGGTAGTACCCACCCCATCTGCATTGTCACCAAAGCTCGCCCTAATCGGACTGACGGTGGCACTACAGCAATTAAAAGTACGAAATTACTAATAACTCGCAGACTCGAGTGTCTTATATCATTGGAATCCTTGGCTCAAGATGAACAAAATGCATGTCTCGGAAACTTGGCAATTTTCGGGTCAGCCAATGAAGTTTGAGCATCTATCAGACAAGGTTAACTCTGGACAATCTAGGTCAATAATTATATAAAAAAAAAAAAAAAAAAAAAAAAAAAAAAAAACCTTTACATTTGGATGGGTATAATAGGGTCATTTAGAAAATGGGCGTGGCCAAGTGTACATAAAAGCCTATAATTCCTAAACGAAAACTCAGAACTTAGCGGAATTAACTGAGCACATGCGGCATATGTTCTAAAGAAACATGCACACTTTTATGTAGATCGGACCATAGGTGGCGCTATATTTGTAAAAAATCTTTAAAAAACACATATTTCCTTGAACCCCGATAATTGCTGCTTGTTGCTATATTTGTTTTTGAGCTTGTATTTATGTGCAATTTACGTAATGCCAATTGATATTCAGTGTAATATGTCATAAAATGTATGCATTTTGAAGTAGGAAAAAGTAGGAAAGCACTGTGTTAGTCAAGTCAGTTACTGAGGTAAACATTACTCACAATCACAGATTTAATTTCAGTCCCTCTTTACATTGACAATACAGGATAAAGCCCATCCTCCTCCTCCTCTTCAACCGTCCTTCAACCTGAGCCGAGGGAGTCAGTTTGATCGCATTAAAATTTAACATTACCCACAAACACCAACCTGCATGACAGGAGCGATCTGCCAAGTTGGAGTTCTATGCAACTCCATCAAAATCAGCGAAGGCTCACAATATTTCCTGTGGGACGTGTGCGCTGTGATCTGATTGGCAAATCTCAGTCTAGTTGCTGACTGCACACAATGCAAACTTCTTCCCTGGTCAAGAGGGATTTTGTCAGATGCCTCTAATCGTTCTAATTCTGAGCCGATCAGGAGTATTTCACTGGATGGTGTTCATTATAGTGCATTAATCTCATCATGAACTGATGTTGAACCCTTTATCAGCATATGGGGGAAGTATAATTGGAGTAAGGAGATTTTTGGGGGGGTTTTAACATCAGAGATGACTTCAGGGAGTCGAAGGGGCATTTGTATGAGTATGTATGGAGAGGAGCAGTTTGTGCCATAATGCACAATGGTTTTGTTCATGAACCCAATGGAGAAATGTATTCTGAATATTGCCTGTCATGGCAGTTGCATGGCTGTTTACTGAAAAGGATGTACATCTGTCATTGAAAAAGATGCTTTTTGCTCACATACTTTAATACCAGCAGGGACTAACTTGCCTATTCTTACCAGCCTAACCTTAACCTCTATGCCTGTGAGGAAGCATAGCGCCCCTAAATCCCACAGCCAATCACAAGGCTAGGTGAGGCAGGTGAACCAAATGGCAAAGGCCTGTAGCTGCCTTCTGTTACATTTAGAATGCCACAATCAGTAGAGCATGGCGCTCGCAACGACAAGGTCATGAGTTTGATTCCCAGGGAATGCATGAACTGATTAGATGTATGCCTTGAATGTAATGTAAGTTACTTTAGGAAAAAGAAAATGCCAAATGGATACATGCCATAAATATAGTGCATCTGTAATATAGGAGACCTAAAATGCAGATGGAATTATGTTGGCTGAAATATTGTTAATAAATGGGGTGAGAATTCCTTATTATTGAGTAGGACAATGAAAAGTAATGCTTTATAATAAGTATAGTGTAATAAGGTATGTAAAAATCATTTGCAAATAGTTAATCAATAGTTTGTAGTTAACTGTAGTTAATACATTCATATAGATGGATGGATGGATAAATAAATAAATAAATAAATAGATGGATGGATAAACAAATGGATGGATGGATGAATGAATGAATGAATGAATGAAAACAAACAAATAAACAAATAAATAAATGGATGGATGGATAAACAAATGAACAAATAGACTGACAAAAAAAATAAAATAAATAAATGGATAAACAAATAGATGGATGGGTGGATGGATGGATGGATGGATGGATAAACAAATGGATGGATGGATGAATGAATGAATGAATGAATGAATGAATGAATGAATGAATGAATGAAAATAAACAAACAAACAAACAAACAAATAAATACATAAATCCCTATAAAACATGGAAACCCTGTGTGCGTTTGTGTGTGTTTGTGTGCGTGCGTGCGTGCGCGTGTTTGTGTGCATGTGCACGGTTAATGTGCATTTTAAGGAACACTGAATATGTATATGAATGCAATTAATGTCTATTAAATGTTTTTTTTTAAAGCACATGATTAATGTCATTTTGCCCATTTTCCATCACCTAATCTAAAGTGAGAATGATTTACCGGTATTAACAAAGCATTATTTAACTCTTTACATATGAGCTAATTAAACAACAGTAATTTGTTAATTATAGTAACAATGAATGAAGATCTCACTATTTGTATAAAGTCTATTAATTTATTAACTACAGTTTATAAACTATTAATTAACTGTAAACTAACAGTTTTTTGCAAATGATTTGTAAGTATTTATTACACTATACTTATTATAAAGTGTTACCCAATGAAGGAGAGACAGGAAGCAGTGTTATTACATTGTTCATAAAAACATATATATTAGATGTTGGTGTCCTCATAAGTGTTATTCATTATTTAAATGTCTTCTTGTAAATGTCAGGACCCTTTGAGAAAAGCTATGCTTTCAAGAAACACGAATAAAATCAATGAAGCAAAACTATGTTAAACGATTGACCCTAAATACAACATTCAAGTGATTACCCTTCTGCATTGCTTTTTAATTAAGAGCCATTCATTCTAAGAGAGCTAAACTCTTTGATGAAAGACAACATTCTCGTTACGTTCAACAACGATTCGTCCCAATTCAGTGAGTGTGAGGAAGAGCATGCTGACCTAACCTGAAGTGTTTAACTGCTCTGAACAACAACATTTTTTTTTTCTGTTTTTAGATCAGGCAGCATGTTGCCATGGCAACCACAGAACTGTGTGCATATCCATTGACATTTCTGAAATTCAGAGAAGCCTTTTTGACTCATCCTTGAGAGCATGTGTTAAAAAAAAGACAAAACCTAAAGAAATGACCTTTGCCTTCTGATCAGACGCGGTTCGGGCCTCTTCCCTGGAATGAAACGCATTAGGATCCTGTGTAAATGCATATGATTAAAATACAGTAAAAACAGTAATATTATTGCAATATAAAATATGTATTTTCTATCTGAATTTATTCCTGTGATCAAAGCTGAATTTTCAGCATCATTACTCCAGTCTTCAGTGTCACATGATCCTTCACAAATCATTCTAATATGAGGATTTGATGCTAAAGAAACATTTCCTGTTATTATCAATGTTCTATAATGAGTAGGAAGTCTCTTAAAGGCATGACATTTGGCTCAGTCTTGACTTAGTCATATGCAGCAAAAAACCGCCTGAAGACAAGCAAAGCAACCAATCGCATTTTTTCTTGACATTTGGGGGTGGGGTTATTTTAAATGGATTCTAATAGTAGACCAGCGTGAAATCCTAACCCTGAATTATAGATAATCTGTAAACGTTAATGTATCCTGATGCATCGAAGGTCCATCTACTCGCATTACACTGATTTTAAACTTTAAAAAATTATGTAATCAAACACCCTTACGTTTAATATACTAGGTGTACAATGAGACACTGATGAAATGGTGAGAGGCTGTGCATGTGTGCAGTGTTGTTCTCACAGTAAACTGTTGATGAACATCATATGCTCATTCACAAGAGCAATTCATCATAATAAAAAATGATCATGACACTTTCTATAAATTCTGCACACCACAGGTGTCATAAAACATGTGATTTACAATTGTACGTTTCATCACTGAACTTCCGCAGGATGGTTTATTTAAAATAAATGTGTAAGGAGATGATTTCCCCCACAGGTTCACAGTTTGACTTTGAAATATTACGCTGACTTTATTCCACTGCCAGTTCACTCATTACAATTCTCTTTAGTCGTCTCAGTTTTCCAAAAAAGAAAGAAAGCTTAGAGTCAGATAGCTTAAGGTAAGTGCTTCAAAGTTTGCATTTCATATCCTAATGAGGGTGAGCGAATGGACTGATGGTTGATTCTAGAGGATTTTTTCTGCACATATGTCCTTACACAATTCCTTGGAAGTTATCAGTGCAAACAAGGTGTATAAAAGTAGCTGATGGCAACTTTTCTAAACCTACAAAATCCACGTGACTTTATTATTAATGTTTTTTTGTTTTGTTTTTTCCCCATGAGGTTACTTTTTTTTTTTTTTACAGCACATTATGATTATGTATCAAACTTGAGATACAAGCCTTTATTCTATCATCATATCAGAATCAGAAAAACATGTCAGATGTAAGTAATATTAATAACCATGATACAGTAATGTCTTTTTAATTCATATTTATATACATGTATGTGCTATTTTACTTTAGTATTATGCTATTTTAGTATAATTTTATTAATATTTTGATTTAGCTTTTATTTTTAGATTTTCAGTTTTCATTTTAGTTTAAGTTTTAGTAATGTGCGTTTGTCATTTTTTATTCTTTTTCTTATAATTATTGCTCTAATTTTATTTTATTTTAATTTTAGTCATTTTAAAATCGATTTTTTTATCTAATATTTATATAAAACGATTATTTATAGTTTTAGTTAAAAATAACAACACTTATAAAAAGTTACTTTTAAAAGTAATGCATTACAATATCGCGTTACTCCCTAAAAAAGTAACTAAATTACATTAGTTACTTTTTATGGAAAGTAAATCATTATGTTACTTTTACGATTATTTTTCTCATCTGGGCTGTGCTTGCTTGTTTTTTTTTTTTTTTATAATAACATGTTTGGCAAATGAAAAGGCTCTTTTGCACCAAAAGTGAAATGAATAAACCACAGGCTGAAGGAAGTGTAAATTCACACTTGCTGAGGGCGCAGCTGAAACAAACCTTTCAGCTGCCATCCTGGATCGCAGAAGAATAGGACTTAAGAGAAGAAAGTTCAACACTTACTTCAGCAATAAAAACAAAAAATTCAACATAAATGTGATGCTTATCTAAAGTAATTTTTGTTTAATAGTATGGTTAAATTGAATTATAGAAGGTCAACAGCACAGACATTGGTTAATAAAGTGAGATTAAATACATAAAGTATATTTGTTTAATTTAACATAATTATTACATGTTTGCGTAATTTTCTAAATTCGCATTACACTTTTTCTTCATTTTAAGAAATACTGAATCTGTTTTGTGCAAGTGATGAGTAAATGCCTGCAAACATTTAATATAGAGCTACAATAACCATCATGTCCGCACACAGCTCCTCTGTACTTACTCCCGATTTCTCTCAATAAATGGCAAAACAGAGTAACTTATGTTACTTATTTGAAAAAGTAACTTTAAAAGTAATGTGATACTTTACTAGTACCTTGAAAAAGTAATCTGATTACGTTACTTGTGATGTTACTTCCAAAGCTGCTGATAATTTATTAACACTTAAACTCATTATTTATCCGATAGAATGTTTCAAATTTCTGAGGCATTTTAAATATCTTCAAAATTAAAAAAAAAAAAAAATGTCAGTTACTTACAATGATCTGCATCATATTTGACCCTAATGTTCGAATCCAAAAATCACCGCATAGAGAAGATGGGTTTGTACTTAAACTCCCACTCATTTGAGTGATTGTGAAGATTACAACCCATAGGAAAAATGTATTGCTCAGTGGTTGCTTTTCCTAAGCTCATGAGACTTAGTTGTGATTCTCATATATCTCTCATTTCAGTATCAACAGTTTCAGATGTTTCTCCTAAAATTCCTTAGGAGAAATAAAAGTAGACATGACTGAGACATGAGAAATATTTGAGAGAAAGAGTCCAAAATGAGAAACAAGAAACATGGGAGATCTCTTTATTGTCTTTCTGTAATCTCTTTCAAAGGGTTTTTCTTTTTTTTTGACATTGGGGTTTTTCACCCTTAATGGACAGGACCATAGGAGAGACCAGAAACAATGGGAGAGGCGAGAAGGGAACAGGAGCAGGAAAGTACCTTTAGCTGGGACTCGAACTCGTACTGTCTGAGGTGCTGCTGTGCCTCAGTGTTGATGTGCTGTCCTGAAGCTCAGGACACTAAGGGCTGATTATCTCTTATAGGTCTCATTTAGGTATCAGCTTTGCCTTCTGGTGCCAGTTGCATAAACTTAGCATAGTTGCATAACGTAAAAACTAAAGAACTGTAACTTAAAAACTGCTTTGACTAAGTAGTAGTTAACCAAAGGGCAATCAGTCTTACTTTTCCAATTAAAATTAAACAGATCTACCTTTTTATGTAACTGACTTAAAAAAGTTATTACCAGACTTGGGGGAAAAAAATAATTAATGACTAACTTTTAAGACTAGTCTAAGAAGTTTTTGCAACCAACCCCAGATGTCTTAAATTTTATTTTAGGAGAAACATGTTACATTTAAAATGTTTACTAATATTGTAAATACTGAAACTATCATTCAAATAGCATTATGCGTTTCAGAATATCAAGGGTTACTCATTTAAATGTATCTTCAATGCCCTGCATTGAATATGCAGTGCTTATTCCAAACAAGGGATTAGACAAGTGTACAATGTTAAGTCTAGATAAATTCTTTCTTTATAACAAATGTAATACTATAGTGTACCAGTTCTTCATGGTTGCTGCATAACCTTTTTGTTCTTAGTTTAACATTGCATAGTTTGTCTTGTACAACCCATTTTGCATGCATGTAAACATAGGTTATGATTGTTTTGTTCATTGTACAACAAAACAATGCATGTATTGGGCTTGATTAAAATGGTGTGGATGAATGACATAGAAGCTACCCAGAGGGAAGAAAAAAAAAACCTTTAACAATTCAAATGTTTCTGCGAGACATAAATGAGGTTACATTAACATCAAATTGAGACTTTTGCTTGAGTCTCCTGTTTCTCACACTTGTCTCCTGAGACAAAAACTCTCACACTCTCACATTTGTCTCCTTTAAAGTTTTAGAAGAGATCTCAACAACATCACACACTGTGCTCAGACTTTTTTTCCTAGACTAAAGAATCTGAACCTCTCACATGTATCTCCTCTAAAGTTTAGAAGAGACCTCAGTAACATCGCATACTGTGCTCAGATTTTTCTCCATAGCTAAAGACCCTGAAGCTCTCACATTTGTCTCTTAAAGTTTAGATGAGATCTCAACAACATCACACACTGTGCTCAGACTTTTCTCCTAGACTAAAGAATCTGCACCTCTCACATGTATCTCCTCTAAAGTTTAGAAGAGACCTCAGTAACATCGCATACTGTGCTCAGATTTTTCTCCTTAGCTAAAGACCCTGAAGCTCTCACATTTGTCTCTTAAAGTTTAGATGAGATCTCAACAACTTTACAAAGTGTGCACCAATAAATAAGAAACAAACAAACAGTCCATAATTTCAGGGTTTAAGCCTATATTAAGAGTGAAAATATGCAGAAATAAGGTTAACGTTACTCTTAATTGTTGATACAATAAGAAAGCTGTACAGTTTATGTGCATAGGGCACATCATTTGTTTGGCAAATGTGAGAGCGCCAGTCTTTAGTTAAGGAGAATAATCTGAGCACAATGTGTGATGTTATTGAGATCTTTTATGAAACTTTAGAGGAGACAAGTGTGAGAGCTCCAGTGTTTCTAGCTGAGGAGAAAAGTCTGAGCACAGTGTGTGATGCTGTTGAGGTCTCTTCTGAATCGTTATGGGAGACAAATTTGAGAGATCCAGAGTCTCTAGGTAAGGAGAAAAATCTGAACACAGTGTGTGATGTTGTTGAGATCTCTTCTGAAACTTCAGAGAAGACAAGTGTGAGACCATTGGAGTCTTTAGTTTCAGAGAAAAGTCTGAGCACAGTGTGTGATGTTGTTGAGATCTCTTCTGAAACTTCAGAGAAGACAAGTGTGAGACCATTGGAGTCTTTAGTTTCAGAGAAAAGTCTGAGCACAGTGTGTGATGTTGTTGAGATCTCTTCTGAAACTTCAGAGAAGACAAGTGCGAGACCATTGGAGTCTTTAGTTTAGGAGAAAAGTCTGAGCACAGTGTGTGATGTTGTTGAGATCTCTTCTAAAACTTCAGAGAAGACAAGTGCCAGACCATTGGAGCCTTTAGTTTAGGAGAAAAGTCTGAGCACAGTGTGTGATGTTGTTGAGATCTCTTCTGAAACTTCAGAGAAGACAAGTGTGAGACCATTGGAGTCTTTAGTTTAGGAGAAATGTCTGAGCACAGTTTGTGATACTACTGAGATATCTTCTGAAACTTCAGAGAAGACAAGTGCGAGACCATTGGAGTCTTTAGTTTAGGAGAAAAATCTGAGCACAGTGTGTGATGTTGTTGAGATCTCTTCTGAATCGTTAGAGGAGACAAATATGAGCAATCCAGTTTCTTTAGCTAAGGAGAAAAATCTGAGCACAGTGTGTGATGTTGTTGAGATCTCTTCTGAAACTTCAGAGAAGACAAGTGCGAGACCATTGGAGTCTTTAGTTTTGGAGAAAAGTCTGAGCACAGTTTTTGATGTTGTTGAGATCTCTTCTAAATCTTTAAAAGAGACAAATATGAGCAATCCAGTCTCTCTAGCTAAGGAGATTTATCTGAGCACAGTGTGTGATGTTGTTGAGATCTCTTCTGAAACTTCAGAGAAGACAAGTGTGAGACCATTGGAGTCTTTAGTTTAGGAGAAAAGTCTGAGCACAGTTTTTGATGTTGTTGAGATCTCTTTTGAATCTTTAAAAGAGACAAATATGAGCAATCCAGTTTATTTAGCTAAGGAGAAAAATCTGAGCACAGTGTGTGATATTGTTGAGATCTCTTCTGAAACTTTAAAGGAGACCATTGTGAGAGTGTTAGAGTTTTTGTCTCAGGAGACAAGTGTGAGAAACAGGAGACTCAAGCAAAAGTCTCCATTTGATCTTAAACTAACCTCATTTTTCTCTAGGAGAAACATTTGAGATGTTAAAGAGATCTCACTTTGGATTTTTCTTTCCTATGGGATGGGACAGTGGGAAATAAAGTGGGAGGAGCTTGTAGTGTTCAGAGGTAACCTACATAATTACATGTCTTGCGTTCCCACTGTGATTAATTATATCTGTTGGGGGTTGGAGGAGGGAGGTCTAATTTTGGACTAGGTGAGGGGCAAAAAAATGAGAGAGAGAGACAGAGAGGAAAGGGAGAAGAGGAGGAAGAAAGACGACTAAGACATTACATAAGCAACAACTTATCAAAATCAGGTTGACAGAATCGGGCTGCCGAAGACAGTGGTGCCTCTGAATGCTGCAGGAATTTGATGCGGTTAAAAATATGTTTTCTTTACCGCTTTTTATTCCTCGCTCAGCTGTTTCTCGTGATGGTGTTCCACAAGCATCAAGGGACTAGCAAGCGCCGTATGCAACAGGATCGGTTTGGACGAGGATCATTCGCTGGTGGTTTTGTAAAGGGACAATTACAATTGTTCAAATATCTGAAAAACTTGGATGAATACCTTTTATGAAAGAATACGGGATGTATGTTTAAAGCTAGGACCAAATTGTTAACGCGTGTGTCTGTGTGCGTTTAGGAGAGGATCATCATCTGTTATAGTCTGTGTGATTACAAACAGATTTAAGCATGATGTGTTCATCCATATTGAGGGATTACATGCTTTTGTTGCAGGGTTTACAAAAGTTATCTTAACAGGCAAAAACATATGATACTTTCCCACTAAATGCCGCCATGTATAAGCAGGATTCATTTGTGTTGAATTTAAATGTCCATCACTACGAAAACTATGTTTTATTTATGCTGTTTCTTCAGTTGTAACATTTTACAACATACATTGCTTCATATTATCAGTGATATGTTGTGCAAAATTCAGAGTTAATGAGTTGGAATTTTAATTGAATTGGCCACACCCATCAGGAAGCTGAATTGCAGTGACAGGAAGATGAATTTACTAAATTGCAAACTCAAGACTAAGGCATTCTGAGCACTCTTCCACCCTTCCAAATATGTATTAATATAATAAAATTAAAATATAAAACATTTAATTAAAATACAATAAAATTAAAATGCATATATATATATATATATATATATTCCTCTGAGGAAAAATACTTTAACAAACAGTATTTCATGTTCTCGATCTCAACTGAATGTATCTTGTTTCTAGGATGTTTAGATATTTATACTGAAAAAAAAAAGATTTTTTTTTTTTTTTTTTGCAGACGACTTAACCTGCCATCAGTCTGCTTCGTCAGCTAATATTTATGTTAAACGACATTGCACCATCTAGACCCGCATTAGGCATAAATTAGCCCTGACTGTGATACAGATTCATGCTGGTCTTTTCAGCAGGGAAGCCGTCTTAAAAAGGGGAACACAGTGTTCCTCTCAAAATCATCACAAGCGCATTCAATCACGACATGGATGGCGGCGAGCCTTTGGGTAAGGGCTTTAATCTCTCGTCTGACAGCGGTGAGAACAGCAGAGGTAGTTTGTTTGGGTGTATTACTGCTGGAAGAGAACTTGGGCCATGTGAATGGTTGGCGCTCAGAGGTAGTGAGCCAGGGCTGGTAATAGGATTACACGAATGAATGGTTTCCTTGGACCTTCATCATTTAAGGCTAACAGTCCACATGATGGAAACCAATTAAAGCTAACGCTTTGACATGAGCTGATTGGTTGACACTGACACCACATCAGAGTAGGCTTTACAAATACACAACCAGACAGTTGCTGAAGTGTTGTGTGAGTGTTAATCTAGTTTAAACAGTAAAAATGTTACGTGTGTTATTTAAATGATCTTAAAGTGCCCTTATTATACTATTTTAAAGGTTCCTAATTTTGTTTTGTAGGTCATGCATCCAATGTCAAAAAACACCTTTACTCATAATATATATTGCAAATCATCTCATTTCTCAAAAGCGTCTGAAAATGGTTCATTTGAAGAGTCAGTCTCTTTAAACCCCTCCTGTCCGAGAGCCTCCTCTGCTCTGATTGGTCAGACGGCTCACTCTGTTGTGATTGGTCGACCAATGTGCGTGTCGACCACAAACGCCTATTACCATATCTGTATTTTAGCTCTGAAGGCTTCCTCAATGCTTGATACACAGTGATATGAAAGATGGCCTCAGTTTTTCCGTATCAATTCCAGTGCGAGTCTTCATCCTTTGGAAGTGCATGCAAAGTGGATTTGCAGCGCTGAAAACAGGTTCTTCTCGACATGTCGACAACATAAACCAAAATCTGCCAGGCTTTAGCTACAATACAGTGTTTGAGGGCTGGTCAAAGTAAACATTGTTCGCGAGCAGCCAATGAAAACCATAGGATGGCATTATGCAAATGTATTACATTGTTACGTAGGTATGTCACAGGAAGTAAGACTGGAATTGCTGTGATTCGTTTCATCCTTTCTTTTTGGAGATAATAATCATGCATTTATTTATCATGCACTTTGATCTTTAAAACTTTGCAGACCTTTTACATTCACAAACAGCTATATTACACACTGCATGAAAGGTAATATCTGAGAAAAGCATAATAGGGACACTTTAAGCAACAAATAGGCATATCAAACTACACAATGAACATGAAACTAATGTTTCAACATGGATGGATGCTTTTGAGACAAGGTTGCATATTGATATTGCATATTGCATATGTACTGTAATGCAGCATACTCAAAATATGCAAAATTGTACCTTTAGGGCTCCAACAGCTTCGAGTGTATAAGCTTAAATGTACAATGTTTGCATTTCTTTTCTGATAATACTGAATTACTGTGGTCAAATATTTATAACTGACTGAACAAAACAACAAAATTCCTACATTGCTGTGCTAGTTTCTCTTCTACTGTCTCTTGTATGAATATTTAATGTTAATTTTGTATTAAGTAAGTAACAAACGGGGTTATGTAGTCAACTTTTTTTTTTTTTCACAAAATAAACTCATTAAAGCTGATTACTACTTCACATCTGGGTCCTACCTGGGTTAATTTTACAATACTGACCTGACTGATGAATGTATATTTAGTACATTAGTATATCTACAGATTTTATGTTATAATTCTTGGTCTGTCTGAATACTCGATTCTGATTGGCTGGAAGGTGTGCAATAAAACCAAGTCATTTAAATTACTTTTAAGATTTGCATTAGATTTACATTTATATTACATCACTATTTTGAAGTAATTAAAATCACAGCTTCTTTGTTAAAAGAGAGAGAGAGAGAGAGAGAGAGAGATGAGTACCTGCATCTGTTCAGCGTCTCTCTCTCTCTCTCTCTCTCTCTCTCAATAATTAATTCAAATAAATACTATAATTCATTCATTCATTCAAATAAATGTAATTTTACGCACTACTTTATCTCTGTGTCTGATTCAAAGTGGGCAGAATGCTAGAGATCTAATGAGCCATAACTGACAAAAATAACCGTCAACTTTACACTTCCGGTCAAATATTGCGCTGCAAACATCAATAACAGCTTTAAGTTGTCAATGCTGGCAATTGACCATGGTATAAGCTAAATAATCCACGGCTAGCTGTGCATTAAACAATTTTAATGCACGATGTGGAGGCAAAGAACTGGAAGCAAAGTGGAGAGTGGTTGCCTCCACTAAGTGCATTAAAATCGTTTAAGACGTGGATTATCCCATACATTACATTATGTTTATATTTTTGATATTAAATACTTACTATATTACAGTACTGTACACTATACTATATATATTCTTAAATATGGATTAATAAAATTGTCATTCTCCCCAGCTGTGTCCCAAGAAAAGTGAAAATGCAAGATATTTAGCCCTAACAAAACTATGATACTTGACAGATATTCAATCCTACCAAACAGAGAGAAATTTAGAACAGATAAGCTAATGGAATGAAACCCAAAGAACCAAACTAAATAAAGACCACAAGCTGGATATCTGAGAGTGATAAAGCAGTTTTGAGAAACTCTGCAGAAGAGGTCATCAACAACAGAAAGCTGTTGAGCTTTGATAGCGGATATGCCTGGCATATCTGCTGCGGAGTAAAACTTGGAGAAACTTCGCTGTTATATCAGTTTCTGATGAACAGCAACTTAAAAATGCAGTCCAAGATACTCTTGGCAGTCGATGGTAATCATTCATGTCACAGTGGAGAGGAAATTGGCATCTAGGAGGAGAATTCTGCCGAGGGATAGAAACATCCCAAAACTATCCTCAAAACCTTTTTTTTTTTTTTAATATTGCGGACTATACCTATGACAGTGCTTTTCAAATGATGGGAAATGCATATATCAGTTATCAGTGGCAAAAAGTAAACTTCAGTTGACTTATTTTGGTCCCTGATGTATTACAGTGGTGGTCAGAATTATTGGCACCCCTGGTAAATATGATCAAATATGGCTGTAAAAAATAAATCTGCATTGTTTATCCTTTTGATCTTTTATTTTAAAAAAAAATCACAAAAATCTAACCTTTCATTGAAGTAAAATAATTGAAAGTGGGGGGTAAATCACATTATGAAATAAATGCTTTTCTCCAAAACACGTTGGCCACATTTATTGGCACCCTTTTATTTAATACTTTTTGCAATCTCCTTTTGCCAAGATAACAGCTCTGAGTCTTCTTCTATAACGCCTGATGAGTTTGGAGAACACCTGACAAGAGATCAGAGACCATTCCTCCATACAGAATCTCTCCAGATCCATCAGATTCCCAGATCCATGTTGGTGCTTCTTCTCTTCAGTTCACCCCACTCATTTTCTATAGGGTTCAGGTCAGGGGACTGGGATGGTCATGGCAGAAGCTTCATTTTGGGTTTGGCAGCAAATCCACCGGATGGGTTTGGTGCAAACAGGGATAAAAAGGACCCCATGTCCACGGTTAAAACACTTTCCTACTAAACAGTAAACTTACCCATCAAAATAACTGCTCAAAAAAAGAGATGAGAATGAAACACAATGCTAAATTGTGTACCCCTAAGATGTTTGTACATTTCAGACAATGTCAGTCACGCAGGTAATACAAACCCGATTCCAAAAAAAGTTGGGACACTGTACAAATTGTGAATAAAAACAGAATGCAATGATGTGGAAGTTTCAAATTTCAATATTTTATTCAGAATACAACATAGATGACATATCGAATGTTTAAACTGAGAAAATGTATCATTTTAAGGGAAAAATAAATTGATTTTAAATTTCATGGCATCAACACATCTCAAAAAAGTTGGGACAAGGCCATGTTTACCACTGTGTGGCATCCCCTCTTCTTTTTATAACAGTCTGCAAACGTCTGGGGACTGAGGAGACAAGTTGCTCAAGTTTAGGAATAGGAATGTTGTCCCATTCTTGTCTAATACAGGCTTCTAGTTGCTCAACTGTCTTAGGTCTTCTTTGTCGCATCTTCCTCTTTATGATGCGCCAAATGTTTTCTATGGGTGAAAGATCTGGACTGCAGGCTGGCCATTTCAGTACCCGGATCCTCCTTCTACGCAGCCATGATGTTGTAATTGATGCAGTATGTGGTCTGGCATTGTCATGTTGGAAAATGCAAGGTCTTCCCTGAAAGAGACGACGTCTGGATGGGAGCATATGTTGTTCTAGAACTTGGATATACCTTTCAGCATTGATGGTGCCTTTCCAGATGTGTAAGCTGCCCATGCCACACGCACTCATGCATCCCCATACCATCAGAGATGCAGGCTTCTGAACTGAGCGCTGATGACAACTTGGGTTGTCCTTGTTCTCTTTAGTCCGGATGACATGGTGTCCCAGTTTTCTAAAAAGAACATCAAATTTTGATTCGTCTGACCACAGAACAGTTTTCCACTTTGCCACAGTCCATTTTAAATGAGCCTTGGCCCAGAGAAAACGCCTGCTCTTCTGGATCATGTTTAGATATGGCTTCTTTTTTGACCTATAGAGTTTTAGCCGGCAACGGCGAATGGCACGGTGGATTGTGTTCACCGACAATGTTTTCTGGAAGTATTCCTGAGCCCATGTTGTGATTTCCATTACAGTAGCATTCCTGTATGTGATGCAGTGCCGTCTAAGGGCCCGAAGATCACAGGCATCCAGTATGGTTTTCCGGCCTTGACCCTTACGCAGAGATTGTTCCAGATTCTCTGAATCTTTGGATGATATTATGCACTGTAGATGATGATAACTTCAAACTCTTTGCAATTTTTCTCTGAGAAACTCCTTTCTGATATTGCTCCACTATTTTTCGCCGCAGCATTGGGGGAATTGGTGATCCTCTGCCCATCTTGACTTCTGAGAGACACTGCCACTCTGAGAGGCTCTTTTTATACCCAATCATGTTGCCAATTGACCTAATAAGTTGCAAATTGGTCCTCCAGCTGTTCCTTATATGTACATTTAACTTTTCCGGCCTCTTACTGCTACCTGTCCCAACTTTTTTAGAATGTGTAGCTCTCATGAAATCCAAAATGAGCCAATATTTGGCATGACATTTCAAAATGTCTCACTTTCAACATTTGATATGTTATCTATATTCTATTGTGAATAAAATATAAGTTTATGAGATTTGTAAATTATTGCATTCCTTTTTTATTCACAATTTGTACAGTGTCCCAACTTTTTTGGAATCGGGTTTGTACTTTATAATAGTGTTCAGCTCCCTTTCAGTCAGTACACTACGAGTTACGTCAGTTACTGACGAAATGGGGGTTTCGCTTAGAAGCTCTACAAAACGAGCCAATGGCATGAAGATGCCATGGGTCTGCGGAATTTGCATAACGCAATCCCGCCCCACCACGTGGGTATAAAGGGCGTTGCGTGGCAATCTCGCATTATGTTTCTGCTTCAGAGCCGAGTGTTACTGCCTGAGCGTTTTCTCTCTTCAAGACGAGTGTCTCTCCAGAGTGTTGGTGTTACGGCGAGTTCCAGCGAGTTCCACATTCCTGTCTGATCTGTGCAGTGATCTAGCACAGCGTGTGCGTTCTCCCTGGGCGCTTCAGCATTTCTGCAGAGCAAAAACTCCTCTCTAAAAGAGCTGCATGCGTCACGTCTTTTTCAAGATGTCTCGCCCGTACTCCGTTTCTGGGTGCGGTCGGCTGGTTCCTCCATTTGGCGGGCATGATCGCTGTTTTGGCGTGCTTGGGCCTCGTGCACGCCGAGCGCGCGTTCATGGATGAGTCATGTTCCCACTGCGGGAACATGGCCATCGCAGTGTTGCGGTCAAGACTCCATGATCTCCGTACTGGAGGGAGGGTCCCCTCTACCACACCCCAATCTATTCCCTCCACGAGAGGGAACACTTTGGCTGGTGGTCAGGGTGACTTGAGGGTGACGGTGTGGGCCAACCCGACGAATCCTCCTCGGGCCACACCCCCTTCTAGCACACTGCAATCCGTGGTGTTGCCAGATGAGGGCGCAGGTGTTTCCCGTCCTGGGCCCTGCGTTTCATTTGGCGCACTGGCAGAGGATACTATGTTGATCGCCGCATCACAAGGTGGGCTGGATTCCTCCGGAGATGACGATTCGGCTGTGTTGCCTCCTTCGGGAGTTCCAGCATTGCCCGAATCTGATCCGTGATCCTGAGACCCCGGCCTGGATACGTGCCGAAGGTTCCCACCACTCCCTTCAGGGATCAGGTGGTGAACCTGCAAGCGCTGCCTGTGGAGGAGGCAGACCCAGCCTTGGCACTGCTCTGTCCAGTACGTGCCCTTCGCGCTTACATAGACCGGACGCAGTGTTTCAGGACCTCAGACCAGCTCTTTGTCTGTTACGGAGGGCAGCAGAAAGGGAAGGCTCTCTCCAAGCAGAGGTTGTCTCACTGGATAGTGGACGCCATTG
Organism: Coreius guichenoti; assembly: GCA_039654105.1. NCBI lineage: Eukaryota > Metazoa > Chordata > Actinopteri > Cypriniformes > Gobionidae > Coreius > Coreius guichenoti. The sequence goes on along the minus strand of CM077170.1, from coordinate 4,918,127 downwards.
TCCTGGCATATCAGGTTCAGGGCATGCCATGCCCCCTTGGGGTTAGAGCACACTCCATTAGGAGTGTTGCTTCCTCTTGGGCTTTAGCGCATGGCGCCTCGCTGACAGACATTTGTAGAGCTGCAGGCTGGGCGACACCCAACACATTCGCAAGATTTTATAATCTCTAAGTGGAGCCTGTGTCCTCTCGTGTACTCGCCCCAAGTGGCCAGTAACTGGACAGGCTCAGGTGTCTTCGCTTGCTGTGCCATTCCACTCCACGGACTGGATGCGTGCGCATTTTCTCTCAGGTGAGCTTCCCATTAAGCCCTGAGCTCCTCCAGCACTGTTGATGTCGACACCAGAGTGCATGGCCGCTTGGTCAGCCCTCGTGTTCGGCTAGGTGCCTCCGTGTGCATGGTTCCCCCGTTGGGCAACCCCCACATGTGTATTTCCACGGTAAGTCTCTCTGAGCACATGTCTTCACCTGGGGTTGAAAAATTTCCAACTGCGGCTGGATACCCCAGAGTGCTCCATATGCAGTCCCTACGGGGGTCATATGTGTATTCTTAAGTCCTCCCTTCGGGCAGGCATTGTGTTGCATTTCTCCACGTGGGATATGCTTCCCAGTGTACCTTGGTATTGGTGTTGAGCCTAGCCCCTCGTTCGTGCTAAGACTCACGCCAGGGAGCTCTGGTCAGCGCAGGACGCTGGAAGACAGCCGTCGTGGCGAGATTGTATTGGGACCCCCATTTCGTCAGTAACTGACATAACTCATAGTGTACTGACTGAAAGGGAACATCTCGGTTACGTATGTAACCCTCGTTCCCTGAAGGAAGGGAACGGAGATGTTACGTCCCCATGCCACTTCCGCTGGAACGGCCGGACACTCATGCCTCGGCTCTTCAGCAGGTAACATAATGTGAGATTGCCACGCAACGCCCTTTATACCCACGCGGTGGGGCGGGGTTGCGTTATGCAAATTCCGCAGACCCATGGCATCTTCATGCCATTAGCTCATTTTGTAGAGCTCAAAGGCGATTGGCTTCTAAGCGAAACCCCCATTTCATCAGTAACTGACGTAACGTCTCCGTTCCCTTCCTTCAGGGAACGAGGGTTACATATGTAACTGAGACGTTTGTTGTTGCATATGATATTGTAATGAAAATACATGACATGTGGCCAGATTTACTAACTGCTTGTGCCAGCGCAAATCCCTCTTTTGGCGCTAAAAATGTCAGGATTTACTAAGGACACGCAGTGAAAAATAAGCGCTGAAAAGGCGTGGACGGGGTTATTTTTTGCGACTGACCTTATTGCATATGCATTTGTAGGAGTTTCCCTTTCAGACGCAAAATTTATGGGAGGAGAGTATTTAAATGAATCATGAAAGGTGATTTACTAAGATTTTCACTAGTCAGTTTACTGGTGTTTGCGTTATTATTTACCGCCAAGAAAAAGCATATCTTAAACCAGACGCTAATTTGCGCTGCTCTTGGTAGATTGCGTTGGTCATTATGGAAATGATCCAGCTATAAAAGTGTTGTTCATTGATAGTTCATGATACCTAATGCACTGACTGTTAACGCATTGAAGTGTAAAGTCTTACTGTCACGTCCATCACCTTTTCAATTAGTTTCCATCTGTCAAAGTCCCACCCACATGAGAGCTTGTACAATCATTTTATACATGAGCTGGGCCAAAAACATATTGATTTGAAAGCCCAGCGTTCAATAAATCGATAATTTATTCCATTCTCATGATGGTCTCATAGACTCCAAGTGAAGCACAGCATCAGGGTGTTTTTTGATTGTGCAATCAACGTTCTGTGTTTTGTTACAATCAATGATGCCATAAACTCTGACTGAAGTCTGGAATAATGTAGTGTGGTATTTTACACATTAATTTGCTGAAAAATATTGAAATGCATGAGAAGCATTAAAAAGATGTACACGACATTTGCTGCATTTTTAAATGAAATTATAGGAGAAGCCGTGCTTCCTGTGCAGTTTTAAAGCTTATATTGTTGGGCACAACTTTTGGAGTGCAATAATGGCTATTTATGAAGAGATAAAATGTTAATATGTCAACTCAGCATTTTATAAACCCGTAAATCGGGAGCAAAGTCCTTTCTTTCCCTTGAAGCTACTATTGAACTGTACAGTAAGTGCTACTTTAAAGCCTTGATGCGTTCGTCTCTGAAGTGCTCTCTGCGTACCAATCAGCACTCGTGGCGTATACATTTCCAGCAGCGTGGACAGAGAGAAAAACAGGAGTATGACTGGCAGCTGATATTGGGAAGCAACGCACACCTGACACAACTTCAATCTCATCAGAGTAGCATACAAAAGAAGTGCCGGTGTCCCAGTTCGAGGAGTTCCCAGAGGAGGAAACGCTTCTTTCTTTTCCTCTCCTTCGTGTCATTATCCCAACTAAATCTGAACTGGGACGCCTGGCAATCTATGTACCCCTGTGTTCACAGCGGCAAGCTTCTGGCTACAATGACGATACAAACTCCTGCCCTTCATTAGCATTGAAAATACTGTCGATACCATCACCAATTCCCCGACTTCTCGAACACCTTTTTCCCCTACGGACTCTGCATAGCTGTCACTCCATTTTCTAAGGCAAGAGTCACTATTATATTGCTCATGCTTAGGGGTAGAGATTTGAACAACATTATCCCACACATTAATATTAATATGTTTTTGTTTTTTTGTTTTTTTGCATAGTTTAGGAAGCCACTGGTTATGCTTAACCATATTTTGTTTTGGAATGCATTTTTGAAAAGTTTGGACTTTCAGTGATGCAACATTTCAGCATCATTATAATTAAGTGGGCTTTAAAGTAAATATGCTACGACTTTCTTGAGACACCATTTACATTTCTGCATGATCATCTCCGAACATTCATGTTTAGAGACCTACAGCACAGTTGCATTGACTTCTATATGCTTTTCAGTGCACTAGGAGACATATCAGCATTAACATCCTTCATCCTATAATTACATACAACATCAGCTTTATCCTTTGACACTCTTAATAGGATAGTTTACCCAAAAATGTTAATTCTGTCATCATGTTATCATCAAGGTTCATTATATGGACAAAAAATAAACAAACAAACAAAAAAGAGACAATTTTCAAAAAAATCTTTTTTTGTGTGTTGCACAGAAGCAAGACATTATTTTCAGAGCGATAAGGGTGAGTAAATAGTTATGAAAAAGTTATATTTTCCATTCTTGATGAATTATCTTTTTAAATTGCATTAGAATGTGTTATGTGTTAATGTGTTAACCTGTTGCTGTCACATCTGTGGTTTTCATGTCTTTTACTTAGAAATTTGCCATAGTCATGTTTCCTGCTATTGTGTCATGTGATTCTCTGTTCCCCCAATCTGATCTGGTTATGTGGTTCTTATAGGTGTGTTGATTCCATGTTGTAATTACAAGATTTCAAAAAGTGTTCACTTCCTCGTTGAGCTCGTAATATAGGAATTTTATGAGAGCTCTCACTTGTACCATGCAAACGCTGTACTACCTGACTGCTGCAGATTCATTTAAGCGTTGATAGTGTTGCCATTGAAATGCATAATTTCCAGTCCAAGGGCATGTACAGCTCCGAATAAAACGTCACGTGTTGTCATTTTGAGATTATGGTAATTATGACATGGTGTGAATGCAACATATGTTTCCAATAGACCTTAAGCTACACAAGGTCTATAGGTGTGTACGACTTGGAGCGGTGCTCTTGTAACTGGTCCTTACTCGACCCGCTCTGAGTGGGGTTCGAACCAGGGTCTCCGCAGTGGGAGGCGGACGCGCTAACAAGGACGTTAAAGACCGCAGTCGTTAACACATCTCTTGAGGCCAGGGGAGTGAGGTTTACACGCACAGCTCTTACTGGCCTTAACGTCCGTTAACTCACCTCCCTAAACCTCACTCCCATCCAGGGAAACGGCACCAAATGTAACCAGTCCTACTTGCTCCACTCTGAGCAGGATTCAAACCAAGGTCCTTGGCGTGGGAGGCGGGCGCTAACAAGGACGCTAAAGACCACAGCCTCTAACTTGCCTCTTGAGATCAGGGGAGTGATGATTACACGCACAGCTCTTACTAGCCTATGTCTGTTACACTCACCCCCTTAAAGGGTCATGAAACCCCAAAACACATTTTTTGAGATGTGAACAGATATGTACAGGCTGCACATCGCTAAAAACACTAAAAGCTCTCATAAATTTTACAAATAAGTGGAAATTGGTTATTTTTGCTTTTTTCGTTCTTCTGGGTTGAAAAGCAAAGTTAAAGCAACGTCACGGAATGTGAGGCAGAAGCGTGCCTTCGGAGTGTGTGACTCCCCTCAGCGGAGAATTCAAACAACATGCGGAGCGCGCATGAAAGCGGTTTCTGCGGAGAGCTTCGATGAATTTAACAACACTCACCACGTGGATTATAGGCTATAGATCAGATACAAAGCGCGTTTCAAGATTTTATGGACATATTTCATATACTCTAGTGCTCTAAATATGGACCAGCACCATGTATGCACATATTTAATCACCTCGTCTTCAAATGAAATATAAGTACACAAAAATAAGGACACTGATACAGCCGCACGTCTGATCATGAACGCAATGACACGATGGATTATTCTGATACACAGAAGACAATGATGTAGACCCACAATTCAAAGAAGAATGGGCAAAAAAGTCTTTATTATTTCTGTGTTAAACTGACGTGTGTCGTTTGTTTAGAGACTGAAAATATTATTAGACCTTTTTAAATGTTCTACCGCATTTCTCCCTCGTTTTGGCAGTTTGTTGTCATATATGGTTATATTTTTAAAATGCATCAAGGTGCCCTCAACTCTGTTTTTTTTTTTTTTTCTCTCCATGGTCATATTTTAATATTCATGTGTCTGTATAATGAGTGTGTTGCAGGTCTGTGTTGTTGTCTCCCCTCTTCCCCCCTCTACACTCCCACTTTTCCACAGCTTTACACGCCCATTTCTAGAAACTTTTTGCAACTCTGAGGTGTGAAAGACCAGGGTAAAACAGGGGGGTTTCATGACACTTTAAACCTCACCCCCATCCGGGTCATGGCACCAAATGTTACCGGTCCTACTCAACCCGCTCCAAGTGGGATTCGAACCGGGGTCTCTGGTGTGGGAGGCAGACTTTGCCTTTGCACCAGTAAGCAACCTTATATGCTAAAACCCCCTCAGAACACCTTAGCAACTGCATAGCAAGACCATGAGAACTGTCCATAACACACAACATGGAGACAACTTTTTCACAGGCAAGTCTTCAGAAAATGTAAAAATCTAGTCAATGTCAAGCATTTTTGTCCAAGTTTTAAACTATTTTCTCTACTCACTGTCACCCCATGTATTGAATGTTTCTGGGAGACAAAGATTTACAAAATTTCACAGCAGTTACTATATAAATGAATAGAATCAAAACAAAAAATGTCCTTTTATACAGTTTATTTCAATGCAACCCCACTTGACCTTGAGGAACAGACTAAAGCCGTCTGTTCAGTCTACCACCTACTCTTCTGTTCGAATGAAAAGACATTGTCTGGCAACTTTGACGCCTGGCATAAATTTGTTTGTGAAAGAGAGAGTTGTTCATAGTTTTTTCTCCCGTCCCTTCTACTTTTTCATGCACTTTTCAGTTATGTGACAGTGTCTGGAATTTCACTGAAAGATTTTTTTTATTTATTTATTAGCAAGGATGTTGAAGACTGGGCTTATTGATCAGTGCTTGGCCTATGTTGAGTGGAAGGGCTATAGAAAGATGGAGAATGAGAAGACATTGGCAGTCAATTTATAGCAGTGTCTCAGAGAACATGCTGAACTTCTGCTGCCAAAGACCTGCAACATTTCATTATCTGGGCTCTGTAGAGTAGAACTTCAGATGGTGATGGGAGACAAATCCTTAATGGAGTTTCGGTTCATCGAGTAAAAGCGGGTCAATATAATGGTCAGGCGAGGTGCTCGAGGAATCCGCATGCACTGACCTTGAAAGTTTCATACAATTATTTTATAGTGGTTAAAGGAATAGTTCACCCACAAAAAAAATCTGTTTCATTAGGGATGGAAATTCATTAAGAGTTTAATGATTCTGGTTTCGATCAGTGTAACTATTATATGGAAAACCTGAACTAAAATGCATTTACATGACTCCAAAACTAACTAGAATAAAATAAAAATGACCACAAATTAATTTGTTTTTAATGCACAATATATTATACAATTTGAAATCTTCACAACCCACCTTAATTAAAAAAAAGATCACATCATGCATTCTTATTTATTTATTTTTTTTATTTAATTAAATTTATTTCTGAACTCAATTGTTTGAAATAATCTGACCATATACACTACTATTCAAAAGGTTGGAAATATTTATTTATTTATTTATTTAATTAATTTATTTATGAAAGACGAATGCAAAAAATACAGTCAAATTGTGAAATATTATTACAATTTAAAATGCAATTTATTCCTGTGATCAAATCTGAATTTTCAGCATCATTACTCCAGTCTTCAATGTCAAAATTTTTTTTTCTAATATACTGATTTGCTGCCATTATCAATGTTGAAAACAGTTATGCTGCTGCTTAATATTTTTTATGGAAAATGTCATATTTATTTTCTGGATTTTTTGATGACTAGAAAGATATTTATTTGATATATATATATATAAAATTATAAAGAAAATCTTACTGACCCGAAACTTTTGAATGACGTCAGATACAGAGATCTTTACAAATGTATATAAATACAATTTAAAAAAATAAAAATAAAATACAGAGCAAAGTAGAGTAGAAGATTCACAAAATAGCGCACACATTTTAGAGGCTACTTTTTATGGTGACCTTTTTTCTACTTTTTTTTTTTTTTTTTTTTTTGGAGCTTGACAACCTTTTCTTTTGCATGAACTATCCCTTTAAGGTCAGGAGCCGATGCGAAGGAAGCTGTTCCAAACAAAAGTACAATGCCTTATGTCTGAGGTGATGGCTAGCAAACTGAGTTCTGTCAAAGAGGAAAGATTTTAAACAGCACTCTACGATTTTGACCTTAAAGCTAATAACTTGTCACCAGTTTTTCTGCTGACAGATGCAGTCAGTGGCCAACACACCGACAAGCTGTACACAGTAAATCCTGAATCCTGTTCACCCAGCTATCCATATGACTGCTCTCTCTCTCTCTTTCTCTCTCCTCATTTCTTTTTCTCATGAAACTTCCTCAGCGAAGATGTTTATTGATTATTGCAGAGTTATCATTTACATAAGCTAAAACATCACATTTGATCGTCAGGTTTTACTCCATTTTCTCCTTCCTGTAGCACATACGAACAGGCACTGTGTCATGTTCAACGAAAAATACACATTCAAATTTCAAACAGAATTTTTGATTGCGTTTTATCAATTCATATCCAGCTGTTCATCATTCTGTTTGTAACTGTACATATTACAACTTCTTAGTTCAAGGCAGTGTTGTGTTGCTTCGAAACCTCCCTAGCAGTGTGATGAATTTCCAGTCTGTATTAATTTATACATACAAATTCTACTTTGCCTGAAACAAATTATTCCACCACCCTAAATGTGCAAATATATATAGTTCTCGCTTATTATTTGACTTATCACAATGCAGGCAAATGGAGTGTTGCTTCCACTGATGTGAAATGACACAATCGTCTGTTGCTAAATGAATGCAGTGTTGCTAGTGGCTTTGACTGATTTAAATATCTGACTCACTGTTGAGTTTATAGCGGCTGTTTGTGCATAATGTGCTCTAAAGCCTGTCAGTGTGCACCTATTTTATTTTAAATCGTTTCTGCATGAATGGATGTTCTCTGGTGGTGTTTTGCAAACGTTTTAGTGCTATAAGCCTAGAGTTAGAATAAATACCGTTTCCTCAGGCATGCTGTGCACATGCATGAAGGTCCTTCTCATAAATTAAACTGAACTTATCTGTGAGCTTTAACATTTGTAAACTGACCAAAGGCTTTATTTGATTGCTTTAACTACAAATGTTGAATTAAAGTGCTGTTTTTGGTATATAATTATAATAAGTAAATAAATATTATTGATTGATTGATTTCAATATGATTAATTGGGATTTGTTTAATTAATTGACATTATTTAATTTAACTAGATTTATATGAACTCATATAATGTATGCATATATTAATCATTTGACAGCCCTATGTACTATTAATAAGTAAGCTGAGCTAAGTTTTATTTGATGAGTTTAACTTCCAGTGTTGTGTTATAAAGAGTTAATATAATAATAACAACAATAATAATAATAACATTAATGACATGACTATTTATTTATTTAGTTAGTTGTTGAATTGTTATACATCTGAATAATTAATTAAACTGACCAAAGGCCTTATTTGCTGACTATAGTGTTTGGATTTAAATATTATATTATAGTGCTATATTGATGATAATGATACTGATAAACTATTTATTTATTTTTCTCACAAAGTGTCAATGTGATTAAAGGTGATTCAACTGATTTGATGTATACATTTAATTAATCAACATGATTTAATTAATTAGATCTTTAAATGAATTTATACAAATATTAATTATTTGACAGCCCTATGTATTATAAGAAAATAAGTATTCCCAAACTTGTTTTGTCTAAAGAAGATGACGCTATTAATGCAGCAATATGTTTTCCACATTGCTCAGAGGGAAAACGTGTCTGGATGTATTGCTGAATTACACTTGATGTGACCCAAGATCTCTTTAGTAAAGTAGTAAGAACACAAGCTGTTGTCATCTCTATTTCTACATCCATTCAGAAGAATTGTTTCTTCACCTATGGTATGATCCTATAAACATTGTCATGTATTGTTTTTGAAAGTTTCCCAACAGTTTACCTCATTTAAATATTCTCTTTAGACGTTGTCAAACCGTTTGACATTTTAAAGGTCTGTAGTGAGAAACATCACAGTGAAGACTGGGTGGGAAACTTGACTGTGATTTGTGATGCCTTCATGCGTGTCGTTGTTTGATATATTTATTTATTTCCCTGGCAAACTTTTTTCCCTTTTTTTCCCAGTACAAACAAGTCAGTGGACGGGTATGATGTTATGCAAATCAAGTCTCAAGGGGACAACATGACAAGCCCCCTAGAAAAAAAATCAATACCAAGAACAATGAACAAGTGACTCGCCAACAAAAAGACAGTTCCCCCTACTTAAGATGCCAAAAATATGTTCTGTCTGCACAAAGTTGCATGAGCCAAGGCCACAATTCTGTACATAAATGGTTTTATCCACATTTTATATGCACGTCCCCACGTCGCACAACCTTGGAGTTACCAAAGAGCTTCCAAAGGGTTTCAGCCTCCAAAATGAAGAGACTATGCAAATGTAAACATATGTCTGTGCTATCCTGCAAGGTAATTGCGATAGCTTGTGGTGAATTCCCCTGCTGGGCGATTTATTGCGTGCTTGATTAATTACCTTTATCAAAGAAAGGCCTTCCGGCTCTTTTTTCCTCCCCTTTATTTCCTAAGGCAAGTCCTTAAAATTTGTCGAATAAGCGGAAGGACGCTTCTCTGGGGTTTGTAAGCTCGTAGATGTATGAAAGGTTAGCAAGGTATAGAAAAATGAATTTGTCAGAATTTGTCAGAGGCAACTAGAACTGCAATCATACGGCGCTCAGTGGCTAGGGATGTCAGCTAGTTGACAGCGTTTTGAGTTTGTCAGCGTTTCTCTGCATTGTGAGTCGACACAAAAGAGCCGTTCAGAAACAGGAAAAAACTATTATCTTAAGATTGCCGCGTTTGATTGAGTTTTGAGTTGACATTTTCTGAATTTGAATGCATTTGAAGCTGTCAGGTTGCCGGCCTGGCATAAAGCAGTGCTTATTTCATGCTTTACTGTCACCTAATTGGGTTGTCTGAAAATATGCACCCGTTTTCGTCGCAGTATGTGGTTAATTGATTTAATTTATAAGCTCATGATATGCAATTGCTCTTGTCTAATTTGGAGCGATCGTCGTTATGTTCGAGAGATAATAAAAAGAGACATAACTAATGGTGGAGATTAGAGACATAAATGAAGGTGCTTTACCTCTGTATCGCTACATAATGAGATAAACAGCCCTGGCATTTTTTATTTCACTGTTTCATTACCAAATGCTTTCAGATTGAAGTCTTTTCATTGAACTTGAGTCACGAGCAATGCATTTTGGCCTAAGTTTCTTCTGATTAATGCTTAGCGTTTTTGTGTAATGGACCCAGTTCAGAGCAAATAACAAAACATCATGGTGCATAACTTCAGACTATGCCATTGAATTTTGGTCCGTCTCATTATATACAATATAAAGTAGTTTAGAAATGTATTTGAACACTTGAGACACACTTTGCAATGTACGATTGTCATTGCATTAGATACAAAATATCAAACCAAGTGCCATATATTTTAAAGAAAGTTCTCAAGCACACCTGTCAGGTAAAACATTTCACCAAAAGACTGTGGTAGGTATATGAAAATGAGAAAACAATAGGTATTATAATATATAATATATTACTAATAGGTATATAGGTAATAAAACCAATCAATCAATCAATCAATCAATCAATCAATCAATCAATCAATCAATCAGGTTTACATGGATGAGATGCCAAAACACTCAGAAAACATTTCAGAAATATTGTTTTCATGTGTATGGGGTCTTAGATAGATAGACAGACAGATAGAATGACAGACAGAGACCGATGGATGGATGGATGGATGGATGGATGGATGGATGGATGGATGGATGGATGGATGGATGGATGGATGGATGGATGGATGGATGGATGGATAGATAGATAGATAGACAGATAGATAGACAAAACGCTGAATGTATCAAAATGTTGTTTGTGATCTCAAAAAAACCCGTTTACAGATCTAATATAATGACATTCAGATGTTTTGAAGTCTGATTTAAGTCTTTCTCTCTCCTTCTCTCTCTCTCTCTCTTCACACTGTCTCCAACCTATTAACTCACCAGAATCTCCTTTACAGTCTCGCATTAGCTGCCTCTTTCTTCATTACACGACCAACCTAGTGGAGACCAGCCTGTCTGTTTCTTTGGACCGTTGCTGTGGCCTGGCAGCACTGGCTCTCTGAGGACACGAAAAAGGCAAGTTTCAGTGGGCAGAAGGCATCCTGGGAGAACTCATCCGCCAGTCTGCTTTGTGATCTTCTGCCCGGGAGCTCCGAGAAGGGCCAATTTCATCAAATACTTCTAGCAATGCATGACCTGTCCGGTTTGAAACACTGGCTGTGAATGAAAAGAAAATGAGGACTGGTTACTGTTAGATACGGCTGACCGTGAGGCTCGAGGGATGAGTGACGCTTTTACGTTTGAAGCTGTTTTTCAATTCAAAGATGTGATGTTAGCACATGCACATTCCTTAATTTGACACATTAAATTGATCAAATGATCAAGACGTTTATAATTTTTAAAAAATATTTCTATTTGTAACATGCCACTGCGATTTTATCCTGTTTGAGTTATGTTCTTTGTTTTGTGTTATTAATAAATACATCTGCATTTAGATCGTGCTTCCTTGTCCTATTCCCCTGGCCTGCCAAGACAGGAACTATCAGAAATAAAATAATTCATATCAATGCAATAAGCACAGCAGGTGAGTTGGATTAATGCATTTCTCTTGAGTTCAAATAGACCTTCGGTACACTGACTGAATAGTTTTGTGCCTCAGTCTCATTTGTCCGCTTCCCAGCATGCACTGGGGCATGAATAATTAATATGGTTACACTGTTTGACTGTTTTCTAGAGTAGTAGTACATTTGTTTGCACATTTACATTTGTTGTCTTGTGATATTATAGCTCAAGACAAGAAGCAGAAAAACAACGTACAGCACATATGAAGTGAAACACATAAAATGTAACAATTTAACTCCATGTAAATAGTACTACTATAAGATAATCTATAGCAGGGATGGACAGCTTCGATAGTGACGAGGGCCAACATTTTCTCTCCTTCATACCAAGGGGCCAGATTACTAATTCACACTCACAAGGGGCCAGATTACTAATTCACACTCACACCTTTTACACTGTTTTACTCAATTTACTTTTTATTAAGGGAAATCAATGTATAATTAATGCAATTTGTTTTTAAAGCTTTCATTAAATATAAAACTTGTGCAATTAAGCTAATACAAATGGGAAACTTTGTTGACAAGCAATATTAGCCTACCTCAAGCAAATATAAACATCTCAATTTCATTGTCTATAAATTTGCAACAAACAAATGTACAGATGTCCTCCTATTTTTGATTACAAGCCTAGAGAATACTCAACTCAACAACAGAGAACAGTTAAAAATAGTTACAAATGGTATTACCATAATCCACATCCATATATTACCACGAATAAAAATACTGTTTTTAAAAATGTATAAGAACATAATTAAGTGCATATATTTCTGTCATGCATTTTGGCAAAAAGGTTTTCCACTGCGGGACTGATAACCCTGTTGAAAAAAACAGCATATGCTGGTTAGGTATGTTTTGAGGGCAGCTGGTTTGAGCTGGTTTAAACTGGTCCTTAGCTGGTCATGAGCTGGTTTAAGCTGGTCAAGTGCTGGTCCTAAGCTGGTCCTAAGAAACTAGCTCCAGCTCAGGACCAGTTTAAACCAGCTCATGACCAACTAAGGACCAGCATAAACCAGCTGCCATGCCTCAAAACATACCTAACCAGCATATGCTGTTTTTTTCAACAGAGCTCTTTGGAATTTAATACAAATGAGTCAGCCGTTGCCTTGGTAACGGAAGAGTTACACACAATATGCCATGTAAATCGCGACTGCGTTATGGAGGAAGTTTTTCAAATATTTCTTTAAATTGTATTAATGTGTGTTCACGTTGCTCAAATAGCACGTTTAGCAAGCTACTGAGAAACTAGCAGCCAGGCAACAGACAAGAGACCGAACCTGACTGGCGCCGTCACTACACACATTTAGCAGCACGGTTCGGCACGGTTGGCTAATTCCGGGCCGAGAACAGTTTGTAATCATGCCGTGCCATACCAGGCTCAAGTGGAAATACAACTGGAACCGTAATTACCATAATGACTATATACATTAAAACCTTTCATTACAGATTTCATTTCCAAACAAACCAAACATATTGGTGACACCTTGAACATGGTAAAAGATAATCCGTTTACCTTCTTGACAGGAAAACACGATTTTCACTGTCAATTTTGCGTTTATTTTTGCTCATTTTAGTAAACGTTCACATTAGCATGCACATCCTACGCTGTAATTAATATGGAAATCGGCTGGAAATAGCGACCTCTCCTGGTTTGATTTACAATTAACATCATAATCTGAATGCAATATTTCCATTACTTACTTATCAAATGGATTATCCAGGTGGTCCAGCGTATTTAATGACACTATACGGCCCGCGGGCCGCCAGTTGCCCATCCCTGATCTAAAGAGTCAACTGTTGCAATGATGGCAGATTTCCAAGCCTATCATATTCATTCAACAGGGCAATTCAGTCTTTAAAACTGCAAATATTCTGACAGTACGCCTACTAGGAGTGAAAATTATTATTTTTTTTTTTTTTTTGTCAAAAACAATACTGTATATCGAACGGAGGCTCAAAATAGGATTTCTCCCATTGAGAAAGACATCTCCAGTCCTTCAGGGTTCATTCCTATGAACCTCAGAAGCAGGACTCAAATCACAGGCAAAGAAATCAATAATCCACACAGCAGAGTAACAGTCTTTGCATGGAAAGTCATCCCAGCAGGGTCTCTACAGTGATTTTCCATGGTAAATAAATACTCATTGGTGTCCATTGAATTATCTGTAGTGCTTTCAACAGACAAATGTTTGCATTTCTATGAAGCTTTGACCATGAATAATGCATCCCAACCAGATCATTTTGTTTGATTTTTGTCAGTCATCTTCTCTAGCTTGTTGACTGTAATATGAAGAGGTGGGTGTACAACTTGTGAAAATGTTAATCCCTTTTTTCTACATATTTATGCCAGTCAGCAACAAATGAAATTAGATGTACTTAAATTGATGCAAATGTTCTTATCTGATAATTGAAAAAGAGAAAATGCGGTTAATGCGTGCTCTGAAACAAAAAACGATATATGCATGATGATATTCTTATTCGTTTTAGCAAAGTGGTTTTAATTAAGCGACCAATTTAAACTGGAGGACAAATAGTTCCTCTAGTGAGTTACGAAATCTATTAATTTCGTGGCAGAGTAATAGGCAGGAGTAACCTCTTCTTTCTCTGGATTTCAGTCTAATGGCAAACAAATGCGATCCTCTCAATAAGAGGTGTAGAGTAATGATCAGGTCATTAAAGAGCCATTATGGTTCAATTTCGCATATGCTAAATAGTTTTCTTTCTGTTTGTGATAAGATTCAAAGCAGAACAAGAAAGCTATTTAAAGCATGTAGAAAACTGCCACCGAACACTCCGTACAGAGTGCGCAGAGATGCCGAAAAGAAATAAACAACCATATGAATAAATAAACTTCTTGAACTTTTGTATCCAGCTGAGGAGCAGCTTGCTGTTTGTTTATATTATTATGTATTTTGATTCAGCCGTTCCTCCTGACGGATTGAACTTCTACAGTAGAAGTGTAAATTTTGTACTTTTCATTTCAGAGTAATGTACTGTAAAAACGACAGAAGGTGCACTGATATGTCTGCTCGGAGAGACAGTTCAAACCCGCACCTTTCACAAAGGAAGTGTTTGTGTACTTTTGTTATGTTTTGAGGCTGTATACAACTAGATTCCATTTTGCATTATCAAAGTGATGACAGAGTAGTGTGCTTCTGTCTAAAATGAAGAATAGTGATAGACAGACAGACAGACAGACAGATAGATAGATAGATAGATAGATAGATAGATAGATAGATAGATAGATAGATAGATAGATAGATAGATAGATAGATAGATAGATAGATAGATAGATAGATAGATAGATAGATAGATAGATAGATAGATGGATGGAATGGCAGATGATAGATAGATAGATAGATAGATAGATAGATAGATAGATAGATAGATAGATAGATAGATAGATAGATAGATAGATAGATAGATGGAATGGCAGATAGATAGATGGATGGAATGGCAGATAGATAGATAGATAGATAGATAGATAGATAGATAGATAGATAGATAGATAGATAGATAGATAGATAGATAGATAGATAGATAGATAGATAGATAGATAGATAGATGGATGGAATGGCAGATGATAGATAGATAGATAGATAGATAGATAGATAGATAGATAGATAGATAGATAGATAGATAGATGGATGGAATGGCAGATGATAGATAGATAGATAGATAGATAGATAGATAGATAGATAGATAGATAGATAGATAGATAGATAGATAGATAGATAGATAGATAGATAGATAGATAGATAGATAGATAGATAGATAGATAGATAGATAGATAGATAGATAGACTGGTGAGCATGAGAAACTTAAAAAATATATATTTCTGGCCCAAATTTTTATTGTATGTAACATAATTTTGTTCATTATTTTTTTTATAAATGCAACTTTTGTGACCTTATATTATAAACTAACTAAGCAAAATGGTGATTTAAATACATTTTCCTTTTACAGTCATCCTATCTTAAGATCATGGACGTATTGTGATAATTACCTATAAATGTTATGTCATGAATTGTTAAATGAATGTTGGGTCACTTAGAAGCATCATCTGAATCAACATATGGGGCACATTTCATGTCATTATGTCTTATAAATAAGGTAAGCTGTGATAGATCAGTCTAAAAATAATTCTGGGGACAATGACAATAAATAGTGTTGGTCGAGGAGCTACAAGAGGACATCTGATAGATGGCAAAGGCTCCGGCAACACTTTATTTTAGGGTTCAATTCTCGCTATTAACCAGTTGCTTATTAGCATGCGTATTACTATGATATTGGCTGTTTATTAGTACTTATAAAGCACATATTGATGCCTTATTCTGCATGACCTTATTCTACATCCCTTAATCCAACCAATACCTAAACTTAACAACTACCTTACTAACTATTAATAAGCAGTAATTAGGAGTTTATTGAGGAAAAAATCATAGTTAATAGTAATTGAACACATAATTACTATTAACTACGATTTTTGCCCCCATACTAAAGTGTTCCCAAAGCTCCTTAATTTCATTGTGGGTAAAAGAAAGCATTGAGCACATCTACATATGAAGCAGTTCTATTATTGTTATTTTGGCTTCTCACGGGCTAAACAGATAAATAAATGTTCCATGATGTTGAAGATGACATGGAACAAGAGAAAGGTCAGAATGACATTAACCTTGTTGTTCAGTCTAAGACAGATGTAAAGCAATGCATAATGTATTTTATTCTCTTGATTTCACAGTTCCGCAACTGCTCTCATTTCACTTGCAAAGGCAATGTGAAATGAAATTATTCAGGGTGTTTGCTAAGGCTAAATACTAACGCTCATGCTTTGGGATAGTGGTTTTAACAAACCTCAACCACATGGAAACATGCTAAAAGAGATATAGATATTCAAAGGAGATACAATCATATTGCAATGAATGGGAGGAAATGCAACGCGCAATATGGCAGGATAAGGTTCTGCTTTAGCAACGTGCATTGACAAAGGTAAGCCCATATACAGCCTCCCTGTGTTTTACCAATCTGTTTTACCTGTCAAACAGGTAATCTTGTCTCGCCTCAGTCTGAATCCTAGTCGACATTTTACATCGGAGTGCCGGCTGATAAATGCTGCGCTTTAACTTTGAAACTTTTGATTACAACCCCCTCAAAGACCTGCATTATGAGCAGAAGCCAAGATGGAATATGCACTCTCACACTGGCTGTAATATCCAGGAGTGATGTGTTTGTTATGCCTCAGTACCTCTTTATATGATTTATGACTGGCTGATAAATGAAACATATATGTGAGCTCTCATTTTATTGCGGTAAAGTTAGGTCTAGAGACATTTGGCCGGAGGGTTATGGTGTGCTTTTTGGGAAGGCTTTTACATGCATAAAAAGTGTGGTTTATCCTAGGCTTTCTGGGAAATACCATCATGGAGGCCAGAGTATGAGTTAGATGTATGTACTAAAGGTAGATCACGTTATTTTTCTGGAAAATAGCATATTTGTCTACTTCTTCTGGAGCCAGCCAACTTTATCCAAAGTAAGAACTTTCTCCTGTTTCTTTAAAGTCGCATATCTACGCTTTAAGTAAGACCACCATGGCTGAAACACTGTTTTAATTTACAATATTATCTAAAAGGTGGAAAACATTAATTTTCAATGCAAGTGTATGCATCTGACCTACATTTAAATTTCACAATTATTCACAAAGCAATAGCAACACATTGAATTAAACGTGACATATGAAGTAGGAAGACTGGGTAACACTTTAGATTAGAGAACACTATTCACTATTAACTAGTCGCTTATTAGCTTGCATGTTACTAGCACGTTGCTTGTTTATTAGTACTTATAAAGCATATATTAATGACCAATGTTGTGTGCACACCAAAAGCTAATTTAATTATTTGCAAGAGTAGATTAAATAAAGGGCCCTATCATACACCCGGCGCAATGCGACACCAGGTGCGACGCAAGTATTTTTTGCTAGTTTCAGCCCGACGCAGTTATCATTTTCATGTCCAGCGCCACGTTGTTTAAATAGCAAATGCACTCGCGCCCATCTGTTCACCCATGGGTGTGCTGGTCTGAAAACCAGGTGTGTTCAGGAGCATTGTTGGTGTGTTGCTATTTTGAGACAACTGAAAACGGCTGCGCCATTGACCAACAAAAACCTGGTCTAAAGTCAATAGCGCAGTATTTTTTGTGTTATTTAAAGGGCGCGTTAGTAATATGCGTCTATAGGCGGGTGCACAAAGCTCGTACACTCTGCTTATTACATAAAGGCTCGCGCAGCAGCACACAAACATTTTTAAATATTAAAAATAAAAGGATTCCTCTCCGGAGAAGCGTTCAGTCTTTCCACTCACAAATTCCGCCATGTAAATAGCGAATCCGCCATGGCGCGAGCACAACTGGCTTTTAAAGGGAATGGGAGATGAGACTCTGATTGGTTTAATGCACGTTACACCCAAAACACACCCATGACTCATTAAGAGTCTAGGGACAACCCTTTTGGACTGTTCGCCTGACGCACCGACCGTTTTTTCGTCGTTAAACTAGAAAAAGTGGATTCGGACACACCCTAAGTGCACCTGCGCCATGCGCTTCAGACCATGCGCTCAGATCGTTAAAATAGGGCCCCGAACGTGCGTTATTCGCCTCAAACGCATCTTCCGCGCAAGTAAAAAAATTTCAGTTTGAGCGGGAAATTCGCATGACGTGTTGCCGCGCAAGCCAGTCAGCGAAGTGCTTATTGACATGTCCGGTTGTATCAGAAAATGGAGGAGAGCATTATTGTAGCCGTCTGCAGGCACCCCAAAATTTATGACACAACTTCTTATTCATACAGAGACCGGACAAAAAAGGATATAGCTTGGAGAAAAGTAAGCCAGGACTACCTAGTAAGTGATGAAAATATGCAATATCTAAGTTCATCATCAAAAATGTTTATCTTCATCATATGCTAACCCAACACATATGGGCTCAAAAATGCTAAAAAAAAAAAAAAAAAATAGTTTCATGTCATCTTTTAACATCACCTTTCATTGTACTGTATTTGTGCCTCATTTAAGGTCACTGGCACTTTCCACCTGAAACAGAAAACATATATTTTATATATAAATTTTATTTATACTAGTTATAAAGAGTATTCATTACAAATTTCAAAGCATTTACTGTAGTTTTAAACATTTATATGCAAGAAAGTGTGCTTTCCATATACATGGTAAAAAAATATGGGGAAATTTGTATATTAAACATATCTTCTGAGTGCGTAAATGCAGTTCACATGACATTAAAAAAGAGATGGAATACGCATGGCAAACAAATTCAAGATTCATTGAGAAACGATTGATCCGAGGCCAAACGATTGATTTGTGTGAAGAAAATCCCTAAAAGCGATCAGCGTCGAGTCCATCCGCCGAAGATCATGAACACAACAACACATTTCAAAAATCGCCACCGGAAGAAACGTTACGTCAGCTTTGACAGCATTGGCTGTCAATATGTCTCGTGACCAATTGCGTCATTATGTCAGCTTTGATTGTAAAATGCCATTGGCTCTCGTGTGTCTCGTGACCGATCGCGTCATGCTAAAGAGTCGGGTGTATCTTTTGAATGAGATATGACTGAGTGGAGTGTGTGTGTTTACGGAGCGGCAGGTTGGATCATCGTTTCAGCGATTAAAACATTAAGATCAACTCTGTTTTTCACATAAAGATATCGTATGACTTCAGAAGACTTGGAATGCAACATGAGTTAATACTTTTATACTGTTTTTGGTACTGTTTTGGTGACTGTACTTTTATTTGCCTGTTATGTGTTTTATATTGTTGAGAAGTGGGTAGGAGTGGGGTTAGTTGCTCCAAATTATAAAAGTAGCCTATAAATATTACTTTCTAAGCTACTTAATCTACTTTTACAAATGCAAAGAATTAAATGTCTTGATCTGACGCATTGGGCAAACAACTGAAATCAATGGAGTAACTTACCCTGTGCGTCGGAAAACGACGCTAAAGGGGTACCTTGTGCGTTAAAAAGTGATGCCGAAGGGAACTGACCAAGCGTCAATATGTGACGAATAGGAGTGAGACCGTGTTGGTAAATCATGGGCTAATTTTCATTTCTGGGTGAACTAACCCTTTAACAGCACCATGATATGTTGATTTCATGTTAGATAATATCTAATTTAATAGTTAACATGACAAAAAAAAAAAAAATTTTTAAAATGTAATGGGACACCTATTGATGGAAAGTGTGCACTACAGATACCATGAAGCCGTTAGGTTTGCGCAACAGTGACTATAGTGTATTTTGGCTGAATCTGCATCCTGAGTGCACTATGCTGAGTGGGACTTTCTGAGATTACGGTAATGGTATTTCAGTTCTGGAGATTTGTCCTTCACAACAGGAAATGTCCTATAACCGTAGCCGTTTAACGCGATTAGCCACAGCCTGTGACTTAAATAATTTAATGCATCTTAGTGGTAAATTTCGATGCCACGCTAAAGATGTCGTAGATGTCACACTTGCTTACTGTTCTCATTGGAATGGTAAGGGAGGTGGATGTTACGAATTAGCATACAAAAGAGGACAGAGGAGGAGATTCCTTAGGACATGTGAGCTTTAGCATGCTAGAGTTAATTCTATTTACACTCAGAGTGCTCAGTGGCTCTTGAGGTGTAATTGGAGCTGAGCCCTTATAAATCTACGGCCGGCAGTTAAAGAGGGTGATGTGTTTTAGAAAACAAGTAGAACTGGTTTTCAGTGTGTATTTGGATATTTTAGTGTGGGATATCCACACTAATAATGCTTGAATGTCAGTGCATTAGTTAAAAAAAAATCAAACCGAATTTGGATTGGAGTCATTTTTTTTCTCAGTGATGTTTAATCAGCTGCTCTGGCAGTGATTTGTACAACAGGTGTAGTTCAACACATTAATATGTTCCACTAACATTTCATAACTAAAAAGTAGCACAATAATGTTTGTACTTTATATGTATTTTATTCAAATGTTTTGCCTCAAAAAATATTTTCTTTAAAATAAATTGCATTTGGTATTATGTTGCAATGTATTTGTACGAGGTGGCTAATTCGTACGAATTCGTAAGGCCTCGCTCGTTTGTATTTGTACGATTTGTCTAAACCGCAGTGATGGGTAGGTTTAGGGGCGGGGTTTCAGGTTAGGTCATTCGTACGAAATCATACGAATTGGGAAGCTCGTCAAATACATATGAAATGCTGTGAGATCGGGCTGGATATTTCAACAATAAGTCAATTTACATTTTATTTTTCTTTTTTTCTTTCTGTTTTTATATTGTTATTATTATTATTGTTGTTGTTGTTGTTGTCTCTAGCTTTACTTGCTTCTTACAATATATTTAATTATCATTTTAAAACCTTGGTATCACTTTACATTAAGGTTCCCTTTGTAAAGGGTTTATAAAGGTGTTTGTTAATGACTAATAACTCATTTACAAATGCATTATAGATAAGCAGTTATAACTGCATTAATAAAAAGGGTAACTTTAAAGCAATACCTGCCAAATAGTGAGCCCTTTTTAACTCACATGTTATAAATGCTTAATAAATGTATTTATTCACACTTATTTAACTCAAAACCAGATTCCTGATTTATTTCATGATGCAGCAAAAATAGACTATCTTAGTGAGACTGAAGAGTGTTGTATTTGTGGTTTTCTCATTAATATCTCATGACTGCCACTTTTCTTAAAAAGTTCCTTACCAGAAGTTACTGTCTTACCCATGATATTCCACAAAAGGCTCATGCCTATCCACAGCAGTGTATAAAACTGATTTCTTGAAATTATCAAACTTTATTTTGAAAAAAATAAATAAATAAATAACACAAGAGCACAACCATAACTTGATGAGATCTTAATAATGAATATTTTAATTCCAATATTAGTTACTTGTGACTCTTAAGTGTAAATCTGTGAACCATTCATTAATGAGTTACAAACATTAGTAACCTGTGAAAGTGAACCTTAATGTAAAGTGAACACATGTGAACCATTTATTAATGAGTTACAAACATTAGTAACCTAAGTGAACCTTAATGTAAAGTGAACACATGTTAACCATTCATTAATGAGTTACAAACATTAATAACCTGTGAAAGTGCACCTTAATGTAAAGTGAACACCTGTGAATCATGTATTTATTAATTATTAATGCACACACAGAAGATAGTATTTTTTTCTGATTAAATATTTTATTGTTGATGCACTGTATCCATAAACACAACTTGAGCATTAACATATTAATACGCAATCAATAATTATTTTTGATATCATGATAAAGATAAAGACCTTAATGTAAAGTGTTACCAAAACCTTTTTTAAAGTATTTCGATTTTAATGTTTTGCTTAAAAAAATATCATTACAGTATTTAAGCCAATTATATTTAATTTCAAAGAAATGTAGCTCAAGCACACACACACACACACACACACACACACACACACACACACACACACACACACACACACACACACATATATATATATATATATATATACAGTATATTGAACTTGTAAATCTATTGATTTATCATCCAAAACCTAACATAGCTATTTTTGTGCTTTTCCTTTTTAATATTTTGTAAATTAATGCAATGACGTTCATGCATCTTTAGGTGTGACTTCAGCTGTCATACTTTTGGGGGTCACATATTTATCTGACACTGTACAGTATATCAGCCTCCAGGTGACAAATCAGTAACCCAAGGTTGAAGGTTGCCTGTATTTTATCTTATCTGTCTCCCAATGAAAGATCAGGGATTAGAAGTAAAATCTTGCTCCATGCAAGTTTAGAAGCTTTGCTGATCTGTGCCTTAAGGGTGATGTGGTTGATTAAGCATTGGTTGACGTCTTTCTCTCTCAACTAGCTTGTGTAAATGACAACACACAACATAAAAGTTTGCATTGTCAGTCTTATGCATTACTAAACCTTTATTTTGTGTAAAGTAAATTAGCTGCGATTTTAATTGGCATATACTCTGTGCCCATTATGCAAAATGGAACTGAGCTATAGGATATAACAAGTTAAATGTGTCGTGCACTGCATACAGATGGCAAACGCTTCTTTTACCGAATTGCACTGCCCTCTATGGGCCTCTCTCTCTCTCTCTCTCTCTCTCTCTCTCTCTCTCTCTCTCTCTCTGCCTTTTTTCTTCCTCTTCTTTCTCTCTCCGATTGCCTTACCATCGCCATCACCCTTCAATTATTCTGTTGCGTAAAATAAGCTAGAGAGAGGACAGTGTGCGAGCAAGAAACTCTTATTTTAAGTCCTCTCATAAATATTCAACCCTGCCCCAAATTTACAATTGATCTGACGACAGTACAGCAACAGTGAGCCAATGGAAATCCAAGTTCCACTAGTTGAAACACTAGTTAAGATGGCAACACATCTCCAAAGACGGATTTATGGGAACCTCTTGCCAAAACAAAAATAAAACAAACAAAAAAAAAAAAAAAAAAAAAAAAATTATGAAAACAGACAACACAGCATTGGAGGAACCAGAGATCAGCGAAGAAATCACATGTACATCCGGCAATGTACAACGCGATACCAGCCGTACCACTCACAGGCGTCTCCGGGATGCGTACTTTGCGCGTCCGTTTCTGAGAAAAAAGGATAGACTGCTTTGCTTGTGGATACATTCCGTTTAAAATGGACACTACCCTGCTTGGATTTTGCCAGGGAATGGCAATGCACATCAAGAGAAATTCCTAAACTTGCGTTTTTCCTCTTTTCAGCCTGCTGACCGTCACGTTTCCAGGGAGAGTTTGTGATACCCAGGCTGATCACGAACCACTCCACGGATTATTATACTGTCGGGCTAAAGAGGGACAAGTGTCTTCAAGGTTATGGATTGGCCGTGCTCATTATGTTTTCGAATTTACCACGTTTAAGCGGGTAAGCAACATGGATTGTCTTCCAAAGCAAAGCAAACAATCTCATACGAAGCCCCGTTTTCCTGCGGCTGGGGCTGTCCGTGGTGCTTAAACGCAGCTTTCTCGCTGGCATAGAAAACTGCCTCTTGAACACTTGTGCTGTCTTTTGAAATATTCAGTTATGTATGCGTTACACAACTTCATATGTGTTTCGCAAGCTTCAGGCGTTAGATTTAAGAGCTTCGATTATGAAGCATTACCCGTTGCTTTGGAAAGACCGGCTTGGGTGCGCGATGAATGAGCTGTTTTGTGATGAATCGGCTCAGTTATATGGTTGTTTACTTAACTATCGTTTCTTCTTTTTTTATTCAAATTCTAGATAATTAACGTGGCTAATATAGACTTTTGGATCGTTATATAGCGCGTTAGACTTATGTGCTGTATCTGTGAATGTGTGTGTGCGTGTCTTTGTGCGTCCAAGTGTGTTTATGTGGGAGAGAGGGGGAGAAAGAGAGAGAGAGTGTGAGAGAGAGGTTGATTAGCATGAACACAAATGCTTCTACACAATAAAATGGTTTAATATAGTATTGTTTGCTCCCCATCAAGATGGAATCGGGCTATAATCGATGACGTCGCGTTTTGATTTTAATCAACTCGCGTCTTTGTCGCCTGAGGGATGAGCTATGACTGTCACATACAGCATCAAAGGAAGAAATTCAACATAGGCACCTTTGTGAAGCGTAAATGTGTCGTGCACTCCGAGGTTTAACTTCGATACTCGTTGAGAGTTGATAAAAACTGAAGCCGTCGGATATGTGGGGTGAGTACGGGAATATATATATATATATATATATATATATATATATATATATATATATATATATATATATATATATTGCATAGGCGTATGCAAATGGTCTCTGTTTTTTAGAAAATGACTTACGTGATATTTTAAAACGATTTGCAGAGTGACATTGATATGTAGATTGGCTCATCTGTCTCGTTCAACGGCAGATTTTCAAATTGGAAACCATGGAAATGTCGATTTGTTCAGTGCATGAGCAACTGGCTTTACGTTTTGCCTCTTTGAGTTGAGATGCCGCCGGATAATATGTTGGAAATGCATTCCCAAATTGCGCATTGGAGAGTATTTGTGCCAGTCGATGTTACTTTAAATTTCAAAGGAGCGTTAACGTTCTCTCTTTTTTTCCCTCTTCGTTCTCCTCTCTATGTCTTCATAAATGTGTCTGAGTGTCGTGATGAAAAGAATGTGGTTGTATTTGAAATATCATGAGCATTACATAATATACATGATGTACTGTTTTTAATAAATCAATGCATTTGATAGATTTCGTTGATAGAGTTTGGTATGAGACTATTCTGATATTATTAAACACAGAATATTAAAATTATATTTATTACGTCTTGCATTGCAAAGTTTAGTCTAAAGAACAATGCACATTGGTTATTCATATCAGCATATGTTTTTACATTAAGTAGGAGCAGTTTGCTTTACATAAATTGGAAGGATCCTGCAATTTGTTTTTGAGATATTCCTGTAACATCTTGTGACTGTCCACCATTTAATGTAGTTTGCAGATGTAGATATTGCATGTTCATGTAACAGACATTTATCACATCTTTTCCTTTTCTAGATGACACCCCAAACTACAACTGCACTACCGTGAGCTGGGCCATTCCTGCACAAGAAAATGCATATCTGGATACTGAAAATAATATTGCTGGTTGCCACATCTCTGAGTCTGGTTGAGATGTATGACAATTATGGGGAGATCTGTAGGAATCTGTGCACTTGCGAGGAGAAGGAAGGCATTCTGACGGTCAGTTGTGAGAACAGGGGCATTGTGCGACTGTCGGAAATAAGCCCGGTGCAATTTTCTATGTACCATCTTTTACTGACAGGTAATTTGCTGAAAAGATTGTCTGTCAATGACTTCATCAACTATACTGGAGTTACCATTTTGCATTTAGGTAATAATGACATATCTGAGGTGGAGACTGGGGCGTTCAATGGACTCCAGGGATTAAAGAGATTACATTTGAACAATAACAAAATAGACATGCTTAGGGACGACACTTTCGCCGGACTCGAGAGCCTAGAATACCTGCAGATAGACTATAATTTTATTAGCACTATTGAACCTAATGCTCTGAGCAGGCTTCATCAACTGACTGTGCTGATTCTCAATGACAACTTGTTGTCCTCCCTGCCCACAAACATATTTCGGAATGTGCCCTTGACGCACCTGGATCTTAGGGGAAATCGCTTAAAAATGTTCCCTTACATCGGCCTTTTGGAGCATATGGACAAAGTAGTGGAATTACAGCTTGAGGAAAATCCGTGGAATTGCTCTTGCGAGCTCATTGCGCTTAAGGCTTGGCTGGAGAGCATCGCCTACACTGCTCTGGTGGGGGAGGTGGTTTGTGAGACTCCTTTCAGGCTCCATGGCAGGGATCTGGACGAGGTCTCAAAGCAGGAACTGTGTCCCAGAAGGGCCATATCAGAGTACGAGATGCGCCCTCCTCCCCCGCTCAGCACCAGCAGCTATTTCCAGACCACGCCGGCAGCCGTGACGGCATCAGCCACTTCTTCGGCCGTCCTGCGATCCTCATCTAGGCCAACCAAGGGCACCCGCCAATCCAGCAAAACCAAGTCCAAGCCCACTTCTCGAATCCCAGGCATCCCCTACAACTACGGGCCCATCATTGCTTTTCAGACCAAATCTCCCGTGCCTTTGGACTGCCCCACCACCTGTACATGCAATCTGCAAATCTCCGACCTGGGGCTAAATGTTAACTGCCAGGAAAGGAAGATTGAAAACATATCAGATCTTAAGCCCAAGCCATACAATCCTAAAAAGATGTACCTGACGGGGAACTACATCCCTGTCGTACGTAGATCTGACTTTGTGGAGGCTGAGGGACTGGATTTATTGCACCTGGGAAACAATCGGATAGCACTCATACACGACAGAGCCTTTGGGGATTTAATTAACCTACGTAGGCTGTACTTGAATGGCAATTTGATTGACAGACTCACAGCAGATATGTTCTTTGGGCTAAAGAGTCTGCAGTACTTGTATTTAGAATATAATAAGATTCGAGAGATTGTAGGTGGCACCTTCCGCTTTGTGCCCAACCTTCAGCTACTTTTCCTCAATAACAATCTTTTAAAAACATTGCCAGGAGGCATCTTCTCTAGTCTGTCTCTCTCCCGCCTCAACCTTCGCAGCAACCAATTCCAAAACCTGCCTGTGAGTGGAGTTCTGGACCAGCTGAAAGCATTGGTTCAGATTGACCTGTTCGAGAACCCCTGGGATTGCACCTGCGATGCGGTTGGCATGAAGATCTGGTTGGAGCAGCTGAACACCGGAACGGTGGTGAACGACGTCAAATGCGTGACACCCAAGCGGCTTGTGGGGCAGGATGTGCGGGTTATCCCTTCTGAGCAGTTATGTCCAGATTACTCTGACGTCATCGTGTCCACCGTGGTTCCTTCCGAGGAGCCTTCAGCAGACAGGATCACCACCACAGAGACACCACAGAGGTTTAACACCACTTCCAGTAATGTTCCTTTGTCTGTTCTGATTCTCAGCCTCCTGCTTGTTTTCATAATGTCCGTGTTTGTGGCAGCCGGCCTGTTTGTGGTGGTGATGAAGAGGCGTAAAAAGTCTCAGAGCGACCGTACCAGCACAAACAACTCAGACGTGAGCTCCTTCAACCTGCAGTACAATCTCTATAGCAATCGTTCTGTCCCCAAGGTCAAGGCCCCAGTGGGTCACGTCTATGAGTACATCCCCCATCCATTAGGTCACATGTGCAAAAACCCAATCTACAGGTCCCGGGAAGGGAACGCCGTGGAGGATTACCCTGATCTGCATGAGCTCAAGGTCACCTACAGGAGTAATGCCGACGAGGACCAGGAGGTCACCTTGAGGAGCCCCAATTACACGGTGAGCACTATCGAGCCTCGCGAGCAGCCGTCTCCTGTTCAGGATGCAGAACACTTCTTCAGAGGGATTCTGGAGCCGGATAAATCTCCATCGACTGCTGGCAGCAGGTTTGAATATAAGTACACTGGCCCCGTCCCGTACACATACCAACCAAACTTCGACGTGAGGCGCCAGTTCTTACATCCTGAAGGAATACGAGAGACTATGCTTTATGGTACAGCGCCAAGTACTGTCTTTGTGGAGCCCAATAGAAATGACTATTTGGAACTAAAGGCAAAACTTCAAATAGAGCCGGACTACCTCGAAGTTCTTGAGAAACAGACAACACAGAGCCAGTTTTAAATCTTGGTCTATCTATAAATGCAGTAGAAGCATTTTCCCCTTATACTGACTCAAACTGGAGGGTGCCTTGGCACAATATACACCAACTTAAAGAGAAAAAAAAATAAAAAAAACCTTCAGTGGGGTGTGCCGAACTATGTTACTTTAAGTTCAGAACCACATGGCATTACAGAAATAACTAAGAATGAAAATAAACAAATAGAGCTCGCTGAACTTGGATGAAAGCACGAGTTGTGATATAAAACTGGCGATGCAAAATCTATTTTTTTAAGCCGATGATTGAATACGCATAAATCTAAGTGTACAGGTTAATCTCACCCAAATACATTTTCAGGAATATAATCATATGACTATTGTGAATTTAAGGGGGTCGGGGAGGGGTTTCACATGCAAGATCATAAGAGAGACAAAAAAAAAAAAACACTTTCTGACAGAAACACTATACAGCAGCGCATCCAATCGAGCAGGACAATTTCTCTGCTTTAGTCTGTAAGTAAGTACTGTATTTATTGGTATACTCTTTGCCATGTATTTTCAACATTTTTTCAATGATCATCAATATTACGTGTGTCATGTCCCATGATTCTCTGTACGAACATTTTGTTTGTAGTTTCCGATCACTTACTGTAGCTTGCATTGTACAAGTGGCTTTTTTTTGAGCAGTGGCACACCCCAATGTCGAAGAGAGACTTTGCATCATTTAACGATTTCAAAGGAAAAGTGTCTTTGTATGCTGTCTGCACTTTTTTGGAAGATGGAAGGCCCCAGGGTCTTCCCAGCTAACATTAGAAGAAATATTATATATTAAAAATGAATATGTGTATTCATTCTTAATATGTATTTTTAATATGTTATATCAAAATTCATAAATAATAATTGAAGTAATAATTATGTTGTGTAATACTGATATTTTAATGTAACACCTATTTTTATACAAGCATTCGCAATTCTCTTTCCCTTATCGTTTTCATTGTTTTGATTGCTTTGCACTTATTGCACTATATTGACCAAAATATGTTTATGTCATCAATAAATATGATGTCCGGTTCTTATAGATCTTTGTTGGCTTTCGCCAGGTAACCAACGATTGCAGGCCCGTTGTAAGTTGACAGGAGTTAATTCAGTAGCTCAGATCAATACACCAAGGTGATACTTGGTGAACCTATGTATTGGTTCTGCTCACAAACTCCTTATTGTTCAAGCAGGAGAGCAGCGCACACAATGCGCTACTAAATATAGGGTAAGCTACTCTTAGGGTGTGGGAAAGAACAAGAAATCAATAAGAGCTATTCTGCCTTATGTTTATAATAGAGGCAAGCTATTATTACGAACACGTCAAATTATACCATTCTCGCATGACCGAAGTGGTAAAGCAACGTATTTATACATGCAAGCAGAAGACTTCAAAATAAGGGTTTGGATCGAACGATCTCAAACTCGTTTTGGAGATTGCTAGTTGTTTAGAAGCCCTTGGATCGATGGATTATTCCGATGCTACTTTGATCTTTAAAGGTGCTTTAAAAGAACTTCCCCGTTTGCCCTCTATACCACCACGGACTAAAATATTGGTACAGCTGTATCTGCCAGTGGATTTTAAATTGCTGTGTCAAGTGTTGAGGGGAAGCTAGGAGGGAAGCTGACCTGGCCCTCTACTCAATGATAAAGAGGTCTGCTTTGTACCCAGTGCCTCAGTAGGCTCAAGGGTCCTATTCCACTTTGAGCATGATGTGGATCTTTTTATAGCTGCGGAAAATGAAGGCTGCATCTAAGGATGGGGGGCTTGAATAATTTGGGTAACCTGACAACTTGTCTTTATAAGCTGAAGAGGGTGAGTCGCAGCATTGTAAAGCCACAAAGGGGCTATTATGAGAGGACAGACCTTGACATACTGTTACACACCGATGTGCTGCTGAGGGATGTTAATGTAATTAATAATGTGCAAGGGCTGATTGTCAGGTGACTGTGCTTTTTTTTATGCCTAAGTGTTTTGGATTTTGTTGTTTTCTGTCATTTGTAATCAAGAAAATCTGGATTAGCAGACATAAATAAAATGCTGTGCATTGAATCGGAACATCTTAAAAAAAAAACTATCTTCAAGATTCTCCTGGGTTCAAGCTCTACAGCAAGAAAAAAATCATTTGCATCAAGGATATCTGCATCAGAAGGTCAAATGCCAGGGGTATCGTTCTTCTAAGGTCCTAACGCAGCTGTTGCTGTGGCATGTTTAGGATGCATTCCAAAATTGTGCAGTATGGTACTGAACGTTTGCAGCCCCATCACCAAAATTATCTCCATTTTAACGCTTGCCCGTTCCTTGTACCATTAGCTGATATTGTTTTTGGCTTCCGAGCTAATGTGCGCTCTGAACCGAAGGATGTTTTGAACAGTGAGGGGCTGCATTACCGGTTTGGTGGCACAAAAGTAAGACAAAAACATCAATTGCGTACTTCCAAATCCACAAATGGCAAATGATGCCTCTTAATCGGCATGATGGACTTTGGGAGGGGCCGTCAGGGGAGGCTACGATGTTTAATTTCCCCACTGATTATTTCACTTATCTCATTTTAGGGGGGTGTCACTGCAGCAGAGAGGACCTGGGAGGGAGATGGCATGCGATTGACGACATTTGCAATTGAGTTCAAGGAGGTTTGGCTAATTGAGAAGGCAGCGATGATATCTGACAGGCACCAATGAGTCTGTTGATTAGTTTAATCATGGTATTTAATGGAACTCCTTGAGCCGTGGGGAAACGTTAAAGTGCGTTGATTTTGCAGGTTGGGAGTCATTTTCAGCCTCTGTAACAATGCTAGTTTGCCGTCTGGCCTGGAGATGTTCAAAGTCTTGTTTGGTATTTATTGCTAATTTGTTTACACACCTATTCGTATGGCTTTTCTGAACGATTTAGTTATTTATTTGTGCATTTCTTTTTTCATTTATATGCAATTCTTTGGCCCCATATGTGGGTGTTTTGAATTAAATGGTTTGCATTGCATGTCTGTTTGGGGCTATTTCTGTCTTTTAAAAATTGTTTATATTTTTCGGTAGCACTTCATTTTACAGTCCTGTTCCCCATGTACATACTATGTAC
The DNA here is from genome assembly GCA_039654105.1 of Coreius guichenoti. NCBI lineage: Eukaryota > Metazoa > Chordata > Actinopteri > Cypriniformes > Gobionidae > Coreius > Coreius guichenoti. The sequence continues at coordinate 4,887,135 of CM077170.1, read as the reverse complement.
CTATTATAGTAATTGCAATAACTGGGTAGTAACTAGCTATTAACCCTGAACCCACCTCTAAACCTAACCTGAACCCATGTAGTTACCTTATTGTGACCTAAGACCACAAAACCAGTCATAAGTCGTACGGGTATATTTGTGGCAATAGCCAACAATACATTGTGTGAGTCAAAATTATCTATAAATTATAGATTTTTATTTTATGCTAAAAATCATTAGGATATTAAGTAAAGATCATGTTCCATGAAGATATTTTGTAAATTTCTTACCGTAAATATATATATAAAAAAATATTATTAGTAGTAATATGTATTGCTACTTTATTTGGACTTCATTTGGACAACTTTAAAGGCGATTTTCTCAATATTTAGACTTTTTTGCACCCTCAGATTCCTAAAGCTTATTTATTCAGCATTTAGGTGATGTATAAATCTCAATTTAAAAAAAACTGACCCTTATGACTGGTTTTGTGGTCAAGGGTCACAGTAAGTGCACGTACTGTAAAATAAAGAGCAACCATTTTTTCTACTTTTATTTTATGAACTCTAATATTATTCAAGATGTGCTTATTTTCATCGTGCATGAGGTTATGAAGGACATGCTACGTAATGCAAAATTCGTTGGAAATATATTTACTTGCTCAAGCTATGCCAAGAGCTAATGGAGATAATTACGCATTGAATGGTTTAGGGGTTTGTTCCTGCCTGCATGTGTTTATCCTTAAAAACAAATCAAGTCGATTTGGACAGTGGACAAGACTTAATTTGGACCTCAGTGGGCCCCTAGAAGCAAATAAAGGGGTTTATAAAGCTAAAGCATTCAGATTGCATGCCTCAATCTGAATCTAAAGTGTGCATCTCGTAGCCAAGTTTTCGGATGCTGTGAGAAACACAGTTAGCCGTGCTTATGGGCTGGTAACTGCCAGCGGTTGCCATAGCAACTAGACACCTGTTGGTTGCTGGCTAATCTAAGGGAAATTACCATAAACATGGCTAACTGTGCTTCATACGACTGCATTCATGTTCTTCAAATGACACCCGATATGGCTTCATCTTGCTGGATTGTTGTGGAAAATTGTTTTTAATTAGTATATTTTTGGTGAATTAGCAGCTTTAAACTGGTAGAGAAATGAGCATAACAAAGAGACACCAAAAGGCCCCTCTGCAGGAGCTGCAGGCTGTTTTATGTGCGAAAACACGACTAATTTGTTTTTGCCTCAACTCCCTTTAGGTTTCATTGGGCTAAACTAACAACCGAAGCAAAGAGAGTTAGAAAGGAAACCTGACGTTGATGTCAGCGCTGTGATGCTGTTCTCATTTCACCAGGGCTAAATATAATTTAATGTAGGCCAGCGCGAGTTTGGAGATTTCTGTTTTACCTAAAACTTGGGGATGAACATTTGCCCACTGGCAATGTTTTCTTTTTCTCAAAACTCTCTGTGATTGCCCGTCCATGTCTTTCTGTCAAGGGAAAAAGAAAAAGACACAAAACTACTTCCTGAAATGAATGCAAATGTGTAATTCGGTTAAAAGGATACCACAAACCTTTGACTATTCTCAAGTGTTTTCTCAAGAGCATACTCGGTTGCTATTTTTTATCCATTAATTAATGTGACATTTTAACAGCTTGTGTAGTAACTCAACATGTTATTTACTGTTTTCTGTCCTGTGTAATGGCAATATCTTCTCCTGTCTATATGGGCAATGTGATCTCATTAGTATTTGTGATATACAGTCAAACCAAAAATTATTCAGACACCAGATATAATGTTTTACTAGTGGGTGCAGGACACTATAGTTTATTTATGTAAGTGAGGATAGCAAAATAAAGTAAACTGTGATATATTATACCTAAAAATCTTCATACAGTGGACTACCAGTAAAATTGATAAAAAATTTGGGACCAAAATTATTCCGACACTTTGACCTGACCATGTTTTGCTGAAGTGCTGTTTCTTTAATTGCTAATGCGACCTTTTACACCACAGACTGAACAAAATGAAGCATTGCTTGGTCATTGGTTGACCTAAATTGATATTATCTGATTGTGTGCTTAAATTTAACAGCTGACAGCTGATTGGTTGATTGTAATCATTACATACCTTTCTATCAAAGTTATCTGACATTACCAAGATGAATTTGTTCTGACAGTTTAACTGAGTTCTTGTCATATTTTATTACCATTTTTTAAACTATAGCGAATAAATTGTGATAATGTGAGAAAATGTTGAAGGTGTCTGAATACATTTTGGTTTAACTGTATATATTATGGTATTTCTAATGAATTAAATGAATTAAATGTTTAACTTAATCGTATTTATTTAACACTGCGTCACCTTGGAATTATAAAGTACTATCTGACATGTTTGTCAAAATTGAGTTATTGACATTCTTATTCCGTGACAACTTATTTACATTATGGGATGTTTTTTCATGTTTATTTAGAAAACAAAAAGGTTCTATCTACAAAGTCGAATGAAATGCAAAACTTTGAAGCTCAATATCTCAAAACTGCTCAGAATGCAGATAGAACCTATTAATTCCAAGGTGTACAAAATGTTCTTGTACACTTTGCTCAAATGTATATGCAAATACAAATGAGATCACCCTCATATGGTAAGCGATAACCTTATGTTTTTATGTGTGGAATGATCCTGGAGTAATTTAAAATATTTTGTGTTTCAGCAGACCACTATTGTACTTTCCTTATCAGCACTGGTACCTGTGACACCCTGATGTGTTGTGTGTTGGTTTAGACTTCATGCTGTATTTATTACTGCATTTTTTTATTTGTTTGTTCACAAAACTGCACCTAGCGATAGGCAGCCACGGTAACCCTGTCGTTTGATAAATGGCAAGCGTTGCATTACCGACTCCCTGCATCCCAGCCCTTGTGATGTCTGGCCAAAAAAATAAAAATAAAAATACAACAGGTTGATGTATCACTCCTTGAGTGTTTCAAGCCATTTAACAACAGGCCTTACATCATAGTCACACAACAGCCAAAGTCACATTGGGTGAAATTGCCAGGGAATAATATGTAAACATGTTTTCTGACGTCAGAGTAAATTATTGGTTGCTGAACTTATATCTGCTATTTGCAGCAGATTGGTGCATGCAACACTCAGGTCTTGAGTTTATTCCCAGGGAACATGCATGCTATAAAATGTTAACCTTACATGCACTTTAAGTCACTTTGAAGAAAAGCTCCCAATGCATGACTGTAAATGTAGACTGGAAGGATCCGACTACTTTGTCCCATTCGATTTGTATTTGATCAGTAATTGAGGGCAGCTGGAGTGCAAACAACTGGGTCATTTCTCCCATGCAGTACATTTGCATGCCCTCATAATACAGTATATGCTGGAAAAAAAAAAAAAAATGTGTTAAAAGAAAATATTACACTCGCAATTTTAAAAGATCACAGGAATCATACTAGTTGTTTTTGTCACAATATCACAATTAAATAAACATGCGTGGTATTGTGAAATATATTTTGTCATGTTCCTGCGCACTTCTAAATTGAAAAAAATAACCATTTATTAAGAAATATTCTATTTTTTGCTCCTTTAATGTTGCAATCAAAACACGATTTCTTCAGAATACTTTATTTTAATTGTTAATTAATTTTGTAAAAAATGAACAAAAGCCAGTTGCTTAATGACATCATCCTCCAGGATCTGAAATCATTATTTGGAGGGAAAACAGCAGCACAAAGTTCAGTAAATATTAGCAATGATTCTGATGAATTCTGTGTGTTTTGTGGTATTAGTAGTTGTGTGTCACTCTAAAACTTGACATTACAACATAATCATTTTAAAAAGTAAAAAAGGAGCTGCATATCAGCAATGACCCAGTTGCCAAAAAATTACCATATTTTTAATTACCATACACATTGTTTTTATTTAAATCAGTTGTGTTGATTTTATGATACATAATCTTGAAACATGTCAGCATGCACCTACTGGACACATTCCTGCTCCGATATGCAATGGATACATTAGCATGTGTTTTTTATTTCTTCATTGCATTTATGTCAAGATAAGTTTAAAGTGCAAGATTGATGCATTGTCTTTTCTGGAGGCTTATGGGATGTTCTAAAAATTGCTTCTGGCTTCAATTTCATATTCAGCACAGACATGTTCAGAAACACACACACTGTTATGAGCACATATCATGCTGGATTGAAACATAATCTCCATACACAACAATGTGATTTCATGCATGACTCATGCCCATTATATGGAGATTGTTTCCTATGGCAGTTACAGAGCTGATTTGTTATTTCTTCCTCCTTTCTTTTGCAATGTTCAATTCGTTTCGTTTCTATGATTTAATTGAAGCTCTATTTGTTGTATAATACATCCCGTATGATTTTGTTCTTCCGGTTGTTTCGTCCTGCCCTGGTTTTGCTTTCTCTAGCAGAAAGCACAGCAAGGAGCTACATGTCGATCCAAATTGAGGCTCTCAAAAACAAACAGGGTGCATGAGATAGCATGTCTAATGAAGTGCTGGTGAAGAGACGCTGTAATTTCCGGCTCATGTGAAACTGATGTTGTCTTAATGAAAATACTGCAGGGAAGACAAGGGAAAAGATATATCATCGATAAATATGTTTGACGTGTTTTGAGCTTGAGTAAACGGAAATGGAAACGGAAAGGAAGTTATTCCTCCCCAACCTCAACCCCAATGGGAAAATGTTCAATGGGAAAATCACATTGTTTAAATTCATGAGCCTTCCTATTATTCTGTTTCTGTTGCGTTTCCTCTCGTATAGATTCAATAGTTCCTGTAAATCACAATCTACTACTACTAAGATAGATAGATAGATAGAAATGAAAAAGACTGTAACACTTTACTTAACATTAGTTAATGCATTAAAGCAATTCATTTGTTACAGCATTTATTAGTATCTATTAACATTAGTTAATAAAAATACAACTTTGTTCATGTACAACTCAGGTCCATTTAACAATGAACTAGCTAAGATTAATAAATGCTTTAGATTTAATTTTATTGTTAACTATAATACTAACTAATATAAAGCGTTACCAAAAGAAAAACCCTAAAATGCTTGATCAATGCTGCTAATGTCGTCTGATACCATAAATGCTGCACATAATGCGCTATAAAATGTTTGCTTTCAATCTTCCTGCAGCATTTAATTTGCTGATTTTAAAATTCATGAGCAATTACCTTGAACTAATGATTTCAATTTCCTCTAGGAACACCCAGGTGAAGGAATATTGAATTAGTAAATTAGCAGTCAAAAAAGTGAACGGGGTCTCTATATTTAATAAACTGAGCATCAATTCAGAATCATACTATTCATTTGTACAATATGCTTTAATAAAAATGTTTACTACTAGCATTAGAGCACAATGAGCTTGTCAAGCATTACTATATACTAGCAATGAGCTTGTCAAGCATTACTATTCAAAAATGGCACCAAATGTATGCTGGGCATTTTAACAGCTCTTTACAATCATCTCACGTTTTCAAAATGTTTTCAGAAGGGTCTCAGGTTTATGTACTGTCTTCTTAATGGCCTTCTGGGAATGTGGGGCAACAGAAATGGATAATTATACTCATTTAGAGTGCCTCTGATCTCCAGGCCTTCTCTGAAGCCCGACAGTCATGTTTGAACCTCAGCACGCTAAGCACTAAAGTCCTTCCTCTGCTTGTCTGTCAACATGGATGCTTCGCAGACGCCTCACCATAATCCTGCCAATCACAGCTACAGCGCTGAACTCACTCGTTTAGCTGATCGCAGACTTGCATCCGCTCAAATCGTGCCGTCAGCTTCTAGGACTTAGGAAGGCCTTCAGATCAAGTTTAAAGGACATCGAGCACCAGCCTTCCCCAAATAATTTGCTTTTACGCCAATCCGTGACCAACTTCCCCTGCTCAAATCCAAATCTTAAAGGAATGCTTCAGGCAAAAATCAGAATTGTCATTTTTTACTCATCCTCGTGTTGTTCCGCACCTGTATGTTGTTCATTTTAGTTCAGAACATTAAAAAAAAAATCAAAAATATTTTTTACATATATTTGGGGACAGTAAGAAATTATTATTTTTGGTAACACTTTATTTTACAGTGTCCTTGTTACATATGTTACATGTACTTACCAGTAAATTATGCATTATTACATGCAACTAACCTTCAACCAAACCCTAACCCTATAGTAAGTACATGTAGGTAATCAATACTCAGTACTTAAATATATAATTACACTGTAACAATGACATCTTAAAATAAAGTGGAACCTTATTTTTTTTTAAAGAAATTAATACTTTCTATTAATTTTATGATGTTACAAAATAGTTTTGTTCAAGTAAAGGCTATTAACCAACAAACTGTTTTCAAAAACTGCAAACTGTTTTCAACATTGATAATAATAATAAATGTTACTTGAGCAGCAAATCGGCATATTAGAATGATTTCTGAAGGATCATGTGACGCTGAAGACTGGAGTAATGATGCTGAAAATTCAGCTTTGAGCACAGGAATAGAACCAGAAACAGTTATTTTTAATTGTTTTAATATTTCACAATTTTAACATTTTTATTACTGTATTTTTGATTAAATATTTGCAGCCACGGTGAGCATAAGAGACTTCTTTCAAAAACAATAATATGAGACGGAATCTAAAACAAAAATCCAGAAAATCACATTGTATGATTTTTAAATAATTAATTTGCATTTTATTGCATGACATAAGTATTTGATCACCTACCAACCAGTAAGAATTCCGGCTCTCACAGACCTGTTAGTTTTTGTTTTTTTAAGAAGCCCTCCTGTTCTCCACTCATTACCTGTATTAACTGCACCTGTTTGAACTTGTTAACTGTATAAAAGACACCTGTCCACACACTCAATCAAACAGACTCCAACCTCTCCACAATGGCCAAGACCAGAGAGCTGTGTAAGGACATCAGGGATAAAATTGTAGACCTGCACAAGGCTGGGATGGGCTACAGGACAATAGGCAAGCAGCTTGGTGAGAAGGCAACAACTGTTGGCGCAATTATTAGAAAATGGAAGAAGTTCAAGATGACGGTCAATCTCCCTCGGTCTGGGGCACCATGCAAGATCTCACCTCGTGAGGCATCAACGATCATGAGGAAGGTGAGGGATCAGCCCAGAACTACACAGCAGGACCTGGTCAATGACCTGAAGAGAGCTGGGACCACAGTCTCAAAGAAAACCATTAGTAACACACTACGCCGTCATGGATTAAAATCCTGCAGCGCGCGCAAGGTCCCCCTGCTCAAGCCAGCGCATGTCCAGGCCCGTCTGAAGTTTGCCAATGACCATCTGGATGATCCAGAGGAGGAATGGGAGAAGGTCATGTGGTCTGATGAGACAAAAATAGAGCTTTTTGGTCTAAACTCCACTCGCCGTGTTTGGAGGAAGAAGAAGGATGAGTACAACCCCAAGAACACCATCCCAAACGTGAAGCATGGAGGTGGAAACATCATTCTTTGGGGATGCTTTTCTGCAAAGGGGACAGGGGAGGGGAGGATGGATGGGGCCATGTATCGCGAGATCTTGGCCAACAACCTCCTTCCCTCAGTGAGAGCAATGAAGATGGGTTGTGGCCTGGTCTTCCAGCATGACAATGACCCGAAACACACAGCCAGGGCAACTAAGGAGTGGCTCCGTAAGAAGCATCTCAAGGTCCTGGAGTGGCCTAGCCAGTCTCCAGACCTGAACCCAATAGAAAATCTTTGGAGGGAGCTGAAAGTCCGTATTGCCCAGCGACAGCCCCGAAACCTGAAGGATCTGGAGAAGGTCTGTATGGAGGAGTGGGCCAAAATCCCTGCTGCAGTGTGTGCAAACCTGGTCAAGAACTACAGGAAACGTATGATCTCTGTAATTGCAAACAAAGGTTTCTGTACCAAATATTAAGTTCTGCTTTTCTGATGTATCAAATACTTATGTCATGCAATAAAATCCAAATTAATTACTTAAAAATCATACAATGTGATTTTCTGGATTTTTGTTTTAGATTCCGTCACTCACAGTTGAAGAGTACCTATGATAAAAATTACAGACTTCTACATGCTTTGTAAGTGGGCAAACCTGCAAAATCGGCAGTGTATCAAATACTTGTTCTGCCCACTGTATATATATAGAAAAATCGATATTTTTGACAACTACATTGCACTTATATAGTTATATATATAGTTATAAGATGCAATAATCAATTTTGTTCCCCCTTTGTGTTCAGTGGAAAACATAACCGCCTCCAGGCTACTTGTTTGGAACGACATGAAGGTGATTGAATTATGACAAATAACTCTCATTTTTAGGAGAACTAACCTAATTACACGTACATCATAGTTGATTGCAGAAGCAAGGTCACAGGTTTGCAGACAGATATAGCTCTATGACCTGTTTTTCGTGGCATAGCTTGCATAATTCTTAGTCAATCTGTGTCGGTCCCCCTCGTATCTGTGTGTTCCCGACTGCGAGAACATTACGTAACCGTCACTCCTTGCTGCAGGAGTAATTATAGATACTTTGAGATTTTGAAAACAGTAACAGCCTTTGTTTTAAATTACATGAGAAGTTTGAATTTTGTAATGCTCATTCATAGCGACTGTTTTATGTTAAATAGATCAAAGATGAGTTGGGTCGTGATCGTCCTTGTCCTCTCAGTATTCTTCTGTTCGCTTTTCTGAAGGTTCGTTTCTTTTCTGTATTATCGTAGAGTGTTTTGTTTCTGTTGAATGTTTGAGAATGTTCATTTACATTAACAAAAAAAAAATTCTAGTGTGATCTTCGCAAAACCTTTAGGGGTTATTGCTGTCTGATGAAAGCCTTACATCTTGTACAATTTATAAACCACTGGCCTCCACAGTAAGCATATTTGATCAGTTCTTGGCATCACATCATCATGTTGCAAAGGCCCAGTGCTAGCAAAATTATCCAGTTATCATAGGTGCTTTTCAACAAGTTTATTTATTCATCATGACATCCATACAGCTTTAAAATTCCTTATAAAGCCAAAAGCATGGTTCCTTCAGGCCAAGTTTGTCTTGGTAAACTGGAGACTTGAGTCTTTTCTTGTGTTGACTGGTATACTCTGGGTACGTTTACACTAAAAAGTATACTAAAAACAGAAGTTTTTCCTTTGTGTTTTTCGCATACAGATGACAGCGTTGTCAAAATGATCCCCGTTCACACGGATCTGCAAAAATGATTAAAAATGCTGTATTCTGCTGCCAGGCCAGTAGTTGGCGATGTTGCTTTGTAAAGAAAAGCTACTCGCCTATAGACTGAACACGTAATACGCATGATGCCAACGTTATCATTTTCAAAAACATGCACTTTTGAAACCCAAAATCCTGTTGTCGTGTAAATGAACGGCCAAAATGCGTAAAAAAAGGTTTCCATTTTTAGTTGAAAACAGCATCACGTAAACAGCGCCTATGTGTCAACCAAAATTCACTAAATAGTTGTCCAGTATTTAAGTGCAAAAACCTACCTGGATAACCAGGCATATATACACTATATTGGCAAAAGTTTTGGGTTGTCTGCCTTTACATGCACATGAACTTTAATGACATCCCATTCTTAATCTGTAGGGTTTAATATGGAGTTGGCCCACCCTTTGCAGCTATAACAGCTTCATCTCTTCTGGAAAGGATTTCCACAAGGTTTAGGAGTGTGTTCTAGACCATTCTTCTAGAAGCGCTTTTTAGAGGTCAGGCACTGATGCTGGACGAGAAGGTCTGGCTCGCAGTCTCATCTCTAATTCATCCCAAAGGTGTTCTGTCAGGTTGAGGTCAGGACTCTGTGCAGGCCAGTCAAGTTCCTCCACACCAAACTCGCTCATCCATGTCTTTATGGACCTTGCTTTGTGCACTGGTGCGCAGTCATGTTGGAACAGGAAAGGGCCATCCCCAAAATGTTCCCACAAAGTTAGGAGCATGAAATTGTCCAAAATGTTTTGGAATGCTGAAAAATTAAGAGTTCCTTTCACTGGAACTAAGGGGGCAAGCCCAAACCCTGAAAAACAAACCCACACCATGATCCCCCCTCCAACAAACTTTACACTTGGCACAATGCAGTCAGGCAAGTACCATTCTCCTGGCAACCGCCAAACGCAGACTCATCCATTGGATTGCCAGACAGAGAAGCGTGATTCGTCACACCAGAGAACACGTCTCCACTGCTCTAGAGTCCAGTGGCGGTGTGCTTTACACCACTGCATCGCTTTGTGATGTAAGGCTTGGATGCAGCTGCTCGGCCATGGAAACCCATTCCATTAAGCTCTCTACGCATGGTTCTTGAGATAATCTGAAGACCACAAGAAGTTTGGAGGTCTGTAGCTATTGACTTTGCAGAAAGTTGGTGACTTCTGCGCACTGTGTGCCTCAGCATGCGCTGACCCCGCTCTGTGTATTTACGTGGCCTACCATTTTGTGGCTGAGTTGCTGTTGTTCCCAATTGTTTCCACTTTGTTATAATACACAGTTGGTCTTATATATGGACTTATTGCACAGGTGGCAACCTATCATGGTACCACGCTTGAATTCACTGAGCTCCTGAGAGCGAGCGATACTTTCACAAATGTTTGTAGAAGCGTCTGCATGCCTAGGTGCTTGATTTAATACACCTGTGGCCATGGAAGTGATTGGAACACCTGAATTCAATGATGGAGGGGTGTCCCAACTTTTGACAATATAGTGTATATTCAGACACATGGTGAAGTCAAGCAAACTTTAAAGTTGTATATGAAAGCAACTTCATGACCAAAAACACAGTCAAGGCCAAAGCTGATGCTGATTAGACAGTGAAGGATAAGAGAATGAATAAGTAAAAAAAAAAAAAAAAAAAACTGAAGAAGAAGAAAGAGAATTAGAGAGTCGGGCAATAAAGGTACTTTCACGTGATCCATCAAGGGTCCATGCAGACAGTGTTTGTTATAGCCACGGTCATTATTCCACCTCTACAGCACTTCACAGACAGAACAAAGCTTAGCGCCAATCCCCGAGGGCTTCCTGGTCGAGGCGAGGATTGATTCTTACTTGTTTTTGGTTCATTTAATTACCTTGCTTCTTACTGAAGGTCTTTGCACTTCCTTTTTGCACTACAGAATGTACATTAAAGCATGACCAATGGATCTCGTTTGCCACTAACTGTAGCTGTCCACATGAGTATCAGGAGATGCGTTTGATTTATTTTACCAACATATTTATTTATTATGCAACCCTGGCTCTTTGGTAAAATGTGCCTCCAACTATACATTTTTTTGCAAAACTCCAAAAACGTACATATACATACAAATTACTTCAGTCAGGGACAGATAATAGATTAATTAAAGATTATTTTAGAGGAATACCTTGCACAAGGTAGATGTCCCCCTTAAGAGCAATGTGAATTTACTTTTAAATTGTAAAATATTTAGATATAAGTTTAGCATGTGCAGGATGTTGATGCATCAGCCAATGTGTAATTATAGGAAATAAATAGAAACATTTGCTAATTTAGTTGGTATTGCTCAAAATGTAAAATATTAAAAGAGGGGTAAGATGGCCTCTACCTGTATAAACTTTTACGGAATGTATAAATTACTTTTAATATTTATATATTTTTTAAAGTGTCATTAATGTAAAATACTAAATCCACTATTCGATTTAACATTTTATTTTGACAATGTAGTTGAATAATTGAATAACCGAAGACAGACAAAGCAGAATCCCAGTGAAAGAGATTTGTCTGAAAGGTAAAATTATTCTATGACTTATCTACAGGCATATTAATATTTACATATTTAATTGCCCATATTTTAATATGCCATAATAGAAACAGTGTGAAATCAAATGGGATAATTTTACTCAATTAACCTATAGATTTTAATGAAAGCAAATATGTCTGAAATGTACATCTAATTCATGGAAATATTAAATAATAACCCCATTAATTACAATAAGTAATTCATCTTACCCCCATGGTGTAATTTTATTTAGACTCCACAAGTCTAAAAACATTTATATGTCCACAAATCTCTTACTAACAAATAGACACAAAAAACTTTAATATTCAACATAATACAATGTCATACATCACTATTCTCCAGATGCAAAATTAGGTCAATTACGTGCTTTTGTAGTTTACACAAAGACAATAATGGTATTGTTTTCAAAAACATGCACTTTGAAATCTGTTTTCAAAAGCTGTTCTCTCAGCTTTTACCAGAGAATTCACAAAATAGTTGCCCAGACATATATATATAGATCACTATTCTCCAGACGCGAAATTAGATCAATTACCCTCAAATCTGTTTTGGCTGACTAAATCCAATGCTATCTCACGACCGATTCGTACGTATTTTATGAGGTGGCTAATTCTTACAAATTCTTACAACCTCACTCGTACGAATTTGTACGATTTGTCTAAACCCCAGTGATGGGTAGGTTTAGGGGCGGGGTAAGGAGTAGGTCATTCGTATGGATTCATACGAATTGGGCAACTCGTAAAATACGTATGATTTAGCAAAAATTTTATGAATTCGTATGAGTGAGGTCAAATGTTGATTGTGCCAGGGGGGCGTGGTTTAGCGAGGTCTGTGACAGGAGAGAGAGTTGGGAGACAAGCACGGCATAAGTGGGTCAAGTGCAAATGATTAACACCTGTGTCTTGTTCCAGTAATGGGCGTGGAGAGACCGTATAAAGCCACCTGGAAGAGGACATGCGGTAGACAGAGACTGACTGGAGACTCGGGAAAAGCTCTGGGGAGCGTCTGAAGCGCTGTTGAGAAAGTTATTGTGAGCGCCAGTGGCATAGTACTGTGTTGTTGGATCGATTATTGAGAGAAATAAAGTTAACCCGAGTCTCCATCAAGCCGACCCTGTCTTCTTCCTTCCTTTCCTATACTGAACCTTGCTACATTGATATTCAGACAATATTACAAAACTAGAAATAGCGTAGCCATTCATCAAAAGTGCTCAGATGAGATTTTGTGCCAGAATCAGGAGGACAAATTAAGGTGGAGGGGAGGTCATCTTCCCCCATGTTATCCTACTATGACCTCAAAACCCTCAAAACCATATTGCATGATTTGTAAAGTAATACATTTTGACATTTGCATCGCATAATCAGCTCCACGTGTATGGCTTTTCTGACATAGTAAACCTATTTGGTAGCTCACCTGGTGCAGAATTGCACTTGCGATGCAGAGCGTCCGGGTACGAATCCTGTGAAAAACAGTTAAGCTAAAATGGCATGGTTGCTTCAGCGAATGCATTTTATCTCATGTTTGCTTTTGTTAACACTATCGGTTAGGTGGTATGTTATTTCCAAACATGATAAAGCATTAACCTTTTACATTTAATTTCCACACTTCTGCAATTCCTATAAAAGCCGAAGTAATAAAACATTGCCAGATTTACGTTAAACTGTCTAAATAAGACTAAACACGCTTTTGCCGCCACTCACTGGACACTTCACTTTGAACGAGTCACGAATTATGCAATAAGCAATGTGATATCATTTTGCAGAATTTTTTTTATTTTTTATTTTTGAGCCTGAGTTGTTCTTACAATGCAATTGTAGTCCTAATGAATTTAGCAAATAATGTACCAGTATGCTGTTGCAATTGAGAAATATTCAGATCTTTGTTAAGGTGAGCACTCAATAAATCTTTAACAGATTACAAAAGCATACTGACTCTCTATTGCAAACAAAAAAGAAAATCTTAACAAAATCCATCTGGTGCAACATTTGGTCAACCAGCCTCTCCTTAAATGAGCAGCTTTCCCAGAGGAAAGAAAAATCACAAAAGAGATCTCGTTTGATATCTCAATTGTTTTTTCCGATTGTGTGGAGAGCCTAAGAAGAACGCTTCTGCATCTCAAAATTTTCCCCAGAGAAAAATCTCACACAAAGTTGGTTTGGATTTACTAAAATAGCAATTTATAAAATGAAAAGTTTCCGTATAAACTAAAATATGCTGCTATCCACATGCATTTTATGGTTCTATACTATATGCAAACAAAAGCATTTGTGTCTATTTTTATTGCTTATTTTAGGAGAATGGGGGTGGGGGGTGGGGGGTGGGGGGTGGGGGGAGGCATGAATGAGAACTAAGTCATCCGAGATTTGAAAACGTGAAATTTTCCTCCTGGTTGCATTTAATGTCTTTGATTTGAAGAAGATATGCTTTAGTCATGTAGCAATTATCGCATGAGCCAGAAACACGAGACTGTATTTTAGCTGCTGCTGAAAATGTCCGCTGGTGTTAATGAATGCACATTCATCTGATGGCCGCCACTCTCAGTAAAGCCGATGGGACGGCTAGCCAGCCTGCTAATGGATTGAAATTCCACATCCAGCTATTCCAACTAAAACAAGTGCCGCTCACGGAGGCCAGGGCTTGGCAGCCGGCGTTGTGTGGCGTAAACAAAAAAGTGACTGACTAATGGTCCTTCTCTGTCAGACAGCCATCACTCGCTCTCAAAGGAATGATTGATTGTATCTTTTCTGGTGACTGATGTTGACAGCAGTAGAATCATAAAAATGAGTCGAGATGCTTTACTAAACGAGCATGATAAATGAAGGTGTCCAGAACATTTGGCACTATGTGATTATCCGTTATGCTAATTTCCCCAAAAAACAAGTTGGAATTGGAATTTGGCATCATGGGTCTGATATATAAATACAACTGATTTGATTTATTGGTTGATTTAACTGCACATTTGAGGTAAACAAATCAAACCCTTAATCACATATATGGAGAAATGTAGAGACTCAAATAGAATGAACAAACTATGCAATAAATTGCATAAGAATGGATTGGTCACACTTTAGGGTCTAATTCTCACTATAAACTAACTATTAACTGTGACTTTTGCCTCAATAAACTCCTAATTACTGCTTAATAATAGTTAGTAAAGTATTTTTAAAGTTTAGGTATTGGTTGGATTAAGGGATGTAGAATATGGTCATGCAGAATAAGGCATTAATATGTGCTTTATAAATACTAATAGACAGCCAATATCCTAGTAATATGCATGCTAATAAGCAACTCATATTGAGAATTAGACCCTAAATAAAAGTGTTACCAATGGATTTTTAGCAGATTTGATTGCTGTATAATTTTAACCATGTGTGAACCATTTTAACTATTTGTCTTGCAGTTATTAGTGTTATTTATATTGATTTAGCAATTCAAGCAATCTTATTTGCATGTTATGCGTCTTGTCATACAGTGGGGAGAACAAGTATTTGATACACTGCCGATTTTGCAGGTTTGCCCACTTACAAAGCATGTAGAAGTCTGTATTTTTTATCATAGGTACACTTCAACTGTGAGAGACGGAATCTAAATCCAGAAAATCACATTGTATGATTTTTAAATAATTAATTTGCATTTTATTGCATGACATAAGTATTTGATCACCTACCAACCAGTAAGAATTCCGGCTCTCACAGACCTGTTAGTTTTTCTTTAAGAAGCCCTCCTGTTCTCCACTCATTACCTGTATTAACTGCACCTGTTTGAACTCGTTACCTGTATAAAAGACACCTGTCCACACACTCAATCAAACAGACTCCAACCTCTCCACAATGGCCAAGACCAGAGAGCTGTGTAAGGACATCAGGGATAAAATTGTAGACCTGCACAAGGCTGGGATGGGTCATGCCGTCATATTCATCTATCACCTCACTACAGGTACGCATATAACTTGTTATTCCATTTTCGAGAGAAGATTTCTCTTATCTGATTGCATATTGTACTACATGTTTTTACAAAAATAAACTGCTCTTGTTTATGCTGTCAGGACGGATGACAAGCAGAACACAACATCCTGGCAGGTTTAAAGGATGAGCTCAGTGGGAAGAGCATGTACGACTCATGTTCTGGGCTTAATGTCACCATGGACAAAAGAACTACCTTAGAGGCTCCTACCCATTCATCAGAGCTTGCCAAGAGATCCAGCAATATTACAGAATAAAATCACAAGCATATTTGGTCATCCCTGCTCTGCTTTACCTTATAAACCATTCGAAAATGTAATATGTATACAGTGTTTTTTGTGATTGTATCAAACAGGATGGAATGTTCTGATCCTTTTGCGGTTGGTTCCCCTTCCAAAAATATGATGTCACTTCCTGGAGGATGATGTCATTAAAGGGATAGTTCAACCAAAAATTAAAATTAGCCCATGATTTACTCACCCTCAAGCCATCCGTATATGACATTCTTCTTTCAGACGAATACAATCAGGGTTATATTAAAAAAAATGTCCTGGCTCTTCCAAGCTTTATAATGGCAGTGAATGGCTGTTTCTGTTTTGAAGTCCATAAAAGTGCTCCACACGGCTCTGGGACATAGGACATATGACGCTCCTGTGAGAATATGCTAGTTCTCGCGATTTATTTTGTTCTATACTCTGCACTTCTGCGTTAGTCACGACACTTATGCTACGCCTGCGTCCTATATCATACGCTGGAACGCCAGTCTCTCGTGAATGCGCGTACTAGTGATGTCCGGTTCGTGAATGAATTGTTCTTTTGAACCGGTTCTTTTTAGTGAACCGGTCGAACCAGTTCACCATATCGGACTGAATCGCTCTAAACCGTTCGCGTCTCGAGTCAGCGCTGATCCACAAGTTACTCAATCAAACCCACTTTTAGATGTGTCTGACCAATCAACCAATATCCTGAAGTATATTTTACTCTAGTAACTCCAACAGTTCACTGAACTGAGACATATTGTGCTGAGAGAACTGATGAAAGCGCGAAGAGCTGATAATGAGCATGCATGCCCTACCGAACGTACAGCGGTTCTCAAGTTAACAGTTCTCGAATCCGAACTGAGAACTGTTTCTCTCGGACACGTTCGACATGCTGAGAACCGATGAGCTGATGAGCTGATGAACTGCGTGTCATTTGTTCAGAGGGATGAAATGCATGTTTCTTAAGTATTTTGTTGAACATCAGAAAGTGTAACAAAATAAAACATCTAACGTTCATCACATGATTACTGTCTTATCACTGTATTATTTTAAAGTTTGAAAACACAATGAATGGATTGTAAAACTGTCAGATTAAACATTTATTTGCTTGATCAATAATGCATGATATTTTCAGGAACAGCTTATTTAATTTCTAAATAAAATCTTGACGTAAACTAAAATGTATTAATCAAAACAGTAGAAATGCATTGAACATACTGTAAACATGCTTTGACTTTTTAGTTTTGTCGACCATATATTCAGGTTGCAGCAGTTCTCAGCTCAGCACACTTACAGTGCTACAGTGGTTCTCGAGTAAGAGCTGGTTGCAGCAGTTCTCGAATCACCAGTACAGAATCGAGAACTGCTTCTTTCGGACACGTTCGATACTGAGAACCGATGAGCTGGAGATATGAGCATGCATGATAGCGTCGTCTGAACCGAACTGTTTCTCTCTGACAGCTGATGCTGTGCTGACACTATGAGCAAGGGTGAACAGAGGACTTGAACGAGGGGTGAATTTGGCGCAATTTAAACGCATTTAATCTGTGTAAAACATCCGCTTTTGCACGTCAGTGGCTGTATTGGGTGCTTTTGCAAAACGTAAGAAACTTATCCAAGATGATGATGACGATGATTATTATTATTATTATTATTATAATTTATAATTACAAATTACTTTATTTGAATGTGTTTGAATGTATTTTCATCCGCCGTGATAATAGAATTGACATCATTACGAGAGGATGTAATCGAACCGGTTCACTGAAACAAATTGTCCGAAAGAACCGGTTCGCGGAAAAGAACCGGACTTCCCATCATTAGCGCATACGACAGTTAACGGAAGTTAGAGATTACAGTTTGTAAAGTTTTAAATATGGATATTGTTCTTACACAAACGCATGGCTTCGCTCTAGAAGGCCTTTATTAACCCCCCTTTAAAGGGATAGTTCACCCAAAATTGAAAATAATCTCATCCTTTACTCACCCTCATGCATCCCTGATGTATATGACTTTCTTTCTTCAGATGAACACAAATAGAGATTTTTAGGAAAATAATCAATTTCTGCGAGAACAAATAATGCAAGTGAATGGGTAACACTTTATTTTGATGGTCCCTTTTGAACATTCTGTTGACTATAAGTAACTTTGCACATGTCAACTTATTCTAACCCTAACCCTATGCCTAATGAGAGTTAGTAGACATTTAGGTGCAACATTACTTATAGTCAACAGAATGTTCAAAAGGGACCATCAAAATAAAGTGAAACCAAGAATGGCTGCCCGCACGGTTGATGCTTGAAAATCCACACAGCGATCATGGCTGTAATTCATACGACCCCAGTGGATGAATGAAGTGAAACGATAGGTGTGTGTAAAAAAAAAAAATACTAATATTTTTAACTATAAATCATTGCTTCTGGTCTACTCTCATACAAGCGATCACAAGAAGGGCGTTGTGACAAGTGACATAAGTGTGTTATGAAGAGCTAAATGATGAGAGAATTTTCATTTTTTCCTTAACAATCCCTTTAAGGAAAAATGATTGTGATCATAATAGGTTTGTTGTTGTTTCTGAAGATAAGGACATGGCAACACTATTTACCCACCTCCTTCAACCTTGTAGAAAAGATGAAGGAAATATGTCTGTATGAATATGTTCTTTTTATACAGGTGTCTCCATTTAGAAAGCATAATTTGTTCCTGGAAATTTGCCACTGAAATAGATTATTTTACAATGGCACACATTTAGTCCACTAGAGCACAAAGCAAATGTGAACCACGTGACAATTATGGAGGACACATTTTCTTGTTTCATTTAGGTTAGAAATCATGTGCATTTCTGCTTTTCAAAATAGTAATAATAAAAAATGCTTCACATTTGTTATCAGCTAAAATAAAATTGCCTGACTTTAGCATATCATGTGTTATTTGATATTGAAAAGATATTAATGTTACTGCATTGCAAATGGATTTTGGGGCCACTGTTCAAATGAATAAATGAATTCAAATAAATAGTAAGAAATAAACAGGGATATTTATTGGTTATCACTAATTCCTTGCATGTTTATATGCATTCAACATAAGCAAGAACCTATTAAAAGTCTGATAAACTGACTCACAGCTTAATATTTCAAGGTCACAACAATAATGTTTTCTTGAATCTTTGATAAGGAGCAGAAATCAATATAAAAAACGTACAAATTGGAGACTAACAGATGGGCCTAATATTTTAGCAGGATAGTTCATAAACAATTATATTCTGAAAACAATACAACAGTAAAGTCAAGGCCTGTTCCGCTGAAAATGTTTTTTTTTTTTAAGAAAAATTTCAATTTTCACTGGTAATTCATTCATCGTCTATAATATAAGGTGTCAGAAGCAAAAGATACATTCGAGGTGGGTAGGGATACAAAAGACATCTTTTCAGAAAGAAAATGTTGTATTAAATAGTTCTTCTCTATTACATTTATCTAACTGGCCACAGGGCCCTTATGAGTTGTACAAGATTACGAGAAAGAGCCTTATAAATCAGAATGCATAATGCCATCCATTTTTTTTTTTTTTTTGAAGGAAAAAATTTTAGTATTCAGATTTTATGAGGTCCAAAAATGAAATACATCTGAAATGCAAGTGCTACATGGACAAGATGCAGTAAATAGCAGATGGCTGATATAATGCTGATATGTACAAAATACAACTTAATGATGGTAAATAAAATGCAAAATAAATAGTTGAACTTTATTGAACACAATTCAATGAACTAAATTGAAAACATTAAGGGCCCTATCATACACCCGGCGCAGGCACGACGCGTGTTTTTTGCTAGTTTCAGCCCGGTGCAGTTATCATTTTCATATCCTGCGCCACGTTGTTTAAATAGCAAATGCACTCGCGCCCATCTGTTCGCCCATGGGAGTGCTGGTCTGAAAAAGAGGTGTGTTCAGGAGCATTGTTCACGCGTTGCTATTTTGAGGAACTGAAAACGATTGCGCCATTGACCAACAAAAACTTGATTTAAAGTCAATAGTGCAGTATTTTTTGTGTTATTTAAAGGGCGTGTTAGTAATATGCTCCTATAGGCGGGTGCACAACATGTGTACACTCAGCTTATTACACACACAGGGACGCACAGCAACACACAGACATTTTTAAATATTAAAAATAAAAGGATTCCTCTCTGGAGGAGCGTTCAGTCTTTCCGCTCGCAAATTCCGCCATGTAAATAGCGAAACCACCATGGTGCAAGCGCAACTGGCTTTTAAAGGGAATGGGAGATGACACTCTGATTGGTTTAATGCACGTTATGCCCAAAACACACCCATGACTCATTAAGAGACTAGGGACAACCCTTTTGGACCAGGCGCCGACTGTTTTTTTCCGTCGTTAAACTAGCAAAAGTAGATTCGGACACGCCCTAAGTGCACCTGCGCCATCCGCTTCAGACCATGTGCTCAGATTGTTAAAATAGGGCCCACAGTGTTCACTGAGGAGACACGTGAGCTTTATTGGCATTAAACGGGCTATACGTAGAATTCAGAAACACTTGTTAATAGCGACATCGTGGCCGTTAAGTGAACTGCAGCCAGCAACTTACTGCTTGTGCTCGCACTCGTGCATGCGTAATGTACAAGAGACTGAACGTGATTCAATGTCTCGATATACTCACAGCTAAGTTCTTTCACTTAGAAGTAAAAAGAAGTTGGAAATACCTTTGCAGCGATATACTGTTAGCGAACATCCAGATGCCGTCCACACTGATGAGAGTGAATTTTAGATGAATATGTACATACAGTGGGGAGAACAAGTATTTGATATACTGCCGATTTTGCAGGTTTTCCTACTTACAAAGCATGTAGAGGTATGTAATTTTTATCATAGGTACTCTTCAACTGTGAGAGACGGAATCTAAAATCCAGAAAATCACATTGTATGATTTTTAAATAATTAATTTGCATTTTATTGCATGACATAAGTATTTGATCACATACCAACCAGTAAGAATTCCGGCTCTCAAAAACCTGTTAGTTTTTCTTTAAGAAGCCCTCCTGTTCTCCACTCATTACCTGTATTAACTGCACCTGTTTGAACTCGTTACCTGTATAAAAGACACCTGTCCACACACTCAATCAAACAGACTCCAACCTCTCCACAATGGCCAAGACCAGAGAGCTGTGTAAGGACATCAGGGATAAAATTGTAGACCTGCACAAGGCTGGCTACAGGACAATAGGCAAGCAGCTTGGTGAGAAGGCAACAACTGTTGGCGCAATTATTAGAAAATGGAAGAAGTTCAAGATGGGGGTCAATCTCCCTCTGTCTGGGGCACCATGCAAGATCTCACCTCATGGGGCATCAATGATCATGAGGAAGGTGAGGGATCAGCCCAGAACTACACGACAGGACCTGGTCAATGACCTGAAGAGAGCTGGGACCACAGTCTCAAAGAAAACCATTAGTAACACATTATGCCGTCATGGATTAAAATCCTGCAGTGCACGCAAGGTCCCCCTGCTCAAGCCAGCGCATGTCCAGGCCCGTCTGAAGTTTTCCAATGACCATCTGGATGATCCAGAGGAGGAATGGGAGAAGGTCATGTGGTCTGATGAGACAAAAATAGAGCTTTTTGGTCTAAACTCCACTCGCCGTGTTTGGAGGAAGAAGGATGAGTACAACCCCAAGAACACCATCCCAACCGTGAAGCATGGAGGTGGAAACATCATTCTTTGGGGATGCTTTTCTGCAAAGGGGACAGGACCACTGCACCGTATTGAGGGGAGGATGGATGGGGCCATGTATCGCGAGATCTTGGCCAACAACCTCCTTCCCTCAGTAAGAGCATTGAAGATGGGTCGTGGCTGGGTCTTCCAGCATGACAACGACCCGAAACACACAGCCAGGGCAACTAAGGAGTGGCTCCGTAAGAAGCATCTCAAGGTCCTGGAGTGGCCTAGCCAGTCTCCAGACCTGAACCCAATAGAAAATCTTTGGAGGGAGCTGAAAGTCCGTATTGCCCAGCGACAGCCCCGAAACCTGAAGGATCTGGAGAAGGTCTGTATGGAGGAGTGGGCCAAAATCCCTGCTGCAGTGTGTGAAAACCTGGTCAAGAACTACAGGAAACGTATGATCTCTGTAATTGCAAACAAAGGTTTCTGTACCAAATATTAAGTTCTGCTTTTCTGATGTATCAAATACTTATGTCATGCAATAAAATGCAAATTAATTACTTAAAAATCATACAATGTGATTTTCTGGATTTTTGTTTTAGATTCCGTCTCTCACAGTTGAAGAGTACCTATGATAAAAATTACAGACTTCTACATGCTTTGTAAGTGGGCAAACCTGCAAAATCGGCAGTGTATCAAATAATTGTTCTCCCCACTGTATGTGCTGCATGCTTTCTTCTCAATAACAAAATAAACACTAAAAATGAAAGCGGTGAGAAAACAGCAGTTAAGAAAACATCTGATCATAGCGATGTGGATATGTTTGCATGATAGTTTGATTTGATTGAATTATATTTGAGACTATAGACTGTATAGATCTGGCTATGTGAGACTATATTGAATTAATTCAGTTTTCTTTGTATGACATATTGACATTACAGAATAGCTCTTTCTGCATTATCCTGAACATTGTATAAGCATTAGTTTCATGTGTCATTGAACAGAAGAGAGGCTCTCTCATTTTGATTTCCCCAAGTCCTTTGCATAAAAATCTAAATTCATAGACAACCAGGAAGATGAGGAAGATCTTTTTTTCTTTTCTTTTTTTTTTTTTTTTTTTTTGCTACAAGCTGTTCATACATTGGCAATAAATAAGCGATGAATAGGCTATATGAATATATATAGCCTCTTGAATATATAGCCCCTCTATTTGCTCTCCATTTAATCTTGATTAGGCATCAAAGAGATCTCATTCTGATTTTTCCTTCATATAAGAAATACTATGAGATCATTTGTGCATTCATGCAATTTTTCTCTAAAACAAAAATTAACCTTGTGGACTTTAAGAAATCTTTATCCCATCAGAATTGTTCAAAGTATATTGTTGTGTTGTGTTGCTAAAGTCCATTTCTCTGATAACTCTGAGGTTGTATGGTCATTTATAATGCATCTCCAGCTTTGCTGCAGTGTTGTTTTGTGCTTTGGGTCTGTAGGAGAGATGTGAGGAGAGCTGGTGAGAGGTGTTTTGGCCCCAAGGACCCATGATGTAAACATGTTCAACGGAGGCACCATAAATATGTCATCTTTGTGCCTGCATAGAAAAATACGCCCAGGGCGAGTAATTGCAGATGTTAGTAAAGGTAATTGTCTCCAGCTTGTTTCTACTTACTCATCGTTTTATCAGACTGGTCTTACTGAGCTTGGGTGATGATCAGGGCTGCATTAAGACCTCACTGGACCCCGGGGCTATGAGTTACTGCAGGGCCCCCCGTCATAATAATAATAATAATAATATTATATATATATATATATATATATATATAAAATCACAATATAGTTACTTTTGCTTTAAATAAGATTTTTTTTTACATATCAAAATTTTTGATGCACTGAAATTTCATAATTCTTGTTACCAATATCAGTATCACAAAAAATACTAGCCTAAGTTTAAAAAAAAACTACAAAACAAGCTTACTGAAGACAAGTAAACAGTCACAAATTACAATAGAGCAAAGATACATAAGAAATTGACCTACCTGAAAAACTTTACAACACTTTACAATATGGGTGCACTAATATGCATTCATTCATACTTAACTAATGCACAGATAATCATATGTTAATGTATGACTCATGAAGAAATAAACCATTAATTAATTATTACTGCATCAGAAAGTAATAAAATATTCAATATGATTAATAGATTAAGTAATATATGAATTGTTATTAATTAAATGTGTCATAATGTATTAATTCCTTAATAACGTAATAGTAAATTAATGTTAATTAATGCATTCATTTACATGATTAGTTAATACTATAGGTTATTAAGGAATTAATTAATGAAGACATTTAACTAATAGCAATTCATATATTACTTAATCTATTAATCATATAGAATCTGTATTAATAATAATAATTATTATATTTAATTTATTATAAATATAATAATAATAATAATAATAATAATAATAATTAATTAATGGTTTAGTTCTTCATGAGTCATACATTAACATATAATTATCTGTGCATTAGTTAAGTGTGAATTAATGCATATTAGTGCACCCATATTGTAAAGTGTTACTGAAATATTATATTGTATAAAGTACAAATACACAGGATAGTTTTAACTGTATTAATTCAGTATACATACATTCTTGATTATTTTACAGATCTGATTCAGTCAAGGACAGTAGGTGATTTTTGACACAAATGACAAAAGCAGCTATATTAGGATGCTTTAGACTCTAAAGTTTAGAGGGATAGTTCACACAAAAATGAAAATTCTGTCATCATTTACTTTCCCTCAAGTTGTTCTAAACATGTATGAATTTATTTCTTCTGTTAAACACAAAATAAGATATTTTGAAGTATATTGGTAACCAAACAGTTGCTGGACCCCATTGACTTTCATAGTATGAAAAAAAATATAGGCTAGTATAGGAGTCAATGGGGAACAACTTAAGGGTGAGTAATGATGATAGATTTTTCATTTTGGAGTAAACTATACCTTTAATACCTCATTAATACCAGGATCTCATATATAGCCTACTACTACACATGCTTTATCTTAAACTGTTAACGCTTATTTAAGACACAAATGACTAAGTTTACGAGGACACTCACAAAGACGGGATTTTGACACATACTATGTGTACTTGAACGTTCAAGCACAAGGCACGAAATAGAGCTCAAGTTTAGTCAGGCGCTGTACGAGGTGCGCGCCGCGCGTATCAGGCTTAACTTAACGCGCATTTACCTAAATGAATTCTCCCTCGCTGCTTAATGTGTCTGAATTGTTTAAAAATTGTTTAAAAATGTTTAAATGATAAGCTTACATGATGACGGCGCAACACGATTGAAATATTTTAACCAGGTTATCGCTCATGCCTTAAGCTAATATATAGGCTAGAGTTTGTTCAAACATAAAAAGCAATATACATCCATTAAGTTTATAATCAAACTAACCTTAAATCGGTGGGGACGATGGCGCTGTGGTTTTATCTGCTTCATGTGCCCGTCAACTTTCCACAACTTCCACTCCGTCAACAGCTTTAGTAAAATGACCTGGTAGCTGGGGATTTTACTAAATCGATCTCTGCTCTTTTTCTTTTAAGTTTTTCCTTTTTTGAGCCCCTCTCCCTTTTTTTTTTTATTTTTAGAATAGCTGACATTTATACCTATCGAAGATCGTTCTTTGCGTGACCATTTTCAGATTAGTCTACACTAGAAGTGAAGAGTGTGGAGGTGATTGGTGGATGCAGACATCCTAATAAAGGCGCAGTGATCACCAAGTCACATATAGAATAAATGCATTTGATTTGTAAACCAAACTCAAAGTTGACGACTCAATCCCTAAATAACAGCACTAATAAGAGGGGGGCATGTTGGAGCTTTGGCGATCGGCGCAAAACCAATAGCAAGTCAATCTACTCCACAGCCAATCACGGGCCCCCTCCTTGTTTGGGCCCGGGGCTTCAGCCCCGCCTAGTCCTATTGTTAATGCGGCCCTGGTGATGATGGGTTATGTAAATGAAGCCAATTAACTCCAATATGGATGATTAAAGTATGTTACAGATACAAAATGAGGTAGACTCAGCATTTGTGCAATCATGTTGAGTATAATTTTGACTCTTTCCATTTTTCTTCTTTCTTTCTTGCTGTTATAGAAAGGCACACAATAAAATTAAACAGGTCCAGACATTAAAGGGGACCCATTATGCCCTTTTTTACAAGATGTAAAATAAGTCTCAAGAGTCCCCAGAATGTGAAGTTTCAGCTCAAAATGCCTATTTTTGAGTGGAAGGAAAAACATGCTGTTTTCGTGCATGTATCTTTAAATGCAAACGAGCTGACTTTTTCCAGAAGAGGGTGGAGCCTGTACAGCTCATGTCTCTGATACTCTGCCAAAAACTAAAACATCTGTTTGGTTTTGATTATCATCTCTGTTGCGCTCACGTGACATTGCAGTTCTTCATCATCATGAAAGTTTATTATCTGCATGTGTTTTAAAACCATATCAGTCTAAAAGCCTAATATATGTTTTTCTGAGCGCACACACCCGAAGCACGCACACAGAAAGCTGGATATCAGACGGAGCGTCCCGTGAGTATTAAACTAAGTTCTCGTTCACATCTTATTGCGCTTAAACTGTCAAATACACACAAAGTTATGTCAAAAACACACACAGTTCACATAAAGTCGGTTATGTCTGTGAACGTAAACAGCAAGTCAAGAAATCATGTGTATATTAGA
Organism: Coreius guichenoti; assembly: GCA_039654105.1. Lineage (NCBI taxonomy): Eukaryota > Metazoa > Chordata > Actinopteri > Cypriniformes > Gobionidae > Coreius > Coreius guichenoti. The sequence continues at coordinate 4,860,743 of CM077170.1, read as the reverse complement.
TCTGTGTATTAAAGTGACAGCAGCGTAATATATAGTACCTACTGCTATATATGCTGTTAATATGAATTAAACAAAAGAAAAACAGAAAATCCCCCACTGCTCTTGACTGAATAACTTTAGTAGATTTAATAAGAATACATTTCTTACTTGAATGCTGCTGTTAAATGCTCTGGCGAGGAGATAAACTGTGTACAGCTCACGGAGGGCGGGGTCTATGCTAATAGCAGTCGTGGGCGGCGCCTGTGCAATGTGACGTCACATTGCACATTATTATTATTGTTATTATTATTATTATTATTGTTATTATTATATTACTTCCATTGCAAGGGTCTTAATATTTATTTAAATTAGCAGGTTTCCTAAGTTTGGCCTATTGATAGGCAATTATTATCAACAACTTCTTAGTCCAGATGAGCTCCCAAAGTCTGATTTATCTTTAATGTTTTGTCCCGAATCATTTCTTTTTTTTCCCCTTCCCTTTCTGTACATAAGTTAATCCCACAATTCACAGTCAACCACTCAAGGCTCACTGAAGCGTACTTATTGGCAAATGCCTGCAAGGACAAGCTCTCTGCGAACCTCTCATTGCACTTGTTTAACTTTTAACGCCTCCACTGAAACACACAGCGAATGATATGATAATTTCATGCAGCCATTTCAGATTGCAACAGGCTTTCAATGCTTGACCTTCAGGTGAGCAGTCGAGGACACTTAGTCCACATCCTCCAATTCTCTAACCCCTATCGATACACACTGTAGAAAAGGGCGTTCAGATGGTTCCCTACGATAATGGAACAACGTCTCTCATTCATAGGTCAGCTCAGGACTTTGTGGAGAGAGTTTGATAAATCAATGAGGGAATTTCATAGCATTGAAATGAGTGTGCCGACTAGGATTGTGTACCATTCAATTTTATTTTTTCAGTAGTATTAAAACAGAATGAATTGCAAAGCTGTTAAAACTCAAACTATTTGACAGCAGACTTTGTACATCAGAGCATCCTAATCCTATACATTCTTAAACCATTAATTTAAACATTTTAATTTAATTACACAAATTGTGGGGGTTGTATGATGCTGTATGATTTGTTAAAATAATTAATTATGATATAGGCCTACAGTGATAGAATCCTTGCTTTTATGGTTAATAGCACATGCACAAGTTAACTGTGAGAGATTCTAGTTAATTTGGTATGTTGAATTATAATGGGGGTTTTTTTCAGTTTCAGCTACACAAAGTGTTTGAGTAGAGATTATAGTTTAATTTAATATTAAGAAATATTCTTTTTATTATTTTAGTATAATTTAGTATTTATTAGTATTTTGAATAATAGTTTTTATTTCTATATCTATTAGATATTTTGTTTATATCTCTGTTTTAGTCATTTTTGTACTTAAATATATTTTATTTTACACTGTATTTTTTTTTTTTTTTGAAAATAATATTTTTAATATAATATACTTAAAAATGTCACATTTGATTATATGTGTTATTTGCTGTTTAAAATGGTTTTGAAGTTAATCATACACCATTTTTTTTTCAGTGTAGCTGCCAAGTTTATATTTTAAATGTATATTTTATTTTATTTCAGCTTTATTTCAATTATCAAAAACGATTTTTAAAAGTTTTAGCTTTAACACTGTAGTAGTGGACTCTCATGGAATAAGTTTATAGTACTCATAAATATTAATTTCGAAACTTAAATGGTTTCCTCAAATTATTTGTTAACAACTTTTGGGTTTTATAATGGAAGAATAGAAATAAGGCAAATTTTGACTTTTGCATACATGAAGGATATGAGTTCAGTTATATTAAAAAAATATATATTAAATTTCTCAATAGAGAAATGAATTGTTAATGATAACTTTTAAACCTTTAAAGACAGACTTACTCAAAAATAATGTTAAGCCTTTTTTTTAAATTAATTTACTACATTTTAAATGAGTAAAAAAATAAATAATTAAAATACGTTTAAATTTACGGAGTGTCTATTTACAAGTGCAAATAGCGTGCCTTATTGGCAAGTGCTATTCGCACTAGCTCTGCCTAACAATGCCTGGTTGGGTCAAATAAGATAAAAAAAAATAAATAAATTCAATTCAAAATAATTTCAGTGGCATAGTCAGTAAAGCGTAAGGCTTAAGGATCTAGGTTTTGACGCGACTGACCCGGGTTCGAATCCACCTTTTGCCGAGCTCGCTCCTCTCCCTTTTCCCATCACATATCACACCGGAAAGGCATTTACTTTCAATAAAAATAAAGAAAATGTTCTAAAAGTGGAAATAACGTGCCTAACGAAATGTTTAATAATAATAATAAATAATAATTAATCGTGTTCAAAAGCGGAATTCATGGTTAAAAACTACATTACCTATGTAATTCCACCAATCAGAAAGTCGAAATAAGCAAAATGTCATAATCAAGTCAGTCGCCCTACGTTCTCAAAATATTTAAATATTTGAATATACATGCATATTTTGCAATAAACTTAAAATATATTGTTTTTAAATATAATCAACATTTTTAAATAAGTAGTTTCATATTTCTCCATTTCCATTCATTTGATTATGCTGTTCGCAATGCTTCATGGGATTGTAGTTCTTTCTATCACTAAAGCTGTTAAGTGCATTTTTAAACTTTATTTTGCTTCAAATCAAAGTTTGTAGTGTTGTGATTCACCTCGTAGCTTTAAGCGCTTTATACGCTTTAACAAGTGAATGGAAAAATATACTTCCGGAACCAACGCCGCTGAGAGAGCGGGCAGGCACTGTTGCACTCTAAAGTGTCTCTCTTATGAGTCCAATGTCAATGCCAGTTTTATCAACCATTCTGTAGTGTGAAGTTCAAGATCAAAATGGAACGTATTATGTGGCTGTGTCAGAATAGTTGATTTAGCAGTGCTTGGTTGGGGTGTTGGAGAAGTGACCAGGCTCTGGTCTGCTCAGGCAGCAGACAGCTGTGTGCAGAGAGATGAAAACCACAGGGTGTACAGCAACCGCCCACCAGTCCATCTACCGCAGTCAATAGACTTCTCCATCCTTCCATATCTATGGACAGAATCTTTTCATGTCATTGTGCCACACTAGCTTAGTTGCTTGCAGAGCTGAGACCTTCCTGACTCACAGGGGAAAGTTCAAAAAACACATTACATCAGTGGGATATTCAGCAAAGATACCGGGTGTTTCAATCAGTAAACAAGACTTCTCATGTGGGTATATTTATCATTGTGCTGACATCATGTCCACCCAGAGGAAATAAAAATCAGTAATAAGATTTCTCTATCATAATTGTTTCTCAGTACTGAGTTCAAATGGAGAGCAAAAGTGTTTTGATAAATCAGCAAGGATTAATGCATTCTAATGTATTCTGAATTGATAGAATATAATGTAAAAATTTTGCACAAGAGCTGGTGTACTGATGTACATATAAACGTAACATCTTATTAAGCTTTAATTGACTTTAACTATTTAAGGCCAATTATTATTGACTTTGAATAATCAAACTATAAAACAATAGTACATAAAACAGGCTATATTATATTTTATTGTATTATATTGTATTATATTATATTATATTACATTATACACTCACCTAAAGGATTATTAGGAACGCCCACAGGACTGCCGCGTACTGGATGTTTTTCCCTTTTCACACCATTCTTTGTAAACTCTAGAAATGGTTGTGCGTGAAAATCCCAGTAACTGAGCAGATTGTGAAATACTCAGACCGGCCCGTCTGGCACCAACAACCATGCCACGCTCAAAATTGCTTAAATCACCTTTCTTTCCCATTCTGACATTCAGTTTGGAGTTCAGGAGATTGTCTTGACCAGGACCACACCCCTAAATGCATTGAAGCAACTGCCATGAGAAATTGAACAGGTGTTCCTAAAAATCCTTTAGGTGAGTGTATATAAATATAACAATTTTTTCTTAAGTATATACATGCATGAGTTTATTTATGTATACATAATAATTATACACTCACATATATTATGTAAACACAAACTTTCATTTTGTATGCGATTAATTGATTTGACAGCACTAATTATGTATTAAATTATATTATATTATATTATATAATATTATATAATATTATATTAATTATATTATATTATATTAATGCACTACTGTTCAAATGTTTTGGGTCAGTAAAAGAGTAATTCTATTGATTAAGGAACATTAAATTGATCAAAAGTGACAGTACAGACATTTATAATGTTACAGAAAATCTTTCGATTCAAAAAAGAATCCTGAAAAAAAGTATCACAGTTTCCACAAAAATATTAAGCATCACTTTTTTGTTTTCAAAGCATAACTGTTTTCAACATTGATAATAAATCTTTCTTGAGCAGCAAATCAGCGTATTAGAATGATTTCTGAAGGATCATGTGACATGTTTAAAGTATATTCAAATAGAAAACATTTATTTTAAAGTGTAAAAATATTTCACAATATTACTGTTTTTACTGTTTTTTTTGTTTGTTTTTTGACCACATAAATGCAGCCTTGGTGAGCATAAGAGACATAAGAGACATACGCATAAGAGAAATTCTTACCAACCCCAAACTTTTAATGAATAATATATGTATAGTCGATTAAAGCCTAATACATCAATATACTAAGAACCCCTGAAATTCTCCCCTGAGCTTTTTCAGAAAACCCTTAGATTGCATAAAGCATCTCTAAATTGTTAACCCACCTATAAGCCCACTGGGTAAAGTAAATTGGAAAGAATGATGCTTACTGACCTTTTGTTTATCTGCCCTTCTTCTGTCTGTATTAGGCACAGCTGAGTGGTTATATGGTTATTACTGTACCCCTGAGGTTCTGAAACCCTGCTCTTTTTCTGCTGAGGGGAGGCTTTTGGATGAAGGAGGACGGCTGCTTTTCGCAGGGAGTGATCGCTCTAGCGCTTTTATATAGCGGTGGGTGGCAAGACACTGATGTCCTATGCACACTACAATGAACGGACGGGAATAGGTGGGGAAATCAAATATGCAATCATACAACTCTTTGTGAGAAGATGAAGAAGGCTTATTGTTGCATCTAATTGCTTTTGGCCTCCAAGGGTGAATGCTAAAAGCACCATGTATTCAATCTTTCAAAGTTAATCTACAAAGTCTGAATAAGCAATGCGGTAAAGATTCATACTGCAATTTTAACTTCCCATCATGCAATGAAGTACTGTCATGCGGCTTTGGCATGACTTATTGATCTCTCTGTGTAAGTGTAAGTGTTATATTGAAACATGTAAAACTATACAAGCACACGGTCAAGTTGGTATATGTGAAAAGGTCAAAGCACCACAACTACAGTTGACCTGAGTCGTTATTTATCTTATGGAAAAAAAACATGAATTCTCATGTTACGCTGCACGTTTGAGCTTCAGCAAGAACCAATGAGGTTCATTCTCGTGCTACGCAACACGTTTGAAGCTTTCACAAGAACCAGTGAGGTTTCTCTTGTGTTACGCAGCACGTTTAAGCTTCCGCAAGAAACTATGAGGCTCATTTGCAAAATGTTTTTAAGTTTACCACTTTGTAGGACTAATAGATTTAAAAATTATTTTGTACCAGCCATTGGTTTTTTAATGTATTCTAGGTAAATTAAGTCTTTTTTTCCCCCTTCTTTTTCTTCTTCTTTATGTGTCGTGGTGTTGTGTTTGTTTTTGCTGATTGTATGTTTTACTGCTGGCTGTGAAACAAATTGCCCCTTGGGTATAATAAAGTTGACCTTACCTTACCATTTTTGTGTGTTACACAGCATGTTTGAGTTTCCACAGAAACTAGAAGTTAATTCTCGTGTTACGCAGCAAGTTTGAGCTTCCGCAAGAGGTTTGTTCTAAACCTCTAAAAAAAGTTTAACCTGCTCTTTTACGTGATTACACAAAAAACATGAATTTAACACTCTCCCACATGGCAGCACATGCTTAGCATATAAAATGAACCTCATTGGTTCTTGCGGAAGCTCAAACGTGCTTTGTAACATGAGAATGAACCTCATTGGTTCTTGCAGGAGCTCAAACGTGCTGCGTAACATGAGAATGAACCTCATTGGTTCTTGCTGAAACTCAAACGTGCTGTGTAACATGAGAATGAACCTCATTGGTTCTTGCTGAAGCTCCAACGTGCTGTTTTACACGAGAATGAACCTCATTGGTTCTTGCTGAAACTCAAACGTGCTGTGTAACATGAGAATGAACCTCATTGGTTCTTGCTGAAGCTCAAACGTGCTTTGTAACATGAGAATGAACCTCATTGGTTCTTGCTGAAGCTCAAACGTGCTGCGTAACATGAGAATGAACCTCATTGGTTCTTGCTGAAGCTCAAACATGCTGCGTAACATGAGAATGAACCTCACTGGTTCTTGCTGAAGCTCCAACGTGCTGTTTTACACGAGAATGAACCTCATTGGTTCTTGCTGAAGCTCAAACGTGCTACGTAACATGAGAATGAACCTCACTGGTTCTTGCTGAAGCTCAAACGTGCTGCGTAACATGAGAATGAACCTCACTGGTTCTTGCTGAAACTCAAACGTGCTGCGTAACATGAGAATGAACCTCATTAATTCTTGCTGAAGCTCAAACGTGCTGCATAACATGAGAATGAACCTCATTGGTTCTTGCTGAAGCTCAAACGTGCTGCGTAACACGAGAATGAACCTCAATGGTTCTTGCTGAAACTCAAACGTGCTTTGTAACATGAGAATGAGCCTCATTGGTTCTTGCTGGAGCTCAAACGTGCTGCATAACACGAGAATGAACCTCATTGGTTCTTGCTGAAGCTCAAATGTGCTTTGTAACATGAGAATGAACCTCATTGGTTCTTGCTGAAGCTCAAACGTGCTGAGGAACATGAGAATGAACCTCATTGGTTCTTGCTGAAGCTCAAACGTGCTGCATAACACGAGAATGAACCTCATTGGTTCTTGCTGAAGCTCCAACGTGCTGTTTTACACGAGAATGAACCTCATTAGTTCTTGCTGAAGCTCAAACGTGCTGCATAACACGAGAATGAACCTCATTGGTTCTTGCTGAAGCTCAAACGTGCTGCATAACACGAGAATGAACCTCATTGGTTCTTGCTGAAGCTCCAACGTGCTGTTTTACACGAGAATGAACCTCATTAGTTCTTGCTGAAACTCAAACGTGCTGCGTAACATGAGAATGAACCTCACTGGTTCTTGCTGAAGCTCCAACGTGCTGTTTTACACGAGAATGAACCTCATTGGTTCTTGCTGAAACTCAAACGTGCTGTGTAACATGAGAGTGAACCTCATTGGTTCTTTCTGAAGCTCAAACGTGCTGCGTAACATGAGAATGAACCTCATTGGTTCTTGCTGAAACTCAAACGTGCTGCGTAACATGAGAATGAACCTCATTGGTTCTTGCTGAAGCTCAAACATGCTGCGTAACATGAGAATGAACCTCATTGGTTCTTGCTGAAGCTCAAACGTGCTGCGTAACACGAGAATGAACCTCATTGGTTCTTGCTGAAGCTCAAACGTGCTGCGCAACACGAGAATGAACCTCATTGGTTCTTGCTGAAGCTCAAACGTGCTTTGTAACATGAGAATGAACCTCATTGGTTCTTGCAGGAGCTCAAACGTGCTGCGTAACGTGAGAATGAACCCCATTGGTTCTCGCACATCAAGCAAGCATGATTGAGCTTCCATTTATCATAACTGATGTGTGAGTTGATGAATGTTTATATGTAAATTAAAGCCTAAATTCAATCTCATATAAAGCGATTGTGTATCTTCAGAACATTTTGGATTAAACCGCTCAATTCATATGAATTAGTTTTATGATCTCTTTATGAATTTTTTGAATGGTCAAAGTGGTAGTTGCATAGCTGTCAATGGAGAGACAAAAATCTCTCCAGTTTCATCAAAAATATCTTCATTTGTGTTCTGAAGATGAACAAAAGTCTTAATGACACCTTAAATGAAGTGTAACCAATAATTTAATATATGTCTGTACGTACGTGAAAGTAATGCAACATTTCCACCGGGAAGTGCAAACTTACTGATGAATCATGATTTTTGCATGAAAATGCTCACACACAGCTTTTATGCATAAGCACTTGCATATGCGCAGTTAATAAAAGAGATCCCATGTGTTTTGGAAATATTCCTTTTGGGTTACACATAGTACCTCAAAATAAATGAAAGATCTGCCAAAGTCACCCCCCTCCAGCTCCCATTTTGCATAAAAGCAGCTAAGGGTTGAAAGGCTGGATGATACGGGAAACTCTGAGCTCAGACTATTTCAGGACACTGCCATCTACTCTCAGCATCCTTTTGGATTTAGAAACAGGGATCAAAGAGTGACGTCGGTCTCCAGGGAGCTCATCAGGGTGACAAGATGACGCCAGTTTGTTCAAATTGTTGTATCACATTGTTTGTAAAATCCTGCCATATTGAATATCCGGATGGCAAGTCAAAACAGACAGCAAACAATAACATAACAAAATGCAAAAGCCTAAAATAATCTTCCTGAATATCAGTGCATATTATAATACCGAAAGAAACACAATTTTCAACAGTAAATACCATGCTGTAGCGAGGGAAATGGGATATAAATGGTATTTTTAATGTCAAAATTGTATATATGTTGCAAGGTTTGTACATTATGTATAAATGTATGTATTATACAGCTTATTCTTTATACATATAACATCTGACAGCACTCATTTTTCATGGTTGGCTTTATTAATGTCACACTATGAAGCCACAGCATGAGTTCAGACAGTAGAAAGTAACAGAATGTAAACAGATTTATTAAAAATAAACATTGCCAGCACTACACTACATAAATCTCAATAATGGTAACACACATAATATGCAATATAACAGATATTATGTGTAATATAACACGCATAAATTGCAATATATACCGTTCAAAAGTTTAGGGGTCAGTTTTTTTGTTGTTTTCTTTTTTTTTTTAAATATTGACTCTTGCCTAACATGGCTGCATTAATTTTTTACATTAATATTGTGAAATATGATTACTATTTAAAATAACTGTTTTCTATGTGAATATATGTTAAAATGTAATGTATTCCTGTGATGCAAAGCTGATTTTTTAGCATCATTACTCCAGTCTTCAGTGTCACATGATGCTAATATGTTGATTATTATTATTATTATTATTATTATTATTAATGTTGAAAACAGTTGTGCTGCTTAATTTATTTCAGGATTCATGATTAATAGAAAGTACAAATGAACAGCAGTTATCTGAAATCTATTTTTTGTAACAATGTAAAAATATTTACTGTCACTTTACCGTTGATCATTTTAATGCATCCATATATATATATTTATATATAAAATCTTTTTATGAAGGCCAGTATCACTGATACTAAAACTTCGACTGATGTCTCAATGAAATAGATTTTTTTTTTTAAACATTAATGATAGACATTCAACATTACAGTATAATATCAATTTCAACATTATTCTGTGTTATTGTTTGTTCAAGTGCGAAAGAGAACTCGATTCTGGTGCGCTGTCTGTGCTCACGATACTGGCGTGTCTTTCTGTGCATTGTGTGTGTGTCAGAACATTGAAAAGACTGTGTGTGTGTGTGTCAGAACATTGAAAAGACAGTGTGTTGTCTTTTGTCTTGTCGCACTTGAATAGTTTAAAAGCGTTTGCATGAAAAAGAGCATGATCATATAATGTAACGCTAGTCAAACGATGACAGAAAAAAACAGATGCTGCGTTTATTGCTTTAAATATTTTTAACGTGTTAAACTGAAAAAAAAAAATGTATTGCATGTGTTAACGAGCTAATTGACAGCACTAATATATATATATATATATATATATATATATACACACATATATGTGTTATTGGTTTTAACCCAAATGCTGGGTTCAGCCTGCTGGGTCATTTTATTTGGTTATTTTTTATATTTTTACTCAGTGCTGGGTAGTTTTTCTGTAACTCAGCTGCCGGGTCATCACATACCTACCCAGCACTGGGTCAATGTAACCCAAACCGGTTAAAACTAGATATGTTTGTCAACTGTCATTGTGTGTTCTGTTCTAAGAGAAAACTTCCTGAGGGTAAAATTCCTGAATGAAATTAAGGTTTGTATTACATTGTATTCCTATCAAATTATTACTGTACAAAGAGGAAAATGTCTGTAGTCTCACAGTTTAACTTTTCTGTTTACATGTAAGTCACAGCTAACATCTGCTGGGAACGCTAGCCGAACAACATGCCAGCGCCAGCAGGAAGTTTCACCTCCCGCCAAATGAATGCGCGACCAGGTCTGAAACACGACGCGACATCGCTGTCCTGCCGCCGTGCGCTCCACTGACTGTAATAGGAGCGCTGTTGATCTAGTGCACTAGCGTTGCGGCTGTGGTCGTGCTATGCGTTTGATGGGTTGAAACTTAAATATCTGACAGGCGAGATGGCACAAGGTAAAGCTGTTTTTTATGTAACTTTTCAAAAATCAATATATAAGATTGTCATTTAATGAACTGGAACAGCCTACTGATAGCAGTTTTCTTCCCACAGATTCCCATTGTCTGCTGTTGCTGCTCCTGTCACATCCTAAAACATTTACTAAATGTTTTTTGAGTATTTTATGATTGTAAAAGACTGACTTGCCACTAAATAAAAAATATTGAACTGTTCCTGACCTATATATATATATATTATATACAGTGGGGAGAACAAGTATTTGATACACTGCCGATTTTGCAGGTTACTTACAGGCCCACTTACAAAGCATGTAGAGGTCTGTAATTTTTATCATAGGTACTCTTCAACTGTGAGAGACGGAATCTAAAATCAAAAATCCAGAAAATCACATTGTATGATTTTTAAGTAATTAATTAGCATTTTATTGCATGACATAAGTATTTGATACACCAGAAAAGCAGAACTTAATATTTGGTACAGAAACCTTTGTTTGCAATTACAGAGATCATACGTTTCCTGTAGTTCTTGACCAGGTTTGCACACACTGCAGCAGGGATTTTGGCCCACACCTCCATACAGACCTTCTCCAGATCCTTCAGGTTTCAGGGCTGTTGCTGGACAATATGGACTTTCAGCTCCCTCCAAAGATTTTCTATTGGGTTCAGGTCTGGAGACTGGCTAGGCCACTCCAGGACCTTGAGATGCTTCTTACGGAGCCACTCCTTAGTTGCCCTGGCTGTTTGTTTCGGGTCGTTGTCATGCTGGAAGACCCAGCCACGACCCATCTTCAATGCTCTTACTGAGGGAAGGAGGTTGCTGGCCAAGATCTCGCGATAAATGGCCCCATCCATCCTCCCCTCAATACGGTGCAGTTGTCCTGTCCCCTTTGCAGAAAAGCATCCCCAAAGAATGATGTTTCCACCTCCATGCTTCACGGTTGGGATGGTGTTCTTGGGGTTGTACTCATCCTTCTTCTTCCTCCAAACACGGCGAGTGGAATTTAGACCAAAAAGCTCTATTTTTGTCTCATCAGACCACATGACCTTCTCCCATTCCTCCTCTGGATCATCCAGATGGTCATTGGCAAACTTCAGACGGGTCTGGACATGCGCTGGCTTGAGCAGGGGGACCTTGCGTGCGCTGCAGAATTTTAATCCATGACGGCGTAATGTGTTACTAATGGTTTTCTTTGAGACTGTGGTCCCAGCTCTCTTCAGGTCATTGACCAGGTCCTGTCGTGTAGTTCTGGGCTGATCCCTTACCTTCCTCATGATCATTGATGCCCCACGAGGTGAGATCTTGCATGGTGCCCCAGACCTAGGGAGACTGACCGTCATCTTGAACTTCTTCCATTTTCTAATAATTGCGCCAACAGTTGTTGCCTTCTCACCAAGCTGCTTGCCTATTGTCCTGTAGCCCATCCCAGCCTTGTGCAGGTCTACAATTTTATCCCTGATGTCCTTACACAGCTCTCTGGTCTTGGCCATTGTGGAGAGGTTGGAGTCTGTTTGATTGAGTGTGTGGACAGGTGTCTTTTATACAGGTAACGAGTTCAAACAGGTGCAGTTAATACAGGTAATGAGTGGAGAACAGGAGGGCTTCTTAAAGAAAAACTAACAGGTCTGTGAGAGCCGGAATTCTTACTGGTTGGTAGGTGATCCAATTCTTATGTCATACAATAAAATGCAAATTAATTATTTAAAAATCATACAATGTTATTTTCTGGATTTTTGTTTTAGATTCCATCTCTCACAGTTGAAGAGTACCTATGATAAAAATTACAGACTTCTACATGCTTTGTAAGTAGGAAAACCTGCAAAATCGGCAGTGTATCAAATACTTGTTCTCCGCACTGTATATATATATATCACACTAATTGTGTGTTTGTGTGTGTACACAGTTGCCTTATGATTGTCCTCTACCTGTGAACCATTAAAATAACTCCCACGTTTTCTGTGTGACAACATGATAGTTAAAGGATCATTATTCATGTTGTGAAACTGAAGGACAGCTGTGAAAATGAAGACTAAAGAGCAGTCCAGAGACGCTGGGATATAGTGAAATGAATACATAAATTGTGTCCCTGTCATTGTTATTTTAGCTCAACTGGTAGAGCGTCCAAGGTCACACGTACTGATAAAACAGGTAAACCTTGATAAAAGTGTCTGCCAAATGAATAAATATCAATAAATTACCTAAGAAAATGCATCCAAGTCTTTGGATGTCCCAGTGGTCAATGTTGGCTGTGTTATCAGGAAGAGGATGCTATATCAAACCACCCAGACACTGCCTAGAAAAGGTCATGTCTCCAAACCCTCGGCATGAACGAGGAGGAGACTAAATGAGAGAAGCCACGGAGAGTCCAGCCATCACTTTGAAGGAGCTACTGAGTGAGAATGGAGTGAAAGTGCACCAGTCACGCACACAAACAGCTTGTATTGGAGAGTGGCACAAAAGAAACCATTAATCACAAAAAAAAAAAAAAAAACATCTGGAGTTGGCAAAAACCATAATGGTGACCCAGTTGCAATGAAGGAGACTCCTCTGCTGTCGGATGAGACTGGAGCTATGTTGGAAATGGAATAAGTTCACACTGCTAACTACACACTGTCCAGTACAAACTACCAATCAAAAGTTAAAATCTTGAAAGAAGTCTCTTATGCTCATCAAGTCTGCATTGAAACTGCAAAAAAAAAAAAAAGTTTAAGGCTATATATTTTTTTTTAAATAGATTTTAAAATGTAATCTTTTTCTTTGATGTCAATAGTGCAAATAGTAAAAACACTTCAAGAGAGTCTGCACACTCTACCAAAGAAGAAGTCATCAAGTGCGAGATAAAAACGATCCTTAACTGAAAAAGGGTAAAGGTTCACCACATGATCAACCAAGCCAGACTATAATAAATAATCAAAAGAAAATGATGTACAACATGCTGCATGAAAAAAAAAAATCTAAATCAAAGCTGAATTTTTAGCATCATTACTTCAGTCTTCAGTGTCACATGATCTTTCAGAAATCATTCGTATGCTGATTTGGTGCTTCTTATCAATGTTTAAAACAGTTGTACTGCTTAGCATTCAAAAGTTTGGGGTATATATATATATATATACACACACACACACACACACACACACACACACACAAATAGGTAGCAACAACTGTTAATAATAAGAAATAGCCTATTATTAATAACTGAGCATTAATAACAACTGATAATAACTGAGCAGCAAATCAGCATTTTAGAATGATTTCTGAAGGATCATGTGACACTGAAGACTGGAGTAATGATGCTGAAAATTCAGCTTTGATCACAGGAATAAATTACATTTAAAATATATATACAAATAGGAAACAGTTATTTTAAATTGTAATGATATTTCACAATATTACCATTCAACTATATATATAAAAAAAAAAAATAATAATAATAATAATAATAATAATAATATATATACACTCACCTAAAGGATTATTAGGAACACCTGTTCAATTTCTCATTAATGCAATTATCTAATCAACCAATCACATGGCAGTTGCTTCAATGCATTTAGGGGTGTGGTCCTGGTCAAGACAATCTCCTGAACTCCAAACTGAATGTCAGAATGGGAAAGAAAGGTGATTTAAGCAATTTTGAGCGTGGCATGGTTTTTGGTGCCAGACGGGCCGGTCTGAGTATTTCACAATCTGCTCAGTTACTGGGATTTTCACGCACAACCATTTCTAGAGTTTACAAAGAATGGTGTGAAAAGGGAAAAACATCCAGTATGCGGCAGTCCTGTGGGCGAAAATGCCTTGTTGATGCTAGAGGTCAGAGGAGAATGGGCCGACTGATTCAAGCTGATAGAAGAGCAACTTTGACTGAAATAACCACTCGTTACAACCGAGGTATGCAGCAAAGCATTTGTGAAGCCACAACACGCACAACCTTGAGGCGGATGGGCTACAACAGCAGAAGACCCCACCGGGTACCACTCATCTCCACTACAAATAGGAAAAAGAGGCTACAATTTGCACGAGCTCACCAAAATTGGACAGTTGAAGACTGGAAAAATGTTGCCTGGTCTGATGAGTCTCGATTTCTGTTGAGACATTCAGATGGTAGAGTCAGAATTTGGCGTAAACAGAATGAGAACATGGATCCATCATGCCTTGTTACCACTGTGCAGGCTGGTGGTGGTGGTGTAATGGTGTGGGGGATGTTTTCTTGGCACACTTTAGGCCCCTTAGTGCCAATTGGGCATCGTTTAAATGCCACGGCCTACCTGAGCATTGTTTCTGACCATGTCCATCCCTTTATGACCACCATGTACCCATCCTCTGATGGCTACTTCCAGCAGGATAATGCACCATGTCACAAAGCTCGAATCATTTCAAATTGGTTTCTTGAACATTACAATGAGTTCACTGTACTAAAATGGCCCCCACAGTCACCAGATCTCAACCCAATAGAGCATCTTTGGGATGTGGTGGAACGGGAGCTTCGTGCCCTGGATGTGCATCCCACAAATCTCCATCAACTGCAAGATGCTATCCTATCAATATGGGCCAACATTTCTAAAGAATGCTTTCAGCACCTTGTTGAATCAATGCCACGTAGAATTAAGGCAGTTCTGAAGGCGAAAGGGGGTCAAACACAGTATTAGTATGGTGTTCCTAATAATCCTTTAGGTGAGTGTATATATATATATATATATATACAGCCTTGGTGAGCATAACAAACATCATTCCAAAAAAAATCTGTAAGTGTACACTGAATGTTAATAATGTAATGTGAAATAGCACACACAACCATTTCAACATTTCAAACAAACATTTTTGGCTGCACATGATCAACAAAAATGTCTCTCTTGTTGGTCAGATCAAAAAAATCTGTCAAGAAAAAGATATTTTTGATATTATTCCTGGTTCATCCATCAAACTGGAGATGGAAGGTCAAATTGACCCTTTTGCATTGTGGGATGCTGTATTGCATGCAGTGTGTTCTGTTGTATACTACACATTTTGACAAATGTAGTCGGTCATCTAGGTATTAGAAATTTGCAGTGCATATATAGTATACTGCAGTGCAGGTATAATAGCAGCAGTATATTATACATGTATATTCCAAATAGTTACAGTGTGTAAATTCTACAAAAAAATAATAATAATTTAAATGTGTCGTAAATCTTACAAAAAAAAAAAAAAAAATACCAGTCCTAGTTTGAAGTTCCCAATTAGTTTTAATTACTTTATCATGAGAAAAAATTTAGATAACCGTTAAACATGAAAGTATTGTGCAGTCATTTAAGACATTTCTCCTTACATAGAACCTTTCTGGCATAAAGGGTTCTTAAAAATTTCTATATAGTTCTATATATAACATTTATTCTAAGAATGTATGATGGTAGTAACATTTCGCTGTGAGCCTGCAAAGATATCAGGAAATACTGCAAGAAAACCTGCGTCAGTGCACTGAAGAACTGAAGCGGGACGATTGCAATGACCGCAAACACAAGGTCAAATTAACATTGCAATGACTTGATAATAAAAAAGGTGACCTACAATGACCCAGTCAAATATCTGATCTGACCCTGATCTAAATCCAATTGAAATGTTTTTCCCCTTGACCTTTTTGTCTTCTATGACCTAAATAATTTACTAGAAATCTGATGTAATCCAATCAAATCTTTAGGTAGGAAATTAAATAAATAAATAAATAAATAAATAAATAATATATATATATATATATATATATATATATATTTTTTTTTTTTAATATATTATTATTATTATTATTATTGTTATTATCATTATTATTATTTTCTCCTCCATTTATGCTATGTACTTATGCAGTATTGTATTGCATTTTTTCATGGCACAATGCAGAGTGTGAAATGTTTTGTCCTCTCCTTGTATGTTATCCATGACGTGGGGAACCGAAGACAGATTTCCATGTGAGTGGACAATAAATCAATCAAATTACATATGTTTTTCACAGTGACTGAACTGAAATTTACGTTATTTCAAGAAAAATAAAGACCCAGAAATCAATAATTATGGAGCTCTATTTAGACAATTAATTAAGTTCAAGAGATTTTATACATTACAGTTTAATAAAGTTTACATCATATCACTATTGGGTCTGAGGAATTTGCATAGCGAACTCCGCCCACCCGCGTGGGTATATAAGGAGCCGCGCATACAATCTCGTATTATGTTACCTGCTGAGGAGCCAAGACTGTGCGTCCCGGCTGTTTCAGTGGTACAGCAGTAGTGGCACAGGGACGTAACATTCCCTCCTTCAGGGATCAAGGGTTACATACGTAACCGAGCTGTTCCCTTTCAGTCAGTCACTACGCATTATGTCAGTGGCTGTCTTCCAGTGTCCTACGCAAGCCCTAGCTCCCTGTCGTGAGGCTAGCACAAGCGAAGGGCTAGGCTATACGCAAGAATACCAAGGTACACTGGGTAGCATATCCCAGGTGGAAATATGCAACACATTGCCTGCCCGAAGGGAGGACTTACAGAATACACATATGACCTGTGTACGAGATGCATACGGAAATCTCTGAGGTACCCAGCCTGCAGGGTGGAATGTTTCAACCTCGGAGAATGGTCTTGCCAAGGGAAAGACACATGCTTGGAGGACACTTACCATGGAAATACACATGTGGGGGTTGCCCAGATGGGGAAACCATGCACATGGAGGCACCTGGCCTGACACGAGGACTGACCAACCGGGCATGCACTCTGGTGTCGACGTCAACAGTGCTGGAGGAACTCAGGGCTTCACGGAGAAACTCACCTGAGCAAAATAGCACATGTATCCAGTCCGTGGATGACCAGGGAGGAGTTGTCGCTAGGAGTTGTCGTCCTCCCTGATCTTGCACAGAACCTGTGCGAGAAGGTTCACTGGGGGAAACGCATACTTGCGGAGGCCCCGCGGCCAGTTATGCGCTAGTGCGTCTGTGCTGAGGGTCCCCTCGGTCAGGGAGTAAAACCAGCGGCAATGGGAAGTGTCTGGGGAGGCAAACAGATCTTCCTGTGCGTCGCCTAACTGTTCCCAAATCAGCTGAACCATCTGGGGATGGAGTCTCCATTCCCTGGGACATGGCCGTTGGCTGCACGTCGGGGCTACACAATTCATGTGAATGGCACGAATTGACCTCAGATGCTTCTGACTCTATAACAGGAGATGGCGGGCGAGTTGCAACATACGGAGAGCAGACCACCCTGATAGTTGATGTACGCTACTGTCGCCATGTTGTCTGAACGGACCAGTACGTGCTTGCCCTTCAACAACATCCGAAAACGGTGCAGAGCTAGACGTATGGCCAGCAACTCGAGGCAATTGACATGCCATAGGCGCTGGGGTCCTGTCCAGGAGCCCGCGGCAGCATGTCCATTGCACATGGCACCCCAGCCCGTGGCAGAGGCATCTGTTGACACAACAACATGCCTGGACACTCGGTCTAAGGGCACTCCGGCCCGTAGAAAAGAGAGGTTCGACGGCAGGCCCAGAAGACTGGCACCCGGAGCGTGCCCTGTTGCCATGCCCATCTTGGGACTCGATCGCAAAGCGTCCGCGAAAAGTCAAAGGAGACTTCCACGAGCTGGAAACTTCCCAGGAACCAATCGTCCAGCCTTGAGCGCTCGGTACACGGTGGCGGATGCCATTAGAACTTGATGCTCTCAGCTGCCCAGGAAAGCATG
Source organism: Coreius guichenoti (assembly GCA_039654105.1). Lineage (NCBI taxonomy): Eukaryota > Metazoa > Chordata > Actinopteri > Cypriniformes > Gobionidae > Coreius > Coreius guichenoti. Next base: position 4,842,608 of record CM077170.1, on the reverse strand, counting down.
GTCGTCAGCTCTGGATTAGACTCGGGCAATGCTGGCACAAGGAGGCAGCACAGCCGAATCCTCATCTCCAGAGGATTCAAGCCCGCCTTGTGATGCGGCGATTGACATGGCATAATCTGTCAGAGCCCCGAATGAAACGCTGGGTCCCTGACGTGAGGGACCAGCCATCTCACCTGGAAACTCCACAGCTTGCGGTGTGGAGGGGTGTGTGGCCCGAGGAATACACGTCGGGGTGTTCCACACCGTAACCCTCAGATCACCCTGGCCATCAGCCAAAGTAGGTCCTTGCGCAGAGGAACTAGATTGGGGTATGGCAGAGGGGACTCTACCTCTTCTGAGGTCACTGAGTCTCGATCTAAGCATTGCGATGGTCATGTTCCCGCAGTGGGAACATGACTCATCCACAAGCGCTGCCTCAGCGTGATTAAAGCCCAAACATGCTAGATAGCGCTCATGGCTGTCAGACGGATGAATCATGCGACCGCATTCAGAAACACATGGGAGAAATTACATCTTTAAAAAGTCGCACCCGTGCAGCTCTTTTAGACAAAGAAACACTCAAACAGCAGTGCTGAAGCGCGCAGGGGAGAGACACAAGCCGTGTGAAAATCACTGCAAACTCCGCTGAAAACGCTGTCATACCAACACTCGCTGAAGAGCTCACTCATTGCAAAACCACGAAGGTGATAGTGAAGCACAGAAAACACTTCGGCTCCGAAGCAGAAAACATAATGCGAGTTTGCATGCGCCGCTCCTTATATACCGCTATATACCGGAGTTCGCTATGCAAATTCCACAGACCTATGGTATTTTCATACCATTGGCTCGTTTTGTAATACTCAAAGGTGATAGGGCTCTCAGGCGAGACTCCCATTCGTCAGTCACTGACCTAACGCGTAGTGACTGACTGAAAGGGAACAATATATACTGTATGGTTTAGAAAATAGCACAGTCATATGGACTATATATGGCCTTTTAATGTCATTTAAGAGTGACGTTTCCTTAGTAGTAACACATTTCATGGAAGCCCTTAATCATCTGGCCATGGCTTCTTTTTCAAACTATTGACACACCATTATGTAGTGCATTCTGTTCAAATAACTTCCTCTTCCTCTTAGAAACTCTTTTTTTTTTTAGTCAGACAGTCACATGATGGATTGCTTAATTAAGGTGAAAGACAATGAGTGAGTACTTTCATTGTGTTTGGCCTCTCTGGATTGAGGGAAAAAATTGATTGCTCTTTTAAGACAAGTTCCTCTGCCCCTTGGGAAATGTCACATATTTCATTTACACGCGTTTGAGCCCTTGTCCCTGTAGAGTAGCTATGCACCAGACACTGTAAACTGGTCAGTAGATTAGGCAGGGAAATGGCTCTATGTATCTAGGGCAAGATGGGAGAAAAATACTAATGTTGACTTCTAGAATGTGTCCAGTGCAGAAGGTGAACTGGAATGCTAGAATCTGACTGCTAAGCACCTGGATGAATTTCACTAATGTTGAAGAAGGTCTGCGTCATTTTTCACTAAAAAATTAAGCTAACAATTCTAGAGGATTAATTTAATAAAATCAAATTAAGCATTTGTTTTGCATTGTGACTCCATTTTCATGACAATTCACATTGCTTTAATGCCTTTAAATGCAACAATAATATTCTAAAGAGCCCCTAAAGGGACATGGTGAAGAGAGAAAAATTAGATGGGAGGAAAAATTATGTCAATGCTTTTGCATTCTCTCGCAAAAATTTTGCTCCAACGTTTTTTGAGCGAACGCGAAGTTTCGTAGGGAATGCAACATTTTTGTGAGAGAACGCAAAAGGCATTGAAATATATTTTTTTCACTCCTATCTCATATTTTTCATCACCATATCCCTTTAGGGGCTCCGTAATATTCTCATGACTGTGTGCAAAAAAAAAATCAACAACAAAATAAAAATAATTCAAGTATTTGCTGTCATTTTTTGCTGATTTACATACAAAAAATAGGCACCATTCATGCAAAATATAATTTTATTATTGTTATGTTTTTTTTTATTATTTATTATTATTATTAATATTAATGTGATGAAATATGGCCTGCATGGTTTTCATGAGGTTCACCTGTATCTGAATCATGTCAGTAGTTATAAATACACAAAGCGAATCTTTGTAATTCCTAGGTCTACCACAGGTCTGGTACTGTGGAATCTAATTTGTATTCTGTTTTAATGCATCCACACAACCACTGCAAATGCACGTATAGTTATTTAAGCATGTCACATGCCTAGAGTGAAATGAAGATGGACTCTTAAACTGCAGGCAATAGATTATGAGCTGTGTTCAACTTCACACATTTATTCACTGCACTTATTCACTGTCTACATCCATAATGCAGTTCTGTACACTAATGCCACTAAAACCAAACTGAGTCACAGGTTCTAATATGAGATACAGAGGGAGTGAGTGAGAGAAAGAGAAAAAGAAAATATCCTCATGGATCCTCACAGCATGACGGACTGTCCTCCCAAAAGAAGAAGAAAAAAAAATATTTAGATGAATAATCCGAATGCAAACCAGAATTGGCAGGCAATCAGATTTTTTTCGGGGAGGTGTCCTGCAGGCCTTGTTGATTTCCATCAGCATTTTAGATGACGCACATCTTTTTCTTTTTTTTTCTCCTTCCAAAAATACTCAAGTGCTGCTACTTGCCACAACATGATATACAATACATGAGAATGGACTGCAGACAAAAACTCTTTAATACCTCAATTGTTTTTTTCAAGACTGCAATGAAATTAAAAACTTGTTTACCATTCGTACCAGTTTCAAAACAGATCTAAATCTCAATACATTTTTCATCAAATTCATTCAAAAAAACCAGAATATTTGAGCTGCGGTTTCATTTTAGGAGAAATGCCTGAGACAAAGTTGATACTTCAATAAAACAATAAAACATAACCAAAAGCTCCATTAAGTCTCCTGAGCTATGAAAGATCAATCTTTGTGCATTGAATTTTCCTCTGGAGAAGGCAAAACTTTTTGCATAACTTTAATGATAAAGTGAAATCAATGATGCGATAAGAACACATTTTTAAAGAGTCATGTCTTAAAGCTATATTTGCATTTTAGCCCTCTTTTCTCTGTTTCACGCTGGAATAGCAGAGATTGAAAACACACAGGTGAATAAGATGAAGGATGATCAAAGATAAACCCAGCTCTCAGGTGAATGAAATATTTATTTGTTACCTCTTAAATTCATATTAAATATCTTTTGTTATCGGTTCTCATATTCAGCCTCTGAATCATGTTTATAGCAGCAATAGGAAACGATACAGGCATAAAATACATCATGCATCCATTTATATTTTTCCATGCACATTTAGCCTGTGTCTGAAACCTGTCTTGCTGCTTCACTGTCCAGTGTTTTTGTGTGTGGTCACGTGGCTTGCACGACACTCAAATTAATCAAGTAAACTTAACTTGGGATATTTGTGTTACTAAGATTTTGAACACAAATAAGAATTACCAGATCTACAACAGTAAGGTAAACAAACACTTGCACTTTAGCTAAAGTCAACAACAAAAAATTATGTTCTGTCAAGATCTGGGTGTTTAGTTTCATTTTAGCCGCGCTTCCACCGCGGTAACTTTCCCCAGGAACTAGGGACTTGGTGTGCTTCAACCGCAGGAACCGGGGTCTAAATAAAGTGCCGGGTAAAAATGTCCCCCTCAAAACGGCCTTGCTTGCGAGGTAGTACTTTTTCAAAGTTCAGGAACTTTCGGGGGTGGGACTTGCGCGCTAAACATGCTGATTGGTTGAGTTCACGCAGCATTTTATTTCAACCTAAAGGTCTGTTGCGGTGTGTGCAGTGAGAGTTGTTTACTATTGGAATCAACAATGGAGTTTAAAAAATACGACCGATGGACCGATGACAAGGTTCAGGCTTTATTAAGTTTATTGGCGGAGGACGAAATCCAGGGGGCTGGAAAGTCACGCGCACTCCTACGTCACCGGACTAATCTTCACGGTATTTTATTAATTTCGGTGGAAACGGGGGTTTTCATGCACTTTTAGCTGTCATGGACACTCATTCAATCATCACACCTGTTTGTTATTTTGTCATCATAACTGTGTATTTAAGTTCCTCTTTGTGCTCCATTTAGTTGTTTCTTATGTCATGTCTACACACTGTATAGTTGCCTTCTTCATACCTGTGGATTACCTAAGTTTGTTTTATTTAATAAATACCTTAGTTTTGGAACCTTTTGCATCTTTGTCATTTTTATCTGACCTATATGTTACAGAATACTGGAGCCAAAAGAAGTGAAAATTGCCTCCATAAACATTGCTCCATTGGGGAGCTTGCCCAACAGGAATATGATATTTCATATTTTCATGATATTTTTATATTTCAAGGAGGAAGAGACCTGGAGGAGTATGTGGAGGGGTTCATTGGCACTAGCCAACTTGCCATCTGCAACGACATTATGCTCATGGAGGGGTTTTCAATCAGACTCGACTGTCGTCCCTACAGCTCCACCAGGCTCCCTCATCCCACCAGTTTCACCTTGGTCAGTCGTCACTCTACCATCGCCATGGACTTCTGGGCTGTCTGCTGCGCTCCATCCCTCTACCCCTAGGGCTCCATCGGGCTCCTCCATCCCTCCATCCCTCCATCTCACTTAGTTGTTGCCACAGTCCTCCGGCACCCTGGCTCCACCTTGGCCGTTCATTGCTGGGACTCCAGCTTGGCCTCCCAGTCCTTCGGTGTTACAGGGTCTCTCGGCCCCATGGACTCTGCCTGGCCCTTTACATCTCCAGGCGTCATCGCTGCATGTTGGGCTCAAAGTACCACCTTGGCTCCTCCTTCAATCACTGCCGCCGTGGATCGCCTCATGGCCGTCTCCTGAGTCGCTCTGGGATCTCGTAGGTCATCCGTTCCTTCCTGGATCCTACCACCAGCCACTCCTCCATGGGCCTTTTCACCTTCTACTCCTCCATGGCTCCTCCCACCGTCAACTCCTCCATGGGTCCTTCCACCATTCTGGTTGGTTGGCCTCCTATCTGCACCCCTATTGGTTTCCAGCACCTCGCCAATTTTTCTTTTGTGGTCCATAAAAGAAATTAGGGCATATGGCATTACAACACCCGGGTGAGTAATTTAAAGTTTCAATCAGTCTTCCAAGGTACCATAAGATGACGTCTAATGATCTCCTTTATGGCTTCTTCCGCTGTCCGCTCCATCCTGGTTCCTCCCATCTGCTCACCTATCGGTTTCCAGCATCTCACTGGTCCCTTGTCCACCTGCAGAACCTCCACCCTTCTTCTCTCTATCTATCCATCACTGTGCAAGGCCACGCCTTCCTGGGAGGGGGCGTTCTGTTTCCCGTTAGTCATTAGTTGTCATGGACACTCAATCAATCATCACACCTGTTCGTTATTTTGTTATCATTACTGTGTATTTAAGTTCCTCTTTGTGCTCCATTCAGTTGCTGTGTTATGTCATGTCTACACATTTTGTTGCCTTCTTCGTACCTGTGGATTACCTGTGGAGTTTGTTTTATTTAATAAATGTCTTAGTGTTGGAACCTTTTGCATCTTTGCCATATTCATCGGACCTATATGTGACAGTTTATTAGATTTTACAGTGCATTTGATAGATGTGAACATGATAACTTGTTACTACAAACACAACGGATATATTCACCACAGAGAAGAAGGTACATGGATTGTATTTCGTGTCACGTTTTTGTTGATCTTGATTTCTCACAACTTTTGTGCTTTTTCTGGGTGAGACGGAATGAACTGTGGCGCTAATAGAGTCTCACGAACACCACGTCATATAGCCACGCACTGAAGACCAATGGCCAAGGTCTGGATTTTAGTTAAATACATCAAATTTCATATTGTATACCCCAGAACGCTAGGAATATATTGCACGTGTCGCATATGATCATTCTGTGATACTTTTGTGTCTTTTTTAAAAGCTTGATGATGGTTACTATTCAATATGGACAAGCGCGAGCGGGACATTTCTTTACAATTATCCTTCTGTGGTCCATAAAAGAAAGAAGGGCATGTGGCATTAGCACAACACCAGGGTGAGTAATTTATGACTTAATTTTCATTTTAGGGTGAACTAGCCCTTTAAGGAAAGTTTCAAACAGCCTTCTAAGGTGCCATTATATGACGTCTTAATGATCTAGAACAAAAGTGAGCTTTAAACATAACCAAGTAAATGTTTAATGACTAAATTGTTTATCTCTAGGTAAAAAAAAAATGAACTATAAGTAAATAATAATAACTTTAAAATAAGTCGTTTGTAAAACTGCCTGTCTAAATTCAGCTTATGGATCCACTGATTGAAAAAAAAAAATGCCCTTTTAGAATATTTAAATATCAAGATTCAAAGAATAAAAGAATATCATTATTTTAGCTGTATGGAGCAGTCCTTCCATTAGACTGCTAAATGGACCACAACATTGTAAATCTCCAGGTCTGGGTACTATTATTTAAACAGCTATTTACTAGCACAAGCAACATGGAAACACCGTTATGTATAGAGGTGCATAGAGGCCATTATCATCAAAAGAATTAAAACCATTTGTGTCCTATTAAAGATAAAAAAATTGGAATTTCTTTACATAACAAAAAATAAAAAATAAAAAAATGGACTTCACACCCTCTCTTTATCAAGCACAAGTAAGCAACCTTGAGGAATTAAGTATTTCCCATATCTTTCTGTGCTGTATTGGGCTGCAATCCTCCTCCAGGGTAGTTCTTTGATGTGAGCCAAGGATACCAATTCCAATTGATTCTCTCAAGAATCTTGTTTACCTAGACATGGTCCAGAAACCTCTGTGCCAGTAACTGGACACACACACAAACACACAAACACACACACACACACACACACACACACACACACACACACACTACATCTACATCCAGAAAAAAAAACTCAACATAAACATGCATGAAAATGGGACATAGAAGCTGAAAACCCTTGAAATGTGATCAGAGCTTGATCCAAACCCTACTGATCTGCTCTTCACAATCATCTATTCTCTTTGAGTCCAACCCTGGTCTCCATTCCTCCCGTTTCTTTCTTCTCAGCATCCCTGTTCTATTTCTCTATCATCTCTAATGATCTCTCTCCACATCCTGTCAGCCAATCCCCATGATGCTTTGCTACTGGCTCGCTGCTACTCCTTATGCTCCAATGTTTGTTCTCCCCTTTGACTGTCAGCGCCCCTGATCTTCACCTGTGTTCCTCACAATGCTGCTCCTCCCAGAGTTATCATCCTGACATGTCCTCCTTACGTACATTTTATTTTCTCACTATTATTCTGTCCTGCCACAGAAAGCCGTCATATTTTGGTGCAGTCCGATGGATCTGAGATGCTATAATCAAGATATTCTCTACCCACGGTGACAATGAGGACAAGGTTTATCGTGGGCAAGATGCTGCTTGTTTCCTGTATCTTTAAGGGAGGTTTGTCTTACTAGTGTCCCACTCATTTAGTCTTTTCACTCTGCATTTCTCATTATTTCTCGCTCTGGCTTCTTGAGAATTTCTCCCACAACCCATCTGTTCCTCTAGTCCTATAAGTCATTCATACTGGCAGAGACAAGCCCACACAGCCACAAGTCATCCATCCAAAGTGTCTGTGATTCAGCTGTTGAAGTATTGTCATTTGAAGCCACAATTTAGTCATATTGGACAGAATTTATCAAATTCTGCACATGTAAATTTCCTGTGCATCTCCCCAGAGGGAATTTCTATTGCTCTTTCATAGATCAGGGACATAAAGGAGCTCTCAGTTGTTAGGTTAGGGGCCATTCACACAGAAAGTGTTTTGTTTAACCTTATACCTACTGTGTCATATTACTGTGTCATACTACATGCCATTCTGTTTGCTTTATTGATAGTTTATACTATTTTAGCAAGTAAAAGGCCTTTTGGTATAATTCTAAATCATCCCTCTTCACAAGTTGTAAGACTTTACAAGTGCAACATGTTCCTGGTTCAACATCTTTCTTGATCCTGGAACAACATTCCAATCAACCAATCAGATCCGAGGGACAAGTTTACAGTTTCTGTCAAGTTTAGGCTTCAAACCAGGGTTAGGTGCTTCTACATCAGTGTTATTCACCTATCATTTCCCTCGGATTTTAGGGATAACTCATGGGTAGGGTTAGGTTTAGGGGTGGGGATATGGTTAGGATTAAATTTTCCGGAATGTTGTTCTGGGATCAACAAAATATGTTGACCCAGGAACACGTCTAACTCTGCAAAATCAGGACGTGCACAATACAAGCAAATATTGTAATATGTCAAGATGAACATTTACTGGACTGAAGCAACTTCGGATTACTTTATTACGTGAATATAGGCCTATCAAATAAGACTCTACAGAGCTTTGATTATAAAACTAAGAATTTTAAAAAATATTACTAAGATATATTATTGGGACATATAAAGTGACAGCTGATACGTATGCATATAAGGATAAAGATTTAATTTATTTACATTATAGAATTTCATCTTACTTTTTGTCCATATAAATATCAGCAAATGCACCAAATTGCATATTTTTGCTCAGTTTGGTCTTCTGAATAAAATTGGGGTGTTTTTTCCTCCTCGAGTATGAGCTCCATATTCTCACTATTTCATACTACTGTATATGAACCATAAAAGCCTGATGTATCAAATATGATACTCAAAAAAAATGTATCGCTTTAAATTGAGTCCAATTCTCTCTATTAACTAACTATTAACTACAAATTTTGCCTCAATTAAATCCCAATTACTGCTTATTAATAGTTAGTTTTTAAGCTTAGGTATTGGGTAGAATAAGGCATTAATATGTGCTTTATAATCACTAATAAACAGCCAATATCCTAGTAATATGCATGCTAATAAGCTAGTGAGAATAGTGAGAACTGGACTCTAAACTAAAGTGTTTCCAACAAAACATATAAAAACTTTTTTTTATATATATATTCTAAAGGTTCAATAAACGGTTCCGTTTTGAAATTACTTTTTTTTTTTTTTTTTACCATTTCTTTTTCCCATATGTCAGACTTTACAGGGTTACAGGAAATATTTGAGTTGCTATTGAAAACTCTTGTAGACACTTTCTGGTGTCTTGGCAAATGTGAGCACATTTTGAGATCTCGTCTGAAAAGTCACAAGAGAAAAATCTGAGAAGCAAGAGCAAAAGTCTCATTTTGCCCTCTATATCATCTGCTTTCCATCTAGGGAAAATCTAAATAGACATTAGAGATTTTATTTTCTTAAGGGGCATTTCAATAGCACAACCGGTACCGGACCATGACAAGCACCTTAATCAGCTCTGTGCTTTATTCAGGTCAAGGTAAATGTGGAGATGGGGCATTCAGGCTGTAAACAGAAGCTTCTCCGTAGGGTTTCATGAGCAATGCCTTTGATTTTGTCCTTTGATCCATTTATAAGTGCTCATGCTATCTCATGAATACAGCACGGCCAGGGGACAGAGGCCGTCTGGAATACATAACCACTTAACGACTCACCTTCTCTTTGGCTGATAAACACTCACTGTCTCACTAGCAAACAAACACATACACACATCTCTGTCCCTCAGAGTCATTCAGGGCCGCCAGGTGAGCACAAATACACAAATACCTGCATTTTTGTTGGAAAGCTGACCCGCAGCTAACAAACATATGTTCTAAGAACATTTTGCTATATATTGCCATTATGAAACTTTATTTCTGTTATGAAAGCGTCCAGTTTTTTTTAAAACACACGCTTTTTCTTTGTTCTCATTTTGCAAACAAAATAGGAAAGTTCATTTTGAATGTTCTCTGAAAGTTCTGAAACTAGAAAGTATGGTAACATTGTATTTAGTCAACTTTAGACATTCTACTAACTATAAATAACTTTGCAACTAGCAGTCATTAGAGTATTAGTAGACTGTCTGCTTAATATCTGCTAACACTTTATTTTGATGCTCCCCCACATTCTATTCAACTAATTCTCATTAGAGCATTAGTAGACTGTTAGGTTAGGGTTTGTAGCTGCAAATTAATGATAGTTAGTTGACATGTAGTTGCAAAGTTACTTATAGTTAGTAGACTGTCTAAAGTGGACTAGTGAAATAAAGTGTACGTTTAAAAAAAAAAATGTTTCCAAAAAAAAGTCCATGAATGATGTATAAATGTGACCCTGGACCACAAAACCAGTCATAAGTTGCACGGGTATATGTGTGGCAGTAGCCAACAATACATTGTATGGGTTAAAATTATAGATTTTTTTTTTATACCAAAAATCATTAGGATATTAAGTAAAGATCATGCTCCATGAAGATATTTTGTAAATATCCTACCGTAAATACATCAAAAAAATATTAGTAGTAGTAATATGCATTGCTAAGGACTTCATTTGGACAACTTTAAAGGTGATTTTCTTGCACCCTCAGATTCCAGATTTTCAAATAGTTGTATCTCTGCCAAATATTGTTATATCTTAACAATGGAAAGCTTATTATGGTGCATAAATCTAAATTTCAAACAATTGACCCTTATGACTGATTTTGTGGTCCAGGGTCACAAATAATTTAAATATAGTAAACACTAGGATAAAAATGAGAAATTATTCCCATGTTGTTGTTATTTTTTTGTTTTTTTGCCACAAAATTACGTTTTATTATGTACAGAAAGCACATTCGGTAACGCTTTAGATTACAGCCCGGAAGTACTGCGTAAGTAAAGCAAATTTACAGCGTAACTTTCGGTTACTATAGTGTAACTATAAAGTAAGTGCGTGTAGTTATAAGGGAACAATATGTAATATTTGGGGAATAAAGGGGTAACTATCAGGAAAATTAACAAATTATTTATACTGTAAGTATTTTTTAATTAGGGGGTAATTATCCATGTAGTTACAGGGTAAGTATGAATCTGCGGGCTGTAAATTAAAGTGGTGCTTGTTCCCCTCTTCTTTCATGTAGTTACAGGGTAAGTACAATAAAAACACGTACACAATCTGATATCACTCGGAAACATTTATTTGAAAAACAACTTTTTTAAAAACAGATTTACAACACTTATTCGTTTCTCTTGCTTGGCTTCTCCTCCTCTTGTTCCTCTTCTTATTCGTTCTTGACACAGATGAATCTTAAGAAGGAATCCTATGTCTCTAGCTATTCTTTAGCTATATTATGTATTTAAAGAAAATACAGTGCACGCAGAAATGTCCTCACCGTTTACTCATCTTTTACCCTCATGCCATCCGAGATGTATACGACTTTCTTTCTTCAGATGAACACAGAAGAATAAATAATCTCTGATAATGAAAACTCATTTGGGTTCCTAAAAGTTGAAGCATCAAACAGCACATACAGCAATAACTACAGCAATCCATACAATCCCAATTGATGAATCAATGTCTTCTGAAATGAAACGTTAAGTGTTTGTAAGAAAAATACCAATATTTAAAAAAAAAAATTAAACGGTAAACTATCGCTTCCGACCAGCAGTCATCTGCGTGAATGAGAGGGTCGAGTTCACGCTTGACGATACTTGAAGCGTGACTGGTCATGCGGATGTCGGATGCCGTCTGTTTTTATTTTCATTTTTTTTAATTAATGCTCATAACAGTAAACAAACAATAACATAATATATGATAATAGCAATGAGAAACAAACAAGACTAGAAGACAGAGACGCCAGAGAGACAGAGTCGCCACTCGCGCGAGACAGTCATGAAAGCTTGAAGCTTCTTTACTCACGCACGCGCTGGTAACAGTTGGTCAGATGTGAAAAGATTAATAAATTATGAGATTATCTCTGGATGTACTTTTTCTTTTAATAAATAATAATACAGAATATCAAAAGACATGGGATTCCTCTTAAGATCCATCAGTGGAAATAATGAAAAAGAAGAAGAGGAACAAGAGGAGGAGAAGCCAATCAAGAGAAACAAAAAAGGGACAAAACGTGCCACTTTCTGTGAGGACGTTATTATTTGAAATGAAAAGTTTATTTTAAAAAAATGAATAAGAAGTGTCATAAATCTGTTTTGAATTAAGTTGTTTTTCAATAAATGTTTCCGAGTGATATCAGATTTTGTACGTGTTTTTTATTGTAGACATGAAACTATTAACAGCCCGCAGATTCATACTTACCCTGTAACTACATGAAATAAGCACCACTTACCCTGTATACATGGATAATTACCCCTTAATTAAAAAATACTTTCAGTAAATCATTTGTTAATTTTCCTGATAGTTACCCCTTTATTCCCCAAATATTACATATTGTTCTCTTATAATTACACGTACTTACTTTATAGTTACACTATAATTACTGAAAGTTACGCTGTAAATTCGCTTTAGTTACACAGTACTTTCCGGGCTGTAATCTAAAGCGTTACCACACATTCTCTAACTCTCACACTCGCACAGAAAAACTTTTATCAGTAAAAAAGTTTAGCAACTTAAAAGCTACATGACATGTCTCACCACCAAAGTAATAACGGCGCTGTTCTTGAAGCAGATGAACGTACAGTTTCACTATTAGTATAGACGCTGGTGCCAAACACTGTTGAGAGACGCAAAGACTCACAGACGCTTAATCTCTCTCTCTCTAATTACTGCATTGCATAAGAAATTAATCCTACGCACAAGAGCGTGTTCACCTTATTTTCTATGTATATCTTTCTCAGATGAATGCTGTGTCATCTACAATGCTGTGACGTCACTCACAGATACTGTTTAAAAACTAAGGGCAATGAATGCACCAATTGTCCAGTCAGATTGTCTATCTAGCGATCTTCTCTGCCAACTCTATGATGACGCTTTCTCTCTTGTCCTGTCGCTCACTCACACGGTTCCCCCTCAACAACAGTCTCCTGGGTCTACTCAATAATGAATTACATCTCTCTCCTCGCCAGGTAGCTGAGCACAGGAAAGCAAATGTATCTCATTACCCCTCCACCTGTGATCTATGCCAGGCTGCTGAGTAGGGTTTTGTTCGAAGAAAAGAAAGGCACAGAGAGAAAAAGGTGCACAGAAAGTGGAGAGAAGCCAGTACATGGTGTAAGTTTGAAGAATAATTCATGACCCCAGCTGTTGAGGTAAAGCCACCCTGAAAGGCATTGTTGTGCCTTTGCAAAGATGAGACACAACAGTCAGGGAAAGTTATCCTCAAAACTGTCAAAGCAGCTTCTTTTCTGTTTTTCTGAATACACTGCTCATGATCTAATACGTGGGAGTGGCTTGAGCAATCTGTTTTCCTCTTTCAATTTTGCATGCGGGATGACACCAATAGCCCTCTTCAGCAGAAAATATATAGACTGCAACACCTTATAGACCTTTTCAGCAACTTTCTCTCTGACAAACTAGGACCACAGCATTGCACTTTCCTCTTATTGTTCTCTGAAAGAAATTATGCATGATTTCACTTTATCACTGAACCTTTCCAACACAATGTTTTGTATGTTTGGTAACACTAATTTCGATAGTCCACTTTAAACATTCTAACTATAAGTAACTTTGCAACTACATGTCAACTAGCAGTCATTAGAGTATTAGTAGACTGTCTGCTTAATATCTGCTAACACTTTATTTTGATGCTCCCCAACAGACATTCTACTGACTAGAAGTAACTTTGTAACATGTTAACTTCTGCTAAACCATCCCTAACCTAACAGTCTACTATAACTCTAATGAGAGCTAGTTGACAAAGAATATTTAAGGCCCTGTTTACACCTGGTATTAAAATGTGTTTTGGTCAATCGGATCACTAGACGAGGGAGACTAGACTCCCATTTACACCTGGTGTTTTAATCCTCTTTTGTCCACTTTCAGTCACTTCTGTCCTGATTTCTTTGAGGGGAGGGTCTATGGGCGGGTAAATGTATGGTTTTTTTCAGATCTTTCAATCTAATGAACAAAATAAGCTTGCACAATTTACATATGAACATTATTATTCGCATTAGGTCAGTAGACGTAGAGTAAGCAGTATTTTGTGGCTGTTCGAATGAGCATTTACACTATGAAAGCAATCTGGTCGAATGCGTTTTTGATGACCTCTGGAAGTGGTAGTGCTCAAAACGTTTTAGAGCCTGTTTACACCTGTGCTTATCGTCGTCCAATTGTAATCCGATCGACCAAAACGCATCTTAATACTAGGTGTAAACAGGGCCTAAAGTGAACTATCGGAATAAAGTGTAACCATAAGCATCTGCTTATGCTTCAATGATGCTTAAGTTTAGAAGTGGACCTTAATGTTTACTATATTTCTAAAAATCGTACATTTTCGTACCAATTTATACGGAATTGCCATTTCCAGCTGACATTTCATTGTTGTGGAGCTTGTGGTGAACTGTGTTCAATATTAATTATCACATGAAAACATTTTCATAATTTGTTTCATATTCTGAACCTTTTCAAGTTCAATCAAAAGAACCCACACGTCAGAATGTTCTATATAGAACCTTTTTAGCATAAATGATTATTTGGGTTTGAATGAGTTCCATTTAGAATCTTAAACATTTTTTTGGAAATGGGAAACATCTGAAGCTGCATTCGAATCAGCATGGCCCACATACAGTGTTGGAGCATTCAAACAAACCGCAAAACTGCTCTTTAAATGTACTGTGAATTACGTTGACGCAAATATTGTTGAAAACTGTAACCCTAAGCTAACCGTAAAGACTGGTACCAGAACCCGAAGACAAACACATGCGCACACAAAAACAGACACATGCTTACGGACAAACAAGCTTTGCACTCTGCATGTAACTCTATTTGGGATTAATCAGATGCGGCTGTATTCATGCACTAGTTCCATGAGCTTCATTACAGTCTCGGTGTTAGTCCCTGAGCTTTGGTTCACTGATCCAAAAGCCCCTGGTGCTGCTGCATGTTATAACACTTTTGTAAACTTCAGGATAAAAATACTCTTAGTCTTGTGGTGGATGAGCTATAAATACAATAAAATGCAATAGTGAAGTTATTATGCAGGATTTAAATAGGGATTACAGCTTATCTGAATCAAAGTCATCAACCATGAAATCCTAATTTTCGAACCCTCTTGTCCCTACAGCACAGAATATATTACATTTCTCTCAGGAAAACATATTGTAATCAAAAGCTTACTGCAATTGTAGGTGAAATTTGTGACTGTAATTATATTTCATTGTTAAATATAGCTGAGTAACATGAAAAAAATGAGATATATAAATGTATTTTGACTCCCAAATTTCTTAAATGACGCTTTAAATGATGTTATAATATCTAAGACCCATTTCTGTATATTAGTTTTTTTTTTTACACTTGTATAAAATGTACACATATTTGACTATGGGTTCTGTAAGGTAAATATAATGTTGTAATATACAGAATAGCATTAAGTGTACATGTATTTCATATCTGGTTTTACAGATCTTGTCTTATGTTTTATATACAGTACATTATTGTAAAGTCGGCATGAAACAAAAGTTGATAGTATTTTCTTCCTTATTATGAAACATACAGTATATCTGAGTGAAACGGCTTCTCGAACAAGAACATAGCTTGATGTTTCTACAAATTTCATCATAATGATCTTGACAAAATAGGCAGTTAAAAAAGAGAGATACTGTTTTGGGATTTATTATAACTCATCTCATCAGATTTTCTGTTTGTATGTGCAGCTTTTGTAAGGTGCGTGTGTGTGTGTGTGTGTGTGTGTGCACAGATGTACTAGACAGGTTGAATGAATTATGTCTGGCAGCAGGTAGGCATGACAGAACCGAGGGGTGAAACCTCAAAATAAAACACATTTGCTTTGGCTCACAAAAATCAACATCTGTCGAAAAGAATCCACACCACTTACTACATCAGACAATAAACTGAGGAAAGTAATATGTGTCAGCGCAAATGTTTTAGGAAGGTTGTAAATCTGAAAATTAATGATGTCATTAGTTGAATATACAACTTCAAAACACTTACTGAAGTACTTTATGGTCTTGTTATATGTGTCTAAGTCTCTTGGAGAAAGGCTAATTAAGGTGACGATCAACTGCTCATGCCCTCAGGTTGGAAAACCATAAAAGTTTATTTCACAGTTGAAAAGATACTGTAATTTACCTTGCAAGGTCCATATTTTTGGAGAGTCCTTTATATATCACAGCACTCAAAATGGAGTATGTAATATTTAGTATGCATAAATAAATGTATTTAGTATACTGACAGACAGATATTTCCATATCCAATTAAAACAGAATACCTCACAGTAATATGATATTCAAATGGTGCCATGCAATTTCATGAAATAAGCCTTGCAATTACCTGGAAATTAGTATTGGCTATTATGCTATTGGTTAAAATATTGTCTTAAATAAATAAGTTAAAAAAAAAAAAAATAATAATAATTTTGTAGTTCCAATTTTGGTAGCACTTTAGTTTAGGGTCCAATTCTCACTATTAACTAACTACAGCTTTCACCTAAAAAAAACCCTCCTAATTTACTGCTTATTAATAGTTAGTAAGGTCGTTTTTAAGTTTAGGTATTGGATACAATGGTCATGCAGAATAAGGCATTAATATGTGCTTTATAAGTGTGTGTGTGTGTGTGTGTGTGTGTGTGTGTGTGTGTGTGTGTGTGTGTGTGTGTGTGTGTGTGTGTGTGTGTGTGAGCCTAAACGTATATGTAAAAGCATCAGTCTGCCTGTGTGTCTGTGTTTAAGCTGTAAGACGGTTACTAAGCAATATATATATATATATATATATATATATATATCACAAAACAACCATGAAAATATCAAAGGGCTCTAGGTGCTTTTAATTTTCGTCGAGGTAGGCCAGGCAATAAAGTGTGGCTTGTGATGATAAGAAGAAACTGCTTGGCCACATCAATCCAGTTACGAAAAAGCTATTGGGAAGTTTTAAATATTTCATTTTCCTACAGCAGAATGGCTTGTGCTTTCGGGTCTGAAGCATGCAAAGCCATTTCCTGCTCTGAAAGGATCACTACAGTCATTGATGGGTTTGTGTGTCTTGATACATGTGAGCTGGGGAATTGGAAAGGTTGGGCTTAGAAACAGCTTATGGCTTTTGCAGAAATGCTGTAATTCAGGTTCTCAAACTGTCCGTGCTTGAATCCTCTACTTGAATAAGTTTGGATAGAGTAACGGGGATAAGCCTTACACATGCTGGATCATTGTTGCCTGTTTCTAAGTGAATGGAAACATTTAATTCTAATTGACCATAAATAACCAGCTTTCAAGGCATTCCTCTTTGTTTCTTTGATTTGTGGTTGTGTGGAATAAACAGATGGATGTACTGCATGGCAGAGTTTAGCCTAGTCCTTGAGAACTGCTACAATATTCTTAAAAATAAAGCTTGACAAGAATGAACTGCATCATGAATGTAACACTATGCACAGGTGAAGGTAAATAACACTGATTATCTCTTCATCACAGCACCTGTTAGTGGGTGGGATATATTAGGCAACAAGTGAACACTTTGTCCTTTGTCCTCAAAGTTGATGTGTTTGAAGCAGGAAAAATGGTCAAGCATAAGGATTTGAGCCAGTTTGACAATTGTGATGGCTAGACGACTGGGTCAGAGCATCTCCAAAGCTGCTCTTGTGGGTGTTCCCAGTCTGCAGTGGTCAGTATCTATCAAAAGTGGTCCAAGGAAGGAACAGTGGTGAACCGGCGACAGGGTCATGGGTGGCCAAGGCTCATTGATGCACGTAGGGAGCAAAGGCTGGCCCGTCTGGTCTGATCAAACAGACGAGCTACTGTAGCTCAGATTGCTCAAGAAGATAATGCTGGTTCTGATAGAAAGGTGTCAGAATACACAGTGCATCACAGTTTGTTGCGTATGGGGCTGCATAGCCGCAGACCAGTCAGGGTGCCCATGCTGACCCCTGTCCACAGCCGAAAGCGCCAACAGTGGGCACATGAGCATCAGAACTGGACCACGGAGCAATGGAAGAAGGTGTGCATCGCTTACCTGGGGAACACATGGCACCAGGATGCACTATGGGAAGAAGGCAAGCCAGCAGAGGCAGTGTGATGCTTTGGGCAATGTACTGCTGGGAAACCTTGGGTCCTGCCATCCATGTGGATGTTACTTTGACACGTACCAACTACCTAAGCATTGTTGCAGACCATGTACACCCTTTCATGGAAACGGTATTCCCTGGTGGCTGTGGTCTCTTTCAGCAGGATAATGTGCTCTGCCACAAAGCAAAAATGTCTCAGGAATAGTTTGAGGAGCACAACAACGAGTTTGAGGTGTTGACTTGGCCTCCAAATACCCCAGATCTCAATCCAATCGAGTATCTGTGGGATGTTCTGAACAAACAAGTCCGATCCATGGAGGCCCTACCTCGCAACTTTCAGGACTTAAAGGATCTGCTGCTAACATCTTGGTGCCAGATACCACAGCACACCTTCAGGGGTCTAGTGGAGTCCATGCCTCAATGGGTCAGGGCTGTTTTGGCAGCAAAAGGGGGACCAACACAATATTAGGAAGGTGGTCATAATGTTATGCCTGATCGTTGTGTAATGGTTAGCTTTCTAACACACAAATTTGGCCTTTAATTCACTATATGTTAATACTGAAAGTGTCTTTATTGTGCATCCAAGACGGTATTTTCTCTCCCCTCAAAACATAAATAAGTATTAATAAAGCACTGTTGTTCCAATGAAAATAGACCACTAGAAATGCATTTTATATTAATCAGCAACCCAATAAATTTCCACATAAATTACTTTTTTAGCCATTTAGTTTTTCAGAGCAAAAAGCTGAGAAAAACACATTTTTTGTCAAAGACTACATCCAGATCGGATTCAGAACGATGATCAAAACACATACACTCACCTAAAGGATTATTAGGAACACCATACTAATACTGTGTTTGACCCCCTTTCTCCTTCAGAACTGCCTTAATTCTACGTGGCATTGATTCAACAAGGTGCTGAAAGCATTCTTTAGAAATGTTGGCCCATATTGATAGGATAGCATCTTGCAGTTGATGGAGATTTGTGGGATGCTCATCCAGGGCACGAAGCTCCCGTTCCACCACATCCCAAAGATGCTCTATTGGGTTGAGATCTAGTGACTGTGGGGGCCATTTTAGTACAGTGAACTCATTGTCATGTTCAAGAAACCAATTTGAAATGATTCGAGCTTTGTGACGTGGTGCATTATCCTGCTGGAAGTAGCCATCAGAGGATGGGTACATGGTGGTCATAAAGGGATGGACATGGTCAGAAACAATGCTCAGGTAGACCGTGGCATTTAAACGATGCCCAATTGGCACTAAGGGGCCTAAAGTGTGCCAAGAAAACATCCCCCACACCATTACACCACCACCACCAGCCTGCACAGTGGTAACAAGGCATGATGGATCCATGTTCTCATTCTGTTTACGCCAAATTCGGACTCTACCATCTGAATGTCTCAACAGAAATCGAGACTCATCAGACCAGGCAACATTTTTCCAGTCTTCAACTGTCCAATTTTGGTGAGCTCGTGCAAATTGTAGCCTCTTTTTCCTATTTGTAGTGGAGATGAGTGGTACCCGGTGGGGTCTTCTGCTGTTGTAGCCCATCCGCCTCAAGGTTGTGCGTGTTGTGGCTTCACAAATGCTTTGCTGCATACCTCGGTTGTAACGAGTGGTTATTTCAGTCAAAGTTGCTCTTCTATCAGCTTGAATCAGTCGGCCCATTCTCCTCTGACCTCTAGCATCAACAAGGCATTTTCGCCCACAGGACTGCCGCATACTGGATGTTTTTCCCTTTTCACACCATTCTTTGTAAACTCTAGAACTGGTTGTGCGTGAAAATCCCAGTAACTGAGCAGATTGTGAAATATTCAGACCGGCCCGTCTGGCACCAACAACCATGCCACGCTCAAAATTGCTTAAATCACCTTTCTTTCCCATTCTGACATTCAGTTTGGAGTTCAGGAGATTGTCTTGACCAGGACCACACCCCTAAATGCATTGAAGCAACTGCCATGTGATTGGTTGATTAGATAATTGCATTAATGAGAAATTGAACAGGTGTTCCTAATAATCCTTTAGGTGAGTGTATGGAGTAGATCGAGTTCATCAACACCTCCAAAGTTCACAGTCCTGTAGCTCGTCCTGGGTCAACATTTCATTCAGTGACATTAGGCAGTTTTGATTTATATGCTGTTTAATGTTGATGATTGTGTTATTTTACATATGTATCTGCTTACATATGCTGGGCAAATTCCAATCGGAAGTGAGCATCCCTATGCCCTACTCACTCCGAAGGGCAGAACATGACCATAATGATTAAATTACTTCTTTGAAGTGACCATTGCATGTTCCCTTCGCTAACAGACCTGTGGAAGGACCCTTCGTGAAGGGATTCACTTTCGTTTGGAACTCTTCTACAAATGGCATCCCCTTCCCAAAGTGCCCTTCAAGGGTGCAAAAATGCTGTTTGGAATTTTCCCGCTATTGCTTGTTTCTGCTTGTTCTTCGTCTGTGTTTCAGTGAGGAGATTCAGTACTCTTTCAGAAACAAGGTAAGCCGTAAATTTCCATCAATGGCGGAGAAAGAGTTAATATCTGCTAACACTTTATTTTGATGCTCCCCAACAGACATTCTACTGATTATAAGTAACTTTGCAAGTACGTCAACTTATTCAACTAACCTTAACCCTAAGTCTACTAACACTGATGAAACAATGAAAGTTAGTTGACATGTAGTTGCAAAGTTACTTATAGTTAGTAGAATGTCTAAAGTGTAATCAAAAACTTTTCTTTTTTTAAAATGCATCAACTAGTTTTGCTTGAAACTATTGTTACGCAAGCATGAAAAAAGATTGAAGTTTTATTCTTTGATGCATTAAAAAAAAAAAGGTTTCAATGTTTTCAAATACAAACAAAATTTTGAGAATAAAACTTTTTGAAACTGAAAAAGGAAATGACATCCTTTTGGTCTGTACCAAGATAAGAAAAAGGCTTGCACATTTACCTTTTGTTCCAAAAAAATATTTGTTTTAATAAATGTCATTTAGACATTTCGACCCATAAGAGTCTTGTAAAGAAACAAAAAATCCAAAATAAATAAATAAATAACATACATGCATGCATACATACATACATACATACTTACATAAATGCTTTCTTTTCTTACTCGACTGCTAAGTTACAAAATCTTCAAAACATGTCAGAATTTTGTCGGGGGGGTCGAGGGGTCACTTAAAGGGTGATAATGAGAGCAGATAACACCTTGTCAAATGTGTTTTGGCTGGCATGTTATTAATGCGAACACTTGCTTAATTAATCATTAATCAAGTCACACCGTCTACCCTTAATTCAGCACCGTGTGTGCTTCCTGTCGACAATGAATCGCCTCCCCTCTGTGATTGGTCGCTCAGTGGGAGCTTTAATAAACAACAATTAGACCAGGTTTTTTGTTTACCTCAAAAGGCCTTCAAAATTTATTTGCTGCCACCCGAGTATGAGGACTTTTATATTCAAGTGTACACAGCACTGTCTCCGAGGGCATACATGTTCTGCATATCATCACAATCTGCCACATACTCAGCCCAAGAGACCTCCACTAGCCAAGTGCAATGAAAAACATTTGCACAAGTTCACATCGAGTCTCCAATGCATGTATACACATACATAGTATACATGATCAAGTTGATGCATGTCATATTTTTTATGGTGCATGTCAGATTCTAAAATACACTTGCTATGTCAGGTATATACAGTGGAGAGAACAAGTATTTGATACACTGCCGATTTTGCAGGTTTTCCTACTTACAAAGCATGTAGAGGTCTGTAATTTTTATCATAGGTACTCTTCAACTGTGAGAGATGGAATCTAAAACAAAAATCCAGAAAATCACATTGTATGATTTTTAAATAATTAATTTGCATTTTATTGCATGACATAAGTATTTGATCACATACCAACCAGTATGAAATCCGGCTCTCACAGACCTGTTAGTTTTTCATTACCTGTATTAACTGCACCTGTTTGAACTCGTTACCTGTATAAAAGACACCTGTCCACACACTCAATCAAACAGACTCCAACCTCTCCACAATGGCCAAGACCAGAGAGCTGTGTAAGGACATCAGGGATAAAATTGAAGACCTGCACAAGGCTGGGATGGGCTACAGGACAATAGGCAAGCAGCTTGGTGAGAAGGCAACAACTGTTGGCGCAATTATTAGAAAATGGAAGAAGTTCAAGATGACGGTCAATCTCGCTCGGTCTGGGGCACCATGCAAGATCTCACCTCGTGGGGCATCAATGATCATGAGGAAGGTGAGGGATCAGCCCAGAACTACACGGCAGGACCTGGTCAATGACCTGAAGAGAGCTGGGACCACAGTCTTAAAAAAAACAATTAGTAACACACTACACCATCTTGGATTAAAATCCTGCAGTGCACGCAAGGTCCCCCTGCTCAAGCCAGCGCATGTCCAGGCCCGTCTGAAGTTTGCCAATGACCATCTGGATGATCCAGAGGAGGAATGGGAGAAGGTCATGTGGTCTGATGAGACAAAAATAGAGCTTTTTGGTCTAAACTCCACTCGCCGTGTTTGGAGGAAGAAGAAGGATGAGTATAACCCCAAGAACACCATCCCAACCGTGAAGCATGGAGGTGGAAACATCATTCTTTGGGGATGCTTTTCTGCAAAGGGGACAGGACCACTGCACCGTATTGAGGGGAGGATGGATGGGGCCATGTATCGCGAGATCTTGGCCAACAACCTCCTTCCCTCAGTTAGAGCATTGAAGATGGGTCGTGGCTGGGTCTTCCAGCATGACAATGACCCGAAACACACAGCCAGGGCAACTAAGGAGTGGCTCCATAAGAAGCATCTCAAGGTCCTGGAGTGGCCTAGCCAGTCTCCAGACCTGAACCCAACAGAAAATCTTTGGAGGCAGCTGAAAGTCCGTATTGCCCAGCGACAGCCCCGAAACCTGAAGGATCTGGAGAAGGTCTGTATGGAGGAGTGGGCCAAAATCCCTGCTGCAGTGTGTGCAAACCTGGTCAAGAACTACAGGAAACGTATGATCTCTGTAATTGCAAACAAAGGTTTCTGTACCAAATATTAAGTTCTGCTCTTCTGATGTATCAAATACTTATGTCATGCAATAAAATGCAAATTAATTACTTAAAAATCATACAATGTGATTTTCTGGATTGTCTCTCACAGTTGAAGAGTACCTATGATAAAAATTACAGACTTCTACATGCTTTGTAAGTAGGAAAACCTGCAAAATCGGCAGTGTATCAAATACTTGTTCTCCCCACTGTATAAATATAAATACCTCGCTCACTCAGAGGCATGCTGTCACCCTTGTCTTCCCCCTTCAGCAAATACAACCCTGTGGTGTCCTTGGGTCAACTTGTAAGTTTCAATGACAGTTTTTCACAAATCACATCAGTCAACTCCCACCGTGGCCCACAACCTACCCAGCTACCAGTCAGTACAGTCTGTCACTTACATGCATTTTAAAATACATTATACATACATACTCAAGCACTCACTGTCCACAACAAGATCAGTACAGTTGACTAAAATCATAAAAAAAAATTAATAAAACAAATATTACTATCACAACTAAAAAAAAAAAAAAAAAAATACATATTATATGAAATTATAAAATATAGTACATATTGCCTTATATATATATTGCCTATATATATATATATATATATATATATATATATATATATATTTAGGTATAAAGGCAACATTTTATTTTTTTGTTTAGTTTAACTTGATGTACTAAAATAAGTACAACTGAAATAAAATTCATAAAAAAAATACACAAAACAAAACAAAAAATACTAAAAAATTTACTAAAAATAAAATGAAAATGGATAATATTTAACATAAAAAGGGACTGAATTGTGAATGCATTTTTCCATATTTTGGACCAGTGTTATTTCATTGAGATACTGTTAAATATTTTATAAATATTTTGAATTAAAAACTGAAAAACTGAAAGAAAAAAAGAGTTAGGGTTAAAAAATAGACATATTTGAAAAAAAAATACTAACATGTAAATAATTTGAAAATGAAAAATATTTAACATAAAAAAACTGACTGAATTGTGAATTACTTTTTTTCTTTCAGTATTTGAAAGAATAAAAATATTAAAATTTTAACCAAATATAAAATGAAGATGGAAAATATTTAACATAAAGTGACTGAATTGTGAATTACTTTTTCCATATTTTGGACTGTTGTTATTTTAGTGATATACTGTTATAGTTTTTTATGAATATTTTGAATCAAAAACTGAAAGAAAAAAAAAAAGAGTTGGGGTTAAAAATAGACATATTTAAAAAAAAATGAAAATGGCAAAAAAGGGAAAAACTTTAACTAAAATGAAAATGAAAATGCAAAATGTAAATATAAAACTAAAAACTTATTCAAAATATTAAAACAACTATAATATGATCTCAAATATACTAAAATAACACTGGTCCACAATATGAACTCCAACTGTCATGACAAGTTTTGGATTTT
Organism: Coreius guichenoti; assembly: GCA_039654105.1. NCBI lineage: Eukaryota > Metazoa > Chordata > Actinopteri > Cypriniformes > Gobionidae > Coreius > Coreius guichenoti. Next base: position 4,818,106 of record CM077170.1, on the reverse strand, counting down.
AAACTCAAGTTTGTAAATTTTCCAAAAAAAAAAAAAAAAAATAAGCTTGAAGTAATTAATTGTCTTGACTATTTGTTTGTTATTTTCAAGTTGAGTTTACTCATGTTTAGTTGAGTTTACTCGCATTTTTAAGGCAGCAGGTGAACTTCCGTTTATCCAAACGTTTCACAGTTATGCTTCATAAACTGTAAAACTCTAAAACACCTCTTCTTTTTGACTTTAAACTTCATGTTGTCAAACTGGGGAAGATAAGGTAAACTTACATCACACATTTTTGAAGGACATTCTTATGTAAGGCCTCAGTCTGCTGTGATGAATCACATCTCGCATGGCTTGTCTTCAAATGTCAGTTTAAACTCGGCTGACAATCACACACTCGACGGAAGCACTGAGCACAAACCGAGCAAAGGTTGGCTGAGCACGTCTACGCAAATAGAGCTATTTCTGCACATTTTCCCTAGGTTAACATTTAATTCCCAAATTTAGCCATTTTGTTACAGACTACCCTGCACAGTCCAAAGTGCATATCATAAATATGGGTCAGCAAGGTTTATGTTTTGGCTTATAAAGATTAATCACAAAATGTAATTTAACAAGATTCTCTGCATGAATGCATTTTATTTTTTTTTCTTTTATGGTGGGGCCTCGAGTTTCACAGCATGAGAGCAAGCAGATATATGATCTTAATAAAACAGCTATCCTTTTTGCCAGTTAATTAGTCATGAGCTTTTGACTGTGGCGCTTTATTGATATTTGATACCATTTGACTTGTTCATGCCGGTGCTAGACCTGAGATATATTATATTTACTGTCACTGAAAGAAGTTCTTACAGGATTCGTTAGATAAATCGGTGCGTTTGTTTGCTAAGTGCTAGGGCAAACAATGGTAATTAGTGGCAAAGACTCTCAGGGCAAAAGATCCTCTGTGTTCTTGTGGAATGATGGATTAGACAGTGTTTTCACTTGCTTATTGTTCCAGCTCAGTGACTTTGATCATAAACGCCATGATTTGCTCCAGAGAACGAAGGTAAAGGTATAAATGCACCTATTGACATGCTGCTATTGCTGTTTGTCACATAAATCGCTAGTTTTAATTAATGACAATGAAAAAATAAAAAAGTAAAAAAAAAAATAAGATTGTTTATAGGTTTTCTAATTGGCTTAAATACCTATTGATGATAATCATGCCACAATATTAATCTTTCATATGAGCATAGCATATATGAAGGTCACATGATTTCATAAATTATGTAATTTTGATGTATGCACGTTTCAGATAAGGCTTCACATCTCCGATTGTAGTTACAAAAAAAGAGCATACATTTAATTTCTGAATGTGCTTTGCAGTTATTATTATAACAATTATCATTCAATTATAATTATTTTTACCTCATATTATAGTTACAAAAAAGAACAAATGATTTTAAACGTGTTCTCAATTATTATTATTATAAATTATTATAATTCCACACTGTAAAAAAAAAAAAAAATCTGTAAAAAAAAAATGGATCATGTACTGGCAGAAAATTACCAGAACATTATCCAGTAATTTTACAGCCATTTCTGTTAACCCTAAAACACAACATACATTCAAAATACAGGTAAAACACCTGTAAAAAACAAATATGGAAAATACAGTCAAATTGTGCAATGATGATTATTCATGATTAAATTATACTATTATAATTTATTTATTACACTTTTATATTATGAAGGGACTAGACAGTAAAAAGTAAATGTTATATAATGTTCAGTGAGTTGAAGCACACTAACCATTGAGACCACAGGTCTGGTCAATAGTTTTATAATGTAAATCCAAGTTCATTCATTGAGTAGTTTTCAAATATGAGAGAGCAGAATCTGTATAGACACAGTAGTTTCTGACTACTAGTTCTGCAGGGTGCAAATTCACCACAATGAAAAGCTTTCAGATTTTTCAGTCACAGACCTGAGAGGCAAAACATCTATAGAACTGCTGCAAAGGCCTGCCAATTTTCCATTTCAAAAGAAGAAAAATAAAAATATGTGAACAAAATGCAAGTTGTGGGCACTTGTGATTCATATACAGCACCTGCTGCAGTATTTCAATCACTAAAAACAGCAGGACATAAATGTCTTAATGTGAAAAACACAATGTACTAAAACAGCGTTATTAAAAAAAGCATTCAATATACACATTATTGATGATGCATATTACATACAGGCGAGCCCAGGATATGAATGCAACATGATAAACGGTTCAAGTTTTTGGAATTTGTTCGATGGAAAAACGCTTAACGAGAAACTGCGTGTTGCATTTACATTCTCAGTTCATCTGCTTGCTTGTACATATTATGCATCCACAATAAGGTTTATATTGAATTTGGTCTTTTAATATCACCATCTTACTATGTTAGTACTTAATACAAATCTGGTAAAAATGAGTTGTGGACAAATGAGGAAAGCCATATTTTTCCCTCCAGGTGGGTGTTCCTGTCATGTGAATATGAATATGACCTTAGTACAAAACAAACAGAGGATCTAGGTCAGTCTGCTACTGTCTTTGTAAAATTTAGATCAATGATGTGAACATAAAAATATGATGCATCATAAAATTAAGGCTCATAGGCGTCATTCTGTCTCTGTTTCTGACAATGCAGTGTCAGGCCATCAGATTATACATTGAATATTAAGTGTCAGCAAGCAGCCATTATGTGTCATATGTTGAAGTTTCTATAAATATCCTCAGTGGGGGTGGTAACTTAGTGGTTAACAACTGAGTTTCATGCATAAAACTTTGCGTCTTAAAAGTTTGTGCCCACAGAAAGTCTGTCAGCCAAAGTCCATTTCACATAGTTAAGAGCCCTCTGAAAAATAATGCACTGCCGAATCATCTACTATATAATTAGACAACTGCCAAAAATAACCAGGCAAAACTTGACAACAAAATATGTAAGAGAAAAAAAAAATCCAATTTAAACTAATAGATATCACCATACTTCCCCAGTTGATTAATCACAGTAAATTAATGGTGCATTGTGTAAATTTTAGCGGCATCTAGCAGTGACCACCCACCGCTCACCCCTCCCTTTCAAAGCACATAGAGAAGCTACGGTGACTGACACAGGACAAAGATGTCGTCGTCTGAGATAGCAGAGAGTAGCTAGCGCTCTGTAGAGCAGTTTGTCCGTTTAGGGCTACCGTAGAAACATGGTGGCGCAAAATGGCGATTTCACTGTAAGGGGACCCGCGGTGTATGGAGATAGAAATGACTCATTCTAAGGTAATAAAAACATAACGGTTCATTATGTAAGGTCTTTATACACCACTGGAAACATAGTTATGTATATTATATTGCGTTTCTGTCAATAGATCCTCATAAATATTACACACTGCACCTTTAGGACAACTGTTTTGTATCCGCATATGATATGCTTAAATATGCAAATGATGCATTATCTAATTAAATATGCACTAATTTGCACTAGTTTCCAGAACAGACATCAGAACATTGAATAAAGTGTGATTCTAGATTCTAAAACTTGGTTTTACAGAGGGAATTTCAGATATATCTTTTATCACTCTGTGAGTCAGAAAATACTGTTAACAGCCAGAAGAAAAAAATCACCATGTTTTTAGGAATAAAATGTTATAATGTTAGGTGAATGATATATGAACAGACCCCTCTGTAAAAACCTTCAGAATATAGAGAGTGAATGTAAGTTAGAGCTGCATTTAACCATTAAAATATCCTGATCTCGATTCAAACGATCTAATTCCTAAATGACAGCGATTTGGCTGTGTCTATTAAACCTTTGACAAAATCATACCGGAACATTCAAATGTGTTCGCACTGCCCCTGAGCCAGAAAGAGCAGTTGTCATATAGGTATGAAACAGCTTCACAAGCACCCTTTTTAAAGGCACAATATGTAAGATTTTTGGATTAAAATATTCAAAAACCACTAGAACAATATTATATATATTGTTGACTTGTATACTTACATTATCCCAAATGTTTCCAAGAATGTTTAAATCCAGAGAAATAAGCAATTTTAACCAGGACTCGGACTGTGTCCGTGCGTCGCCAATCAATGACATCATACCCGCGTTACCCTCAATTTCAATTTTATTTTGTAGAAACCATGGAAACACCAAAGATGCTTTAATATATTATGTGTTTTATTAGACAGGTGAGCAACTGTTTGGAGACATTCATCAACAGAAAACTAATCATTGTTATACAGCTCAACACAGTTAGTCTTATAGTTTAAATCTCGTTTTCATGATTTACCACAAATACCATGTTTTACCATGACTAACATCGATCTAGCTGCACTGTGCAACAAGTGTCTCATGCACAGAGTAGCATTATAACATAACTTTCAACGCACTCAAATGTATCTAATATGATAAAACAGAGCTGCGTACCAGAAGCGGAAGCGCTCGTCTGTGGCAGAATAAAAGCTCTGCGAAATCAAGGCGTCATCAAGCTACGCCTTTGTTTTGAATAAGCGACTTCTAGTGGCGAAAAATTACATATTGTGACTTTAAACCACACAGTATTGTTATTTTTGTTCTGACAATAATTTAAATGATCACACAAGTACTGGAATAAAAGTTTACAGTTCAGATATAAACACGGATACCTATGGTAGCAATCAAAATAGAGCAGATCCCATTTTGAAATGAACTTCAAATAACAATTGTAGCGATTACATCGTTACGCCACTAGTTGGAGACAAGTGACTGTTAAAAAAAAATTATTTGTCATTGAATCATTGATTCAAGAGATTTGTTCAAAAACGCTGATTCATCCAGTAATGAAACAAGGCTGCGTCCGAAAATCGCATACTCTCTTGAGTAGGTATTTGTTTTAAATAAGTAATTACTTAAAAAATACATTCTATATAGTATGAGTGTGTGTAGTATGAAAGTAATCTGGACGTACTACATTCACCATGTTGTCATTATCAAGTGACCTAACAGCGTCAGTTGTGTCGCTTCACTGTCATTCACAAATCCTCTCCCGTGGCATCATGGGATAGTAAAGTGTCCATCGTATGCACGCTTCAGAATCTCGCCGGAAGTAGTAGGTCATCCGGGTACTCTTTTATGAGTACTGTGCATTCGGACATACTTATTTTGTCACATACTGTTTTTCGCCTACTGTATAGTAGGGAAGGATGTGATTTCGGATGCAGCCTATGTGAAGTATTTATGAGTGAGTGATTGAATCAATCGTTCAAAAGATTTGTTCAAAAACGCTGATTCATCCAGTAATGAAACAAGTGAAGTCTTTATGAGTGAATCATTGAATTATTCATTCAAACCAATTTTTAAAAAAATAATGAATTCTAATTAATTAAACATTTTTTTTTTTTTTTATTAGACTGCATGAATTTATATTTTGTACCCATCCCCCCCACCCCCCACCCCACCCCTCTCAAGGGCCTGGGGTGAGAGGCGACTGATTGGTTGGATTACCTGCACATGTTCCTCCCAAACTGTTAAATAAACATAATTTAAAGATACTTATTGCAACTGAAATAGACGCAAATAGATGAAGTGTGATAAAATAAACACTTAAATGTGTAGTTTGGATGCTAGTACATGAAAACTGTGGTTTTGTCTGTGCTCTTCCCTTAAGAATTATGAAAGACTATCAATCCATCATATTTGGACATATGAACAGGGTTAGCAACCCCTGCCCTTTCCCAATTTCACAGCCCTCTCTGTCTTAAACATCCCAAACAGATGGGCTACTCTGACAACAACACACTGATCGAGCAGCTGTGCGATGATGTACACAAGCAAATAATGAATAATCAGAAGCTGAGCTCCAAGTGCCTCACATTAATAGCAAGGTGTTCTAATTAGTTTCCCACAACTGCTCCGGTTCAACCTCTGAGCAACAGTTTTGATGAATGTGACTCCCAGAAGAACCACTGACAATGATCAGCGTGCAAAAGTAGTAAGAAATTCTGGAGCGGTTTCCTTTGCATCACAATGACTCATTTGGCAGATGCTTTTATCAAATGTGACTTATATGCGACTTACTCTGCATTAAAGGTATAGTTATAATTTATAAGTTGCCTATGTGTTCCAGATGAATGAATAATGTTATGTTTGTTATTATGTTATATGTTGTTATATGCTATGCTATATGTTATATGTTGTTATATGATGTTATGTTGTTGTATGTTATATGTTATGTTTTATGTTATATTTTATGTTGTTGTGTTATGCTATGATGTTATATGTTATGCTATGTTATGTTTATGTTGTTATTATATGTTGTTATATGTTATGTTATGATGTTATATGCTATGCTATATGTTATGTTTTATGTTATATGATGTTATGTTTTTGTATGTTATGTTATGTGTTATGCATTATGTGTTATGTTGTTTTGTTTTATGTTATATTTTATGTTATGTGTTATGCTGTGATGTTATATGTTATGTTATGATGTTATGCTATGATGTTATGTTATGTATGTTATGGGTGTGCATTATTTTCTAATAATTCAACACCCCATTGTCAGTTATTCCTTACTTATATTATAATATTAAATTCAGAATGGAGCTTTTTGCTACAACCCTGGAATAAAGATTTTTTTTTTTTTAAGTGTATGGTTCCCCGTTTGTCAGTTCATGTTTGACTAAATAAGAACATTATTTATTAGGTTTATTTACTTCCTATTGTTTTCTTCATTAAACCTTTGACTTTACCTTTTCATTAATTTACAGACAGTCCTGCTTTTTATTTATAGTCACATGAAATGCATATCTTCTTTCATTTAAATAATATAGTTAACATTTGTTAACATTACAGTACCTCGCCTGAGCCACAGTCTCAGAAAACGCTTCTGTGCTTCTTCAGCACTCATTTGATTTTAAGTCATTTTAATCCCTCAGAATTTATCAGCAGAGTGTACAACACATAAAACTTTAGTGTGATAAAAGTTGAGCGCGTCTACAGACGAATCGATACCTGCACAGGAATCCTTCAAGTTATTGGCAGTCGACTGGGCGCTCTCTGATAATATGACTCACTAGCCCTCACTTAAACCCATTCAGGCCCCATTATGTGTGTCCATTTCTCATTACTGGCAGGCGGCAGGCTGGATGAACTTGCGCTGATCATTTTTACGAGCGGAATAGAGATGGTTCCCGCTGGAAGAGGCCTTTGGAAACAATCTAATGCATAATGATGAACATTCTTTCTCCTCCGGGGATTTTGCGGAGTTCATGTTCCCCAGACCCCTTATGGTGCATCAGATGTCTAATTATTGTTCCAAAGTGACATGCATGTTCACGGAAGTTGGTGACAGAATATATTAAGAGAGAAGAGAGAATTGTGTGGCCAGGTTTTGTCTACCTTGATGATGCCCTTGTCTTTGCGTCCATATGGCGATGAGGCATATATATGCATGGCCTTTTAGACTGCCATATCCACGCCACTACTTCTTACTCTTGCCTGTCATTGGTTTCATCAGAAAGACGCCCTTCCAGACTCAAGGGAATGTGTGAAGATTTCAGACATGTGCACGCTGCTAGAATTGTGCCTACTACTGTATGCAGTGCATTTTCACATCCTCTAATCTTAATAGAGATAACATATTAAATTTGCATTTTTTAAATCACAATATAATTAAGTGAACACAGGGAGAATATTAAAGTCTCTTACTTGCTTTGGTTTGAGTGAATGTTGTCCTTTTTGTCATGTTCTCCGGTGCACTGATTTTACAATAAAAACTGTCAATGACATCATCATTCAGGAAGTGACATCATCACCAACAGCACAAACATGAGTGTGTCAGGGATATTTGGCTCAGTTCATTCTTAGTTTCACTTTCATGGACTTTTAGTTTGTATTCTGTTGCTCATGTGTTCCTTTGTTCAGTTTTCCCACTCATCATTTGTGTTCTTGGTTTCAGCTGTGTGTATTAATTAGTCTTGTTTGTATTTGCTATACAAGTTTCTCATTCATTCTCAGTTCGGTCTACGTTACATTTAGAGTGTGTTGCCCTGCCCGTCTGTATTTGTATAATCCTCATTAAACTTCATATTGGAACTTTATCTTCATCTCCATCTGCCGTCTGACATTGTGCATCCATCAGCAGCACCTGTGAGAGTAGATCCTGTGGCTCCGCCTCCATCTTGACCTGTCGGCTCCGTCTTGGCTCCTCCCAACTTCGGCTCCACCAGAGACCCTCTGCCTAGCGGCATCACCCTCATTCCACTGGCTCCCCCTTGGCATTCCGCTGCACTCCGTCACTCCACCCCTCTCATTCATTCTCTGTTCGGTCTACGTTACATTCAGAGTGTGTTGCCCTGCCTGTCTATTTATTATTTGTATAATCCTCATTAAACTTCGTATTGGAACTTTATCTTCATCTTCGTCATCTGCCTTCTTGCAACCACCTGTGACAGAGTGAGTGTGAGCAATGGTGTTGTGTTGGTTTGTGCACTCTAAAGTTTGAGTGGTTGAACTTTAGCTCTTTATTTACATCCTATTACTCTACACGTCAGTGTGAAAATAAACTATAATTAACATTTTATTTCCCAAGCATGACCAGCATACATTTCTGAAAGTCTGCCAAACCCTTTTATAAAAAATTGGAAAACTGTTTTAGCCTCAGAGTAAAAAAAAATAAAATAATATTATTTACTGGGTTTGAAGTTTTATTTCTCTTAATTGAGACTATCTCACAATTGCAACTGTATCAAAATTGCGTCATTACCTATAGGCTCTTACAATTGGTAATTTTCCCCCTTTATTGTGATGTTATCTTACACTTTGACTTTCTAATGTTACTGTATTTCTTATTTTAAACTTTATCTCAGAACTGGTTTAATTTCTTTTACTTTGAAGTAAAAACTGGCTTCCATAGAAATACTTCTTTAAAAAAATGTTTAAAAACACAAGCTTGTTCAGTTTCTAAATGTTATATGGTTGCAAAGTTACTGCAGAACTGAATTAACCATATATATATATACACACACACACACACACACACACTGATCAGGCATAACATTATGACCACCTTCCTAATATTATGTTGGTCCAACTTTTGCTGCCAAAACAGCCCTGACCCATCGAGGCATGGACTCCACTAGACCCCTGAAGGTGTGCTTTGGTATCTGGCACCAAGATGTTAGCAGCAGATCCTTTAAGTCCACTAAGTAGGAGGTGGGGCCTCCATATATATATACGCTTTGTTGCAATTATGCTACATTAATATTTTTTGAGGCACTAGGAAAAATAAATCAATACTGATTATTTCAATTCTGATGCCTAGTGTTTTTCATTTCATTTTGCGTTCACCGAATCATATCACCCTGTGTGAAAAGAAATCATCTCCACTCTCAGGCTGAGCTTTGCAAGGTGATAATACCGCTTTTTATCACATATTGCTTGTTTGCTCACACAATCACTATCAGCGGATTTCAGCAGCATCTGCATTCAGCTTGCCGAGGCAAACTTTACAAGCTTTGTAATAAATTTCACATGGTGTGAAAGTACAATGTCAAGGTTCTTTCTGTGGGGCAACTCAGTGCTAATGTTGCATCATTTCCTTTGTAGAGTTGCGTCTTTGCCAAGAATTGAATTTCTGGCCTTGACCAATCTTGCAATATTTGTGTGACACCTGAGTGCCTTGTACCAATTGTGTGGGGCTCCGAATAAAGCTGGCAGATTTCAAACTAAATTTAGAGCTGTCTCACTTATCTGTTTGTTGAACCATATATTAACCAGCTGCTTTTATTAGTAATATCATTGTGTCCTTGCAAGCACCTCTGTACCTGTAAGCTTGCAATAATATATTTGGCTTGTATACAGTGTTTCCGACGTCTCGCCACCCAAATTCAGGACAGTAGGTTATAAAGATTTTGTAGCAGAAATAATCTTTTACTCTCATCCAGTTATTTATTATGTAAAGATGCAACTAAACACCTTTTATTGCAGCACAGAGTGCGTTTGCACATTTATCGCAATGACAAAAACAGCATGTTATGCACAATTAAAAAAAGTTTGAATCGGTTGGCAATCACTCTTAATGAGTAAGCAATTATGTAATTATATTCTTGTGGGCAAGTTTATATGCATTTTAACTTAGATAAGTTTAGCGAATGGGGCATTTTCGTTGATGTCCTGGCTAATGCATTTGTATATAAAACGTCATAGAAATTACAAACATGTTAGCAAAATGGATATGCATAAGATGCTGTGCAAATAAAGTTTGCATTTTTACACTTTTCCTTGATTTCCATCATAATTTGAATGTACTACCTAACTCTTAAAGTAGTTAGTCATGTTGCATCATTACTATTTATGAAATTAATGCTTTACTCTCATCCAGTTATAAAAATAATAAACGCATTTTGTTTTTTATTTTATACATACATATACACATATATATACATATATATACATATATATACATATATATATATATACATATATATATATATATATATATATACATACATACATACATACATACATACATATACATATATACATATATATACATACATATACACACACACATATACATACATATACATATATATACACACACACACACACACACACTGAACAAAATTATAAACGCAACACTTTTGTTTTTGAGCTGAACTCAAAGATCTAAGACTTTTTCTATGTACACAAAAGGCCCTCTCAAATATTTCTCTCCAATATTGTTCACAAATATGTCTATATATGCCCATGTTGCAAGTATCTGTACACAATTCCTGGAAGCTGAAAACATCCCAGTTCTTGCATGGCCAGCATACTCACCGGACATGTCACCCATTGAGCATGTTTGGGATGCTCTGGATCGGCGTATACGACAGCGTGTTCCAGTTCCTGCCAATATCCAGAAACTTCCGGATAGACCCCCCCGGACCCCCGGGACCCAATTTTTCAAATTGGTTGGCAATCGCAATATTTTTTAAAATAATGAAATAATTATGTTGTGCTTGAGGGCAAGTTTACATGCAATTCAGTTTAGATAAGTTTGGCGTACGAGGCATTTTCATCAACCATAAACATGACATCAGGATGTTTGCCCATCCTAATTGTTGGAAATAAAAGCATGATTGTTGTGAGTTTATTGAGTTTGGCATATGGGGCATTTTCGTTGATTAAAAAAAACAAGATGTCCCTGATAATGCAGGACGATTGGCGACCATAATATTTGGATGTAGTAGCATAATTGTGTCATTTATTCATAGTTTGGCATAGAGTACATTAGACATTGGCCAAAAAACAGAATATCCCAGCTAATATGGTGTGGCTGGCAACCTAACTTGTGTATCATAAGCATGAAAGCCTTTAGCATTGTCTGATGTAGACCACTCTAAATGATAATTATTGCACATCTTGATTTGCTTATGACTGCATAATGTATGCAGCATGATCTTCTACAGTGACCCAAAGCGGTCAAGTCCACCTCGACACAATGTTCCCCCCAGTGGGGCCGACTTCAGCATCCATGCTCTGACAGCCAAGGTCATTGGAACAAACCTGCTCTAACCCGATTGCTTTGCCTGGCCTGATGTGAAGACAGCGATATATGCTTGTCAAGTGGGATTACGGATGCTCACCCATGCAGAAAAGGCAGTTACTCCCAAGTGCACATCTCCAGCTTTGGCAGAGCGCTATCAGGCCAGACCATAAATGAATGTATATTACTTGTTGTCACCTTCTTGATTGTGTATGATAGCGTAAATCTAGACTATTTTTGGATGTTGTCACGTCGACAAAATTGTTTGAAACTTATAGTATACTTATCCGGCATGCATTACGAGACTTTCCGGAGGAGAGATAGCAGAGAGTTAGAGAGAGATGAAGTCAGAGGAATGCAGTGGTTGTGGAAAAGGTTAGAGCTCTTAACACACTACCCTCAAGACTATATTCTACGTCATTGTGTGGAATGCATTTTCAGCATGCCGTTGACATTTTTAGAGCACAATTTCAAAGTTCAAAGGGATGAACCACTTAGTGCTCAACATGTGCTTCTTTGTTGTTTCACCAGCCCACTGATGCTAGATATTTTTTGTGCACTTCTTCCCAAATAAAAAACAATGATGAGATTACTAATTGAGACGCAATTATATCCAAACAACTCAAGTAACATTGCACCAACTAAAGCTTTTCTTAGGAGTATAAACCACACTGCCTGAAGTGCAGGTCTTTATAAGAGATGGTCAACACTGCGAGTTCATCCATTGTTATCTTGTAGCACTATATTGATTTGTAGCTGTTGGGCTCTATTACCGATAAAGGACAGGGGCGGGTTGAATTGCATTGCAGTGTATAAGGAACCAGAGAAATCAAGTAATATTGACGGCTACAAGATCTTGTAATTAGAAGCATTTTTAAGATAATGATATGGAGACGGCATCTCTTTTATATATGCTCTGTTCCAAAAGCTAATGAGCTGCCTTACTGTAATACATACATTAGGCTGATAGCTACTTAGACAGCATTCTTAATTGAATCGCAACCACATGAGCAACACTATAAGAACGCAACTCCTATAAATAGCACCGCTCAATTGAAGCTCACGAGACTTGATTCACAATTCATGGCAATACTGCAAAATAATCCCAAAAAATATATAAAAAAATGCATGCACTACTCTAGGCATACTCTGCATAAGAATATATGGCACACAGGACAGAGTGCACTTTAGTATTTATTCATATTTTGAATTCGCTTTTATTTTTGTATTTTCAGTTTTTGTTTTAGTTCTAGTTATTTTGTTATGTGCTTTTGTCATTTTAATTCAATAGTCTTTTTTCAAACATTCTACTAACTATAAGTAACTTTGCAACTACATGTCAACTAGCAGTCATTAGAGTATTAGTAGACTGTCTGATTAATATCTGCTGACACTTTATTTTGATGCTCCCCAACAGACATTCTACTGACTAGAAGTAACTTTGCAAGTATGTCAACTTATTCTACTAACCCGAACCCCAACCTAACAGTAACTAAGACTCTAATAAGAGTTAGTTGACATGTAGTTGCAAAGTTACTCATAGTTAGTAGAATATCTAAAGTGGACTATCGAAATAAAGTGTAACCTTCATTTGGCAGACACATAGAACATTATCAATGTCTATTATTTAAATCAATTAAATGATTGTTAGGCTGCAACCAGGAAAACTTCCTATAAGACCCGTTAATGTACTCGTTACATCATAAGAAGAATGCCATCTACGCTAATATTAGTCTCTTTGTTTATCCCGAGGTTTACTGTAGTAAGCCGGTCGGATCCAGGCCGTATCCAGATCAGATGGTGGACATGCGCCTAGACACGACCACAATGCACCCCTGAAGTGTCAGCAGAGATTGCGTCAACTAGACTCTGCACTGTGAAGGCCTCATCGACATGACAGCCAGTGGCACTGATCCTCAACGAACCTGTCTTCGGCGTGATGACTCCGATATCCAACCAGATGGAATTGGATAAATATTCGGAATATTCCGATCCAATCTTACTTCTGACCTGTAATGTTTCCTGAACCATAATCATACCCTGTTCGTTTGTTGGCCAGAGGAGAAGGTTTATTTCTCCATTCTGTCACCTGATGGAGTTTTGGTTCCTTGCCACTGTCGCCTTTGGCTTTTGGCTTGCTTAGTTGGAGACACTAAATATTCAACAATATTACTGATCTGCCTGCATTGACACCATTGTATGAGAACTGAACTGAGCTGGACAATGTCATCACTGTTTCTCCAGAGCGGCTGTATAGATAAATTAACTAAGTTAATAACTTTTTTTTTCAACAGAAATGAACCATCACTGAATTTACTTAAGCTGGACTATGACACTATTTTCTTCTAGAGCTGCTGTACAGCCGAAACAAACTGTGTTGCATTATGTTCCTGTTATCACTGTAAAGCTGCTTTGAAACAATATGTATTGTAAAAAGCACTATATAAATAAAGGTGACGACTTATTTTATCTTTCTTTAATTTTGCAAAAACAATAGTTTAGTAGTTTTAGTTAACAAGAACAACACTAAGCACGTACATACTTATTGGGTAAATTTATTTATTTACATGAATGCTTTTCAGTATAATCAGCATTTCACATCGTTTTCCAGTATCTTGGATGGATTTCTTTACTGAGCTTGTCACAATGCATTATGTAGAATATGATAAAGCTTTAGACTTTGGCAAAAATGATTTATCTCAGAAGGCAACATCATTATTGCAGCAGCCTTGTTGTCTTATATACAAGGTGAATTTACTTTGTATGTGTAGATTTAATTGCTTGCTTTTTGCTAAATTGAAACCGGATTATCACCATTATGATTCATCCTCGGATGACCTATTGTTTGCCTTCTCAATATTCATTTTTTAAGGATATAACCTATGTAGATAATTATGCAATTATCGTCCGATTCATAAATACCCTTGTGGCAAAGAAGTGTGCACACTACTCACCTCTCCTGCCTACTCACATCTAAACAAAGCCATTGTTCGTTTGGATTTCTTTCACTCGCTGTCCATATCTATCTTTCTATCTGTCTAATATCCTCTCCCGTCTTTTCTCCCTTGTCTATCTCTCATTTTCTGTTGTAGAAAACACCAGAAGATTGATCTGCCTCATTGTTACTTACTGCATACGCTATATGAGCTCTCAAGCGTTCATGTATTGAGTTGCCTACTGGATGCATTATACATTCAGAACCAATATCGACTAGTTTGCTGCTGCCTTTCTAATCAAGCCTATAATAGAACTAATTATTTATCTTAACACCACCTAAAACAAGGTCAGCATGACAGTGTGAATAATTCAGAGGGTTACAATGAGCTTGTAGCTTGTGGATGTTATTGTGAAGCTCAAGAGACTTTTAAATGGTTTGACAGCTGTACTGTCCAATAATGCTTTGACCAAATTACAACTGTGAAGGACGGCTACTGAAGTGGACATGACAAGCCACATCAATGATAGATACAGGAAGTACTTTGCACCAACATACTCACAAACATACGCCATGTGTACATGTAGTCCAGAGATCTAAAATGCAGTCCCAGTATATAAAGAACAACTTTTAAGACATCCAGGAATTTTGTCATAATTAGCTCAGTCTCATGTCATTCAAAATGTTCAAACACAAAAGGAGCTGATAGACAGTGTGTTCATGCATAAAAGTTGTCTTCTGAAGCTATGCGATAGCTTTATGTTGAGAAAAGGTTTTCCTGTTTTATCTAGTATTATTTTTAAACTCGTGCACATTGAACAAAAAACAGCGGTTGACTTCATTAACGCCAAGTGCATTGCACCTTTGTGTGCCGTTTGAATATTTGAAAATGCATGATTTCAGAACTTCAGTGTAGGTATAGATTCTCAGTGAATGACAGTCTGTTCCTGTTGTATGGCTTGAGAAGACATGAAATGTATTGCAAGAGTCATACGCACTACTTTTATAGTGATATTTTGTCACTTAACAGTGTTTGTTTTGATTTTTTGAAAGAAGTCTCCTATATTCACCAAGGCTGCATTTATTTGATCAAAAATATTGCTATTTGATACTAATATTTGATATTACATTTGTAAAATGTAATGTATTCCTGTGATACAAAGCTGAGTTTTCATCATTACTCCAGTCTTCAGTGTCACATGATTCCAATATGCTGATTTGCTACTCAAGAAACATTTCTTATTGTTATCAATGTTGAAAACAGTAAAGCTTCTTTGTCATTTTTGTTTAAACAGACATTATTTCAGGATTCTTTGATGAATAGAATGCATAAAATACACAAATGCATAAAAATCCTCTGGTTAACTCATAGAAAACTTTGCCCTCTGAGTTAACCAGTCTACCCCAAATCAAGCTGGTTTACTGAGCATTTCTCGCACTCTTTTTCTCAGCAGATGTGACGGCACTTCTCAGTATGCAATCAATCATCAGGGCCGGCCACTAGATTAGGACTGGACTCACTGTGTGCATGTGCTCTTTGAGCTGTAGAGGGTGAACCGACTTCCTAGAGATTCACGATGTGATAAGGCAGCAGTTCAAAGGACAGAGCCGTTGTACCACCAGAACGAAGTCAAAGACAGGAAATAAGGACCAGAGGGACATATTCTCATATTCATGCAGCCTTTTAGCCTTTAATGATTGAATTTACACATTTGGTGGGGTTTGCAGATTGCTTTGAAGCATGTGTCTTTTTTTGCAAATACAGCGAATGGCAGAAACTACCTAAAGGCAAAGTGTTTTCCTACTTTTTTTCTTCTGGTATTATTTTGTTTTATTTTTTTCCTACACCTACCCATAAACCTACCCATAACCATTTATTAAAACTATGTACTGTTATAAATAAAAAGCACAACAGACAGACAAGTGTAATCACAATCATTTATTTATTGCGAACATGTCAAAAGCGGTACCAAAAGTAGTTCAAATGACGATGTGTTGCAGTCGCAGTCCTCTCTGGCAGTATATAATTGTTTTGTATGAGGTATAAACTGATGAAAATATTAATCTGGCTTTTTTCCCCATTTCAGTCAGTCGCTGAATAGGAGAAAACACCTTTTTTGTCTCACGGCAAACAAACTATGAGTTTGCAGCAGAAGTCACAAATAGAGCAAAATGTTATTTTATATTAAGTAAATTAGTAAACTGCATTTAATAAATGCGACTGAAAACACTTATTGATATGACAATTAAATACAATAGATTCAAAACATTAATGCCACGATTTTTATATTCATACATGGGAATTCGTACACGTTCTCACTTGGATACGTCAATATTGTATGTTTTATTGCTGTCAATATGTCAGTATTGTACGTTTTAGTGTGTATAAAAACGTAAGTAAATGTACGTTTGGTAGAACCACACTTTACATAAAAATACGTATTTTCATGAGATCACGTTGGTCACTATTGATCATCAATACATATTTTAATGCAATTCTTGGCATAAATGTGTAAAAGCACTTGCATTTTTAACCTTAATGAATTTATGCAACATCTCAAGGACAATCAAAATATTTAATAAATAATTAGTATATATAATTAATTAACACTTTATTTTCGATAGTCCAATTTAGACATTCTACAAATGAATTAACTTTTCAACTACATATCAACTAGAAGTCATACAGTATTAGTAGACTGTGTGCTTATCTTCTAACTTTGCAACTACATTTCAACTTATTCTACTAACCCTAACCTAACGGTCTACCAATACTCTAATGAGAGTTAGTGGTAGAGTTACTTAAAGTTCGTAGAATGTCTAAAGTGGACTATCGAAAATCATATTAATCAAAATTAACTCCTCCTACCAGTAAACAAAAGAAAATATGAATGAGCACAGCTCAATTATGACACTACGAGGCATTTGCATATTTGACTAGGGATTAAATTATATGTTATGTTACTTCCAAAGGTTAGATTCAGTAAGCTTGTATTTAATCAGACTGTTTTGCAGTATTTCTTATGAAGAGTAATGTTTTTACCACTTTGAATTCTTCTTATAAACTTATTTTATGTCTTGGAAAGTTGCTCCCGACACCCACTTATTCGAAATTGGGAGCCAAGTCTTGCGACGTTGGCCGCCTTGTGTTTATTTACATCTTCACGTATTTACTTCTAGCAACATGTTTCCACAATACATAGCCTCTTTTGGTGGAACTGTTTTTCACACTTTTCTTTTGCATTCATTTCTCTGCAGTCGTTCTGGACTCACATTAATAATCAGCCATGCATAGATGTGACACAATCAAACATAAAAACAAAGACATGTTCCTCATCCATCTTAATGGCTTCTGCAAAATTAATTCGTCATCTGCTGCATTCGGTGAAGGCAGGTGTGCCAGAGCTGTGATAAGTAAATAACTGCATAAAAGAGCGAATTTCTGTACTTCGAATACCAATCACGGCTATTATGTATAGAACAATCGCTTAATCATTCCTCATATTTTTGTGTTACGCTCTGTCAGAGGCATTTTCCCATGAAGGCTACTGTAAAAACTCTTTGGTTTTATTCTCTAAGGGATTTGATTGAACTTTCCACACTGCCTGGATGGCGAAATCTTAAATGCAATATTTCACACTATGTCCATGGTGTTAAAGTGAACATGCAACATTATATATATATATATATATATATACACACACACACACACACACACACACAGATCAGGCATAACATTATGACCACCTTCCTAATACTATGTTGGTCCAACTTTTGCTGCCAAAACAGCCCTGACCCGTCGAGGCATGGACTCCACTAGACCCCTGAAGGTGTGCTTTGGTATCTGGCACCAAGATGTTAGCAGCAGATCCTTTAAGTCCACTAAGTAAGAGGTGGGGCCTCCATGAATCGGACTTGTTTGTTCAGCACATCCCACGGATGCTCGATTGGACTGAGATCTGGGGAATTTGGAGGCCAAGTCAACACCTCAAACTTCTTGTTGTGCTCCTCAAACCATTCCTGAACCATTTTTGCTTTGTGGCAGGGCGCATTATCCTGCTGAAAGAGGCCACAGCCACCAGGGAATACCGTTTCCATGAAAGGGTGAACATGGTCTGCAACAATGCTAATGTAGGTGGTATGTGTCATAGTAACATCCACATGGATGGCAGGACCCAAGGTTTCCCAGCAGAACATTGCCGAAAGCATCACACTGCCTCCGCCGGCTTGCCTTCTTCCCATAGTGCATCCTGGTGCCATGTGTTCTCCAGGTAAGCCACACACACGCACCTGGCCATCCACGTGATGTAAAAGAAAACATGATTCATCAGACCAGGCCACCTTCTTCCGTTGCTCCGTGGTCCAGTTCTGATGCTCACGTGCCCACTGTTGGCGCTTTCGGCAGTGGACAGGGGTCAGCATAGGCACCCTGACTGGTCTGCAGCTATGCAGCCCCATACACAACAAACTGTGGTGCACTGTGTATTTTGACACCTTTCTGTCAGAACCAGCATTCATTTCTTGAGCAATTTGAGTTACAGTAGCTCGTCTGTTTGATCGGACCACACAAGCCAGCCTTCGCTCCCCACGTGCATCAATGAGCCTTGGCCGCCCATGACCCTGTCGCCGGTTCACCACTGCTCCTTCCTTGGACCACTTTTTATAGATACTGACCACTGCAGACCGGGAACAAGAGCTGCAGTTTTGGAGATGCTCTGACCCAGTTGTCTAGCCATCACAATTTGGCCCTTGTCAAACTCGCTCAAATCCTTACGCTTGCCCATTTTTCCTGCTTCTAACACATCAACTTTGAGGACAAAATGTTCACTTGCTGCCTAATATATCCCACCCACTAACAGGTGCCGTGATGAAGAGATAATCAGTGTTATTCACTTCACCTGTCAGTGGTCATAATGTTATGCCTGATCGGTATATACCCGATTCCAAAAAAGTTGGGACACTGTACAAATTGTGAATAAAAACAGAATGCAATGATGTGGAAGTTTCAAATTTCAATATTTTATTCAGAATACAACATAGATGACATATCAAATGTTTAAACTGAGAAAATGTATCATTTTAAGGGAAAAATAAGTTGATTTTAAATTTCATGGCATCAACACATCTCAAAAAAGTTGTGACAAGCCCATGTTTACCACTGTGTGGCATCCCCTCTTCTTTTTATAACAGTCTGCAAACGTCTGGGGACTGAGGAGACAAGTTGCTCAAGTTTAGGAATAGGAATGTTGTCCCATTCTTGTCTAATACAGGCTTCTAGTTGCTCAACTGTCTTAGGTCTTCTTTGTCGCATCTTCCTCTTTATGATGCGCCAAATGTTTTCTATGGGTGAAAGATCTGGACTGCAGGCTGGCCATTTCAGTACCCGGATCCTTCTTCTACGCAGCCATGATGTTGTAATTGATGCAGTATGTGGTCTGGCATTGTCATGTTGGAAAATGCAAGGTCTTCCCTGAAAGAGACGACGTCTGGATGGGAGCATATGTTGTTCTAGAACTTGGATATACCTTTCAGCATTGATGGTGCCTTTCCAGATGTGTAAGCTGACCATGCCACACGCACTCATGCAACCCCATACCATCAGAGATGCAGGCTTCTGAACTGAGCGCTGATAACAACTTGGGTTGTCCTTGTTCTCTTTAGTCCGGATGACATGGCGTCCCAGTTTTCCAAAAAGAACTTCAAATTTTGATTCGTCTGACCACAGAACAGTTTTCCACTTTGCCACAGTCCATTTTAAATGAGCCTTGGCCCAGAGAAAACGCCTGCGCTTCTGGATCATGTTTAGATATGGCTTCTTTTTTGACCTATAGAGTTTTAGCCGGCAACGGCGAATGGCACGGTGGATTGTGTTCACCGACAATGTTTTCTGGAAGTATTCCTGAGCCCATGTTGTGATTTCCATTACAGTAGCATTCCTGTATGTGATGCAGTGCCGTCTAAGGGCCCGAAGATCACGGGCATCCAGTATGGTTTTCCGGCCTTGACCCTTACGCACAGAGATTGTTCCAGATTCTCTGAATCTTTGGATGATATTATGCACTGTAGATGATGATAACTTCAAACTCTTTGCAATTTTTCTCTGAGAAACTCCTTTCTGATATTGCTCCACTATTTTTCGCTGCAGCATTGGGGGAATTGGTGATCCTCTGCCCATCTTGACTTCTGAGAGACACTGCCACTCTGAGAGGCTCTTTTTATACCCAATCATGTTGCCAATTGACCTAATAAGTTGCAAATTGGTCTTCCAGCTGTTCCTTATATGTACATTTAACTTTTCCGGCCTCTTATTACTACCTGTCCCCTTTTTTGGAATGTGTAGCTCTCATGAAATCCAAAATGAGCCAATATTTGGCATGACATTTCAAAATGTCTCACTTTCAACATTTGATATGTTATCTATATTCTATTGTGAATAAAATATAAGTTTATGAGATTTGTAAATTATTGCATTCCTTTTTTATTCACAATTTGTACAGTGTCCCAACTTTTTATACATACACATATAACTTTTTATATACATACATACATAGATACATCAAATGGCTCTTGTGTGTCTTGTGAATGATTGCAACATCATACATTTATTTTTATTTAAATGATAGTAAAATGCAAGTATACAAATATTTGTATTATAAAAATATAATATTTGCACAAAGCTGTGCACGTATAAGTAGGCTACTGTTACCTTTTGGATCCTCAATGCATTTATATTGCATGTTTCAACTTATATCAAAATGTACAAAAATTTAAAATACATTTAAACATTATGCATGCATGTATTGTGATGTTCTGTTCTTCATAGCACTAATTTTGCCTATTACTGCAAACTGCAGTTATAATTGTCAGACCTCTTTTTTAGCTGCCACATGACTGACCTCATATTGGCATAACCTGTGAACTGCAGAGTTAATGGTGTCTTTTACTACTATTGCGCTCTTGAGAAAGGCACTTGTCCCTTATCCCTTGAGTTCCACAATGGGTAGGTGGACAAAACAGCAGAAATATCACTCAAGAACAGCTTCAATTGTAAAGTTCCAAATGCAGCAGTGCATGTGAACTACAGTAGATTGATTGCCAGTTATCTTGATGTTACAGCCTAGAAGTGCAGTTAGAATACTGTCTAACACTCGATGGCTGCTCTGTCAAGTCCTCGTCGTCAGTTAGGAACCTGGGTGTGCTCTTTGATACCAATCTCTCATTTGAAAGCCACGTTTCTAGCATCTGTAAAACTGCATTCTACCATCTTAAAAATATATCTAAATTACGGCACATGCTTTCAATGCAAAATGCTGAACAGTTAGTTCATGCGTTCATGACCTCAAGGCTAGATTATTGTAATGCTCTACTGGGTGGTTGCCCTGCTCGCTTAATAAATAAACTGCAGCTTGTCCAAAATGCAGCAGCTCTTACTAGAACCAGGAAGTATGACCATATTAGCCCGGTTCTGGCGACACTGCATTGGCTCCCTATTAAACATCGTATACATTTTAAAATCTTGCTGATTACTTACAAAGCACTAAATGGTTTAGCTCCCCAGTACTTGAGCGAGCTCTTAACGCATTATACTCCATCACGTCTATTGCGGTCTCAAAATTCTGGCCAGCTGATAATACGTAGAATATCAAAATCAACTGCAGGCGGTCGATCCTTTTCCTATTTAGCACCTAAACTCTGGAACAGTCTTCCTAGCATTGTTCGGGAAGCAGACACACTCTGTCAGTTTAAATCTAGACTAAAAACACATCTCTTTACTATGGCATACACATAAAACATTTTTAATTTATATTATTCAAATCAGTTAAATGATTGTTTTAGGCTGCATTAACTAGGTCAGCCGGAACCGGGAACACTTCCCATAACACCTGATGTACTTGTTACATCATAAGAAGAATGGCATCTACGCTAATGTTAGTCTCTCTGTTTATCCCGAGGTTTACTGCAGTTGGCCGGATCCGGGCCGTATCCAGACCAGATGGTGGACCTTAGCCTGGACATGACGAACGCATCCCTGAAGTGTCTGTAGAGACCGTGTCAATTAAACTCCCCCCTGTAAATGCTGCATTGACACGACATCCTCATTAAACCCGTCCCCGGCGTGACGACTCCAATCTTTCGAATAATCCTACGAATATCTATTGATCTAATATGACTTCTGACCTGTAATGTTGCCAGAATCATAATCATACACTATTTGTTCGTCGGCCAGAGGAGAACTGGCATCCCGACTGAGCCTGGTTTCTCCCAAGGTTTTTTTCTCCATTCTGGCCCTGAAGGAGTTTTGGTTCCTTGCCACCGTCGCCTTTGGCTTTTGGCTTGCTCAGTTGGGGACACTTAAATTCCAACTATATTACTGATCTGCCCACATTGACACTATATGATAATTGAAATGAGCTGGATGACATCACCGTTTTCACCAGAGTGGCTCTACAGCCGAATCAAATTCTGTTGCATTATTTTCCTGTTACCACTGTGAAGCTGCTTTGAAACAATTGCCATTGTAAAAAGCGCTATATAAATAAAGGTGATTTGATTTGATTTTGATTTAGAAGTGGTCAATCACCAATCCTTTAATATGCAAGTTTTCAAAGCACAATGGAGGTGACAAACCAAGTTCTAAAGAGGCCAAATGGGGACCCGAACTGCAGGTGCATTGGTCATGAAAATGGAAAATTATGTGTCAGCATAAAGGCTGAAGTAAATGGCAGCACCGGCATTAGGAATGTGCTTGCATCCAAGGCCAAAACCAGTGAAAACTGATGCACCCAACCATGTCTGTGAGAATAAAAAGGTTTGGAAATAACCAGATGTAACGAGACTATAAGTCTCGCCCCGTAGGGGAGAATTGAACTGCTACCCTGGAAGGCTTAAAAGTGGAAGGATCTTGGTCCCCACTCCAGCGCTTTGAGTCTCAGTATGTACGTTATGTGTATATGTTTTACCTTACACTATTGTATGAAATATTACAGGAATGGATAGTGTGGGCTTCAGGTGAGTATGTCAGTACGGTGGCTTCTGAACTGCATGTGATGAAAAGTAGACTCAAATTCACATCCCCACCCACCTAATCCTAATAGTGCAAGTGAGACGCCCCTACCCCAAGGTAAGTTCCAAAAATAACTGTCAAATGTCTTAATTTTAACAATTAATAATTTATTTTCTTCTCTTAGGAAACTGTATTTCTCCTGAAAGGATCTCTTTCAATAGGATAAAATAACAAAAATAAAAAAACTGTTCTCTGAGACTTCTGGTTTTCTTGGTAAACCTTCAAATGTTTAACACTTTCAAAAAAAAAAAACTCTTGTAACACCTCAGATATGATTTCCCCAAAATTAATTTCAATATTAAGACAAACTGATTTACAAACAACACTGGATATTTCAAACCCTGACTTATGTTGATGATTCTTATAGTTCAAACCAAATGACTCAGTTCAAATGACTCAGTTCAAATGACTCAGTTCAAATAACTCCCTCCAATTCACTCAAACAATTCTTATGAATCAATTTATGATTCAATTTCCAATTGACTCAGTCCTCACACAAAGTTCAAATTGACAATTGAAACCCTCAAGTTCATTCAAACACTCAGTTCGGTTCACTCTATATCAGTAAAATGTCCGTGTGTGTGTGTGTGTGTATCGAACTGTTGTACCAGTCTGTGGCAACGACAACTTTGATGTGATGACTTGTGATGACTTATGATGACAAGATAAACAGCTGAGACAGGACAGTGAGATGTCATAAAGATCATCGTTCAGTTCACAGACGCATTCTCGCGCACTAATAAGTGCACTTAAGAGATTTGCAGGTAGAAATCAATGTCTCTCGCTCCGACACAGTTCATGGATGACTCAGAAGCAGTAGGACTCTCAAAAAATATGCGTACAGTCAGAATAGCGCCAAAAACAAGTGTTCTGAATGAAACTCACGGCCCCAGCAACTCTCTCTCTCTTGCTCTCAGCCAGTCTCCAACACCGTTCACCGTCCGATGACGCAATTGACCGAACTTCTGCTTTAACTATGTCTCGAGTTTCACACAATAATGTTAGTGCACTAAACTCGCGAAACTTAAGCTGACCGTGCACCAGCGTCTTATACTACAGATCCAGCAAAAAAATGTCGACTTCTTGTACAGTGATCATGGCGTGTCTGCCACGCAACACCTCTCGCTCTTTTTCCTCCCAGACGTCCTTGCATCTCCCGCTGACACGGTGGAGGCAGAGAAAACCCATCAAAATAAAAGTCCCATAGAGAAAAATACCTCCGTTACACAGAGAAAAACAAATCAACTACATTTCGTCATGATAATAACGCAAACGCATGCATTGCATTTCCTTTGCATATCAAGCATTTAGCATGATGTGCTTTAGTGTATTAAAGCGCTAGTTCACCCAAAAATGAAAATTATGTCATTAATTACTCACCCTCATGTCGTTCCAAACCCGTAAGACCTTCATTCATCTTCAGAACACAAATTAAGATATTTTTGATGAAATCCGAGAGCTTTCTGACCCCCGTAGACTGCAACACTATGACCACTTTCAAGGCCCAGAAAGGTAGTAAAGACATCGTTAAAATAGTCCATGTGACTGCAGTGGTTCAACCTTAATGTTATGAAGCGATGATAATACTTTTTGTGCACTGAACGCATCTTTCCGTGCTCACAGCCAAAGGAGTGTCCTTTGAAAGGCTCATGCGCTCAAATGTGCACGAGATGGAGCGGAACATGTAAAATGAAGTATACCCGGGCCTTTAGATCCCCCCACTTAAGAGATTTCTGGTCTCGCAACTGTCTTCATGAAATGAAGTCTAATCTGACGTGTCATTTTTCACCCTATATCCTAAATTGGGTTTATGCTTGGAGAAATCAAAGGAATGCTAAAACAAACGATGTGTGTTTTCCAGCAGATAAGCATAATGATGTGTGCAGCCATGTTGTGAGAGTTATTAAGTTCGATGATTGCATGTCAGCATCATCACGAGTCAAATGCTCTGCAAGTCAAATGTCTTGCACTTCTTCCCCAGTCACCATCTGAACATCACTGAAGCATTACGGGTAATTCTGAAGCCCAGAGTGCAAAGTAGATTTCCTCCTCCTTCATCCTTCAAAGAACTGGAGGCTTTTCTTCTTGAAGAATGGCGCAATATTCCACGACCACACACACACACACACACACACACACACACACACATACTTTAGGACTCGTATGGCAGCACTCCAGGACTGAAGCTGTTCCAATTGCAAGCGGTGGTATGTATGTGTGTGTGTGTGTGTGTGTGTGTGTGTGTCTATATATATGGCGTCCTTAAGGAGGATTGACACGGTTTCATGTTGACTTTCTTTTCCCATTCAATATTGCTGAAAAAGAGGCACTCCATCAAAGCTCATAACAAACAAAAGGACAACATATTCAGGGACCTTGTTGGAAAGGGATGTATGTGTGTCCACAGAGACCGAAAAATCCTCCGCAACTCAAAATTCTTGTGTCTCAAGACCGAGATTGAATCTGAGAATGTAATGTAGGGAAGCGCACCATATGGAGAGTGCTTGTGTGGTTCCTGATTAGTTCCACATAATTGATCATTGGTTTCAGAGGGACTTATCACCACCCAGACGCCCGTGTCATCTGTACTGGAGGCGAATGGGGTTTGTCATGCAAGCCAGTGCAGAGCTGAGATAAAGAAAATTCTGTCCTATGAATAGTGGGTGCTTCAGCAGCACACGGTTTACAGCAACATTGAATTTTTCCGCAGTGGCTCAGGGTATTAAAATATGCCCTGTTGAGCTTGGTTAAACTAGATGTACGAGATTGGGAGCCTGCGTGAACGGAAAGTCTTTGCCAGACTGGTGGAGCCCAATTTTCTGCTATTGGCAAGGCTGCTTAAACCACTGAGTCATTGACAGCTGACTGCTGGGTCAAATGCTCATGGTCCCTCTTTAGCAAGTAGATACAAGTAGGAAACTTTTACAGATATAGAGTGAAATTTCCAGTTCTACTTGACAGAACAGCTGTGCTTTAGTTCAGGGGGGCAGCATATGAGTTGAATTTTAAATAGTATACAAATAGTGTACACAACCACATTATAATGATAAAAATCCACCCAGTGCTTTTTTTTTTTTTAAATGCCCATAAATCATAAGCTTTGTCTCAGCACAAGTCGTTCACAGATTCTGGGCAAAGTGACGTCACTTTGCTCAGGCCCCTCCCACAACTGTTGACGGACACTGCCGTTTCAGCATAGACCCGCCCCGAGTGAACTGTACACAGTCAGCCATTGTTTCGACGCCGGAGCAGATGTAGACAAGAATGTCTCCTAAGCAATTGAGTTGTTTTGTTGTTGGATGTAAGAATGAACATACCAGTCATCTTTTACTCCTGACATCTGAGCCGCTGAAGACGCAGTGGATTACTTTTGTTGTTGAAGGTAATGTGCCCCAAAATATACCTAAATTAGTTTATGTCTGAGCAAATCATTTCACTCCAGACTGCTTTGTGAACGAGGGGCAATGCAAGGCAGGTTTTGCTAAAAAGTTGTTACTCAAGGATGGATCTATACCAACTGTTCGTGATCCAGCTTATAGTCTCCAGAGTGATACTGGTCACGGCATTAATGAAAGGAAGAGCGTGCACTTTATTACACTTCATCGGAGTTGTTTTACGGATAAACAGTTTACCAGTTTATTAAGCACCCCCGAAAAGGCATAAGATCTGTATATATTTGTTTACTGTTAGTTGTATAGCACTCTATACGTCCCTGTATCTAGAGTGCCCTGGGTTCGTTAAGATTTACTGCTAGTCTTTCTCAAGGAAACTGAATAAAACAGTAAACTCACAAAATGTCAACTTAAACAGGAAAAAAGGAATAAAGACTCATGTTCAAAATACGTGTCCCTTTTACTTGAAATGCACTAAATATGTGCAAAATGACCCTTCAAACAGGGTTTAAATCATAGTGAATAACTTTACTCATGTTACTCAAACAATTGGTTGTGTATATTCAACACTTTCACATCACTTTACATTTCAATCAGTTATCAAACTTCACTGGGCCCAGACTCTTGGAAATGTATACTCAAAGATAGTCCCGCAAGAAATAAATAAATGCAATATGGTGCAGGCCTTAACGACGCTCGTGTGCGTTGGGGCAGAAAAAATAATATTGCCGCTTCACTCTTAATAGAGCCAACAATAATGGAAACGATTACTCACGATTGTCACGCTCGCATCACAGTCCAACCAACCACGGATCCACGAAAAGAGTAAGAGGAAGGAAAAAGATTGTGCTGCGCCAGGTAAACATCAACCTCGCCATGCGGTCCCGATCGGGGTATCCAGTGATGCCAGGGGAACTTTCAGGAATTCCTGGATACCTGAAGCGATACCTGGGTATCGAATCCAACACAGCTGGAGGAGCTCAGTCTCCGGTTAATCTAAGTCACTCGTGATAACAAGTGCGCCACAGACGGTCCCAAGTATGTACCACATAAACACATAGACGATGAACTAATGGGGAGTTTAATACATTAACTTCTGTATGAAATTACATAAACTCACTCTCTTAGTTTACGCAATATATCACTGCATTTTAACTGCGTCACACTCTGTGTCGTCGTTTATTTCTCTCCGCTATTCACTCTTCTTCGTCCCCTCTTCCCTTGCTCTCTCCTCCCGCCCCCTCTGACCAATCACATCGCTCTCCAAACCAAACTGACATATGACATACCCAATCAGGGCCTGGATAAACTTTATACACTTTTAACAATATAAAGAATGTTTTCAAAACACGTGAGGAGTACACATATACAATATATATCAAGTATATAAACACAGAAACAATATAAAGGTAATTCTTGATGAAAAATAAAATAAATAATATATTGATATATTTTTTTCCAACAGGGCTACAGTTGTAAGGAGTGTTTTTGTGTAGTTCGCTGTGTATGTTGATGAAAATGCAAGGGAGAGAGAGTGTTTATGGATAAGACTTTAATGCGCACTGTTTTATTCAGCTCTTACATTGATTTTGTGGCGTAAAACAGATGCTTCATCTTTTGTGTGAAGTACAATAAACTTCATAAAACTCATCAGTAAAGTTTTGGCCATCATTCAGACGGGGTCTTCTACAACAGGCTTGTACTAATAGTGGATAAAAGCAAGATGAAAGATTAGTTATAACCGTAATTAAACAAAACTATGGTCTATCTCCATACAGCATTTATTCTCTGGCTCTGTAGGCATTGTTGTCCGACTCAGGTTCGAACTGAACACCGCTACTGAGAGTTTATGTTCTGACATTTTCATTCTGTGAGATGAGATTGTCCTGACGGAGCATGAGCTCTTGAACCTCCGCCCTCTTCTTGAAAGGGGGCAGGAGGCACCAACTCATTTGCATTTAAAGGATACACACAAAAACGGCGGGTTTTTGCTCGCCCTCTAAAAGTGGCAATTTTAACATGCTATAAAAAATTATATGTGGGGTATTTTGAGCTAAAACTTCACATACACACTCTGGGGACATCAGAGACTTATTTTACATCTTGTAAAAAGGGGCATAATAGGTGCCCTTTAAAGACATCGTTCAACCAAAAACAAAAATAGTCATATTTACAGCAATCACCCCTGTTGTTTATTTTGACTGAAACTCTGAAATATTGCACCAGGTTTGACATCATATATGTCAATTTCTGAATGTTCTTTGAATGTTCAAAATGTCAAGTTTTTAAAAAACTTTTTTTCTTGGTTATCCGGATGTTAAGGGAACATTCCATTTTATCATTTTGCAGTTTCTTTTGAATGTTCTTTGAACATTCTGAAACAAGCAGTAACATTTAAAAGCGTTAAACATCCAACTAAAACATTCCATGAATTATGTATAATTAATGTTTTTGTGCTAACGTTTTGAGAACATTATTAAAGACAAGATCACTTTGAACTATAACTTCTGTTACTACTTGAAGAACGTCTGTTCTTAAACGTTTGAGAGAAACTTAGCAGAAAGTTCTAAGAACTTTCCCTGTTAGCTGGGTCACTATGAAATGTCATTGTATGCAAATTGGTATGAAGATTCTTGAAAACTTCTCGTTTTGTGTTCCACAGATAACATAATAGCCAAAGGTTTGGAATTATGTAATGGCGAGTAAATAAAGACTTAATTGGAATTGGATGTACTGTTTCTTTAAGAGACTCAAACAAACTGTATCAAAAGTGTTATCAAAGCACATTTGATCCATATTAATACATAGAGCCATTATTTTAGTTTCATTTCACGACTGTCGCATTTCCAATTAAAAATGAGAGCACCAAAATAACAGCAACTTTCAGAGCTCATAAATCTTTAAACACTTTTGAGAACTGTTTAATTCGGATTGTAAGCTCAGATGAGAGACCTTTAACACTCATGATTTTAATAAAACTCCAAATGGCTGGCTGTGCTTCCTAATTTTACTCATGCATTGTTGTTACTGTTCATTTCTTTGATTGAGTAAACGGAGGGCCTTGTTGACTTGAATATTGGTGGCTTGTAAAAGCGTCTTGAGTAATGCACTATGACAAAGTATTGATCATGACACAAATAGGCTGAGGTATGTTTGTCTCTTCAGCGGAGGCAGTGCTGGCTATGGGACAAGCTGTCAACAGATTCCATCACTCAAGTGTCGGTTTGACAGTTTTCTGGCATTATGATCTAACACAGATCAGATGGCTTTAATGAATATGACATGTAGAAACACTACACTACAAAACAAGGGAAAGTTTTTTGACATTTCGGTGATGCATGCTGTAATGTTGACGTATTGCAACAGGTTTCTCAACTATTTTGTTGTACAAATCTCCCAATCATCCCTTCAAATAAAAAGTAAAAATTCCTAACTGTAAAAAAAAAAAAAAAAAAAAAAAAAGTTGCTTCCTTGAATTTTTAACTTAGCTGTTAAACTCTAAAAAAGAATTACATCTTGAATAATGTTAAAAAAAAAAAAGTTTAAACTTATTTTGATGAGTTAAAGTTATGTAAAAACATATGTTGTCATGACTTATTGATCATATAATTTATTTACAGTGCTCACTTAAATAAAATATTTTTTTTATATATATTTCAGTGGTATTTTAATATTATTTATGTACTACTAAATATTACTACTATGTATTATATTATTTATTTATATTTTCATATTCATATTCATATATTTAAGTTCATCTAATATTTATATTTAGTTTCAGCTTTATTTTAATTTGAAGAAAAAAAGTTTGATCATTCTTAATTTATATTATATTATATTATATTGAAGTTAATAAACAAATATACCAAATTAATGAAAAGTGCAGCACTTAAACCATGAGTAATGTCATTTCTAATGCATAACACAGTTTGTTTTGTGTCATGTACAAGTGAGATACACTCCACTATAACTTTGTTGCATAATTCACTATATTTACACTATAAGTGGACAAAAGCATCAGTTCAAGTGCGATCCATGCAGACTGTCGATAGCTTCAGGAAGAAGGATGATATGTTGACCGTTGGGCATCTCGCAAGCACCAGAAAATTATGCCGCGATAATTGGGTAAGTCAGTTGAATTACTCATGACAAATCAGGATCAGCCACAGTTCACACAGCCCAGCAATAGCACACTTCAGGATGATTACCAGATCATATGTGAGACGCTGACCAATCAAACACTTCAGAAAGCATCCTGCAGGTGTCAGATCCACATTTGGTCATGGAATGGGGAATGGGGTTGCTTGTATCAACAAAAAAGCTATAAAAAAGCAGGTCTTTCAGGGATGTAGGACAGAAAACTCAGCAACTTTCGGGATATTAAATGATGTTTTATTAACAAAGTTCGGGAGGAACACGTTCAAATGATCTATCCAATCATCATGTCATTCCATCCAGCTGTCAGCAATCAGTAATCAACATGTCTACCCAATCAGCACAAGTGGAGGATTATATAAATACCCAGTCAACTCACCAATGTTCCTCGACAGTTTTTCAGCATCCCTCCTCCACCCCGTCTTCCTCACACTCACCTGGTTACTTTCCTAACCAGATATACGGGGGGAGTACTCCGTGTTCAGGCCAAATACCGAGCTCGGAGCCCTCTCCTCGGACAGCACGCCAGATACGCATACTATTACGCATACTATTTACTATCTGATTATTTGTAAGTGTGAACTCGTGAAATGGGCAAGGTTCCTAAATAAACAAAGGCACCCCTTAATAACAGCTAATATCATGGTGTGTTTGGTAGTTAGGATTGTGTAAGATCTATTCTAAAGCTAGGGTAGGCAATTTCAGGGAGGCTAGCAATAGCAAGCTAGTTTTGAAAGCATAAGATCCCACTCTTCCTTCAGAGCGTCCCCAAAGCCACGCCTCCTTCAAAACACATGAACGCACACAGCAAGAGCAGAGTCTGCAAAGCGTCACAAAGTGTCTCAAAGCACATAACATTACAATAACAACGAACGTAAACAACTTACAGAGCTCAGACTTGTACCACCTGACTGCTGCAGATTCATTTCAGGTAAACAGGTAATCAAGAAATGGCAGCATTTATTGACAGCACAAGCTCCATCACCATTAATACACTGGGTCTATCATTTCCTTTCTAATAGACTGCAGGCGGTAAGGGTTGATAATTCAGTGTCGCCCACCATTGTTCTCAACGCCGGTGCCCCACAAGGGTGTGTACTTAATTCATTTCTCTATGCTTTCTATACAAATGATTGCCGGAGTCCATTTACCACTACCTATTATTTTAAATATGTGGATGATACAGCTATTCTTGCACTATTCAATAAAAAGGACGACTCCTTTTCACCTGAAAATGAACTGTATCCTTTTTTGTATATGGTGTGATGATAATTTTCTCCAAAAACTAAAGAACTGCTTTTTTTTTTTTAACTCCTCCGCAGATCCATCCTTATTAGAATCCAAGGAGAGAAGTACTTTGGATACCTTGGCATTACACTGGATAAAGATCTTAACTTCACTCAGCATACTTTAGGCATTTATAAGCGTTGTCAACAGAGACTGACAGTTATCTGGAAATTAAAACACTTGTCTGTCCAACCTCATCTTCTTCTGTATCTTAGCATTATTGAACCAGTTCTTCTGTATGGTGCCATGTTTTTTTTGTTTTTTTTCTCCATATGCTTTCAGTCACTAATAAGAACAAACGGTAACACTTTAGTTTAGGGTCCAATTCTCACTATTAACTAGTTGCTTATTAGCATGTATATTACTAGGATATTGGCTGTTTATTAGTACTTATAAAGCACATATTGATGCCTTATTTTGCATGACCATATTCTACATCCAACCTGGTCTCATTGGAAAAACATACCTGTGGCAACATTTTTGCAAAACGCAAAATACGTACCAATACATACGTGAAATGAACACTAGAGGCAGTAAAACAGCAAGCACTTTTATCATTTTCATACACATTTATGATTACAGGGGCAAATTATGGATCAATGACTTGTTTTCACGCGACTCCTTGCACAATATTATGTTATGACCTCAATTTTTTTTTTTTTACCATAGAGCATGACTTGTAAACGAATACATTTTGGAGTTTGACTCACTTAACCAGCTCCATATGTTCGGCTTTTCTGACACTCCAAGCTTGGTATGCTTGGTAGCTCAGCTGGTACAGCATTGTACTTGCAATGCTGAGAGCTGGGTACGAATCCCGTGAAAGACGGGTCACGATAAAAGAGCTCAAAGACGAGAGTTGAAAACACAAGCTAAAATGGCATGGTTATGATTGCATTTCTGTCACATTTGCTTTTGTTAACACTATCGTGTAGGTTTAGGGCCAGATTTACTAACAGCTTGCGCCAGCACAAACCCTCTTTTGGCGTTAAAAAACTACTGTCAGGATTTACTAAAGACACAGTGATACATTAGCACTGAAAAGGCATGGACAGGGTTATTTTTGTGGCTGACTTTATTGCATATGCATTTGTAGGAGTTTCCCTTTCAGACGCAAAATTTATGTGAGGAGAGTATTTAAATTAATCATGAAAGGTGATTTACTAAGGTTTGTGCTCATCAGTTTATTGGTGTTTGCGCCATTATTTACCACACAAAAAAGCATGTCTTAAACCAGACGCTAACGGGTAGATTGCGTTGGTCATTATGGAAATGATCCGGCTGCGTCTGTGTTCTTTAATTTGCGCGTCGTCAGTAGATCACGTGCAGAACTGTCCATTCCCATCGGCGCTTTTATGGAATTGCGCCCTCACGCTAATTTGCGCTGTTTAGTAAATCTGGCCCATATGGTTTAGTGTACGTTACTTAACATGGAGCATTAAGCTTTTAGCGCCACTCACCGGACATTTCAATTCAGAACTGCAGTGATACGTACAAAAAACAACGTAATAAAATGTTGCCAGATTCACGTTTATCTGCTCCGGAAAAAACGAAACACACATTTAGCACCACTCACTGGACTTTCACTTTGAAACTGTCGTGAAATATGCACGACACAATGTATTTTGTTGCCACTGGCATGTTTTTCCAATGAGCCTGGGCTGTCTACATCCCATAATCCTGCCCAATACGTAACTACCTTACTAACTATTAATAAGCAGTAATTAGGTGTTTATTGAGGCAAAAGTTATAGTTAATAGTTAGTTAATAGTAAGAATTGAACCCTAAACTAAAGTGTGACCGAACAAACTTGTAAAGATCATTTAGCCAGCAAATTATTAGTAGTTCAACTTCCAATTTATTTGACTGTGTTAAGTCATTCATGATTCGTCTACTGCCATAGAAATGCATCCAAGTTTAAGGATCCGAGTCTGAGGATGTAAACAGTTTAGTTGAACGTCACGGGTTGCCATCTCGCAATTACACACAGCATAAGCTCATTGTTTTGGTTCAGGAGAAACTGTAAAAGGTGGCTTTAATATTCAGACCACTTCTATTATTGATTGCTATCAGGATGTGAAGAGAGTTTCAACCAGTATAACAAAAAGTGTTTATGAAAAGCATTGCCTACTTTTTTAAGCGGGTTCTCAACTTTTGGTCTCATGACAGTGTCACTTCCAGTAACCCTTGTATTTGTCCTCTCTGTCACTGTGATGCATCAACAGCATTGAAAATAGATTTGGAGCGTTCTCTGACGCAGCACAAACTAGTGTGTGGGTGTGCTAAATATCCAACACTGTATAAACATATGTTAGTGCGGAACTGCTGGCTGGGACAGCAGGAAATTCAGCTTTATCAGAGAGCTTTTGCATGGGATGAGTCATCGTCTTAATGGGATGATTTTAGGGATTGTTGTTGATGTCTCTTTTTGTGCATGAAAGTGCTTTACTGGGTTTTTTCTTTGGTTTGTGTGTATTGTCATTCAGAATCTAAATAAAAAAATGCACCTATTAATTTTGCATCACTGCATTTAAAAAAAGGAAAATGTTCAGCTCAGTTTTCCATGCGTTCAACCTAAACAATATGCAATGACTTCATAGATTTATAAATGGAAGTACAGATTAATATTTAATGTTTTTAACAAAGCATCCTGTTGACTCCTGTTGTTCCGGTAAATGGCTCTCAGACATCAGAGCATTAGATGGCATGATGTGCAAATTGCTCACATATACAGTATATAGTACAGCCTTCATATATAATGCATCAGCAATGCAGCATGCCTATGGTATGTACATGTATATTGTGTTGATTTAAAGTCAACATTAAATCAAAATTGATCCTATTCACTTTCTTCATGCATGTTTTTGTGGTCTTATTGTGCACGATTCACCACTGTATTTTCCAAATAGTATATATTCCAAAAGAAAAAAAAATTGTATATTTGTAATAATTTTTTGTTCATTGTACTATTATTATTATTATTACTATTGGTTGTGAAAGTTCTCGGTCATTGCAAAGTCCTTGCGAAGTCCCAGTTCTTGATGTTCATGAAATATATATTTTAAAGGGGACATATCATGTAAATCTGACTCTTTCCATGTTTAAGTGCTATAATCGGGACCCCGGTGCATCTACCAACCCAGAAAACGAGAAAAAGGACAACCCAGTAACTTTGTTTTGGTAAGCCTTTTTCTGCAAGCATGTGACCATAGACTGTAAAAAAATATGGACGTAGTGTTCGTGACGTCAACAGTAGGTTTCTGAAGAGCATTTTTGAAGCCTAAAAGCTGGCCGTTGCCATCTTGGCAGCGCATCACTCCCGGATAACTGAAAATGGGCAAAGAGGCGGGACGTGGGTGGAGCTGAGGTGCCTGGTTGCTGAAACCACGCCCGCCCAGCTTGACCACAGTGGCAATCCACCTGTCACTCAAGTGGCCACGCCCTTAATTATGCAGAACTTTAAGGCTTAATATAATTTAAACGGATGAGTTATAAAAAAAATTTACCTCCTGAAGGGCAAAATTAGCTATACAGACCAAAACCACTTTTTGTACCAGACTGTAAACATTTTTTTTTCTGCTGTAATATTGGCCATTTTAACATGGGGGAGATACAGATTTGACTCCCTTTTGGAGCCTGCCTCTAGCGGCCAGTCAATGAATTGCAGTTTAAGTCACTTCCGTGTTGGTTTCAAGAGAGACCGCAGGAGGTTGCCGCTTGGAAAAAACGAGCCTCTCAGATTTCTCTCCACTTCTGATGTAGAAAGGGGATCTATTATAATATTACCGCCCCTTGTTTCCACTCACAGCTCTGACAGACTGTTCCGTATTAGCATCCGTCCTCAGCCAGTTGACACTGTCCGCCATTTTCTCCGCGCTCGAGCAGCTGTACCGAAAACAATGTCTTGTAAGCAGTGCAGGTGCATTGCCTGAACGAGGGACAATTCAAGGCAGGTTTTGCTAAAAAGTTAAAGCTCAAGGATGGATCAGTAACTATTCGTGATCCAGCTTATAGTCTCCGGAACGATACTGGTCATGGCAGTAATGAAAGAGAGAGCGCACACTTTATAATAGTTTATCTGAGTTGTTTTTACGGATATAAAGTTTACCAGTTTATTAAGCACCCCCTGAAAAGTCCTAAGGTCTGTATATATTGGTTTACTGTTAGTTGTAAAGGAGTGTTTTTGTGTAATTCGCTGTGTATGCTGATGATAATGCAAGGGAGAGAGTGTTTATAGATAAGACTTTAATGTGCACTTCTTGTACTGTGTATTCAGCTCTTACAGTGATTTTCTGGAGTGAAAACAGACGCTTCATCTTTTGTGTGATGAACAATAAACTTTATAAAACTAATCAGTAATGTTTTGGCCATCATTCGGACAGGGCCCGCTACAACATGCTTGTACTAATAGTGGATAAAAGCAAGATGGCAACATAAGTTAAAACCAGAATTAAACTAAACTCAGAGCCACAGAAAAAGAGAGTTGCGACACACTTTGATCTCGCCGCCACATGGTCACGTGGTTCATAGAGCTCTCAATAGTTCCAAACAACTCCATGCTGTCAATCTGTTTGAATAGGATTAAGCAGGATAGACAGCAGTTTCACTATATTTGCAGCAATTTCTGGTAAATATTAACACAATATGTGCATCGACTTCGACTAGGCTTTACAGTAGCATTTTATTCTGGGGAGAGATAAAGAACAGACAACGTTAATGTTTTTCTTGAGTGATCTGGTTATTTTATTTGGGTCATGTGAGTGCATGATTTTACAGCGTTGAGTGTTGTAGCAAACACGGGCATTTCTGTTGAAAATAATGACCAATCATATGTTTAATTTACCGGGAATGAGAATCCATATCGATCAAAACAAGTTTTACATAGTCTCAAAACACTGAATTAATTTTAGTGCAAGTTTACGGTTTACACTAATCATTATCTACAAATCCTCTCATCATAACAAACAAAGCACAGACACGATTTAAATATTTATTGTGAAGTTTAGTCAGAAGTTTTTGTTTTTCATGAGACTTTGATTTTCCCTACAATTAGCCATATATTTAACACTTCAGTACAAATAAAGTAACAAAAATAGATATTTTAATGTTATAATAGTGATTTGATAATCTATAAAAATTAATTCAAAAGAAGAGAAAAAATGGCTAATGAGCCAATGTGTTCCTTTTCCGCCATCTACTGGTTATAGTGGTAATTTCTTTTATCATTTCAATGTTGTTAACGTCCTAATGTTATTTTATGATACTCACATAAGCATACACAACAGGTGAATATAAATGAATGATGCTAGCATATACAGAATTTAACCCAAGAAAGAAGTTTTAAATAGTGTTTAAAAAAACAACCAATTTAATTCAACTCCTTATATCCAGGCGCTAGATACGTTATTTCTTGAATGGGCTGACTTCATAGAAACGCATTCGACAGAAAGATCTCAGAGAGACTAAAAAATGTTGAAATATGACCGATAGCATCTGGATATAGTAGCTGTTGCAGTGCTGCTCACCTTATCTAACTGCAGTTAGAGTCTAACGATCTATTATATAACAATAAACATTAACTCTAACGCGCTTCATAAAATACCACTTCTATCAATATTCCTGAGAGGTCAGCTAATGCCATAAAATCTCAAAATATGCAGTAATTTCATAAATTTGCCAGCGAGTGTGCTTGTGAGACACTGAAATGAATAGAGTTCAATGCTGGAACTATTGGTCGCTCCGTGACACGCTTTACTTCCGCATTCCTCAGTTCCTATGGAAGTCTATGGGTGTGTCGTAACTCTGTTTTTCAACGGCTCTGACTAAACTATACCTGTTCTATCGCCATGCAGCATTTATTCTCTGGCTCTGTTATTTTCTGACATGTTCTGTTGTTGTTGTTGTTGTTGTTGCAAGAGCTATTGAAGCTCCGCCCTCTCCTTGAAAGAACAGGCAGGGAGAACCAGCTCATTTGCATTTAAAGGGACATACACAAAAACTGTGTATTTTTGCTCACCCCAAAAAAGAGTGGGTATTTTGAGCTAAAATTTCACATACACACTCTGGGGACATCAGAGACTTATTTTACATCTTGTAAAAAGGGGCATGATATGTCCCCTTTAAAATAATAATAATAATAATTTGCCTCCCTATATTGATCAACATTTAATATCAGTCTGGCTTAATTTTGGCATTTTGCAGTGGCAAAAAAATCTTGGTCACAGCCCCTTTCTACACAAAACTTGCTTTCAACTAAAAACTGAAAACTTTATGGATTTTGGCCTATCATTTACTTGAAAATTACTATACTGTCATTGTCTCTGTGTAAACTACAAAAACGTGAATTTGTGAAAATGGTGACATCATGTGGATGCGTATTACGTGTGCGGTCTATAGGCGTGTAGTTTTTCTTTACAAAGTGACAACTACTGACCTAGCATAATACAGCGTTTATAGTCGTTTTTGCGAATCCGTGTGAACGTGGATCGTTTTGACAACGTTGTCGCCTGTACACGAAAAACACAAAGGAAAACTTTTCAGTTTTTAGTACATCATTGTCATGTAGACATACCCTAAAATATATAATATCACCAAGCACATGTTCATTTTATTTATGAGGAAATTGATAAAGTTGAGCTTGCTAGATGCAGAATAATTGAATATATTAATGCAAAATCTGTTCATCTGTGCACGCATAAGTAGCATCTCGCCGACATTTAACCACTGTTCTTTGAAAAGTTTATTTATTTTCTGTTTCTCAGTATTTGTTCAAGCTAATGCCTGTACTTAAACTGTCAGAGGTCTAAATGGATCTATTTTTGCTATTTATTTAGTCCTTTCAAGCCTTTAATTGATTCTAAATTGAATTCAAATTTGTCTTGAGGGATTTGGGCGAATAGTTGGGTTAGCTTTCTATTGATGTTGTTGAAAATGCTTTATTTTTCTCAAACACATTATCCTGTATTTGCTTAGCTGCTTCCGGGCCATCACAGTAATGTGCTAAAACCTATGCCGTCTTTTAAAACTAACATGTTTAATTGGTGATTGCCTGTTAGAAATTCTGGTCTGAAAGTACACTGTGATTCATGTGTGGCATTTTGTTCTTGTTAGTGATCTAAGAATATCACCCTTGAATCATTTCTAGAAAGTTCAACGCTTGTGTCGCCACATGCCCTGTGGAACTTCTCACCCAAACCCACAAAGAATCTGCTCTTGGGTTTCATAAAAGGACTCTTCCATATGATCTAATGGACATGCATTTGATCTAATTATCCTACTGTCTGATTGCAAAATAAATTTGCAATGCATTAGTATGGGCACACTCACTTAAAAGTCACTTACTTTTAAATTCTACAAGCCAAAAGCTTTGAGCTGTCTGGATCATGTAATACACGCCGCCCCACGTTTGTCACTAAGCATTTGTCTGATATGCCCTGTGAGCTTTGCCGGCCCTGGAAGAGCGCGAGAGTGTTTCCCCGAACTCCCTCTGGCCGTTAAACTGTATTCCAGACACCAGGTCTGAAAATGTTTTGTCAAGTGTGAACAGCAAGTGATGCCTTGCAGCTACCATGCTTTTCCATGCCAGACTTTTCATTTTCATCTGCTAGAATGCATCTCTACGGTGACGCATTGCTGCCACATACATATTATTTTTCCCGTTTTAACAACATCTTTTCTCGTAATAACGAGATGTTATGTCGTAAAAACAACATATTTTCTCGTAATAACGAGATATGTCGTTTTAATGACATCTTTTCTCGTAATAACGAGATGTTATGTCGTTAAAACGACATATATTTTCTCCTAATAAGGACATATGTTGTATATGAAAAGAAGCCTATGTGCCTTTGTCACACTTCCATGTGGAAACAGTGGGTTCGTTACGCACGTCAATCCATTGTGACGTTCTTGGTTTACTTCTTATTTATTAAATATACAGGCAATTAGTTGATGAAACATTGATCAAAATTAAAATACAATTTATACAAAACTAAATTCACTTTAAAGAAAGACTTTCTACAAAACAAAACTCAGTGCAGTGGTCAAAATCATGTCTGACCCCACTCCATGTCTCCAGACATATTACGCATCTTATGATGTAGCCTATCTTACTCATGCTGCTCACTTTTCATAATCAACATAGATGAAATTAAAAAAAAATATATGTCATAGGCTAATATTTAAACATAGCCTAACTATGAAACTAAATAAGCTACGTTTTCTTTAACCCATGGCCGACGAAGGCGCCGGCGCGTTCTGATGGATTTTTTCCTTTATGACAGCGGAAACAACTCACAATACTCCGTCATTTTTAGCCATACAGATAAGTGCAAGACATGATTATAAACTATAAATTGTCTACTTTTATTTGTGTACACTCACAATAACAACAATAGCCGTAGATTCAGGGAACAGATTATTTTGTATGCACTCCACTCCAAACGCTGTCTTCATTTAAAAAATGTATTTTGTTTTGTATTTAAAAAACTTTGCAAATTCAAACATTTCACCCTCCCTTCCCCCCCTTCCCTCCCTCCCTTCCCCCCCTCCCTTCCCCCCCTCCCTTCCCCCCCTTCCCCCCCTCCCTTCCCCCCCTTCCCCCCCTCCCTTCCCCCCCTTCACCCCCTCCCTTCCCCCCCTTCCCCCCCTCCCTTCCCCCCCTCCCTCCCCTCCCTCCCCCCCCTCCCTTCCCCCCCTTCCCCCCCTCCCTTCCCCCCCTTCCCCCCCTCCCTTCCCCCCCTTCCCCCCCTTCCCCCCCTCCCTTCCCCCCCTTCCCTCCCTCCCTTCCCCCCCTTCCCTCCCTCCCTTCCCCCCCTTCCCCCCCACACGGTGACTACAACTCGACAGGGGAACGGTAATTAACTAAATGTTCTAAATAAATATGCACATAGCCTTATAATAATAATAATAAACAAATACACAACTTATAATAAATAAACTCAAATATGCTACAACACGTAGCCTATAGAGACAAGCTACAATACCATAAATGACAGAGTAGGCTATTTTAAGTTGTTACGCTGCTATAGGCCTAAGGGAAAAATCCAAACTTCACAGCCTATTCATCATCCAACTAAAAATGCAGTCAACCAAATAGAAAAAAGCTATTTGGCTCAATTTATATTGTCTGTTGTATACAATTGTGGCTACCGCTCTACAGTGCAATGGTATTATTCCAAACACGTTTTTGCTCATGTGAATGCTGTTTTAGACTGGGACACGAGTCATACAAAGCATTGTGACCATAATAAATAGTTTAGCATCCAAGTGCGAATATAGAAACATTTGGATTTGTGCAGAGTGAGAGAGGAGCAACTCTGGTTTCAGTTTCACTTTAAATAGGCTGGCCTAATTCGTTTAGGCTTTAAAATAAATATTGTTTGAAGGCTAATGAATGGCACTATAATTTATGTTTGTTTTACATTTATATTTTTCATTCTTGTTATGAATTTTGTTACATTTAAAGGATTTGTTGTGGGAATAGCCTAAAATACATGTTGATAATGTTTGTAAACATTTAGTTTTTACCAGTATTTTTAATAAAATGCGCCTGACACACCAGTGCGATTTACCTGTTTTTTTTTTAACAACTTAACAACTTAAGTCTTACCCAGTGCATACTCAGGTACGACTCAGCGTGACAAAGACACATGGGCTATACAAATTCTCTAATGTGGATAAAGGCATATTTTGTACACATCACTATACAACATATGTCCTTATTAGGAGAAAATATATGTCGTTTTAACGACATAACATCTCGTTATTACAAGAAAAGATGTCATTAAAACGACATATCTCGTTATTACGACATAATTGAGTGGAAAAAATAATATGTATGTGGCAGCAATGCGTCACCGTACATCTCCCATCAAAGCTGCACTTATTTTATAGATTTGTATAAGAGGCTTGCCACGTACATCTTTTTTTCTCATTGATGGACAAATCCAATGTATTTTGTTGTGATAATTAATATTAATAATGTTACATAGACTGTTATCTATTATTGCGTAATGCTTGTCTGTTTTGTGCTGTAATATTTTTCAGTGATTCTTTCTGCAGGTTATATAGTCTTGTTGAGTGAGTCATCAATTTGTTAATTGAACTGATTTGTTCAAAAACATTGATTTATTCGGGAACAGAACACCTCTAATGTGTGTTGGTCTGTTAGTCCCTCCAGCTCCAGTTATTCTCTATATCAGTGTGCACCGTTTCTGAACTCCCTGAAACACCTCCATTGAAGTCCTTAAAGGGTACATAACACACACAGTTTCTCATGTTAATATTGAGTACCTATAGAGTAGTATTGCATCCTTCATATCTCTGAAAAGTCTTTAGTTTTATCATGTTTATAAAAGACAGATATGCTGTACCGATTCTTTCGGAAAACAGCCGAACTCGTGGAGGCGTGCAGTGGGCGGAGCTAAAGAGTCACGAGCACACACACACACACACAATACATCATGGCATTATCCCTGGATAACTTTCGATTCACTACACTTTCATGTTGTTTACGTTATATGCACTTACACGCCGATTGCCAACAAAACACAGACATTTGATGCAGTTTCACCCACTGCCTGCGTTTCCACTCATGACCGGGAAGAAACACACACACTTGCAGAACTCCGTTGCTGCTCCGGGAAAACAAACTGCATCCACTGTTTCCTTAACGCTGGGTTATTTGGGAAGCTGAACAAGGTTATCTTTCCCTCACAACCAGAAACACACTTCTTTAGTGACATTGTTGATTTCGTGGTCTAAATGACAGCGCTGCCGACGGCTCCCGTAACCTGAACGAAGCTCGTTGATCTTGCTCTCGCTCTGGATGATGGGCACACGCGCTCATCCGGGAGAAGTGCCCATACAAGGAATTCCGCCCTTTATGAAGTCATACATGGCCATACTCAAAAAAAACTTTCCAAAACTTGTTCGAATCCTGAAGGAGTGTATTTGGCACAGAAATACTTCGTCATACGTCCAACTAGTTTTTTTTTAAATTGGCCATGTTTAGCATGAGAATCCAACTCTTTAACGGTGTAAATAAGTCAGAATGCATGAAATAGCATTAGACACCCCCCCCAAAAAAAGGGGCGGGGCCTGGTTGAGTTAGTAGTGTGTTGAAACTTGGGGTTATGGTAAGGGGGCGTGGTATTTCCCTAAAACGCTTAAAGCGGTTGACCAATCAGAACACTCTGATCCGACCAACCAATCAGAGCACATTGTACTTTTTGGAAGGAGGGGCTTCATAGAGATAGGAACTAAACAGACAAAGATGAGCTGCAGCTATTTTAAATACGTTAAAAAAATAAAAAATAAAAAAAATATTGAACATTCAAGCATGAAAACCTATTCTAGTAGAGCCCAAAATACTAAATCAAGACTTTGTAAAAAGGCATAATTGGTCCTCTTTAAATTTTAAGTACACATTTTAATTAACAATTATCTTTGTGTTGACTACATTCATCAAGCTTATCCATTTACCAAGTTATTGTAAAAAAATTATAAAGTTAATTAAACCAAACAAATCCAAGATAAATTTGCAACACTGTTACTTATTTTGGCATAGTTTTCTTTTTCAATTGCATTTTTAAAAATAGTATTAATTATGATGTTTATTTGATCTTTATTTCTATAATGACAGAGATCAGGGTTTTAATTAAACTGTGTTTATTGTATTCTGCAATGCTTAAACTATTCATAAATGGCCAAAATCATAAAATGGATAAACCTGCTTCTACTGTTCGCTTATTTAGAGAAAGAAAAAAATCTTTTCAGTCTACTCATCTGTTTTTCCACCCTCTAAAGTTAATCTATATGCAATTGCTCCATTGTTTTGTAAGATGCTGAAAACTGATTTATTTATCATATATTGAGAGGCAAAGTGTCATTTGCCTGACTCTGCAACTAAAGAAGAAAGAAAAATCATGAACATTTGGAACGACATGAGGGGGGAGTAAATGATGACAAAACTTTCCTTTTTGGGTGAACTATTCTTTTACCTCCAAAACTGTATTTTTCTCTTTGTTTACGACTTCTTATTCTACGCATAAACATCAACATTATTGAGCTGTGTATGTCCGCACGGGAGGCTTGGAGATTTCAATCTAAACGGTATCTCTGCCATCTTCTCTGGATTCAGTTTGTCCCATGTAATAAATGTACTAGTTTGTACAACAGCATACACATAATCCATGTGCCACAGAGCAACTAACTTTACCAACTTTTTAAGGTGATACACAGCTATATCCAACTGCTCGTTAACGCAAATATCTAATCAGCCAATCACATGGCAGCAACTCAGTGCATTTAGACAGTGCATGTGTAACTGATCCTAATCGACCTGTTCCGAGTGGGATTCGAACTGGAGTCTCCAGCGCATGAGGCGGGCGCGCTAACAAGGACGGTAAAGACTGCAGCTGCTAGAGTTAGTCACTAGCGTGCCTGTCCATTACACATGTAGGCATGGTCAATATGATCTGCTGAAGATCAAACTGACCGTCAGAATGGGGAAGAAAGGTGATTTAAGTGACTTTGAATGTTGCATAGTTGTTGGTGCCAGACGGGCTGGTCTGAGTATTTCAGAAACTGATCTACTGGGATTTTCACACACAACCATCTCTAGGGTTGACAGAGAATGGTCCAAAAAAGAGAAAATATCCAA
This sequence comes from Coreius guichenoti, assembly GCA_039654105.1. NCBI lineage: Eukaryota > Metazoa > Chordata > Actinopteri > Cypriniformes > Gobionidae > Coreius > Coreius guichenoti. The sequence goes on along the minus strand of CM077170.1, from coordinate 4,773,116 downwards.
TGACCTGCAGTTCTGTGGGCGAAAATGCCTTGTTGATGACAGAGGTCAGAGGAGAATGGCCAGACTGGTTCAAGCTGATAAAAAGGCAACAGTAACTCAAATAACCACTCATTACAACCGAGGTCTGCAGAAGAGCATCTCTGAACATGTCGAACCTTGAAGCAGATGGACTACAGCAGCAGAAGACACACTGGTGCCACTCCTGTCAGCTAAGAACAAGAAACTGAGGCTACATTTCACATGGGCTCACCAAAACTGGACAATAGAAGATTGGAAAACATTGCCTGATCTGACGAGTCTCGATTTCTGCTGCAACATTCAGATGGTAGGATCATAATTTGGTGTAAACAATGTGAAAGCATGGAATTTTCCTGCCTTGTATCAACAGTTCCGGCTGATGGTGGTGTACTGGTGTGAGGGATATTTTATTGGCACAATTTGGGCCTCTTTGTACCAACTGAGCATTGTTTAAACGCCACAGCCGACCTGAGTATTGTTGCTGACCATGTCCATTTCTTTTGATGGCTAATTCCAGCAGTATAACATGACATGTCAAAAAGCTCAAATTATCAGCCAACAAATCTGTCCATATGGACCAAAATCTCTGAGGAATGTTTCCAGCACCTTGTTGAATCTGTGCCACGAAGAATTAAGGCAGATCTGAAGGCAAAAGGGGTCCAACCCGGTGTACCTAATAAAGTGGCCAGCAAGTGTATATCTTTCTAATGATTCTCTCCCACCTCATCCCATTAAGACATTGTGACTTTATTATATTCAAGAAAATTCCCAAAAAAGTCTTTCAGTGTAAAGTGGATAACTTTTTCTTTTACTTCAGGTTTACTTGCAAGCCTTGCAGTTATAACTGAGTCAGTCTAAACAGACAATTACTGGTGGTAAAACTCACTATAAAAATGTTTCCTCTATCAAGCTACCCTTAGGGCAGGCACATTAAATCAAGGACTCATTTGAGGCAAACAATAGCAGTGAAGCAAAATAAAATAGTAAAAGTACTAAATAATACAGCTGAAATGTGCAAAAGTGACCCAGCTTAAGTTTATTTGCTTCCATTGTTATTTTGAATGTACATTCAGAAAGCTGCATGGAAGTGATCATCATGTCACACCCTTTCCTGTAGAAAAATGGCATATGAAAACAAAAAGCCACATTAGGCTGTGCATTGCAGTGGTTTGACTGTAAAAAGGGCATTGTTAGGCACGACGCATAATACTCGGCCTCTAGAGGCTTATTGTTTTCATAAAGCAATGGCAACAGCAATACAATAAAAGACAAAAATGGGTGAATCTCAAGATACCCATCCAGATCATATTTCTTTCCAAAAGCACACACACAATGTGTGCACACACACAAGATAAATAAATTAATAATAATAATAATAATAATAATAATAATAATAATAAAGTAGTAAGTTAAAAATAAAAGTTAAAATAAAAATAAAAGTAAAGCATCACAGCATATTTTTTTAAATTGTGACATTATTTTCATGACAATTAAACATCACTGTAATAATAAGGACAACAATATTGATGAGATTCTAACGGGAATTACTATTAATAATAGTAAAATAATAAAGACTATATATACATACATATACACACACACACACACATATATATATATATATATATATATATATATATATATATAATCTTTATTATTTTACTATTACTAATAGTAATTCCCTATTATTAATGATATACAGTGGTGGTCAGAATTATTGGCACCCCCAGTAAATATGATCAAATATGGCTGTAAAAAATAAATCTGCATTGTTTATCCTTTTTATCTTTTATTCAAAAAATTCACAAAAATCTAAACTTTCATTGAAGTAAAAGAATTGAAAGTGGGGGGTAAATCACATTATGAAATAAATGCTTTTCTCCAAAACACGTTGGCCACAATTATTGGCACCCTTTTATTTAATACTTTTTGCAACCTCCTTTTGCCAAGATAACAGCTCTGAGTCTCCTTCTATAACGCCTGATGAGTTTGGAGAACACCTGACAAGAGATCAGAGACCATTCCTCCATACAGAATCTCTCCAGATCCATCAGATTCCCAGATCCATGTTGGTGCTTCTTCTCTTCAGTTCACCCCACTCATTTTCTATAGGGTTCAGGTCAGGGGACTGGGATGGTCATGGCAGAAGCTTCATTTTGTGTTCAGTGACACATTTGTGTGTTGATTTTGATGTTTGTTTTGGATCGTTGTCCTGATGGAAGATCCAACCACGGCCCATTATAAGATTTCTAGCAGAGGCCGTCAGGTTTTGATTTTTTATCTGTTGGTATTTGCTAGAATCCATTATACCATGTATCTGAACAAGATGTCCAGGACCTCCAGCAAAAAAATAGGCCCACAACATTAAAGATCCAGCGGTATTTTTAACCGTGGACATGGGGTACTTTTTATCCCATCTGGTGGATTTGCTGCCAAAAAGCTCTTTTTATAGTTTCATCTGATCATAGAACCAGGTCCCTTTTGAATTTCCAGTCGTGTCTGACAAGTGAATATGCTGGAGTTTGTTTCTGGATGAGCAAGAAGGATTTTTCTTGAATCCCTCCCAAACAACATGAGGTGATGTAGAGGTTGTTTGAATTTTTTTTTTTTTTTTTTTTTTTTTTTTTTTTTTAGTCTTTCTGACCCCAAGTCTCAGCTAATCTCTGCGATTCTCCATCTGTGATCCTTGGAGAGTCTTTGGCCACTCCAGGCAGATTCGTAACATCTTTAGTTGACTGGAACTTCTTAATTATTGCCCTGATGGTGGAAATGGGGATTTTCAGTGCTTTAGCTGTTTTCCTACAGCCACTTTCTATTTTGTGAAGCTCAACAATCTTTTGCTGCACATCAGAACTATATTCTTTGGCTTTACTCATTGTGATGAATGATTAAGGGAATTAGGCCTTTGTGTTTTCTCATATTTATACTCCTGTGGAACAAGACATCATAGATGGACAATTTCATGTTCCTAGTCACCCTGGTGTGCTAAAAAAATTTAAATATTAATGGGAATATACTTCAGAGATATTTTACTCATAAAAAATTCTAGCGATGCCAATAATTGTGGCCAACGTGTTTTGGAGAAAAGCATTTATTTCATAATGTGATTTACCCCCCACTTTCAATTCTTTTACTTCAATGAAAGTTTAGATTTTTGTGAATTTTTTGAATAAAAGATAAAAAGGATAAACAATGCAGATTTATTTTTTACAGCCATATTTGATCATATTTACCAGGGGTGCCAATAATTCTGACCACCACTGTATATATATATATATATATATATATATATATAATATTATTATTATTATTATTATTATTATTATTATATATAGGTAGAAAATGTGTAAAAAATGCAAAGCATTATATTGTAATAGATTACATAGAAACATAAAATATAATTCATTTGGATTTACTTTCTTTTTTTTTTTTCCTTTTCCATTTTGAAGAACAATGTTAGCATGTTTTTGTTTTTGTTTTTTGTTAGATGCACCCAAATAAATATATTTTTTAAAAAGAATTAAGTAAATAATTAAATTCCTAATTTTATTAACTTTAACAATCAAAATAAACAATAATATACACTCAAATCAAAAATTATTCAGACACCAGATATCATTTTTTACTAGTGGGTGCAGGACACTATAGTTGATTTATGTAAGTGAGGATAGGAAAATAAAGTAAACTGTGATATATTATACCCAAAAATTCTTCATACAGTGGACTACCAGTAAAACTGATAAAAATTTGGGACCAAAATTAATCAGACGCTTTGACCTGACCATCCCTAGTGAAAAAATAGTATACTTAAGCACAATTTATTTGTATGTACTTTAGTATAACTAAATGTATTTGTGACAAACTATGAATTGGTATACTTAAAGTCTGTTAAATTGGAACAACTAATTTTGTACTAAATGCATTTTAGTTGTACAAAAGCAGTGCTAAAGTTAAACTAAAGCTGTATTAAATATACTTGTTTGTGCTAAAGTGGAACTATTCCAAGTATACTTAAGTACAATTTAAATATACTCTTGTATTTAGGTTTTGAAATGCAGAATTTACTCAGCATAAACTTAAAAATGTATTTTAGTGACATTACAATTGCAATTAAATTACACTGTAAGAGTGTTGAACATACATTAATATTATACTGATAACAAACTTTTAGTGATTTTAAAACACGTTGCAATGGCATTCCAAGTAAACTTGAAGTGTGCTAATGGCATCATTATATGCTACAATAAAGTAATCTTTATAAACAACAGCTTAAGAATTTGCCTTTTGCTGACCCCCCAGCAAACATCGGGAGCAGATATATACGTGCAATGAATGTAGGAACCAGTACAGACTGGAATCGAACCCGGGTCGCTGGCACACAAGTGCACTCGCTTTACCAGTTAAGCCACACCGCAGTTATGGAACACGTTAAACTGGGGTTACTTTGTGTTCTTTCTATACTGTTACAAGTGCTGCTATAAGCAAACAGATCAACGACAGGACAAATTATATGGATTTAAATACTGTGAATCGCAGAGAAAAGTCTCAATATAGGCGCAGTAAGCGGTGCGTGAAAATAAACGCAAAACGGCCTGTATAGAACACGAAAGTGTGTTTAACTTGGAGCTGTTGAAGAAATAAAGCCACTAAAACATAGACAGTTCCGTTCGTTGGTGGAAGAATGCGAACGTGCAGAACCGCCAGTGTTTCAGTGCGTGCGGATGGAAAAAAACCATCCTCTGCCGATTGTCTCTGCACACGTCAACTCACTGCACAACTGCTCCTGATGGAAAACGCAAAAATCTAATTATTTGCCGATCTCGCATTACGCTGCGGATTTACATGACACATGAATTGAAATTATTTAATTTCCATGCAGTTAACGTTTCTGAATTTATTTGACATTTTAACTTTTTTAGCTTTTTGTGTAATTTTTGACGACTGGTCAGGATAATTTTAATAAACATAATGCAACGGGCCATTAAAGTACCATTAATGGGAAAAGTGTATAAGTACAGGTGCATTGGAGTGTGAATACACTAAAGTAATACAACTTCTGATCAGGTACGTGAATTTCTTTCACCATTTCAAACTGACTATATGTTGTTTTCTTTATTTGTCATAATTAGCCTACATATATTAACTTTTGTAACTACTTTCTATATGTATGTAAAGCTGTTTTGCAAACATGCAAATTGTGGAAAGTGCTAGAAATAAATTTGAATTTAATTAAACAATAGCCTACCTGATATTCAAAGTGCGGGCAAATTATTGAAACGCTTAAGGTCATAATTATAAAACTTACTTCATGATTATTATTATTTTATTTATTTATTTTTTTGCAACTCAAAACAAATTTCCTGTAAACTTTTATCCAGGCCTTTACTGTTTTTAAGTAGAACTCAAATAGAGTTCATTGAATTGTACATTTAATCATAACAGGTCAACAGAGGATTCAACAAAAATAAATTACTGAAGTAGCACTTAAATATTTAACAAATTAAATCATTTTATTTGCAAACTGCTCATTGTTACATTTGCGCTGTAGGCAAAAGTTGTGAAAATTCTGCCCTTACAGCACCTGTTAGCAGAAACAAACTAGATGTTTCAGTTCATACCTCACATTTCCTTTGGTTTGCACAGAAAAAATACATAGCATCATCTAAAAATAATTTCATCATTCTCAGATTTGAAATACATGGTGAGACTTGTGTTTAGCTGCAATGAGTTTCTCGACTCTAAAGGTTTCCTTCTGAGAAATGTGCCAAATCTGCAACATTCCCAATAGTGTGCGCTCTAGCGAGTGTGATGGCATTGGCTTTATGGCGTGTTCGAAACATAGATCAAGCATAGCGGTCTGACGTGTCAACTTCTGGTTCAACCAATGGTAGGATGTTGGGGCAGGCCAAAGGCCTTTGGCAGTTACTGTGTTTTCAAGTCAAGTCAGAAAGAATGTATTCATGAGTTAAAATGCACATGAACATCAGCACCTTGATAACTTTCGATTTTCTTAAGAGTTTCCGAGTTGCGTGGCAGTGAGAAAACATGTCATGAGGCAATGGATGCGGAGTCTGCCCTAGTGAAAAAAAACAATGCCAATAAGTATTTAAAATATATTTATTTCATACTAACTACAAACCCATTCATAGATTTACTGACATATCGCTTGAGACATACTTATAAAAATATTATAATTAACTTTATTTGTTCGTCTTTATTAGACAATACATATTTCTTAACATTAAGTCTAAAATGTGTTTTAAATCACTATTACTAAGGATAGTATAATCACTGTATAATTTAAATGCAAGATATTTAAAGTGCACCTAAAGTATACTTGCAATAGTTCCACTTTAGCACAATCAAATATACTCAAGTATATCTTTAGTTGGACCTCAGCACTGTTTATGGATAACTAAAGTGCATTAAATAAAAAATTACTTGTTCCAATTTTAGCAGACTTTAAGTATACCAATTTAGTACACTAAAAGTACAATTGCAGGGTATTTATATTAAATACATAAATATAAATGTATTTGTAGTATATTTAGCATAAAAAATAAATGTATTTCAAATACATTTTAGTATATTTATTTTTCACTAGGGATGTTTTGCTGAAGTGTTTTTTCTTTAATTGCTAATGTGACCTTTTACACCACAGACTGAACAAAATGAAGCATTGCTTGGTCATTGGTTGACCTAAATTGGTATTATCTGATTGTGTACTTAAATTTAACAGCTGACAGCTGATTGGTTGATTGTAATCATTACATACCTTTCTATCAAAGTTATCTGACATTATCAAGATGAATTTGTTCTGACAGTTTAACTGAGTTCTTGTCATATTTTATTACCATTTTCTAAACTATAGCGAATAAACTGTGATAATGTGAGAAAATGTTGAAGGTGTCTGAATACATTTTGGTTTGACTGTAGCTCACTGACTTGTAGCACAGTTGTAGCAATTTAGAGTGTTACTATAGAATTCGGCTGATGTGCGGCTCATCCAATCAGATTTTAGAACCTCAACCATCCATTGTATTATATCTTATTGTGTAGCCTTTAAAAATGGCGGTACAGTATATGCTAGAAAGTCTTATTCTATAGAGTTTCTTCTTTTTTTCTCCACTCCATCACAGGAATATTGCCAGGCTCCATTTTTATTGTAAGTCACATAACAAATGAGACCCCTGCATTTTGAAATCTCATTTTTTGCAGATTGCCTCTCTAATGGTGATCTTAAATGGCTCCACTTCTCCGAGCGAGCTCTTATTCACTGTCTTGGGAGTGACACCATAAAGTGCACGAGCTACACTGAGAGCAAAGGTATATATATATATATATATATATATATATATATATATATGAGAGCATATAGGCGAGAGGTAGGGATAAACCTGTATTATATGGTTGTCAAGTGAATAGGATCCCGGCAATGCTCACTGCATGCATGCAGACTACAAAGGAGAGCTCCATTAATCATGCAATGGGAGGGAATGAGGACAGATATGAAGCTGCGACAGATGTTAGAAAGCGACCGGTGATGGCGAATGCTTCCAATCGTCATTGTTCTGGTGTATAGGAAAAGCTCAAGGTGGTTGTGCTGGCCTTATTTAAAGTCAATGTGAAACCAAAATATATTTTCTTTGTTTTTTTAATAAGTCTCTTCTGCTCACCAAGGCTGCATTTGTTTAATAAAAAATACAGTAAAAACAGTAATATTGTGAAATATTATTACAATTTAAAATAACTGTTTTCTATTTGAAAATGTTTTAAAAAGTAATTTATTCCTGTGATCAAAGCTGGATTTTCAGCATCATTACTCCAGTCTTCAGTGTCATATGATCCTTCAGAAATCATTCTAATATGCTGATTTGCTGATTTCTTATTATTAATACCAATGTTGAAAACAGCTTTATATTTTTTTATTTTTTTTATATCAACTTTTTATATTTTTGTGGAAACCGTGATGATATTTTTTTTTTCAGGATTCTTTGATGAAACCAAAGTTCAATAACAGCATTTATTTGAAATATAAATAATTTGTAATATTATAAAAGTCGGTAACAGGTCTCATTAGTTAATGTTATTTAATACGTTAACTAAAATTAACTAACAATGAACAATCCATTTGTTAATATTTAATAATCTTTGTTAATGTTAGGTAATAAAAATACAACTGTTCATTGTCAGTTCATGTGAGCTCGGGTCCATTGAATAACGTTAACAGATGCAGCTTTTGATTTTAATAATGTATTGGTAAATGTTGAAATTAACAATAGCTAATAAATGCTTTTCAGTATGCGTTCATTAATATTAACCAATGGAACCTTATTGTAAATTGTTACCTAAATGTCACTTTTCATCCATTCAATGCATCCTTGCTAAATAAATAAAATAAAATAAAATAAAACAAAATAAAATACTGACTGGAATACAGAATAGCACATATTTGTGGTCTTTATCAGCTTTCTGGCTGACCTGACAACTCAAAATCTCTTCTATGTATAAATTCACATCATGAGAAAGTGAAACTAGGAAATTATGCAAAATATTTAGTCTCAGAGATTTAACTGTCATCGCCACCCACTTAAAATGTGCCACGGCACATCACTCGGGCCGTTCTTTCAATCTGCCACAGACTCCTAGAGATTTGAACACCGCTTCAAGCCTAAAATAACAAGTTCAACCAATCAAAGGAGAATCCATTAAGAGGCACAAATTCCCAGTTGCCGCTTATAAATGTAACTGCGTCCAGAAACTGCAGTCTCTATCTATGTACAGGATGGCAAGGGCTGAGCTGGTGCTGTGGGCTTGTGAACACCAGTCAATCAAGGTCATTTGGACCCCGATGGCTTGTCCCGACAGCAAGCGTAATCAATTGCCCTATGGACCTTTGTAAAATGCAGCAAAAAGGGAGCAATAACTCTACTGGCACCAAAGAAACAGAAAATAACGTTGTGCATATTGGCTTTGCTCCACTCGGGTACATTTCATCAGGAAAAAGAGAAGGACTTCAAAAGCTAAATCAATAGTTAATTATATCAGGCATAAACATAAATACAGTTGCGCTATAGTGCCTTGGCGAGAATTGCTAAGTATTGGTCTTGGTGGGTTTTAAGAGACCCGTTTCATCTTATGTAGCCGGTAGTCTATTAAATGCACATGGTGTATTTGTATACAAATAATGTTCTTAAGTACAAAAAAAGAAAGTAAACTAAGAAATAAATAATCAAAATGTAGTTTAGCCAGAAGCAACTGACCAGCCAAGTGTTGCATGGGCAAGTTTGGATTGTAAGCCATTAGTGGAACAAATGGAAAGCATTTATCAACCTACCCATGTTTACGATCGGTAAAAACATGCCCTAATGAGGAACATTAGGCCTACATTTGTTGTAGGCCTACATTTTATGTACTTATTTACTCACCCTTGTGTCGTTTCGGAATATTTTTCGATGACAGACCTGACCTGCCTGAATGGATCTGTCTGTGAATAAATCTTTCGATCATTCATTTGTAATGATCCAATTTAAAAGAATGATTCATTCAAAAATTAGCTATCACTACTTCTTTTGTATATCCCTGTTGAGAAAACCAGCATATGCTGGTTAGGTATGTTTTGAAGCATGGCAGCTGGTTTGAGCTGGTTTATGCGGGTCCTTAGTTGGTCATGAGCTGGTTTAAGCTGGTCCTGAGCTGGAGCTAGTTTATTAGGACCAGCGTAAACCAACTCATGACCTGTCAAGGACCAGTTTAAACCTGCTCAAACCAGCTGTCATGCTTCAAAACATACCTAACCAGCATATGCTGTTTTTTTATAACCCGGGATGGAACAAATTTATGCTTTTAATACATTTTTCAGTATACTACCGCTTAAAAGTTTTTGAAAGTAATCAATACCTATTTTCAACAAGGCCACATTAAATTGATCAAAAATGACAGTAAAACATTTATAATGCCACAAAAGATTTCAAATACAGTATATGCTGTTATTATTACCTTTCTATTCATATTAAGCGAAAATATTAAGCATCACAACTGTTTTCAACATTGCTAATAATCATAAATGTTTCTTGAGCAGCAAATCAGCATATTAGAATGATTTCTGAAGGATCATGTGACACTGAAGACTGGAGTAATGATGCTGAAAATTCAGCTTTGAGCACAGGAATAAATTACATTTTATTATATTATATTCAAATAGAAAACAGTTATTTTAAATTGTAATAATATTCCACAATATTAATGTTTTTAGTTTTGATGAACATAAGACTTTTTTCAAAAACATAAAAAAAAAATGTTCTAAATGTGTTCTAAAGAGTGGCCAGAGTATTCTTCAAAAAGTCTGTTCCATAAACAATTAATTTGAAGTGTATTAGCATGTTTCACATCCTAAAGGCCTTTGAGCATGTGAGCGTGTTCCACCAGCATCTTTGCAGGGAATCCAAATGTGCAGAGCAGATTCCCATCAAATCAAAGTTCAGAGGCCTTGGCTGATCACTGTGATTCACCAGCTGACACCCACAGAGCCAAACCCAGCGAGAAGCTGTAAGATCAACTCATCAAGCACCTGCTCGCGTGTCTCATCACCGATTCCCTGTGTTCCCCCAGCTTGTTTTACTGCCATTTAATGTGCGGCGGAAGAACAGCAGATTCATCATGCATGAGTTCGTGGTATTTCATTGACTTTCTGATGAAGAGAACTGCGTAATTCTAAAGTGTGATGCTCGCTGTTGACAAATAAGCTGTTCACATAAACATACATGAATTTAAGTGGGTCGCATATCAGTGTATTGACTTTTATCCACCTAGTTTCATGTTGCCAGTTTATATTGGAGAATATTTCTAGCCTAGAACTGATTTTAGACAATTTAGACAGAAAGAGACCATCTGGAAGCCCTGAACCGCAACGTAAAATAAATAAAATAAATAAATAAATCTAAGATTACGTGAATAAAGTCATAGCAATATGAGATGGAAATCGTAATATTTTGAGAATAAAGTATATTGAGTAAATAAACTTGATTATTTTGAGAGAGGGAAATCACAGTATTACGATAACCTCAACCATCCATTAAAATATCATGACTTTAATCTCTAATTGCTACAACTTTATTCTCGTAATCTTAGATTTATCAGGGCTTCCGTAAATCTATAGCCCCAGAGCAAAAATTAACATATGGGTAAATCACACGAAACATGTCTGGGTCATATTTCATTTATATATATATAAAGGGTAACACTTTTATTTCAGAACACTGCCCAAAGCATCACACTGCCTCCGCCGGCTTGCCTTCTTCCCATAGTGCATCCTGGTGCCATGTGTTCCCCAGGTAAGCGACACACACGCACCCGGCCATCCATGTGATGTAAAAGAAAACGTGATTCATCAGACCAGGCCACCTTCTTCCATCGCTCCGTGGTCCAGCTCTGATGCTCACGTGCCCACTGTTGGCGCTTTCGGTGGTGGACAGGGGTCAGCATGGGCACCCTGACTGGTCTGCGGCTATGCAGCCCCATACGCAACAAACTGCGAAGCACTGTGTATTATGACATCTTTCTATCAGAACCAGCATTAACTAGCTCGTCAGTTTGATCGGACCACACGGGCCAGCCTTCGCTCCCCACGTGCATCAATGAGCCTTGGCCGCCCATGACCCTGTCGCCGGTTCACCACTGTTCCTTCCTTGGAGCACTTTTGATAGATACTGACCACTGCAGACCGGGAACACCCCACAAGAGCTGCAGTTTTGGAGATGCTCTGACCTAGTCATCTAGCCATCACAATTTGGCCCTTGTCAAACTCGCTCAAATCCTTACACTTGCCCATTTTTCCTGCTTCTAACACATCAACTTTGAGGACAAAATGTTCACTTGCTGCCTAATATATCCCACCCACTAACAGGTGCCGTGATGAAGAGATAATCAGTGTTATTCACTTCACCTGCAAAATATCCTAAAAATTTGCTTTTTTTTTTTTTTTTTGCAAAATATAATTTCTTATTTTTCTTTATTTTAAACTTGGCCTCGCTTGAGGATGTGAAACATGCTAATAAACTTCACATGAATTGTTCATGGCCCAGTTATGTTCTTGACAAGTGTCAAGGATATTTTGATTACTTGCTGGCATAGACTCAGACAAAAGTCTTCAATATCTTTCAAAGATTTGATGCCACTAACCTTGCAAACATATCCAGCATCTATTTTTTCCTTAAAAGCACTCAGATACAGCCTCAGAACTTGACTGATTGCTGGTGAACTAAAAAAAAAGGGTGCCCACTGACTTTCATAAATTTTTTAATATCAACCAATAATAAAAGGATCGTGTCATTTCAAGAAATCTCTTGCCATTTTGGTGTGAAATATGCATTAGATGCTCAGTCTGTGAAATTATTTTTCATCTCAGCCATCATTTCTGAGCAACATTCATTCAATAGCAGCTGTGCTGAACACTAAGCAACTTCACTGCCCGACCTTTAGACTTCCAACTAAATTTTTAGACTTTTAAGTCACACCCTCCAAACTTTGTCGACCATTCCTGTTTTAATGACAGGGTTTGGGTCAATCAAAGCAGTGATATCGCTATTGTTCATGCAGTATCCATAAACATGATAATCTGTAGTGGGAGGGGCTTGTCAAGAGATAGTGTTCTCACTTCAATTGCACCTCCTTAATTTACACCCACTGCCTTTACAACCATCTGCCTCCTGAACCAGGGTTCACAACTCCCGTCAGCTACCGAGCCTGTTACGAATGAAGACCTCCTACTGTTTCTCTCCCACCAGCAAAGAAAAAGAAAGGTGACTTTATGGCCAAGAATAACTTTACTTGAAGCCTGTGTAGCCCATAACCTACATTAAATAGCAGATAAATATAGGAATATAATATAATTTTATATGGGAGTACATTTAAATTAATTCAGATTTTTATTTTATTTTATTTTATTTTATTTTATTTTATTTTATTTTATTTTATTTATTATTTTATTTTATTTTATTTTATTTTATTTTATTTTATTTTATTTTATTTTATTTTATTTTTTTATGCAATGCAATGCAATGCAATGCAATGCAATGCAGTCTAGTGCAGGTGTTGAACTTGCCAGAACCTTGTGCAAAGCAGAGCTTGAAGAAGTCCACAAAACTGACTATATTATACGAAAGGGACATATAAATGTCTCTGATTTACAATGTAATATCCCAGCATGAAAGTGCCCTTGCTTTCTTTCTCTGTGACTCTCCATTCTTTTCAAATCACTGCCCTTTTCAAGTAATTCAGTATGAATGCAATTATGGTATTCTCACCCCGTTCAATTTAAATAAAACGTGCATATATTTAGAGCTAAAACATTTGATAGGAGAAAGCTTCGAAGTATGCGTGGCTTATGTAACTCACTGATATTTTAATAGTGAGGAAGCTTACTAAATAATACTGCTAATAGAACGTACTACAAATAGAATGTTTATGTGAGTCGATGAATTAATATTCCAGATCTGAGAGGAAAATGTCTCAATGTATGTTTGTTCTCTGGCTATTTCCCATGCTGCCTGTAATGTTTACCAGTGAATCACAGAGCATTGTGGCCCACCTCCACCTCCTCTGAAGAAGGATTTACACTTCAAACAATGTGCCTCTCTGCATGTAGCGTGACGAGGAGTATTATTTTTATCATACTCTGAGCAAATGCATGCTAAAAGGTGAAACGCTCTACACTCCCCCGGACACTGAGAGAACGACCTGAATGTGTTTTCTCACAGGAGGATAAAATGGGCCCATAACTCATTTATATTCACTTGTGCATGAGTGTGTCCAGTGGTTCTGGTGTTGGATTGGTGGCAACTAGAGATTTATACAAGGGGTGACCAAGTGGTGGCCAAGGCTACTTCAGGGGGTCCATAGACCGTGGAAGAAAATTAGTGTGCAATCCTAACCAGGCATCAAAAAGCATAAATAAATAAGTGATAATTGTGATAATAAGTGATAATTTACATAACCTTGAGTGTTGCAAAAATTGTGGTCCAAAAGGGTTTCTTCACATTACCTTTCTGTAACTTGCAAGTATGACACTGACTGCACTGCGTGTATTACTAGCACAGATGTAAACAGGGCTATGTTAGGCTAAATTTGGAACTCTCTTATGTATCTTGTCTAATTAACTCTGTTAATGGAGCAAAATATCTAACGTTAACATACACAGTTACTCAATTTCGTAAAGGCTGAATGACACCAGACGTGTCGTGTTCTCAAATTCAAGGTGGCAGTCCGAAACTTATCTAATCACCATACAGGGAAAAAGTTCACTTCATGAATAAAAACGGGGCATCGATGAGTTTTGCACTTCTGACACAAATTAAGAAATTACTGTCATGGATCTGAGTTTTATCATAAACAGTGGTCAAATATCAAAGCTGGATTTTTAATACTTTCAAATGATAACACACAGTTTGTCCAGATCAAGTAAGACTGTGATGTTTTAATGTGCATTGAATGTAAACAACAATAATCTGGGGCCACTGGCGATGTGCTGCAGGTCAAGGGGTTAAAAACAGTGTAAACAGAAAGTAAAATATCTCTCTGCATTTCCCCCACAATCCAAAAACATGCAGTATAGGTGAAGTGGAGATGCTAAAACATGTCAGAAGCATAGACTGTATAAAACAATGGACACTACGTCTACACTACGTCCGTGAAGCCCAAAGTGGACGGAGCCGACGGAGTCATCTTGGCAGCGCATAACTGCAGGATAACCGAAAATGGGTAAAGAGGCGGGACGTGGGTGGACTAACAGACTGACAAACAGCTAGTAGTGACAGCAGCAGCAATCCACCTGACACTTAAGTGGCCACACCCTTAATTATGCAGAACTTTAAGGCTTAATATAATTTAAACGGATGAGTTATAAAAAAAATTCACCCCCCTCACAGTTGTCATGAAGGGCAAAATTAGCTATATAGACCAAAACCACTTTTTTTGTCCCATGCTGTAAACATATATATTTTTTTCTGCTGTAAAGTTGGGCATTTTAACATGGGGGAGATACAGATTTGACTCCCTTTTGGAGCCTGTCTTTAGCGGCCAGTCGATGAATTGCAGTTTAAGTCACTTCCGTGTTGGATTCAAGAGAGAGGCCGGAAGGTTGCTGCTTGGTCAGAAGTCCCAAGCCATGTAATGGGGAGGGTTGGGAAAAGACATGGTGACCTACCCCGGAAAAAAAAAAAAAAAAAAAATCATTGCCAAGAAAATTCATGGACAGTCTCTAGCGTATGGCAAGAGATGGCCCATAGAGTGTCAGATACAGCTGAAACGGTTTGTGAATTATGTAACTTTTTTGATGTTACTTTTGGCCCTCTAGCGGTTAAAAAAACAAAACTGCATGCATTTTGTGGAAGAACATTGTTTTGGTTGTGCTTCATCTATACGGATGAATATGACCCTTCACAATAGATTATGCTTTACTATGAACTCTGTTAGAGAGCTAAATATGGCAATATACCGGTTCAATAAAATACCTTACTCACCTGTTGAGTAATAAAAACTCCATCTCTGCGTCGCTTTTACAAATTCCTCCATTCACATCATCTCTGAAAAGTCAAGCCAATGTTGATTCTTGTTTTATTACGAGCTCTGTTGCGTTCTCTTTTTGCCAGCAGACTCTCCTCTGTTCAGCTTCTTTTTTTTTTCTTTTCTTTTTTAAATGGGTAATTCCCCAGAGGTTGAAGATTTAGGGCCGGATTTACCAACAGCTTGCTCCAGCGCAAACCCTCTTTTGCCGTTAAAACTACTGTCAGGATTTACTAAAGACACGCAGTGAAAAATGAGCCTTGAAAAGGCGTGGACAGGGTTATTTTTGCGGTTGACCTTATTGCATGTGCATTTGTAGGAGTTTCCCTTTCAGATGCAAAATTTATGGGAGGAGAGTATTTAAATGAATCATGCAAGGTGATTTACTAAGGTTTGCGCTCGTCAATTTACTGGTGTTTGCGCCATTATTTACCACATAAAAAAAGCATGTCTTAAACCAGACGCTAATTTGCGCTGCTCTTGGTAGATTGTGTTGGTCATTATGGAAATGATCCGGCTGCGTCTGTGTTCTGTAATTTGCACGTCGCCAGTAGATCACATGCTGAACTTTCCACTCCCATCTTTTTTGGAATTGCGCTCCCATGCTAATTTGCCATGTTTAGTAAATCTGGCCTTTAGTGTGCTTCATGTCAACCTTTCTCGCTCGTTGTGACAACTAACATATGTCTCTCCCTCATCATGCACGCGGAGCAACTTTTCTCTATTTACGATACACGCACAGGTGACTTATGTATGCAATTTCCACTAAAACCAAGTCAGGGCCCGTATTTAACAACCCTCTGAGAATTACTCACAAGAACACTGCTAAGAACTGACTTAAAAGTAAAAAAATTCTTGGCTCAAAGCTGAGCTTAAAAGTTAGTTATCAAGCATCTCAGTCATACTTTAAGTGAAGTGTAAGACTAAATCTTAAGTGTCAGTCTTAGAGATGATTTACGACACTTTGCTGTGCCACAAACAGGATTTTGGATGACGACATAGGCATGGACCAATCACTGAATAGATTTCCTTATTTAAGAATATTCTTAGATAAATTCACATTGAATGGTGAAATTCCTAAGAGGAGTTTACATTCAACACACAATAAAGAATTTTCAAGAGAATACATTATGATATACACATTGGAAATGAAAGATAAACATGTTTTCCACCATGTCTTACAAATTACAAATTTTATACCGGTGTGCTGTTAACTGACCTGCCTATATATAAGCTAGATTTTATGATGTAATCCAAAAGAAAACTGAATTGGTGGGAGGAAGAAGCGCTACTGCTTGCTGAATTAGTCGAACAGCGAAAAAAATGTTATAAAAGGCAAGTTCAGCCCAACATTAACCAGCGCTGAAAAAGATGATGCCTGCTCTGTCCAAACGATACCGTTTGATTAACTGCTCGTCGTCAAACATTTCAAAAACATTCTTCCTCTCCTGAAAGATTCGCGCACATCTCTGTCTCCTCAGTGCCATCACAAGCCCCTACTGGCAACTCCTAACCACTTGAGAGACCTCTCGAGCTGTCCTAAATAACTGGGAGAGTAAGAGTGATTCTTAGCTTTAAGAAATTTGATAACTTGCTTTTATACTTAAGTTTGAAAGTAGGAGTACATTTCACAAATTTTCAGCACTTAAGACTAAAATGGCACTTTGAGAAGCTTGATGAATACGGGCCCAGGTCTAAAATGTATAAACTTATAATAGCCATACCATCAGGGTAAGACAAAAACACATTTTGGATAGACGATGTATTATTTAAAGTTTGTAAATTCTGAACAAAAAAGTTACAGAGTGTACCTTTAAACTGGTGATTTGGGGTATTTTATCAGCTTCTTAACCAGAAGTTTTTCGAACTTTTTGTTTGAAAAAAAGTCAAACTTTTTGTAAGGTCTTTGCCATTTGAGACCAGTGTAAGTTCTAATGAAAATGGCTTATTGTGTTAATGATACCAATTACTCCATGCAAAAGCTTCCGAGACACACAAACACTGCACGACTAAGATGAAAGCAGCGCTAAATTTATCTTTTGAATGGTCTGTAGCCGTTCAGAATATGTCTAATGAGGCAAATTCCTAATGCATAAATTTTCCCTCAGGCTGACAATCCGCCAACATCGCACACTGCGTCGAACATATAGGCCTGACAAGAGCTCACAAATATATTTTCACAATGAATACTAATCATTTTTGATTCAGCATGAGAAGCAGTTATTAAAGATGTTCAAAGTCATAAAGCAGACAGACATTAAGTGCTATAGAGTGAACGGCGATGGCAAATATTTAGGATCTCCTAATCACACTTTGCAGACAATGTAGGCTTATTGTTATTGTGTATCTGTTCAGCGTTTTAAATGGAAAACATGATTATGCTTTTTGTACCGCAATTAACATTTCAATACTCATTAAACAAACACTTCAACCAAAAAACATTCATTAAAATGATTGTCGCTGACGAACCCCGCTGTGCTGTTTTTACTCATTTCCAGTTTTCAAACGAACAAATAAATTTTATTACATTTATCTTCCCATACATTTATAGAAGAGTTAATCAATATTCCTTCATCCAAAGATGTAAATGCCTACCCAGTTGTATATGTAATGATACACACCATCTTAAATACGTTCAGCTGTTCCAAGAAAAACATGTCATGAATTTTCTTGTGGAATCTTGTTTTTATACATTGCATGCAAAAGAATACGTTTAATTGATTATATTCATCTACTATTATTTCAGCTGACAGTTGCATTGCTTCACAACCTGCCGCGGCTCCGTATTGTTTAGTCAAATAACATTTTTGGGTTATTGGTATTGTCAGTCAATGGGAACTGGTGTAATTAGGTCACAGTATTAATAGAAGAGCTTTGAGAGAGAGAGAGAGAAAAAAAAAAAAAAAAAAAAACAAAAAAAAATAGACAGTGTGCTTGATAGCTCAGTTCTGATATGTGTACTTGAGCGGGTGTCATCGGGGTGTTGAAGTTAATTGGGGTAGGTCTCCAGTTTACCGCCTGTATGCCTCCGATGTGATTTAAGTGAGCATCAATCCATTTGGAGTGAAAATAGAAATCTAGATGTAGACATGTTCATTTATAACCAGGCCCGGTGAGCGCCGGATTGTCTGATCTAGGATCAAATGTGCTCTCGCTCATATTTGACCAGGTCACTGTGTGGCCAAACATAAAACTGAGGTAGAGGAAACACTTTCGCTTCATGATCACCAGTTAAGACTGAAAAATACTCTGAATAAGCTGCAGTGTGGACCAGATGTGAAACAAATATTCTATTCGGTAACACTTTATTTTAAGGGTCCAGAATAATGCATTAGTTAAACTAGTAATTAATGATTTGCTTGTTCACAATTATGCATTAGTTAAGCATGGACACAATAGTAATTAATGATTAACTTAACATTATAGTAAGGGCATATTAGCCATTATTTACAACTTAATAAGCCATATATTATTTTTTGTATAGTGATGTAATTATATTTCTGTGCCATTCTGTTAAGTTAACTGAACAATAAGCTAGTAATTATGTTTAATTACTGCTGATTTTGCCGTTATAAATTGCTAAAATAGTGTAATAAAGACAATTTGACCCCCTCTTCTAAAGTGAAAGTTTTATCCTCATTAATTATGGCACTTGAGTGATATTTAAGTTTATTGACCAGAATAAGCCAATAATTAAGGCTAAACTGCCACTAATTCAGTACAAATAAAGACAATCTGACCCCCTGTTCTAAAGATAAATTCTTATTTACGCTATTGGTTTGTTTAGCAGTTATTCTGCAACGTGATCTCACGAGAATGTGTATTTTTATGTAAAGTGTGGTTCAACATTTATCTAACACGTACAACACTGACAGCGCTACATTTCGCTGTTTGTGACTTCTGCTGCAAACTCGTTTCAAAGGTTACGTTAAACAAAGCTACACTTTAAAACCTTAAAATTAATCATTTAACCATTATTTATCATGTAATACTTATTTTGTTCGCCGTGGGACACAATGACTAGAAAGTACACCAAAACGCAACATAAATTCACAAAAGACACCAATTTAATTTGCTCGCTGTAATCCACATCTTTAGAATCCATACGACTGAGAGGAACTTCTTTATCCAGCGACTGTAAACAAATCCTGCGCTCATTATGAATTCAAAAATTGCGTTTTACGTCAGTGATATCAAACGATCATTGGCTCTCGCGTGCTTCGTCACAGATTGCGACATGCCGTGTTTTAGTGTTTGAATGAGAAACGCGCGCCTTCAAATAGTGGAGTGAAGCTTAAATTAAATAACTTAATATCTGCTCTGTACCTCATACAAAACTATATCGCCAGAAAGGACTGCGACTGCAACACATCGTCAGAGAAGACTACTATTGGTACCGCTTTTGACATTTTCACAATAAAGAAATTATTGTGATTACACTTTTGTTAGTTATGTTTTTCTTTATAACCCTACATTCTTTTAAGAAATGGTTATGTGTAGGTTTAGAGGTTTGAGTGGGATTAGTGGCTCAAAATATCATTTTAATGCTATATTGTTACAAAAAATTTTAATTTTCTGCATTTCTGCCCATTAAGTTGTATTGTCATTTTTTATTCTCTGTAAAATGGTTATGTTTGGGTTTAGGGATATAACATGTATCTATAAAATGGTAAAAGGGAAATTGGTCATCTTTTTTATGATATAAAATATATTTTACGTTTTTTTGCTGTAAAAGCATAATACGTTTGTTCTCAATACGTTCATGTACCTTTCACCATTTATCCAAACATACAAAAAAGTATGTTTTGTGTCTGTAAAAGCTGCTTATTAACTTATATAACAAATAACTGCCATAATTGAGGATATAACTTTCACTTTAGAATATGGGGTCAAATTGTCTTTATTAGTACTCTTAGTACTCTTAGTACCTTAATTATTGGCTTATTCTGGTCAATAAACTTAAATATCACTCAGTAAGTGCCATAATTAATGAGGGTAAAACTTTCACTTTAGAATAGGGGGTCAAATTGTCTTTATTACACTATTTTAGCAATTTATAACGGCAAAATCAGCAGTAATTAAACATAATTACTAGCTAATTGTTCAGTTAACTTAACAGAATGGTACAGAAATATAATTACATCACTACACAAAAATAATATATGGCTTATTAAGTTGTAAATAATGGCTAATATGCCCTTACTATAATGTTAAGTTAATCATTAATTACTATTGTGTCCATGCTTAACTAATGCTTAATTGTGAACAAATAAATCATTAATTACTAGTTTAACTAATGCATAATTCCGGACCCTTAAAATGTAAAGTTAATCATTAATTACTAGTGTGTTCGTGCTTAACTAATGCTCAATTGGAACAAGTTAATCATTAATTAATGCTTAACTAATACATTATTCTGGACCCTTAAAATAAAGTGTTACCTTTTATTCTTTTAGACTCCGGGTAAAAGTTGCACCACCTTCTTGCGTCCAGCTAACGTCATAACAAACACATTGAACTGTTCAGAGATCAGCAGCTTGAGGGGTTTGACCTCTGCACGTTGAAGGTGAGTCTGTGTCTGGAACGGTTGTTTACATGGGGTCATTGCTCTCGCCAAATGTTAATTCATGTCAGATGTGTAATATGAATTAAACATCCTGTAACATTCAAAGAGCAGCTGATATGATGCTGGGAGTTGAAGTTACAGATGAGGTTAAACTTTATTTCGATAGTCCACTTTAGACGTTCTACTAACTATAAGTAACTTTGCAACTACTCTCATTAGAGTATTAGTAGACTGTTAGGGTTCGGGTTAGTAGAATAAGTTAACATGTACTTGCAAAATTACTTAGTAGAATGTCTGGTGGAGAGCATCAAAATAAAGTGTCAGCAGATATTAATCAGACAGCCTACTAATACTCTAATGACTGCTAGTTGACATGTAGTTGCAACGTTACTTATAGTTAGTAGAATGTCTAAAGTGGACTTGTCAGGGTTCTGTCACTTCGGTCTGTATTCTACAAAGAAAATTCATGCTGTTTTTATCTTTATTTTCAGTGTAATGAAATCCTTTAAGAACTTGCTTATACTCAAATGTTTAAATGTTTCAGTAATGTTCATTTATTCACTTCTCTTGTACAAACCCGATTCCAAAAAAGTTGGGACACTGTACAAATTGTGAATAAAAAAGGAATGCAATAATTTACAAATCTCATAAACTTATATTTTATTCACAATAGAATATAGATAACATATCAAATGTTGAAAGTGAGACATTTTGAAATGTCATGCCAAATATTGGCTCATTTTGGATTTCATGAGAGCTACACATTCCAAAAAAGTTGGGACAGGTAGCAATAAGAGGCCGGAAAAGTTAAATGTACATATAAGGAACAGCTGGAGGACCAATTTGCAACTTATTAGGTCAATTGGCAACATGATTGGGTATAAAAAGAGCCTCTCAGAGTGGCAGTGTCTCTCAGAAGTCAAGATGGGCAGAGGATCACCAATTCCCCCAATGCTGCGGCGAAAAATAGTGGAGCAATATCAGAAAGGAGTTTCTCAGAGAAAAATTGCAAAGAGTTTGAAGTTATCATCATCTACAGTGCATAATATCATCCAAAGATTCAGAGAATCTGGAACAATCTCTGTGCGTAAGGGTCAAGGCCGGAAAACCATACTGGATGCCCGTGATCTTCGGGCCCTTAGACGGCACTGCATCACATACAGGAATGCTACTGTAATGGAAATCACAACATGGGCTCAGGAATACTTCCAGAAAACATTGTCGGTGAACACAATCCACCGTGCCATTCGCCGTTGCCGGCTAAAACTCTATAGGTCAAAAAAGAAGCCATATCTAAACATGATCCAGAAGCGCAGACGTTTTCTCTGGGCCAAGGCTCATTTAAAATGGTTTGTGGCAAAGTGGAAAACTGTTCTGTGGTCAGACGAATCAAAAATTGAAGTTCTTTTTGGAAAACTGGGACGCCATGTCATCCGGACTAAAGAGGACAAGGACAACCCAAGTTGTTATCAGCGCTCAGTTCAGAAGCCTGCATCTCTGATGGTATGGGGTTGCATGAATGTGTGTGGCATGGGCAGCTTACACATCTGGAAAGGCACCATCAATGCTGAAAGGTATATCCAAGTTCTAGAACAACATATGCTCCCATCCAGACGTCGTCTCTTTCAGGGAAGACCTTGCATTTTCCAACATGACAATGCCAGACCACATACTGCATCAATTACAACATCATGGCTGCGTAGAAGAAGGATCCGGGTACTGAAATGGCCAGCCTGCAGTCCAGATCTTTCACCCATAGAAAACATTTGGCCCATCATAAAGAGGAAGATGCGACAAAGAAGACCTAAGACAGTTGAGCAACTAGAAGCCTGTATTAGACAAGAATGGGACAACATTCCTATTCCTAAACTTGAGCAACTTGTCTCCTCAGTCCCCAGACGTTTGCAGACTGTTATAAAAAGAAGAGGGGATGCCACACAGTGGTAAACATGGCCTTGTCCCAACTTTTTTGAGATGTGTTGATGCCATGAAATTTAAAATCAACTTTTATTTTTCCCTTAAAATGATACATTTTCTCAGTTTAAACATTTGATATGTCATCTATGTTGTATTCTGAATAAAATATTGAAATTTGAAACTTCCACATCATTGCATTCTGTTTTTATTCACAATTTGTACAGTGTCCCAACTTTTTTGGAATCGGGTTTGTACATACATCATACAAAAAAATGGTAACACTTTACAAAAAGGTCCCATTAGATAATGTTAGTTAATGCATTGATTAATATTAATTAATAATGAGCAACACATTTGTTATTCGTTGATAATGTTAACGTTGAGTGATTCAAATTTTCTGTAAATTTTTGGAGATTTTTTTTAGCTCTCTTCTTCACAGATGTGTCCTAGTGTCATATTGAGGGAAAGAGACTAAACAAAAGTTTGCACTTTTGCAAGTTTCAAGTTGATTTTATGGAGATCCGGTCATGTATTGTAGAGTTAAGCAGCCTGGTGGGACTGACTGCATAAATTAATGTGGGTTTATTCATTTAATAAAAATTGGTTGTTTTTTTCATATCAAAATATAATGCATATTTTGAAAAGGCATTACCATAAATTTTCAAAGTTGCCTTAAGTTGGTCCAGAGTTTTTTTTTTTTGTTTTTTTTCCCAGTGTATGCAAATGTTTGAGGTTAGAGCTTTTCAAGAAACATTGTCTGGTTTTCATCCTACTTAGGGACTGTGGCTGTTCACAACGTTAAACAAAGTTTTAACTTTGTTTGTTGTAACACTAGGTCCAATTTTGCAGCCATTTGAACTTCTGCCATTGACCATAATATTTAGATGCACCAAATTACATCCAAATATTGTTGTGGAAGTTTTGAGTTATGCACTTATGAGTATCATCATATCAGTCTTGATTCCTGTAGAGTTTCACTCATGAACATGAAAATAAAACTTTCTGGTGCAGCCTATTTCTCATGCCATACTACCACTGGAGGGATAGCAAAAGACTCACGTTGTGACCTCAGGGAAACATTACGTTGATGCTTTACACTGAATCCAACGCCATTAGTCAGAACAGGAAACCGCTCTGCCAGAGGCAGGAACAAAATTGAGATTGGATTCCTCCAAGATGAAAGCAAAGCAGGAAGTGGATTGGTTTCCTTGCGTAGGCATGCTACGCCTCATGCTTGTTCTCTACAAATCAGCCAAGCATCTCATCAAAAAAAGATTTTGAGAGAGATTAATATTAAATGTGTTAATTTATTTTAATCTGTCAATCTACAGGCCCAACTACCCGTATTTATTTACATGCTATGTAGAAGCCAAACACTTTAACCGAACCTCACGCTGCTGTTGAACTACCCGCACAACAAACTGACCAAGTAAACTGTTGTGTAAATGTGTAAATAAACTGCATGTCTGGTGGGTTTTGCAGTGGCACTGCTGCATACAGTGTGTTGAGGTGCTTTTTATTGCTTTTTGCTCTCATAGTAAGACCTTGTATACATATAACGTAACTGCACAGAAAGTTTCCTGCAAAGAAAGACTCAATGTTATTGACACATGATGCATAACTCAAAGGGAGCAACACACATTTAAAGCCAGCATTAGTATGCAAAGAGTAAAAACAGTGAACAATGAGGTGGTAATGTGTGTGTCAAATTGTACCAGTGCATGCTGGGAAACAAGGGTGTTGAACGAACAAAACAAAGAACAAGAAAAAAACATTGGAACTCAGAATTGCAAGATATAAACTCATAAACTTGCAATTGTGAAAATAAGGTCGGAATGGTGAGATAAAAATTTCAAAATTGGGTCATTCCATATAAAATCAACCAAATTTCAGGAACTTCCATGACTCATTTTTTTTTTCTGAAGGACAAACATAAATAGTGATTTACTCATGGAGCCACATTAAGATCTCCATATCTCTGGGACTAAACCATATAGGGCCTTTAAAATGAAGATACCTAAAGAAATGTTTCTTAAAAAACAGAATCTAAAAGGATATTAAGAGATCTTTAATACTTCTTAAAGGGCACCTATTATGCCCCTTTTTACAAGATGTAATATAAGTCTCAGGTGTCCCCAGAGTGTGTCTGTGATGTTTCAGATCAAAATTTCTAACAGCTCATTTAATATACCATTTTGAAAATGCCAATTTTTGGGTGTGAGAAAAATGAGCTGTTTTGTGTGTGTCTCCTTTAAATGCAAATGAGCTGCTGCTCCCCACCCCAGAGGGCGGAGCCTTCACAGCTCATAAACATGTGAATGAAAACTGAAACATGATACATCTGTTTGGTTATGATCATCTCTATCGCGGACACGCTCACGTGACATTGCAGTTCTTCATCATCATGAAATATTATCATCTGCATGCGTTTTAAAGCCTTATCACTCTCAACTGCTCTCAACTTGAG
Organism: Coreius guichenoti; assembly: GCA_039654105.1. Taxonomy (NCBI): domain Eukaryota; kingdom Metazoa; phylum Chordata; class Actinopteri; order Cypriniformes; family Gobionidae; genus Coreius; species Coreius guichenoti. The sequence goes on along the minus strand of CM077170.1, from coordinate 4,747,587 downwards.
CACACACACCCGACGCATACGCACAGAGAGCTGGATGTCGTCCGTGAGTAGGCTATTAAACTAAACTACTTCTCTTTCATGTGTTATTGCGATTAAACTGTCAAATGCACACAAGGTTATGTCAGAAACATAACATGAAAGTTCACATGAAAACAGTTGGTTATGTCTGTGCACGTATGCAGCAAGTACAGAAATCCTGTGTGTATATTAGATCTGTGTATTAAAGCGAAAGCAGTGTAATGTACAGTACCTACTGCTATAGATGCTGTTAATATGAATCAAACAAAAGATACACAGAAAATGCTCACTGCTCTTGACCGAATGAACACATTTCTTACTTGAATGCTGCTGTTAAATGCCCTGGGAAGGAGATAAACATGGCGGACTGTGTACAGCTCTCTGAGGGCGGGGTCTATGCTAATACGGCAGTGTCCATCAACACTCATGGGCGGGGCCTGTGAAATGTGACATCACTTTGCCAGGAATCTGCAAAAGGCTTGTTCTGAGATACTGCTTATGATTTATGGGGTTAAAAAAAAAGGAGTTGGTGGATTTTTACCATTATAGGGTGGTTGTGTACACACCCTGCCAACACACATTTATGTTCAAACACCATGTAAAAGTGAATTTTGCATAATAGGTCCCCTTTAAGTTGCAGGCATTCAAACTTGGGGCAAAAAAGTGCTCTTTCCCATTTTTAAACTGTCATCGTTGACATATAATGCAACAAAGATGGCTAAAGTCAACAGATTTTACTAACAGACCTACCAGTCTCTGTGTAAAAATAAAATAATGATGCTGCCATCTTCCAAAGTCCTTTTTACCCCCCTGTAATTTGTCTCCAAATCTTGGGTGAAAATTGTCATTTTGACCTCCCTCTACAAAATAGTGGATTACAAATATACAGTACATCCATGACATTTAATATTTTAGGCTTTCTTATTTATTTATGTGCTTCTTTCACCAGACAAAAAAAAAATAAAAAATCTAAATCAAATTTTTTTAGCCGTGGTTGAGTTCTCACAGAATGAACGAATGACCTTTTTTTTTTTTTTCTTTTTGTGGGAACCAACTTACAAATACTGTTTTTTTTTTTTCTTGCCACAATATATTTCAAATATATGTTGTAAACAATATATTGTTTCAAAATAAATATATAAATATATAACAATTAAAACTTCAGAAAATACTTTTCCCATTTCAAAATGTTACCTTTATGATTTTCTGAAGGTTTCCACTAAACTTTTGGTTATGATTTTATGCTGTTCTGTATTCTGGAGGAATTCTATGACATTTACAAAAACAATATATTTATAGCCTTGTGTGAACAACTGCTCAACTGTTTGCTTTAACAGTTGCATACTTAACATTACAATACTGTAAGACTAGGACTAGTGGACTCGTGTGTCCTCAGAGGCATATGAAGTCAAGACTTATTAAATGCAATCGTCACCAAAATCGTCAACAAGGCTGCGAATTTGCTGAATTTGTATCCATGAATTGTAATGTGTAGCACACTGTAAAAAGTGAACGTGCAGTTGTTGCTTTAAGGAGGTATTTCTATCTGATTCCACCTATAAATTCTAATTTTGTTGTTGTAACCTAATTTAATCAGGTTTATGTAACATAAAACAAGGGAATGCTGTTTTAACTTAACTGAGTTACATTGACCCAATATGCATTTTCCAATACAACTCAGGATGGACACATTCGAAACATGCGCACCATGACTGCACCAGACCTATAGAGGGCAGTATAGTCGTGACTTGTGTCAGCTACAGGACATCTGCTCTGAAGGACAAAGAAGAAGAAAAGGTTTGTGTTTGGCTGCTCCTTGCTGATCTGTGAATCTTGCTTCAATGAGAAATTGTGATTTGAGGTTATTATACTTATTATGTTGCATCAAAGTGAAAATCACAATTGACATTATAAAACAAACATACACAAACATTTTTTTCCCCCTCTTGTTCGGTTTAATAAAATAAAATGTAATTCAATTGAAATAAAATAAAACATTTAATTAAATAAAATAAATTAAAATGAGCTAAAGTAACACAATTTAACATTTTGTCACAACTTTAATTGTGTTCAATTCACCTAACATATTTTACTTAATTCATTTGTGTTAAAACTACATGAATAACTTTTGTTGACATAACTAACTGGGCTGCTTTCCCAAAAGCATTGTAAACCTAAATAGATTGTAGAGTCATTGCCACCAGTGGTCTCTACAATCAACTCACGATGCTTTTGTGAAATGCAGCCCTGGGCAGTGGATCTGTAGTTCCCAGCATGCTTTGCAAGGGACTGCATTAGGAGACTAATTTTAGGGATTAAGTGTTATTTTATGTGTTTTTTCAGTAAAGGGAAAGATGTTGGTAGTTTATGTTTATGGTAGTGCTCAGTTATGTTGGACATTTAGAGGAGTTTCTGTTATTGAATGTTGCGGTTACCATTGTGCTGAAGAGTAGCGCTTGTGCTCAGGCTTTTCTAATGTCATTTTGTTTAATGCTATTTCATGCATTCTGACTTATTTACACTGTTAAAGAGTTGGATTCTCATGCTAACATGGCCAAAATTAAAAAAAGAAAAAAACGAGTTGAACGTATGATGGAGTATTTCTGTGCCAAATACTCTCCTTCAGGATTCAAACAAGTTTTGGAAAGTTTTTTTTCGAGTATGGCCCTGTATGACGTCATAAAGGGTGGAATTCCTTGTATGGGCACTTCTCCCGGATGAGCATGAGCGCGCACACACACACACACACACACACACAGACACACAGACACACAGACACACAGACACACAGACACACACACACACACACACACAGACACACAGACACACACACACACACACACACACACACACACACAGACACAGACACAGACACAGACACAGACACAGACACACACACACACACCAACCAGAGCGAGAGCACGCCAATCAACGAGCTTTGTTCGGGTTACAGGAGCCGTCGGCAGCGCTGTCATTTTGTTTTTAGATCATGAAATCAACAATGTCACTAAAGAAGTGTGTTTTTGGTTGTGAGGGAAAGATAACCTTGTTCAGCTTCCCAAATAACCCAGCGTTAAGGAAACAGTGGATGCAGTTTGTTTTTCCGGAGCAGCAACGGAGTTCTGCAAGTGTGTGTGTTTGTTCCCGGTCATGAGTGGAAACCGCAGGCGGTGAGTGAAACTGCATCAAATGTGTGTGTTTGGTTGGCAATCGTTGGCATATAATGTAAATAACATGAACGTATAGTAAATCGAAAGTTATCCAGGGATAATGCCATAATGTATTGTGTGTGTGTGTGTGTGTGTGTGTGTGTGCTCGTGACTCTTTAGCTCCGCCCACTGCACGCCTCCACGAGTTCAGCTGTTTTCTGAAAGAATCGGTACAGTGTATCTATCTTTTATAAATATGATAAAACTAAAGACTCTTTGGAGATATGAAGGATGCAATACTACTCTATAGGTACTCAAGATTAACATGCGATTGGCAGAAACTGTGTGTTATGTACCCTTTAAGTAATTTTACCTTGCTGGAGAAATCTGGTTACATCTACTGACATTTATGCTTCAGTAAAACCTTGTTTTTTTCAGGTTGATTGAATTCAGTTATAATCAGTAATCTTAAATAATTTATTTAATTTCAACAAAACCAGTCATTGTAGATGTTACCACATAAAGTAGATTTTCTAAGTAGAACTGACAAAACATGTTTTTTCAGTGTAGGCCACTGCACTGCCCAAACGCCTTTCATGACGTTCAGTAATACACTAAACAAAACAATGTCAGTTGCATATGATTTTGAAAAGCATGTCTACCCATCAGAGGAATATTAGATTGACTTAATCTTTGATGATGTAGCATTGTTATAAAGGCCTTTGTTCCATTAAAAATGACAAGAGATGAACAGCATGAAATGAAATGAGATTATACGTGAAATGCCAGTTTAGCTGGGTCATTTGTTAGGAAAGGGAATACTGTAAGGATGCAATAATCGACAAGTGGAATATTCATGAAACAACCCAGGTTTAAGCAAAATGGAAACAAAGCTACATATGGTACATCTCTCACAGTGGTCATATCAATAATATAATCATAATCATTACTAATTAACAATAAACACTATACGCATGCCATTAGTTGTTAATTATAACATAAGCTAATTAAATTGTTAGACGGCACTTGGATTCATCAGCCTCACGTAGCTGGAGCACTTCTCCACACTTTAATATCTTAAAGTTCACAGAGAAATTATTTTCACCCTGATTTGGTCATTGCAGCTCGAGTTAATTATGACCTAGCAGGTTTTCATTTAAATGTGCTTACCTCCGAACATCTCAATGCCTTGGGCCCTGGAGTCCACAATGCATCACTATGAATCTATTATTCATTTATTTTATTGTGAATGGAGGCTGCCTGGTTTAGTAGGCCAGGGATAGTGTCTGTTCAGCGAGAGGAGTACAATTTACAAACAACATGAAATATTAACTACAAGGAAAGCATTTCAAACTGTGTGTGAGAAACAACCTTTAGAAAGAGCCGTGACTGTAACATAAAACTCCCCATGAGTCACTCGCTATTGAATAATGCTAATACTTACTGTAATAACAAATACAAAATTAAATCTAATTCAATTTAAATAAAAATCAAATTTTTGATAGATAGATAGATAGATAGATAGATAGAGAGACAGATATATATATATATATAGATATAATAATAACATTAATAATAATAATAATAATTTTTAATTTTTTTTTTTCTGCACTGCAATGTTTTTTTCCCCAAATTAAAACAGTTAAATGTAATTAAAATCTTTTTTTTATAGAAAAAAAAATGTTGAATCTTGTATAAATTGCTTAACTTATTTTGATGAGTTAAAGCAATGTAAAAACATACAGTATGTTGTCATAACTTATTGATCATATATTTTTTTTACAGTGTGAGATAAAGCATAGATAGATAGATAGATAGATAGATAGATAGATAGATAGATAGATAGATAGATAGATAGATAGATAGATAGATAGATAGATAGATGCTTTGTTTTTGTACTGCAATATTTTATTTTATTTTTTTCAAATTAAAGCAGTTAAAATTAAATTAAAATCTTATTTTTATAGGTAGATAAATGCAATGTTTTCTGGCAATTTGTGCACATGAAGGTGACCCCTTATGTAAAATTATAGATCATATACCTGCCGTCAAAATATTATATTTACTGAGAGAACAGAACTAACATCTGGTTGTATTTCTCAGTGTGTGTATCTTTGAAAAAGCTGCCCAAATTCTGTCAAAATAAAGCATGGATGGTTAGACGAAAGGGGAAATAAAAGGCAAATGATGTAACACCAACACTAATAACAACAACAACAATACTGTAGGAATATTAAGAATAAAAGTAAATGGGTGGGGCACATTAATGAACCTTATAAACTCTGACAAAATATTATCACAATATTGCATTGTCGACATATATTTTGTTGGCAGTTTGTTTTTATGGTTATCTTCAGACAAAAACAGTTTTACAAGAACCTCTGACACATCAGAGATGAGTCTCAACTTTCCTGTTTATGGGTTAAAAGAAACAAGCACATTGCATATTCATGACTCATATCTTAAGCAGTGCCTTTCAACACTGTCCCCATCAAGCTAAAAAAAACATCACATCACCTTGCCCTAACCTGTCCCTATTTTACATATTCTCTGTCACTGACCAACAACATTAACACTTAAGAACAACAACAACTGCTTCCTGCTCCTGTTTTACGTGGTTCACCATATGTTTTTCAGGTTGACCTCGCAGGTGTCCACTGGACGTCACCTGTCCCCTGTCAGGAGATCATGGAACCATGAAGAACAAAGGGGATAAAAGACTTGACCAGTCAACCAAAATCCAGCCGTCTACTTAAAGGAACAGTTCAGCCAAAAATGAACTTTCTGTCTTCCCAGCCTCATGCGTTTTCAAAAGCGAATGAACTGAGGGGCTTTCGACCTCCAAAAATACCAAAAATCACCATAAAAGTTTTCAGTCTTTTGAAGCTATAGCTTTAATGTGAGGAACAAACATAACTATGATGTATCATAAATATTGTATGCCACATCTATGAATATGGTATGGGAATAAAGTGTGACTGTGATTTAAAGGGGACCTATTATGCAAAATTCACTGTTGCATGGTGTTTGAACATAAATGTGTGTCGGCAGTGTGTTACACAACCACACTATAATAGTAAAAATCCACCCACTCCTCTTTTTTTAATCCATATAAATCATAAGCAGTGTCTCAGAATAAGCCGTTTGCAGATTCTAGCAGTGTGACGTCACATATGCGTAAGCCCCGCCCACGACTGCTGATGGACTCCGCCCTATTAGCATAGACCCCGCCCTCAGTGAGCTGTAAACAGTCCGCCATGTTTATCTCCTCGCCAGAGCATTTAACAGCAGCATTCAAGTAAGAAATACTTGAATGATGTTCGACTTCGCCAGTCGGAGATCACCAAAATTAACATTAAAGAGGTGTGTAAACTCGCAAGTACGATGGCAGATGACGTTTTTTGCTCAGGTCCCCTCCCCGTTAAAAGGAGTGATGAGATACTTAGCAGACTATCATCACTCAATGGCTGGTTGTCTAAGTGGTGTCCGCAAAATAACATAGGGTTCATAGACAATTGGAAAAGCTTTTGGGGCAGACCTGACCTGTTGAAAAAAGATGGCATCCATCCTTCCTGGGATGGTGCCGCTCTTCTCTCTAGTAATTTGGCACATAGTCTTAGAGCTAAACATTGACTAACTGGGGCCCAGGTCAGGAAGCAGACGGACTGGCTTACCCGACCGCCTGCAAGCTGTCTCACGTCACAGAAGTCAGATAAATCCCAGCACATAGAGACTCTTTCACCTAGATATTATCACATAGAGACTGTGTCTGTTCCACGAATTAGTAAATACAAAAAAACCATCAAAACCACTCAACGGTAAAAATTTAATTGATGTCCAACAAATAAACAACAGATATAATACAGATGATCAAATGATAAAGCTCGGGCTGCTGAATATTCGATCCCTTTCCTCAAAAGCGCTTATTGTTAATGATATGATTACAGATCATAACCTAGATGTGCTGTGTTTGACAGAAACCTGGCTAAAACCTGACGATTACATTACTTTATCCTTTTCCTATTTAGCACCTAAACTCTGGAACAGTCTTCATAGCATTGTTCGGGAAGCAGACACACTCTGTCAGTTTAAATCTAGACTAAAAACACATCTCTTTACTATGGCATACACATAAAACATTTTTAATTTATATTATTCAAATCAGTTAAATGATTGTTTTAGGCTGCATTAACTAGGTCAGCCGGAACCGGGAACACTTCCCATAACACCTGATGTACTCGTTACATCATAAGAAGAATGGCATCTACGCTAATGTTAGTCTCTCTGTTTATCCCGAGGTTTACTGCAGTCGGCCGGATCCGGGCCGTATCCGGACCAGACGGTGGACCTTAGCCTGGACATGACGAACGCATCCCTGAAGTGTCTGTAGAGACCGTGTCAATTAAACTCCCCCCGTAAATGCCGCATCGACACGACATCCTCATTAAACCCGTCCCCGGCGTGACGACTCCAATCTTTCGAATAATCCTACGAATATCTATTGATCTAATATGACTTCTGACCTGTAATGTTGCCAGAATCATAATCATACACTATTTGTTCGTCGGCCAGAGGAGAACTGGCACCCTGACTGAGCCTGGTTTCTCCCAAGGTTTTTTTTTCTCCATTCTGGCCCTGAAGGAGTTTTGGTTCCTTGCCACCGTCGCCTTTGGCTTTTGGCTTGCTCAGTTGGGGACATTTAAATTTCAACTATATTACTGATCTGCCTGCATTGACAATATATGATAATTGAAATGAGCTGGATGACATCACCGTTTTCACCAGAGCGGCTGTACAGCCGAATCAAATTCTGTTGCATTATTTTCCTGTTACCACTGTGAAGCTGCTTTGAAACAATTGGCATTGTAAAAAGCGCTATATAAATAAAGGTGATTTGATTTGATTTGAAGAAATGAATTCTTATTAAATCTACTAAAGTTATTCAGTCAAGAGCAGTGGGGGATTTTCTGTTTTTCTTTTGTTGTTTAATTCATATTAACAGCATATATAGCAGTAGGTACTATATATTACGCTGCTGTCACTTTAATACACAGATCTAATATACACATGCAATTTCTTTACTTGCTGTTTACGTTCACAGACATAACCGACTGTGTTTATGTGAACTGTGTGTGTTTTTGACATAACTTTGTGTGTATTTGACAGTTTAAGTGCAATAAGATGTGAACGAGAACTTAGTTTAATACTCACGGGACGCTCCGTCTGACATCCAGCTTTCTGTGTGCGTGCTTCGGGTGTGTGCGCTCAGAGAACCATATATCAGACGTTTAGACTGATATGGTTTTAAAACACATGTAGATAATAAACTTTCATGATGATGAAGAACTGCAATGTCATGTGAGCGCAACAGAGATGATAATCAAAACCAAACAGATGTTTTAGTTTTTGGCAGCGTAGCTACCCCTATATTATGGAAACATTAAATCGATTGATTCATTTAAATATTCAGTAACAAAATTAATGGGCCCTATTTTAATGATCTATTTAACTATGAATCCTTTTATTTTTAATATTTAAAAATGTGTGTGTGCTGCTGCACGTCCCTGTGTGTGTAATAAGCTGAGTGTACGCGCGTTGTGCACCCGCCTATAGGCGCATATTACTAACGCGCCCTTTAAATAACACAAAAAATACTGCGGGTATTTTTGTAGGTCAATAGCGCAGTCGTTTTCAGTTCCTCAAAATAGCAACGCGCCAACAATGCGCCCAAACACACCTGGTTTTCAGACCAGCACACCCATGGGCTAACAGATGGGCGCGAGTGCATTTGATAACTGCGTCTGGCTGAAACTAGCAAAAATGCACTGGGTGTATGATAGGGCCCAATGTGTAGTAGTAATCCATCACTGCATTCATCATGTTGTCATTGTTATGTACTTAACAGTGCTATTTGCATACTTTTTTCCCGAATATTCCTATTATAGGGAAGTATGGATATTCGGATGCAACCACTGTGAGAGTGAGTGATTCGATGAACTGATTCGATTAAAAACACGGAATAATTCAGAAAATGTCCAGGTAGTACAGGGAAACAAACAAGTGATGAATGTTCACTCAACCGATTTGTTTACAGCCTAGCTGCTAATGTGCACACACTGATCCAGTTATCAACATCAGTGGTGTGACTTTAAAACTCTGAGCGACTGCAATGCGGCTGGTGCTAGTCAGGGATATGAGAGTCCTTAGGTGTGGCTGTTTAGCTGTGTAAGAACAAGAACGATTCTGTTTTGTAGGCCGGACGGGCATCGACTTCACCGAGATGAATGTGTAGCAGCAGGACAGAGACAAGTGTCACCGCAACAGCAGGCGAGCAGGAAACAATCCACTGATGGAGACCCGGTAATCGGTGAACCGTTTGAAAGCAGTACTGCTCAAAGGAAAAAAGATGGTTTGCTAATGTATTCTGAAAAAAAAAAAAAAAAAAAAACTTTTAATTTGAAAGTTGTAACTTTTTGTTATTTATTATTATACACTGCTGAGGATAAAAGACATAAAAAGAGGAAGTTCTGAAACTTCCAACTTTGTGAAGTAAATTACGGCGTCTGTGTGCAGGACAAGAGCGCCTTTTAAACACTTCTGTAAATTTGCTGTTAACACAGATTATGCGGGGACGATAAGGCTGTGTGAGATAGGCCTAATTAAAGTGCAGCTGCTGAGTTGTGGGAGGTCCGTGCAGAAGTTAATTAAAAGAAAGGTAACGCAGGATCGGCACACAATCATAATGAAAACAAGAATCCTCCCTCAAATTAATGTTCCAACACTGGGATGTGCTGCCTCTATTTTCGCATTAATAAATGAAAAGCTCCGTACAAATTAGAGGCTTTAATTCCAGTGCGCTCCTGATGGGATGCTAAGAACAGAGGGGTAGCTCTGAAATATTTATTCTTCTGGAGATGGTTCCAGCTGAGAGGTTAGAACAATGAGTGCTTGCTTAAACAAGTCTTGGTCTGAATCCAAAATCGCCCCCTATACCCTCAAATCGGGCATTATTTGAAGGGACAGCCTTTTGTAGTGGTGTCCGAAACCATAGTGGACGTTATCTAGTGCACTCATTCTATCCCACGTTGCACTGCAATAATGAGTGTACAGACGATGTACACTCAATGGCTGTCCAAATCTCCTTCAAGAAAACTGTATTAGTGGAAAAAAAAGTAAATAGTCAGAGTTAGAAGATATTTCTTAAATACATTGAGAGAGCAATATGTATAATTATAATAAAATTCAACTTGTTGGAAGCTAGGAAATTATAAGAAAGATTAAATAATATTCATTGCAAATGATCAAAATGTGACATGATATGCTGATTGATTTATCAAATTAATTGCACATATCAATATTTGCTGATATACCATTTGTTTTAAAATTATATGCATTAATAATTATTGTACATTATAATGCATTATATTATAATATGATATAAGATATAAGGTAACACCTTACAAGAAGTTCTCATTTGTTAACATTAGTTAACATATTAGTGCATTAACTATCTTGAACTAACAATGAGCAATATATTTTACAGCATTTATTAACATTTGTTAATGTTAGTTAATAAAAATGTTCATGTCAGTTGACAGTGCATTACCTAATGTCAGGTACAACATTGAATCTTAAAAATGTATTAGTAAATGTTGAAATTAACCTTAACTAAGATTAATAAATGCTTACATGTATTGTTCATTGTTATTTCATGTTAACTAATGTAGCTAATGTTAACAAATGAAACCTGATTGTAAAGTGTTACCAGATGTTATATCAAGAATCATTATAAATCAGACTAAATCAACATGATAAATTGATATCCCTATATATTATTTATATAAGTTATAAGCAATATAACACAAGTCGTATGGACTATACATTTATGATGTTTGTTGTTATTTTGGAGTTTGGCAGTCTATTCACTTTCATTATATGAAAAATAGCCTGCGAACATTTTGTTAAAGGTGCCCTAGAATGAGTTGAAACAATATTTTAAATTGTTCTCTGATATCTACATAGAGGGTATGTGGCTTATTTAAGGGCAACAATTGTCCAGATGGGTTTTACAGGTCCATTTACAACCCTAGAAATTGTCCCTTGAATGAAATGGTCTGTTTTTGCCTTTTTTGGAAGGGTCATTATTAGTAATGTGGAGTTCTGCTCTGATTGGCTGTTTCACTGCGCGGCTCATTTCAGTAGCTCACAGTGACAGCAAACACATCTCTACTGTCCGGCATGACAATGGAGAGATTAGGCATCCAACCTTATATGTTTGAGCCTGTTTCTGACGAAGATGCAGATTTTGAGGAACAACCAATTGTTTTGAGATTTGAAATGGACGCTTCTGGGTGGTAAGTTTAGTCTTTATTTCAGTAAGAACCTGCAAAACGTAACTGTTGCGTCAATACTAGAACTTCAGCCTAAACGTTAACTAGCATATAGCATTAACCTCACACGTTAACTCATAACGTCAGCAGTCACAACTTTGTTTTTAGCATTGTAAAAACATTTTAATTATTGTAATGTGTCACCGTATGATTTTACAATGATAGCTTCTTCACTTTGAATCACGAACTCTAAACAGCGAACTGGGCAGAGCGTAAATATGTTGTTTGTACAATTATAATTAGATTAAATTATAATTCTATCTGACAAAAGGGATTGGCATGTATCTACGGTTGTATTTTGTAGATTTATATGACAACACTGGCAGGAAATAATATTAACCTTTGTCATTTGACATTTGTCATACTATTTAGTAATGTATGCTAGTTACTTGGAGTTTCCTGTTGTTACTGTACTAGCATCTTGCGTTGGACCTAGACAACACAGGGTGAATTATCTTTAATGTTGTCTCACTAAGAAACTTTCAATTTAATCAGATATGGTTTCAACAGTCAAGAAGTGGATAAAATCACTACTTACTACTTGCAGGAATATAGTTGGAATATCCCCTTTCTTCAGTATCAAACACTGAGCGAAGCCTGCTTGATATTGCCCCAGGTTAGAAAAACTGTCCATGGTGAAATGGGCCTTAGCAAACTAACAACTTTGAATTAAATTGTTGCGGTATCCGGTTATAGATGAACATCAACCATGCCTGTTGACAGTTTTGTTCTGTGGGAAGGGTATGAAAAGTCCTCACATCCCCTGCACAGCCTTGAACATAACATTTATTTCCATGATCTGCCATTTTCGCTATCCTCGCTTGACGCTTGTTTCTTCACAATACCTGCAGAACTTCCGATGATTCGGCTGTGCAGTTCCGCCTGGCCTTGAACATGGGCTGGCACATGCAAATGTTGGGGGCGTACATATTAATGATCCCTACTGTTGCGTCACAGTCTGTGTTATGTTGAGATTCGCCTTTTTTTCTGTGGTGTTTTTCACGCACGAGATTTACATATGAAGGAGGAAGCAATGGTGTTTGAGACTCACGGTATGTGATTTCCATGTACTGAACTCTTGTTATTCAACAATGCCAAGGTTTATTCAATTTTTCAATCTAGGGCACCTTTAAACATTTCTTTTTGTTTTCCACAGAAGAAGGAAAGTCATACACATTTGGAATGACATGAGGGTGAGTAAATGACAGAACTTTTGCTGCGATAGAGCATTTGAATATGGAAACCAGAAATAAGTCCATTTCATATTCCCTCCTCCAGGGCCACATGAATTTGAGAGTGGTTCTTAACACATGGGACCTCATAACTACGGATAGAATGACTCATGACGGAAGCTCTCATGAGCTTTCCCGAAAGAGTGTCCATGTCCAACTGTGTTCAAACAAGTGTACCTCAGGGTGAACGCAGAACGCGGGTTCTAGTAAATCATACAGGACAATCTGTGAATGCTGACGCAGGGAAGATTCTCTAATCCCTGGATACAAAACAAGACTTTTTTTGAAGTTCATTTTAGTGTCATCAAACAAAAAGCGTCTGAATGTGGAGAGCAAGGTCACAAACTACTGTTGTGGTGCCGTAAGCGCAGATTTCATCAGCCTGATGTGTTTGACTTTGGTTAGTACTTTGAAACTGACCGTCATCACAGGACTGGCTGAATATTACACAAGGATTCATAATACATGCTGCTTCCACGGGTCGGGGGGCGATATTTACAAGCGGTTTTATGGTGTGTCCTTGTAGAGCATTGTTGTCTGGCGATGTCCAGAATCTGACCTGTAAGTTTGGCACATTTGTGAATGGGCGAAATTTAAATTGCAAAATACTAACCTTAGCTGTCTACTTGACAATGTTACATCATATCCTAAAAGTTAGACACTAAAGGCCAAAGCTAAATTATCATCCTTCAAGTTGCTGGAATAACACACTGCAGTGTTTCTGAATTTAGGAGAATTGGTAAATCGGGTAACTCTTGATTTTGATCGTCCACTTTAGACATTCTACTAACTAGAATTAACTTTGCAACTACATCAACTAGCAGTCATTAGAGTATTAACAGACTGTCTACTTAAAGGGTACCTATTATGCAAAATTCACTTATACATGGTGTTTGAACATAAATGTGTGTCGGCAGTGTGTTACACAACCACTCTATAATGGTAAAAAGCCACGCACTCCTCTTTTTTTAATCCCCGTAAATCATAAGCAGTGTCTCAGAATAAGCCTAGCAGTGTGACGTCACATTGCATAGGCCCCGCCCACGACCGTTGACAGACTCTGCCCTATTAGCATAGACCCCGCCCTCCGTGAGCTGTACACAGTCCGCCATGTTTATCTCCTCACCAGAGCATTTAACAGCAGCATTCAAGTAAGAAATGTATTCTTATTACATCTACTAAAGTTATTCAGTCAAGAGCAGTGGGGGATTTTCTGTTTTTCTTTTGTTGTTTAATTCATATTAACAGCATATATAGCAGTAGGTACTATATATTACACTTCTGTCACTTTAATACACAGATCTAATATACACATGCAATTTCTTTACTTGCTGTTTACGTTCACAGACATAACCGACTGTGTTTATGTGAACTTTGTGTGTTTTCGACATAACTTTGGGTGTATTTGACAGTTTAAGCGCAATAAGATGTGAACGAGAACTTAGTTTAATACTCACGGGACGCTCCGTCTGATATCCAGCTTTCTGTGCGCATGCTTCGGGCGTGTGCGCTCAGAGAACCATATATCAGACGTTTAGACTGATATGGTTTTAAAACACATGTAGATAATAAACTTTCATGATGATGAAGAACTGCAATGTCACGTGAGAGTGACCACGATAGAGATGATAATCAAAACCAAACAGATGTTTTAGTTTTTGGCAGAGTATCAGAGACATGAGCTGTACAGGCTCCACCCTCTTCTGGAAGAGGAGCAGCAGCTCATTTGCATTTAAAGATACATGCACGAAAACAGCATGTTTTTCCTTCCACTCAAAATGGGCATTTACAACATGGTAAGATAATACATCATCTGTGGGTAATTTGAGCCGAAACTTCACAAACACATTTTGGGGACACCTGAGACTTATATTACATCCTGTAAAAAGGGGCATAATAGGTCCCCTTTAATATCTGCTAACACTTTATTTTGATGCTCCTCCAACAGAGATTATACTGACTATAAGTAACTTTGCAAGTACATGTTCGCTTATTCTACTAACCAGAACCCTAACACCTAACCTTAACCTAACAGTTTACTAGCAATCTAATGACAGTTAGTTGACATGTAGTTGCAAAGTAGGCAGTAGAATGTTTTCAGTTGAAATAAAGTGTAACCGTAAATTTATTATACAATGATTCTTTTGTAAATCGGTGGATTTAGTTCAATGCAGCAACTTGCATAATGGTGTTTTACAAACAATTTACACAGGCTCATGTTTTATGAATAGCTCCAAAATCTTTACTAAACAATACATTTGGCTCTCTCATACAGCATGTGTCGGTAATGTTTTCATTAGGTGGAAATGTGTTGATTATTACATTTTCAGTAAGAACAACTAACTTTTTAATGAGCTGAGCAAAACTTCTCACACAGTGTGAAACACACAGGGATCGATACTAATCTATTATTTGCTAATTGAACTGCATGGAGAATGGCTGTGTGTGTCTGTATGTTAGCCTCAGGTTAGTTGCAGGGGCACAAAAAAAAAAATAGTTCATAGTTGACATTATTTATTCTCTCATGTGATGTGGCACATCCATTTCGGAAAGGGCCAAAATATAGCTTATCAAAATATAGCTTAGAGCTTATCCATATTCTTACTATTACATTTTATAGTGGTTGTTTGTATGATGTAAGCTTTTGGTTATCAATTTATGAGTTATAAGCAAAAGGTGGAGAAACTGAGTTAAAAAGCATAAATAAGAATAACAAGTCTGTAAAAAAAAGTCTAACATTCAGAAATGTATATATAAAAAACATGATTGCATCTTTTTTATTATAAGTTGTTTTTCCTAGACAGCAATAAGATCCAATGCATTTAAATAGAGATTCAAAGAGTTTAAATGGAGACTTTCACTTTTCTTGCAACTTTCTGATATTTTTTCTCTAGACTCTAGAGAGAGAAAAACATCAGAAAGTTGCAAGACTTCAGTAAAAGTAGTGTGAAGGATGATAATTTAGCTTTTAGAGCTATTCATAAAACATAAGCAGAAAAAAAAGGCTTGTAAATCATCTGAAACTGATGATTTACAATATCATTATGGAAGTTGTTGCATTGAACTGAATGCACAAATTTACACTAGAATTGTTTTATAAATAATATACCAATTCTCCTAAATTCAGAAACACTGCAGTGTGTTGTTTCAGCAAAGTGAAGAATGATCATTTGACTTTTAGCTAGTACTATAGTGTGTAAACTTTTAGGATACAATGCAACATTGTCAAGTAGACATTTAAGGTTAGAAATTTGCTATTTAAATGCTTATTCTTAAAGTCTAGGCTTTTAGTGACAATCTCAGCATGCAGTGTCTCAAACTGTGCTCAGATTTGCTTATGCCTGCTACAGAGATTTCTGCAATCCTATAAGATCATTACAAATCACACTGTATGACATGGATCTAATAAACTTGGGTACATCATGTATGTAGACTGTGCGTTGATGACACCTATTGAAACGTAGGCTACGGAAAAAACGTCATCAGCATGCGCTAGTGGTAAACAAACAGAGCAAGATGAATCAAACTTTGGCAATTGTAGATTTTAGTGTGCACTAAAAAAAAAGAGGAGAAAGCAAAAGAGGAGAATATGTATGGGGAAAAGAGACCAACTTGACATAGCAATTTGCAAATGGAGCTTGCGGTAAGTAGCTTTAAGTTTTAGCACCATGTCGTGTTTGTCAATACGCTATTTCATATTGCATTTTTATTGGCTAATCAGTAGACGTAGGTCGTAGCAGCAAACACAATGTGAGATGATCATGCTAAATTTCAGAAAAAAAATATTGCAGGCTTTCTTTGGTCTCAAGACCGTGACAACGGCCATCTTTGAACCTCTTTCAGTGTACGATGTGACCACAGTTTAGCAACCACGACCACTGGAATTGACACAATTGCTCATCTTTCGTCTGGGACAGCCCAAAATTGTACAATGTTTACCAGGCATTATATAGTAAAGTCTGAAATTATACATCAGAGATATCAATATGAACTCTCATTGCTCATTGTATTTGTCCAAGACCAAATGATCTGGGCATGTCTCATTTGTGACTCTTTTTATTTCTTCTGTACGCTGTAAAAAAATGATATGATCAAATGGTTGTGACAACTTGTGTTTTTACATTGCTTTAACTCATCAAAACAATTTTCACCTTTTTTATACAAGATTCAACTAATTTTTAATGTAATTTGAGTTGAAATGACTTAAACATCCAAATTGATTGAACTTAAAAAAATAAGGCAGCAACTTTTTTTTTTACAATGTAGAATTGTAAGAGAAAAAAAGCTCAGACAAAGCTGAAACATAACTGTGACCTCCAATAAAACTAACAAAAACATGTGTCAAACCCAATAGATAAGCCAAAGGATCTGACAAGTTATGCCTTGCATGAAAATCAGCGCAAGGCTAAATCAGGTCAAAATACAAAGCAATAAAGTCAGAAATAACTTTGATCATGCAAGATTTCCAGTGTGTTTGCAGCATCTGAAGTGACTGAATGATTGCTGGTTATTGATGTAAATGATTTGTGATTATTTCTGCTATGTGTATATCTCAGCAATTGCATTTTGTTTTTATTATTTTTACCTTTTTTGTACTGTTTCTCATTTCACTTACATAAAAGTTTTAAAAGTATCACAGCGTGCAAAAAAAAAAAAAAAAAAAAAAATTTAATTTGAAGTGGCATGAAAGAGGGAGGAAAATGAAAACTCATTTATGTTTGTTTTTGGTGCAAAACATTATAAGTGGACCTCAGAGAGAAATTTTTAAAAAAAAAATAAAAATGTATGAAATGACCCATTTAAGCAATTAAATATGAGACTTTAGCCTACTGCAGACTTCCTCCAATGCAGAATTGTGTTGCATTTGATTTTCAAGTTAGAGACTTTTAAGGGGAAAATAATTATTATTAGTTTTCACTATTACTTTATTTTGATTATTTCAAAATTATAATGCAAAATGCATTATCATGCAATATCAACAACAATATGATTTCCTCTTGATGACAGAAGCGCTGTGTGGCCTGCAACGGAAGCCATTAGTGTAATGATGGAATATTGTTGTTCTGAGGCAATGATCATAGTAGTTTCGTTCTGATTTCTGTGCGCCTCAGATGAAGCTCTGATGAGGCAAACATGCAAATGAGGGGCCCGCCATATGGCAGCATCCGCTGCTGTCTCTCGGCAACTGGGGAGACAATGAACAGCGGCCTCTGTTTTCAATACAAATTTTATCTGGCAGGATGTTTCAGAAATAATGTGTGACTTTGTGTTAGCAAATGAGATTCACATCTCTACAACGTGGCCCGGCGATGTGCGCGCGTCGGGTGGGAGGGGTCTGAAGGGGAGGCGGCGCGGAACATACCTTACTGAAATACTGCCGTGCACGCTGCACTTTTGTGATAAGATAATAATTAGAATGCTGTGTGATTTAAATTGTTTTCAACATATTCATTAGCACTCTGCCGTACAACATTAGGTGAAATGATGAGGCGGTTTAACTTGCTGGAAATCCCAAGGGCCACTCTTGTAGTGAACAAAATTAGGTGATAATTTGTTGATTATTGAAATTAGACTTAAAAATATAGTGCTGAGAGTAACACAGCAAAGCCGATTTGGTTATTGTCACATCAAACAAAATAATCTGTTATGGAATAGTGCTCTGTCAAAAGCAATTACATTTCATCCAGTATTGGCTTTTTTCTGATACAGATAATAAAAAAGTGAATTACATTTTTTTAAACACATTCTAGACGACAATATTCTACCAAATGTTTGAAATTGAACAATAATACCCAGAGAGAGTTGTTGGCATTCTCATGCATCTCAATGTGTGACTCGCTGGAAGTCTGCAACTTGTTTGCTTTCCCTATTTTCTTTTTCTTTTCATTTATTTTTCTTTTTTTGCTAATCAATGATTGGCATATGACTAATTACTCTGCCTCCACCAAGGCGTCAAGGTTGGTGATTTGGCATTGTAGAGTGATTCAAAAATTATCATAGACAACCTCCAAGCTTTTACAATTTTGAAGGAGTCATGAATCGAGAAATCAAATTTTGACATATAAGAGGTCATCATACTATAATAATATCCTGTAAGATTCAGAACTGAAAACTTCCTTTTTAGTCCAAAAACAGCTTTTATTGTAACCAAGCCCAGCGAACGACTCGTTGTGGAATGTGCCTATAGATGAAGATCAACGCCTACTTCATCATTGCAACTTTGGCTCCGCCCACTGGCGTGTTAGTGAGATGACGAGGAGAGAAGAACGATACAGGATTACTGGACTAAAAATAACATTACCTTCCAAAGAATCCTAATGATAAGAATGTGGTTATTTATTTTGAACAATGTGAATGTCTCAGTTGAGAATTATTTATTTGTATTCGGTTCATTTCACTGTGGATTCTTTGGTAAATCAGTCACAATTTTGGCGCAGACTTTGCAAACAGACTTTTACGATATAGACTCGACAGTAATTCCACAACATGTAAGTAACAGTGTTAATTCCAATGCCTGATCTGTGACCAGTAATTTCTGATATGTAATGATTCATGTACAGTCAGATGTTCTTTGTCTATGTGTCAGTAAATCAAACCAGTGTCTAAACGGTCAACTTCACATTGTTTCTCTTAGTAGGATGAAAATAATCTGTTATTTAAACTGTGATTAAATTATAAAAGAACACTCCCTTTACAATCGCTGGAGCTGTCAGTCAAACAGCGCGAGTTTATCAGTGACTGAGTTCTGGACTCTTGCCAAAACTCCCATTATAATCAACAAATCTCTTATTTACATTGTGTTTGCACTGTTAGTTATGATGAAAGAAATCAAATTGCAATGACGAGATCGCTGCATTCATCGCTGCATTCATCATTCATCAACATGTCTGTGATCGGCTACAATGCTCATCACCCTTTCATGCCACAATCTAAATATAATGCCATAGATCTAAACATAATCAACACTTTTCACGATTAGTTAATCTTGAGCGCTGTAATAGTAAAAACGTGGTAAACGTTTTCGAGAGAGTTACACATGTAATTTTCAGCTATTTCATATGCAAAGATGTTAGCCAATCACAGCAGTGGGCGTTTACACTGAGGTCTCACAGCAGCCAATCACAGTAGTGGGCGTTTACACTGAGGTCTCACAGCAGCCAATCACAGCAGTGGGTGTTTACACTGAGGTCTCACAGCAGCCAATCACAGCAGTGGGCGTTTACACTGAGGTCTCACAGCAGCCAATCACAGCAGTGTGCGTTTACACTGAAGTATCACAGCAGACACTCCCCTTTAAACAGTGTTCAAATCAGAGGGCTAAAATCAGGGTAGGAAAAATGCCTTTTATTTCTAAATTATGACATTTTTTGATGTAAAAATCATACTAACATTATAAGTGCACCCCAGGAAACATTATAAAATAATAAAGTAATGCAGTTCCTGACCGCTTTTAAAAGGCAAGAGGTTGATTTTGAGAAATGTATTTGTCACTTTTATTAATTAATTAATTTATTATTATTATTTCCTCTCTTTTTGCTCTTGTTGCATGTTTCAATTATTTAATTTTCAATTATTTAATTTTCAATTTTCAATTATTATATAATTATTGTAATTTACCGTTTACCGGTTTGATGTATTTTTTTTGTTGTATTTTTAGTTAATTGTCATTTTTGTTTGCCATCATTGATGAAAATTCTGTGTATCTTATTTTAACTATTTAATATAACATTTTTGAACACTTAATAATAATAATAATAATTGTTTTTAAACATGATACCTGTATTGCCTTGAGAAGAATTATTTGGATAAATGAGACATTTTGCATTTCAAGAACAAACTAATTTAAATTGTCTGAACAAATGAAAACGATTAATGAGGCAATCGTTGTGAGAACTCAAAAATGTCGACTTCTTTCTTCTTCACAGGGTGAAAGTCAGGATATAGAGAGACTGCAGAGAAGCTGAAAGTCTACAAGCGTTAATCTGGAAGTGTGTTGTGGATTGGGGTAAGTCACCTCTAGATATTTTTTCTTTCATGAGCCATCATAATTAAATGCATCTGACAGTCAAATAAATTATGGACAGGATTTAATCACGTGCTCATCAGTCAGCGATGTCTTTCAAAAGGATTCTAAACTTTCACAGCAGAAACATGTCATTACAGACATCCCCCCGGTGTGGGGAACGTGTTCATGAAAGACTCGTTCGAAACATGAGCAACCAGGCGGCATGAACATAGCCTGTCATTAGAAGCGGTATCA
This sequence comes from Coreius guichenoti, assembly GCA_039654105.1. NCBI lineage: Eukaryota > Metazoa > Chordata > Actinopteri > Cypriniformes > Gobionidae > Coreius > Coreius guichenoti. Next base: position 4,726,538 of record CM077170.1, on the reverse strand, counting down.
TGGAAAAGAAAGTGATTTCTCCTGGGAGGTTCCTGTGGGCCGGACTCGGATGAGCTGAAGTGTTCAGTGCAACGGATCCTGTGTTAGTCACAGTCAAGGTACTTCACTGATCCATCCTGGGTTGTCAGGAAACGACCCTCTTCTCGGTGGAAAATGGCACTTGGTAACATTTAGCATCTTTGATGTGTGTTTTTCAGTCCTTTGAGGACGGCGAATGCATTATGTGACACTATGTGGGAGTTCTCTGCATGGGGACCATTGCTCATCTGAAATTGTTTTTTTTTTTTGTATGTTTTTAAGTGCTAGCTGTTGAAGCAAACATGCTGGAGATGCGCTCTTATATAGTCTTGATTTGAATGAGGCTCAAAAAAGGATCTTTATGTGGTAACATCTAAATTAACTGGTTTTATGCAAGTCAAAATATTATTTAATATTTATTATTATTATTTTTTTTTTAAATGGCTAGATCAGACCATTGTTGAGGAGGATGCAAAGAAATCAGGATCATACCCTGTGAATGAAGAGACAGTCATGAGATCAAGTCAGAAATTCTTTACTTTTGACAGTGTAGCTTAAAATTTAACCACCATAATGAATTTGTATATATAGATCAAGATATTTTCCTTCATTTATTTGCCTTTTTTTAATGCATTTTACTATGATCATGGAACTACTGGATCACATCGCCTATTTTCATTTATCACTTGCACTTGAGTTTAGGTTGATTCATTGATAATATTTTTTAAATATTTTTTTTTAGTAATAATATATTTTTATTTGAATAATTTGAGTAAAACCAGTCCCACCGTTTTTTAAATTAAATGAATGGATTAGTTCCAAAAATCTTGTTTGCAATTTATTTTTGACAAGGTTCACATTTGTATGTACTGTATATACATTTCAGACAATATAAAACACTTTCTCAATTATTCAACATAATTATGGAGGACCCGACCTGCAGAAATTACAAAAATGAATGAATGAATGAATGAATGTAATCATAGGAAAATAAGTAAAGGAATAAATAAATAAAATAAATGAATTTATTTTTGTTTTACATTTTTCTTTCATTTATTATTTTATTTTAAAATGTATTTCTATTCTTTTTAACTTTTTATCATGTTTTTGTTTTCAGTTCAGTTATTTTTTTATATTGATCTATTCTCACATATTTATTTACAAATGTATTCATTTATACACATTTATTTTTACTTTTTCGTGTGCAAAATGAAAATGAGGGAGGTGGTCTTTGCATAGGTTATAGCTTTTTTGTTTATAAAATAAATATAGAATAGAATAGAATAGAACAATCATATCTGAAGCTTTATAAATAATTGAACCAGGCTTGAACACAGTAATTGAAAATATTACAGGCAAATATTTGTAATATGTCAGCCGTAGTAAATTACACATTGACTCTTTTATCCATCCTCTCGTGGAGTATATAAAAATATGACAAGTTATTACGGAGAATAGGGCTAAAATATCTTCTGGCAATATTCTGGTATTTACATTCTAGTATTGGGTGATTATTCAGATGTGACTCATAGAAAATGTGGATGACTCAAAATTCCCAGAAGCAAAAACACTCTTTCTGTGTGTTTCTGGCCACAGAGACACAAAACAAACACATCCCTCACATATGCACACCAAAAAATCCAGAGGGTGAAACAAACAGTTTTTTTTTTTTTTTTTTTCTCTCTCTTTTACGCTGACAGATGCACTCACTGTCTCTCCCCTCCACTGGCTTATCATCAGAGCAAACAATACAGTCCCATATGTAATAACAGCTATCATCATGAGCCCAAGACTGCATTACAGACTTAGATTGTGAACTTGATCAAGCCCTCGTGGGGAATTCGCCCAAGTTAGCAGGAGTGTGGAGGGCAGAGCTGCATAGCCAAGCATCGGAAATGAAATCCTGGTGCTGAGCTGCCTCCCGCTCCAGACGGCCTCATGCTCGAGTGACGAGACAGGGTTTTAGAAGAGCGCCGTGTCACAGTGGGCTGATATTAGAGATCTCTGTGCAAATAATAGAGCAGACAAGCTGCAAGAATGAGGATAAAAGAGTTTGCTGGTGAAGACTGAGACAGTATGTTTTCAACTTGATTGTTTATTTTGAGATATTTATTTTAAATATATTTATATTGTGCCGTCAGAGACACATGGTTGTCCTCAAGAAAAGTTTTACCGTCCTATTATGCTTTATTTAGTGTGTAACATTGCTGTTTGAGCGAGAAAAAGGTCCCAAAGCACAAAGTCCCTCCAGCGGGAGTTATTCTCTATATCAGTGTCACTGTTTCTGAACTCCCTGAAACGCCTCCGTTGTAGTCTTGAGTTTTCTTCTGGGAATGAACATGTCACAGTATTCCTCATTTAAAGTATTCCTCTGTTATGGTAAGAAGCAGGTGTAACGGAGGCCAGCTAGTGAAAGCTGTGTATTTAAACCTCACTCCCCTGATCTCAAGAGGCACACTAGTGACTGACGCTACAGACTGCGGTCTTTAGCGTCCTTGTTAGAGTGCCTGCCTCCCTTGCCGGAGACGCCAGTTCAAGTCCTGCTCGGAGCGGGGCGAGTAGGACCAGAGGGGTTACATTGGTGCCATGACCCGGATGAGAGTGAAGTTTAGGGGCGTGAGTGTAACGGAGGCCGCTCAGAGCGGAGCGAGTAGGACCAAAAGGGTTAAGGTGCATTCACACTACCAGCGACTTTGTCGCTGCATGTCGCCAGTGGCTGGTGGTGAGGTCGCTAGTGGGCGTTCCTACTACTGGTTGCCTAGTAACGTTTGTAAATGACATTCACAGATGTTACTCCATGTTGTAGACAACAAATCAGTTTTCTTGCCGCTACAAACAAACATTTTGGAAGGAAAACTTTAAATATAAATGGAATCAGGACATAAAATGCCTAATATTAAAGATGAACGAGAAACAACGCAGTGGTCATCGCAGCTATTTATCTACAGCAAAAGGGCAAATGCTGGTCTATCTGGGCTCACAAAACCATGCAGGCTCGGAGTCAGCACGGCGAATACCACCATATGTACACGAAGACATATCATAAATTATAGGACATTTGCTGACTGTATAAATAGAATTAATCTAATAGAATTAACTTGATGTAGCTGAATTAATATTACAATCAATTAACCTGTTCGCCCAGCGAACACTCAGTATAAAGCTCTTTTCTTTTTTTCTCTTTTCATTTTATTTTATTTGGAACACAGTTTTAGAGTAAAATGTGTTTTAGAAAATATATATTTCATATAAAGATTGAAAATTGTATTTTTGTGCATTTTTTATAATAAATGTAAAATTGTATTGTGTTTTTCAAGTTCACTTTTCAAAACTTTCACTTCAGCAATAACCTGCCATGTGTCGTCTTTAAAAAGAGACCAAACTTACATTTATGACAGTTTAAGTTGGAAATTTCATTTTCAGGTCCATGCTCAAAAAATTAATAAATGGATTATAACTACTGCATAAATATAGTTTAGCACCATACAAATCCCCTAAAAATACAAAATATTAAATAAAAAACATTATCAAACTAAAATATAGTACAATCATTTAATTGAAATAGATAAATAAAAAACCGCCACACAAACAGTACCAGAGGGTTAAAGTGACGTTGATTTACAAGCAGTGACCAGAATCACTGGGGTCTAATGTGTTTTGGACCCCATTTACTTACATACATATCTTATTTTGTGTTCCACAAAAGAAGGAAAGTCATACAAGTTTAGAATGACCTGAATAAATGTTTTAGAATTTAAATTTCTGTTTATTTTCTATAACTAGAATTGATTGACGATTGTTTGCCTGCTACATCTAAATTCTCTTTATCTCAGTAAAGCTAATATTTAGGGTAAAAATCCTTAGCTGTCACCCTTAACTCTATTATCAATATACCCTTATTGTGTGACTGCTTGTTGGCAGACGCAGCTCTACTAGCGGAGTCTTGCTGTGCCAGTGTAGCTCTGTAATTCCCGTTGTCAGCATACGAACCCGGTGCCAAAGCTACAGTATGCCAGAGAAATATGCTGGTCAGAATGCACTCCAATGTAAAGTTAAGTTCTTGTGACGATCCCCCTCCCATGCTCCTGCTGTAGCGTCGACACTGGGAAATAAGCCAAAGGCCGGCAAAATAAAACCGGTAATTAGCCTTAATTTGCCTTTGCTAATTTACAGAGAGCAGATGTTATTGCTCCTGCGTGTGTTCATGTCTCATACGTATGTTTAAAAAATCAGTAGTGCGGAAGAATTCATAAGGGTATAAGATATAAAGGGTACAAAATTGTTAGTTTGTGGAATATGCAATGCATAATTTATTTTCTTTGAAAATAACCCTAACAAACACCCTAACCCTAAAGTCTTTTAAAACATCAAAAACGCATTACCCTGTCACAGACAATAGTGGTTTCTTATGTTAGCTATAGTGTTCGCCCAAAAGTAGTTCCCCCAAAAATGTCATCATTTGCAGTACTTTCTTTGTTCTGCAGAATACAATAGGAGAACTTTTGAAGGACATGCTGATCGCTCTTTGCAGCACAATCACAGTAAATGAGGACTGAAGATGTCACGCCTCAAAAAGGATGCAAAATCACCATAAAATTGCTCCACATAACAATTTTATCTCTGAAGTCTTATGATAGCTTTGTGTGAGGAGCAGACCCAATTTTAAACTTACTTTGTGTATTTCTATAGCATGTTAGCTGTTCAGAACTCCAAATGTTGTTTGGGTTTTGAAACATCTGTATTTATTTGGGGGAAAACAAGTGAATTTGTACAGATGAAAATTAAATTAATTATCAGAAAAAATAGACCCAGAGTTTCTTCAGAGCTCTCAGTTATGTTTCATGTCAACTTTGTTGTCTAAAATCACTTTAAACTTTTTAAACTTTTACTTTTTTGTGCACTTTACAAAACAATGGACAGTGCAACATCTGTATAACATTCTCATATCTTACTATTAACTACTTTTTGGAAACTGATTGGATAGTTTGCCCAATATATAGAGTTTAAAGCAAATATCTTGATTATACCAAAGGTATCAAAAGAGATTATTATGCATTTGCTCACAAACTTAGCTTAAAATTTTTTTTTTTTTTTTTTTTTGGAATATCGCAGTATTTATTATAAATGATTTACTTGTGCACATAATTTTTTTAATACATGTGCCTTCAAAAAATGTGAATCAACTTCCCCTCCCTCTTGCAGCAATTTCTCTTCTCTGATGACGAGGGCGGGGCAACCTGTCACTCACATGAGATCCACAAATAGCAAACCACAACCATTTAACCATCCAATCAATTCCCGATGGACAAAATCAAGTCCGGCCCTACATTTTTTTTCTTGTTCAAGAAGCAATTTAATAATCACAATATTGAAGAAAAGACTATTGCGTCTTCCGTTTCTTGCCAACTTTAAACTCTTCGCTTTTTTTTTTTTTTTTTTGTGAAATTAGCAAAAGAACGCACAGTGCAACATCTGCATATGTCTTGCCATTAACTACACTATAATGCAAAAAGTATTGGGACACCCATCCAGATCATTGAATTCAAGTGTTCCAATCACTTCCATGGCCACAGGTGTATAAAATCAAGCACTAGGCATGCAGATGCTTCTACAAACATTTGTGAAAGAATGGGTCGCTCAGCGAATTCAAGCGTGGTATCGTGGTAGGTTGCCACCTGTGCAATAAGTCCATTCGTGAAATTTCCTCACTACTAAATATTCCATGGTCAACTGTTAGTGGTATTATAACAAAGTGGAAGCAATTGGGAACAACAGCAACTCAGCCACGAAGTGGTAGGCCACGTAAAATCACAGAGCGGGGTCAGCGCATGCTGAGGCGCAGAAGTCGCCAACTTTCTCCAGAGTCAATAGAAACAGACCTCCAAACTTCGTGTGGCCTTCAGATTATCATGCTTCTCTGTCTGGCAATCCGATGGATGAGTCTGGGTTTGGCGGTTGCCAGGAGAACGGTACTTGCCTGACTGCATTGTGCCAAGTGTAAAGTTTGTTGGAGGGGGGATTATGGTGTGGGGTTGTTTTTCAGGGGTTGGGCTTGGCCCCTTAGTTCCAGTGAAAGGAACTCTTAATGCTTCAGAATACCAAGACATTTTGGACAATTTCATGCTCCCAACATTGTAGGAACAGTTTGGGGATGGTCCCTTCCTGTTCCAACATGACTGCGCACCAGTGCACAAAGCAAGGTCCAAAAAAACACGGATGAGCGAGTTTGGTGTGGAGGAACTTGACTGGCCTGCACAGAGTCCTGACCTCAACCTGATAGAACACCTTTGGGATGAATTAGAGCGGAGGCCTTCTCGTCCAACATCAGTGCCTGACCTCACAAATGCGGTTCTAGAAGAATGGTCAAAAAATCCCATAAACACACTCCTAAACCTTGTGGAAAGCCTTGGAAAAAAAAAAAAAATATATATATATATATATATATATAGACCTTTTTGAGGTCATTTGACACATGTTCAAAAGACAGTTGACTGTATTCTCTGACATTATACTCTTATTGCATACAAAAATCCAGTAGCTTATTTTGTTGTTTATCACAGTCTTTCAATAGATGTGCTTCATTTTATTCTTATTGATGATGGCAGAGTCTAATTATTTAGTGTTTGTGCATATAAAACAGAATGAGGCATGAGCAATGGGAGGCCAGTGATGGGCTGTTTTAAAAGATGCTGCGAGGCAGGAATTAACGAGATCTATATCTCATTGTACCGTTGCCAAACACACAATGCTACTCTAAGAATAGAAATGACAGAGAGACAGATGCAAAAAGACAGCGGGTAAGAGAATGCAAAAGTGAAGGAGGATACAATCCTAGAGAAAATCCTGGAAATTCAGGAATGACTTTTAGGAGCAGTTTTCTTTTTAATTTAAAATAGTGTATACAAATACGAGAAGGATTTCTTTTGAAGGAATATAGGAAAGATGTAATATATATGCATATGCATGTTTATATATAAAATATTTAAATATTTGTCAGCATTTTCATAAAGATATCCCTTTTTTCATAACTAACAAAAGGCACCGAGCATCATTATTATGCATTACTCAAACTGCTAACATGTGAACTTAATGTGTTAAAACCATGTGATGAAATCTGGACTATCAAGGGAAATTTAGTCTGTTTCCGATTAGTTGCATTTTGACATTGCAGATGATGCACAATGGGCCGTGATGCTGAATTAAAGTCTGCCGTGCATACTGCTATTATATGAAATAGCAAATTATGTTTACTGTCTTCATCATTATTATCATTATCATCATTTCATTGATTTCCATTGAAAGGATGGCAGGAGAGGCAGATAGGAAGAGAAACGACTGGTGTTTTTAAATGAAAATCAGCATTCAGCAGACTCCATTCTAACATTTTTCTTTCTTTCTTTTTTTTGTAAACAACAAAAGACACCTGGCATCATTCATGTGCATTATCAAAACTTTTGATGAATTTGGATTATCAAGTATGCAGGTCATGATATCATTATAATTGTTTCATTGAAGTTGATTCTTGTTTAAGGATAGTAGTGAGGTACACAGGGGGGAAAAAGACATTTGATGTCCTTTTTTTTATGAAAATCATCATTTATTTGCCCCCTGAAACATTTTTTTGAGATGTGAACAGATATGTACAGGCTGCACATCACTGAAAACACTAAATGTACTCATTAGGTTGATTCATAAGTGGAAATTAGTTATTTTTGCATTTTTTTAGAGCAATTTCTGTCTTCCGGTTTGAAAAACAAAGTCGGAGCAACGTCACAGATTCTGACGTCAATGCGTAATGCCGGCAAGATCCGGTGATTGGCTGCAAACGAACAACGAACGAGCTGACGCCAACCGTTTCTGAACGCTTCTCTGCATTTATTCATGACAAAGAGCTCATTCCATCCAATCACTGCGCTGTATTACGCATGAGATCGCATTACAGTGGAGAATTCACATAAGAGCGGTTTCTGTGCAGAACGATGAGTTTATCAACACTCGCAATGCTGATCTGGACCGGAGCAAGTGCGTCTCAAGTTTTTATGGACATATTTCATATACTTTAAACATGAACCAGCACCGTGTATGTGCACCGTATATTTAATCACATCTTCTTCAAATGAAATATGTGCAAATAAGGACACTGATACAGCGGTACGTCTGATCATGAACGCGATGACACGATGGATTATTCTGATACATTGAAAACAATGATGTAGACCAACAATTCAAAGAACAATGGACAAAAAAATTAACTATGCCTTTATTCTTTCTGTTAAACTCACGTGCCGTTACGTAGTGCTCATAAATGTAGTGAACATATTATTAAATCTTTTAAATGTTCTTCCATGTTTCTCCCTAGTTTGTTGTCATATGATTACTTTTTCAAAACACATCAAGGTGCCATCAACTCTGTGTTTTTCCCCCTCCGTTCATATTTTAATATTCATTCATCTGTATAATGTGTGTTGCAGGTCTGTGTTTTATTGGTTGTTGTCTCCCACCTTCCCCCCCTCTACACTCCCACTTTTCCACAGATTTACACGCCCATTTCTAGAGACTTTTTCAGCTCTGGGGTGTGAACGACCAGGCTAAAACAGGGGGTTATATGTAGAATTCAGAAACCCTTGTTATTAGCAACACTGGTGGCCGTTTAGTAAACTGCAACCGGCAACTTATTGCTCGTGCAACCACATAACGTTCAATAGACTAAGGATCCTATTTTAGCGATCTGAGCACATGGTCTGAAGCTCATGGCGCAGGTGCACTTAGGACGTGTCCGAATACACTTTTGCAAGTTTAACGGCGGACAAAACGGTCTGCGCGAAAAGTTATTTGTTAAATAACAAAAAAATATTGCGGCATTGACTTTAGACCAGGTTTTTGTTGGTCAATGGCACAGTCGTTTTCAGTTCCTCAAAATAGCAACGCGCGAACAATGCTCCTGAACACACCTTGTTTTCAGACCAGCACGCCCATGGGTGCACAAATGCATTTGCTATTTAAACAACGTGGTGCAGTCTGGTTGAAACTAGCAAAAAACACTTGCGCCGTGCCTGGCGCCGCATTGCACCAGGTGTATGATAGGGCCCAATATGTGATTCAATGCCCAGATCATCCAGATGCCGTCCACACTGCTGAGAGAGACGTTTAGATGAATAAGTAAATATGTGCTGTGCGCTTTCCTCTCAATAACAAAATAAACACTAAAAATGACAGCGATGAGAAAACAGCAGTTAAGAAAACATCTGATCATAGCAATGTGGATATGTTTGCACCAGCTCTGCAATTCACCGGCATCATGTCGACCGATGAGGTAATTAAAATTACACTGTTAGGATAGTTTGATTATAAAGTATATTTGAGACTATAGACTGTATAGATCTGGCTATGTGAGACTATAGTTTGAATGAATCCCTTTTCTTTGCATGACACATGGACATTACAGTACAGAATGGCTCTTTCGGCATTATCCTGAACATTGTATAAGCATTAGTTTCATGTGTCTTAGAACGAAAGAGCGTTAAAATGTCCTATCACATAAAAATCTACAGGCTTTGATAGACAACCTATAGGAAGTTGGGGAAGGTCTCGTTTTTTAAGTTTTGTTACAAGCTGTTCACACATTTGGCCATAAAAAAGCAATTAATACATGAAAATTCATCATGTTCTCATTGGCTATGTATACTGCCTACCAGATTTTTTTTTTTTTTTTTTTTGCATTATGCAGTATCAATCAAATATATCAAGCATAAAAAAACCTACTTTTGTGTCAAAATGTTTTAACTTTTGACAGTGTGAAGTCAAACACTGCATTGTGGGATCCAATATTCCTTGCTTTGTGTTCTTTTGTATCCTCCACATTGTTTCAATTGCAGTAGGTAATTCGGACATCCCATACATACAGACAATTCACATTACTACAGTACATACTGCAGCCTATGGGCCTGGCAATGAATGTTCCATAATTGCATTTAAAATAAAAGGTTCAAATATAGGTCAACACCACGCTAGCAGCAAAGCAGACATTATATTTCCCCAACATACTCTTCGTTAGAACTCCCGTATAATTACAGAGTCATTTCCATCATCAGCTTCACCCCTAAAGTGAGGGCTGCCCCTATCAAACAAATGTAGTCATGGGAAATGCAATTATCATCGCAATTGTGAAACGCACTGACACTCCATTTCTCTTGGGTGCGGAAAAAAAAGAAGCACAATTAGATTACATCTAATTATTCATACAGTAGCTGGGTGATGTCATTCTCATATTTCTGCTTATTCGCTACTGGATTGGAAAGTAAGATGAAGCAATATAGATATAAATATAGAGAGATCTGTATGGCTGATCTGTAGCAAGTCTTCTTTGATATGCCAGTAGCTTTTAGATCTTACTCAAGAGCTTATGCGTATCAATTTACGCACGTCAAAGAGATATGGAGTTCTCGGTTAAAATTAATTCATTATATGCATCCTCGCTGATATAGAAACTTTTTAAAGAAATATTAACTGTCAGGAGAGCTGTTGATGTGATTCCCCTTAAATTACTAATAAGTTCTGTATGTGGGAAACCAAGTGTATGTCAGTCCAAAAGAGATTTATTTTCTATTTAGTATAGTAGTTCACCCAAACATTTAATTCATCAAAATAATTGACTTACCCTCATGTCATTTTAAATACACCATATTTGAATTCTGGATCCAAAAATGGGCTAGATGCGAGCTTTGGCACAGGGTAATATTTTTAGTCAATAACCGATTAAAACATTTCAACAGATTTGGAACAACACAGGTAAGTAAATAATGACATAATTTTCCTTTTTGGTTGAACTGTTTATTGAACCCAATTCATTTCACATGCAAACATTGATATGATGCATTTCCCTTTTATACTTGAAAGTGTTTTTAAGAAGCCATTGGTTCTAAAAAATCATGATGCATACTTTTGGGCTTTTGGGGTTTTATTTTCTTGAAAAGCCTTTCCAGCAAGGTTGAAATTTGGAAATGTTCAGCCCTCTGGCATTCCCTAAAGTTTTATGATCCTGGAATATCTCTACACCTCACTGAACCCCTTAAAATAAAATGAAAATGCATATTTTCGGCCTACAGCAGTTGTTTTGACCTTTATAAACACCTTCTCAGTGCGTTAGAAGGCTAACAAGTCAGTATGTTCATTTCACACTTACCCTCTGACGCTCTCTAAAGTTTCATGATCCATGGATATTCCTACACTGCAATAACCTCTCTGGAAAGTATGCATATTTAGATGTTTGAACTGACCTATATAAAAGTCTAGCTAACTGTAGCAGTCTTGTTGTAAGGTCAGACGAATACATTGATGAGCTCGTTAAGTAGAGAGTGAAAAAAATAAATATCTATCCATGAATATCTGTGGCATGAGGAAAAATGTCTTGAGCCAAATGTGCTTCAGAAGGAAGTAATACTCAACAAATCAACTTTAATCTCTTTTTTTGCTGCTCTGTTATGGTTGTTAGCGCCTCAGGTTTATGAACTCCCTGGTTGTGTTTGTTCTTACCTCGATGCCAGTGCTGCAATAAACCAACACAACAAACTGACAGTGATGTTAGTTTAGGATATTGGCCATTTTAGGCATTTACTCTCCTTATGGATGCATTATGCAAGGATTATAATGCATTGCATGTTATGTCATTCTTCTGGTCTTCCTACATATACACTCACCGGGTACACCTGTTCAACTGGTCATTAACACAAATATCTAATCAGCCAATCAAATGGCAGAAACTCAATGCATTTAGGCATGTAGACATGGTCAAGATGATCTGTTGAACTTGAACTGAGCATCAGAATGGGAAAGAAAGGTGATTTAAGTGACTTTGAATGTGGCATGGTTGTTGGTGCTAAACGGGTTGGTCTGAGTATTTCAGAAAACTGCTGATCTACTGGGATTTTCACACACAACCATCTCTAGGGTTGACAGAGAATGGTCCGAAAAAGATAAAATATCTAGTGAGTGGCAATTCTGTGGACAAAGATGCCTTGTTGATGACAGAGGTCAGAGGAGAATGGCCAGACTGGTTCAAGCTGATAAAAAGGCAACAGTAACTCAAATAACCACTCATTACAACCGAGGTCTGCAGAAGAGCATCTCTGAACATGTCGAACCTTGAAGCAGATGGACTACAGCAGCAGAAGACACACTGGTGCCACTCCTGTCAGCTAAGAACATGAAACTGAGGCTACAATTCAAACGGGCTCACCAAAACTGGACAATTGAAAATTGGAAAAACATGAGAGTTTTGATTTCTGCTGAGTTTCGATTTCTTTCGATTTCTTCAGATGGTAAGGTCAGAATTTGGTGTAAACAACATAAAAGCATGGATACATCCAGCCTGGAATCAACGGTTCTGGCTGCTGGTGGTGTAATGGTGTGAGGGATATTTTTTTTGGCATACTTTAGGCCCTTTAATACCAATTGTGCATCGTTTAAACTCCACAGCCGACCTGAGTATTGTTGCTGACCATGTCCATCCCTTTATGACCACAGTGGACCCATCTTGTGATGTCCACTTCCAGCAAGATAACGTGGCATGTCACAAAGCTCAAATCATCTCAAACATGACAATGAGTTCACTATACTCAAATGGCCTCCACAGTCACCAGATCTCAATCCAATAGAGCACTTTTGGGATGTGTTGGAACGGGAGATTCACATCATGGATGTGCAGCCGACAAATCTGCAGCAACTGCGTGATCCTATCATGTCAATATGGACCAACATCTCTGAGGAATGTTTCCAGCACCTTGTTGAATCTATACCAGGCAATTCTGAAGGCAAAAGAGAGTCCAACCCGGTACTAGCAAGGTGTACCTAATAAAGTGGCCGGTGAGTATATATATTTAAAAACAATGTATGCATATGAAAAATATATGGAGTTGTGTACAAGGCAACAAACTGCCTGTGAGAAATAAGGGTTTGTATACGTGGAAACGATGTGGTTTATAAAAACGTGGCAGAATCTCTGTGGCAGGACATAAAAATCGTCTTTAACAGCACTGGGTGCCTATAGACAGCAGAGGAGGAGGCAGAAACAGCTCTTCCAGATCATGCTTTGAGAAGACACGAACGCTGCCAGCATTCTCAGGTGGATGGGAGGAGATGCCTACAGAGACTGCTTTGTCAGAGTTGTCAGAGCTCATTACTGGACTTTTATAATATGTCTGACCTGCCAACACAACACAGACAGGACGATGGTTGTCCAGTCCATAGCTTCAGAAGAGAGTCTGCCATTGGCAGGAAGGAGGCGCATCTGTGGGGAATGTCCAACTCCAGATGGTTTAGGATGGCGGGAAGGAGATGTCAGTGCAGTGGACAGCACTTTAGAAGGATCCTGCAGAAATGATCACTGCTTGTGAAGATGAAAAAGCAGAGTCATTCCAGTGTACAGGATATTTTTGAACTAACGTTTATCAAATTAAGTCTGTAATCTAAGAACGTTTTTCTATAAAAGTGTACCGCAGACATTCAGAAGTAAGCCCTGGTCACCCTCATACACTTTATTCATAATAACTGGATTATTAACCCAGAATGACAAGAAAATTAATAAAATAGAAATAAAGAGCTAAAGTTAGCTGGCTAAAGTTAAAAAAAAGAGCTGAAGTTAACAGGATTGGATGTTGTAAAGTTAAACAAAACACCAGTATTCTTAGAATCCATTTCCAACACTTAGGCTGCATCCGAAATCGCATACTTCCCTACTAAATAGTAGGCGGAAAGCAGTATGTGCTAAAAGAATTATGTCCAAATTCACAGTACTAATAAAAGAGTAGGCAAAAAGTACCCGGATGACCTACTATTTCCAGCGAGATTCTGAGGTGTGCATACGATGGACACTTTACTATCCCATGATGCCACGGGACATGATTTATGAATGGCAGTGAAGTGACCCAACTGACGGTGGTAGGTCACATGATAATGACAACATGGCGAATGTAGTTTCATATATAGAACATACGTTTTTAGCGGTTGTGAAGTAATTACTTATTCAAGATAAGTTTTAAGAAAGTATGTGATTTCGGACACATCCGGACACGTCTGTGCTGTTATTCCCTCCAAAATGATGTCACTTCCTGTATAATGATGTCATTAAAGAAGTGGCTTATACGTTTTTTTTTTTTGTTTTTTTTTTACAGTTAAAACAATATTGCAAAATTATATATATATATATATATATATATATATATATATATACACTCACCTAAAGGATTATTAGGAACACCATACTAATACTGTGTTTGACCCCCTTTCTTTGTCTTAATTCTATGTGGCATTGATTCAACAAGGTGCTGAAAGCATTCTTTAGAAATGTTGGCCCATATTGATAGGATAGCATCTTGCAGTTGATGGAGATTTGTGGGATGCACATCCAGGGCACGAAGCTCCCGTTCCACCACATCCCAAAGATGCTCTATTGGGTTGAGATCTGGTGACTGTGGGGGCCATTTTAGTACAGTGAACTCATTGTCATGTTCAAGAAACCAATTTGAAATGATTGGAGCTTTGTGACATGGTGCATTATCCTGCTGGAAGTAGCCATCAGAGGATGGGTACATGGTGGTCATAAAGGGATGGACATGGTCAGAAACAATGCTCAGGTAGGCCGTGGCATTTAAACCATGCCCAATTGGCACTAAGGGGCCTAAAGTGTGCCAAGAAAACATCCCCCACACCATTACACCACCACCACCAGCCTGCACAGTGGTAACAAGGCATGATGGATCCATGTTCTCATTCTGTTTACGCCAAATTCTGACTCTACCATCTGAATATCTCAACAGAAATCGAGACTCATCAGACCAGGCAACATTTTTCCAGTCTTCAACTGTCCAATTTTGGTGAGCTTGTGCAAATTGTAGCCTCTTTTTCCTATTTGTAGTGGAGATGAGTGGTACCCGGTGGGGTCTTCTGCTGTTGTAGCCCATCTGCCTCAAGCTTGTGCGTGTTGTGGCTTCACAAATGCTTTGCTGCATACCTTGGTTGTAACGAGTGGTTATTTCAGTCAAAGTTGCTCTTCTATCAGCTTGAATCAGTCGGCCCATTCTCCTCTGACCTCTAGCATCAACAAGGCATTTTCGCCCACAGGACTGCCGCATACTGGATGTTTTTCCCTTTTCACACCATTCTTTGTAAACTCTAGAAATGGTTGTGCGTGAAAATCCCAGTAACTGAGCAGATTGTGAAATACTCAGACCGGCCCGTCTGGCACCAACAACCATGCCACGCTCAAAATTGCTTAAATCACCTTTCTTTCCCATTCTGACATTCAGTTTGGAGTTCAGGAGATTGTCTTGACCAGGACCACACCCCTAAATGCATTGAAGCAACTGCCATGTGATTGGTTGATTAGATAATTGCATTAATGAGAAATTGAACAGGTGTTCCTAATAATCCTTTAGGTGAGTGTATATATATATATATATATATATATAATGTCTCAGGATTATTATTATATGTCTCATACCTACAGCATGTTTGTTTAGGCGCTATATTTTTCTTTGAACAAAGCCGACTGGGCCCTTTAAAGCCATTGGCTATAGTTTTTTAATGATTGTTTACTAAAATTAAAAATGCACCTTAATCAGAGGGACCTTTGCATTCTGTATGTCTTGCACTTTTCTGTTTACCCTGCTGGCTGTGTTCATGCCTGTTCTGTGCATAGACACTCAGCAGAAAGTGCCCCCCTGTCGCGGGGCCACACTGATAATGCTATTACTCATATTTTATGATTATTAAATACTATTTATAATCTGATAAATGCCTAAAACCCTCAGACAGTAACAGTAGTGTCAGTATTGTAATGATATCCATACAAAACAAGTATCAAAGGAAGTGCAATAAAGTGGTCAAGTAATACAAGAAAGAAACTTTATAGTTATGTACCACATTTTCGAAAATGAAAAGTTTGTTAATTTATATAAAGTCATAAAATGGTGTTCACAACTCATTAAATGCTGTAATATGTATTTCTGACAAAATGGCATTGAAACATAAGAGGCCAAGGTAAAGTGGTAAAGTGCAACACTGTTTCAAAGACTTTCATCTACATTTATATGGAAGATTAAAAAAACAGACAGTTATTGGTTTCAAATATTGCATTAATATATTCACAGTTATACCAGAAATTATTATTATTATTATTATTATTATTTGTTTTGTCATGTATTTAATCATCCTTTTCTTTTAGAAAAAAAAAAAATAAATAGGGTTAATTTTGATTTCATTTTGACGATTAAACTAGTGTTTAAATAGTAGAACATTGGGGTCAATTTTTTTTTTTATGGTTTTGAAAGATACAGTGCTGGTCAGAATTATTGGCACCCCTGGTAAATATGATCAAAGATGGCTGTAAAAATAAATCTGCATCGTTTATCCTTTTTATCTTTTATTAAAAAAATTCACAAAAATCGAACCTTTCATTGAAGTAAAATAATTGAAAGTGGGGGTGCCACATTATGAAATAAATGCTTTTTTCCAAAACATGTTGGCCACAATTATTGGCACCTTTTTATTAAATATTTTTTGCAACCTCCTTTTGCCAAGATAACAGTTTTCTCCTATAACGCCTGATGAGTTTGGAGAACACCTGACAAGAGATCAGAGACCATTCCTCCATACAGAATCTCTCCAGATCCTTCAGATTCCCAGATCCATGTTGGTGCTTCTTCTCTTCAGTTCACCCCACTCATTTTCTATAGGGTTCAGGTCAGGGGACTGGGATGGTCATGGCAGAAGCTTCATTTTGTGTTCAGTGACACATTTGTGTGTTGATTTTGATGTTTGTTTTGGATCGCTGTCCTGATGGAAGATCCAACCACGGCCCATTATAAGATTTCTAGCAGAGGCCGTCAGGTTTTGATTTTTTATCTGTTGGTATTTGCTAGAATCCATTATACCATGTATCTGAACAAGATGTCCAGGACCTCCAGCAAAAAAATAGGCCCACAACATTAAAGATCCAGCGGTATTTTTAACCGTGGGCATGGGGTACTTTTTATCCCTGTTTCTTTTACTTCAATGAAAAGGTTAGATTTTTGCAAATTTTTTGAATGATAGATCAAAAGGATAAACAATGCAGATTTATTTTTACAGCCATCTTTGATCATATTCACCAGGGGTGCCAATAATTCTGACCACCACTGTATGCTTTTATGCTCATCAAGGCTGCATTTATTTGATCAAAAATACAGTAATATTGTGAAATATTATTACAATTTAAAAGGTGTTTAAAATAATTAATTTATTTTAATACTAAATTATTATTTTTTATTTTAAAAAATAAATAATTTTCAGCATCATTACTCCAGTCATCAGTGTCACATGATCCTTCAGAAATCATTCTATTACGCTGATTTGCTGCTGAAGAATTTTTATTATTTTATTATTATTGTGTGTGTGTGTGTGTGTGTGTGTGTGAGAGAGAGAGAAAAAGAGAGAGAGAGAGAGAGTGTGTGTCCAATCATATAAGCAACTTTGTTTGAAATGTGCCATTTAAAATGCTCTACTCGACAGTAGCCGCTAGCCAGCCTGGAGGCTAATATTGTCTGGGATGTTACTTCAAGAGCACATCCTGCCCTCGGCCACCTTGCAATTAATCATGCATCGGATCAAAGACCGTCGTCCTTGGGCTGGGTGACAGTTTCTGCCTCTGTTACTCCACCTGATGCCACCCGCCCACGACAGGTCGGCCCTTGTCTCTAAAGATTGGCATAAAGTATGCGGGATCCACAACATGCCACCTCATGGCTTTTAGTTTTATTTAGCGTGCGTGATGGCCGGTCCTTCCGCACTCCACTGCCTCCACAGCTGCTGCTTCTTGGTGCCCATCTGTTAAGGGTATTGTGTGCACTGTGTGCTGATCCCGAACTCATTACCAGCATCCTTCCCTTATACACTATTGTTCTTTTTACTAATGTGGAGCCTCACATCCAATCTGTCTCGGATATGCCAGTCGACAGGGAGGAGAAGGGTGGTGGATGCTCAGCTGCGAGAGTTTCTAACCTGATTACAGTTTTTTGTCTTGTGAGACAGGATGGTTTAAGAATGTTTTGGGTGATTGGTGGCAGAATAAATCCTGAGAAACTGATACATGTCTTAAAAAAGTTATTTTAGATATTTATGGTTAAGTTGAAAGATGTGTACAAAGGGTTTTATGTGCCTTTGGGGATGTGAAATGAAAAAAAAAAAAATATATATATAGCTGCAAGCAGCAATTATCGGGGCCAAGCACAACAAAGGCAAACAAGGAAGCTAGCAACAGACCATAAATACATTGAGTTATAATGAGATATAATTGCTTATAATATAATTTCATTAACATTTTTGAACACAAGGGGGCGCTGCTCTGAAATTTTTTGAGTACCTTCAGCTCATGGTCCCGAAGACACATACTGAGTTTTGTAATGATATGCCAATGCGTTCGTAAAATATAGCAATATGCAAAACCATTGCAGTTACAGTGTTGGATCTTTTTTTGTCATTTTGTAATTAAAATGATGGCCATGTTTTACAAGGTACAGCAATGTCATAATGGACTATGATAGAAACTGAGACAAAGACACTGCATGTCAATTTTGATGCCAATCAGACCAACGGTACTGTAGTTAGAGCCAATTTAATGTTTTGTTCAATTATAGTGCCGCAGTCCCACCAATTTTTGTGTGTCATAAGTGTCAAATTTGGTGAAAATATCTCATTTTGTTTAGGAGTTATAGACATTTGTATTTATGAGCATATAAAAAATGATCCACACCCGACTTTGATTGCATTTTTTGCCACTTACTATCAAAATGTTGACATTTGGCCATTAGCCTTCAGTCAACCCGCTATGATTTCAATTTTCCTACGATGGTTTTGTCTCGATCGGACTAACGGTTTAGAAAATATTTGCGAAAGTTGTTTAAATGCTAAATCACAACATTGCACAAACCATAAGTGAAACATAGCATGTTTGGTATTGTTGGGCTTGGCAAGGATTCAGGAATTTAACACCATGTCTACACTTGATGCGAGCGCCGCGATGCGACACGACAATTCCCAGACAGTGAACTGATGCCTCGTTCTATTTATGACATACTGACATGAAGGACAAATGCTTTGCAACGGTCGCTTTGGTCCAGTGCAGACGGCTTCTAGCTGTTGCGGCATGACTTGGCACGATGCGTCAACGGTTGCGTCCGGTGTAGACACGGTGTTAGATGACTCCCTTGAAAATAAGCCAACCAAATCCAAAGTTATAAGCATGTGAATATTTGATTGCCTCAGGTCATGCTTGTGATGACATATACCAACTTTGATCTGAATACACTTTGCGAAGATACAGCCTCACGTCTATTTTCGCAGACGCTATGTCAAATTTGTTTGTGCGTTATTCAGAAACTTTTTAATGAATCAACTTGAACTTTCTGTCGGCATGGTCTGAAGATGATCTGGATCAGTTTTCGTGAAAATCAAACAAATAGTCTAGAAGGAGTTTGAAAAAGTATGTTTCAATTCAAAATGGCGAATTCTTTTTTTTCAATTGAATCGTCTTGAGCCAAGGATTTTGTTTCTAGCCCTTATGGTTCAAAAGTTATTGACACAAACGTAAGTGCAAATTTGTTGTTGGCGCTGGAGGGATTGAGTTAGAAACTCCAAATTTGCTATGGTGACAGTTCAGACTGTCCTCTATATGTGTGCCAAATTTCATAACTTTCACTGCATCATTCTAGCTATTTTTGATCAGCTCTTTACTGTCAAAAAAATAATGCCATTAGCCCATAAAGACAACATGGAAGAGACATATTTGTCTTGAAGATTGGTAATCACATCCTTGCCAAGTCTGCTAATACTATTAATGCATTTCAAGTGATTTGTTCAGTGTGATGTGTAAACATCTGTAAGTTAATTGATTTACTGAACACTACACTGGAGACAGTTTCTTTATGTTAAGTTGGCAGGTGATTACTTGATGAAATATGAAACACTAGATAAGTTCAACTTGGCAAGAAGCTTTACAAGATATGTGTTACGGTCCATTAACACAATGCATGACAAGACAGCAGAGTTGTTCCTTGACAATGCAGTGCAAACACAACCGGGACACAACCCTTAACTGTGACACATCTCTCTTCATTCCTCTCTTTCTTTATTCTCATTTGCTCTTTGGAAGTGGGCGGAAGTGCACTTATGCCTCTTTATGTTTGGCTTATCTGCGCTTCTCAAGCATTGTAATTGCTTATTTTTATTCGTTGTAAACATAAAGCATATGCAGATACATTATACATGTTGCAGCAGATATATAGAGCAAGCGTAAAGTGCTCCAAAAATCACAAAAAAGCACTGTGAAAATATCTTAAAGCCATTTTTGTGAAGATATTTGTGAGCTCCAGCATCAACCACTTTCATTGTTTGGGAAACTGCTGCTCTTTTTTCTTTTTGTGTTTCTCAGAAGAAAGAAATAATATAGGGTTGAAATGCCATGGGATTATTTTTTGGTCAAATTATTTAAGAGTTTGGTTGTTTTTAAAAATCTGTATTTTTTAGTAATCACCCAACTTTTTATATCATTCTTGCTGTGTGCCAGAAAATGTGAAAAAACCACTAGGCTAAATCGTGCGCACAATTTATAAATCGAGGGAACAAATTAGTAAATCGTGTGGACGGTTTAGCAAGTCGAGGGAACTGAGTAGTAAATCGTGCGCATGATTTATAAATCGAGGGAACGAATTAGTAAATTGTGCGCACGATTTACTTTTTTTTTCTTGCACATCATGTGCAGGGCTCCGTAGAAATGAAAGTGGTTGGCAGACTTTTAAATGTTGCTGTTTGTTTATGGCTCCAGAATACAGCAGGAAAAGGAGAGGACTTTTAATTTGGCACACCCGTCGAGAGGAAATGCAGCAGCTCATACAGGGCTGCGTTCCACTCCACTTTTAGACATGCACTTGCGAACTTCCCTAAGCACTTCCCCTCGGGGGAATCTCCGCAGCCATTTTGAAGTGCGTTCCACTTCATGAAGTGGATGAGGGAAGTTTATATGGACAGACCCTCGCTCCCTCGATTTTGTACACTTCAGGCAGCTTCATATACCACAATGCAACACGATTGTGACGTCACCGCATATCGCGTTTAGTTTACCCCACCACAAACAACTCTATGATATTTTAATTATTTTTTAAAAACATTTAAAACAACCCAAACACACCTATAGAATGCTGCATTAAACAATTTCGTAAGGGGAAAAAATAATAATAAATCAACTCCATAGTGGATTCCACTATAGTAGTGATCAAGGGCTTAGGATGTTCCAGTTCAGCCCATTGTAAAGGTTCCGCCAGTAGTGGGCGCTCATGCAACGTAAGCAATGACGCACATCCGAGTGAACGAGACAGAGGGAAGTTAGCGAGTGAAGGGCATAATAAAAACGAACTGGAATGCAGCAGAGGTATTCTGGGCAATGACAAGCTAGCAAAAAAGGCAACCAAAAAGGAACATTTTGAAATCAATATTAAGTTATCTAAATCAGAGGGAAAGAGCATAGTGTGGAATAAAATAATGGACAAATGGCAGCAGCAGTGGCATAATAAAACAAAAGGGAGGCATTTATATTCTATACAAAACAGAGTGGGTGTGTCAAGAGATAATGGTATGAGTAGGAAAGAACAATACATTTTAAGCAGAATAAGAATGGGGCATAGTAACCTTAATGGTACTCTTCATATTATGGGAAAACACCCAACAGGAATGTGCAGCCAGTGCCAGGACTATGAGACAGTTGAGCATGTTTTAATATCTTGTGGGAAGTTTAATCAAGAAAGACAATAAATGATGACCCAGTTACAGAGTTTAGAGAGAAATGTTAAAAGTATTTTAGAATGTGTAGAGAAACAGAAAGGCAGGGAATATATAGTAGGTTTTTTTAAAAGAAACCGGATTGGACAAGAGAATATAGTGTAATGGGAATTTAGTA
The DNA here is from genome assembly GCA_039654105.1 of Coreius guichenoti. Lineage (NCBI taxonomy): Eukaryota > Metazoa > Chordata > Actinopteri > Cypriniformes > Gobionidae > Coreius > Coreius guichenoti. Next base: position 4,704,538 of record CM077170.1, on the reverse strand, counting down.
CAGTAGGTGGCAGTAATGCAACAAATTGGATGCAAAACCCCAAAGAAGAAGAAGAAGAAGAAGAAGAGGAAATGCAGGTGGGGGGAAGCCATTTTAACTGAAAACAGAAAAGGTTGGAGGAAACTTGTTTGGGGCTTGTAGGGCTGCGTATATTTAAATAATTTTTTAATTGAGCAAAATGGAATGGAATGTATATTCTGACTTTGGATTTATAACCATTTTTTGTGGAATAACTGGATAGATTAATTCCTAGAAGATTCCAGGATAAGGTAACATAATTTGATGATATCGTTTGTTGTGATTTTCATTGTGCTTTGAATGAAATATGATTGATTTATTTGTAGCTGCTACCTTACTGCAATTTTATTGTTAGATGTCCATGCATGGATTTGTTTTTTATTTGTATCCCATTTTAATGATAGTAAAACATATTTTGATTTTAACTCTTTCCCCTCCATTGATGGGAATTTCCAGCTTTATACGGTAGGGGGCGCTATTACACATTTTCTGAAAGAGTACTGAATCTCCTGGTCAAAAGACGTGTGAAGAAGCAGCAGAAACAAGCGATAGCATATGTAAGGAGATGCATATGTAAAATAACGTGGTCATCAACATAAAACAGCATATAAATCAAAACTGCCTAATGTTACTGAATGAAATGTCGACCCAGGACGAGCTACAGGACTGTGAAGCTTTGGGGGTGTTGATGGACTTCAACTACTCCATCTGTGTTTTGATCATCTTTCTGAATCACATCTGGATGTAGTTTTTGACAAAAATGTGATTTTTCTCAGCTTTTTGCTTAAAATGTTGCTTTTTTATGAAACTTACCCATATTTAAGTGTTGATAAAAAAGGAATGCATTAAGTTAGAGTTTATTAAGTTTTTTTTTTTGTTTGTTTGTTTGTTTATTTAAATAGAGAGGGTATGTTTGATATAGTGCATGTTCAGATATTCATACAACTAAATATTCTGGGGGCCATGAAACTTTTGTGAAAATGATTAAAAATTCTGGCGGTGGCTGGCAACGTTTTTCAAAAACGCTGGCGCGGAAAGAGTTAATAATGCATTCTGACATCTAGCTACTGTCATCTTGGTAATCGTCCCAAATACACTTATAATGGAAACATATTCTTTAGATTATTGTTCTTCACACTAAGAAGAAAATGGTTCTTTTATTAACTGCTTACTGAAAAGTTCTATGGGGAACCAAAAATGGCTCTTCTATGGAATCGCTGCAAAATCCTTTATTTTTTAGAGTGTATGTGTAGAAAACATAGCACCGTATTATACAATCATTCCGTCTCATTCCACTTCAGCTGTTCAGGAAATGTTAGACTGAAGCCTGACCCGAGAACAAAGCCCAAGGGACCAAAATTTTGAGATCAGCTTATATAAGATAACACTATTTGCTCTATAGGATGCAACTTGTGAACGTGGGTTGTTTGAGTGAAGCAAAGCATACATTTATCGATTCATTGTGTCAATTTTCTTAGTATTTATCATTTGAGGTTAATATTCTGTACACTGACAATCTGATAACTGTGTGAATATTGTGCATACAGTGAAAAAAAGTGCATAAGTGCAAAATTGCAAAAACTGTCACTGGGGCAGTACCCTTAAAAAGACAACTTTGTACCTTATCACCCCTTGAAAGGTGCATTTTAGTACCTCAGAGTAATATGCACCCTTGAGGTACAGCTATGAACTTTTAAAGGTAAATAAGGTACAAAGATGTCCCTGCAATGGTATTTAAAGGGACAATCTGTTTTTTGCAGTTTTTGTTTTCTGAGAGTAGGATATGGTTTTGTGAGATTTTATGTCACATTTAATATGAAGTTAGCGTGCAGCCCTAAGCAAAACTATGTCATTAGTGATGGAAAATTTGGATTTAACAATGCACTATTAGTAGTGGCTCATTTTATACTGGACTGCTGATTTCATTTGCCTTCTAGTCTTTCTAAATGAAGACATTTTCAAAACACTTTTGAATACTAGATTGATACGTCATGCAGAACTATGCATTAAGCTTTGAAAATCAAAGGTTGAAATGTTGCCCTAACTAATGGATCCCAGAATGCACTGCAAATAGTTGCAAAAGCATTTGCAAAGATGTCTGCCAAAGGAAAGACTTTCAAAATCTGAAATTTCATTTATTAAAACATCATTTTAATAATTTATACATAAAAACATTTGGTCTGAGCTAGTCCTAAATATTTAAGAAAATGTATGCTGCCAGCTTGCCTTTTTCCTTTTTGCCTTGTTTTTGTTGTACCTCAAGTTTTTCTGGTAACACTTTAGCATGGGGGAACCAACCCGTATATATTTGAGGCTGGCTATTATAAGGTGGCTAATTCATATGACCTCACTTGTACAAATTTTTAAGATTTTTGCTAAATCATACGTATTTGACGAGTTGGTCAATTCGTATGATTTCGTCACTGCGGTTTAGACAAATCATACAAATTCATACGAATTGGTCATGAGTTTGCATTGGGGGGGGAACACATTCACTATTAACAGCAACTTTTGCCTCAATAAACTCCTAATTTACTGCTTATTAATAATTAGTAAGGTAGTTTTTGTAGCATTTAAATTATATTGGGTTGGATTAAGGGATGTAGAATAAGGTCATGCAGAATAAGGCATCAATATGTGCTTTATAAGTACTAATAAACAGCCAATATTATAGTAATACGCATGCTAATAAGCAACTGGTTAATAGCGAGAATCAAACCCTAAAATAAAGTGTTACCGTTTTTCTTGTCCAAAACTCTTTGGAGTGATGCTAGATTGGGGTGATTGACAGGTCTTTGTTATTTTTGAGTTATATTTTACTGAAAACAGTGTCTCAGGGTATGGAGTAAGTTGTATAACTTTAACATGAGAGACTAATTAAGACTAAAATAATTAATCTCTTTGTGCAATCCTTACATTTGTAAAGGACGTATGAGTGAAACTTGGCCTGCAGCTACTAAATAGGATGGTGCAGTATTTTAAGCCTCAATTTTTAAGCATCAACTCAGGCTTTAAAAAACCATCTGGCTTTAATCAAACTTAAGACCTCCTCTGAAACACCTTGCCCCTGACAATTTTTATTAAGCATATTCTGTGCAGCATTCCAGAGTGCATACAGTAGAGGTAATGAGGGCAATCTGCTTCTGTGATGCACACATCATATCCTCACTCGACAGGAAGTGACCCCGCTGTGCCTACGGACGTGCAGAGAGATGTGGACGTTATGTGCAATTAAATTACAATTTCACTAGTGAAATTCATGATATTACAGATTGACTAATGTTCACACTTAGTTCTCTTGGTTCTTTTGATCTGGACTAAAACAGAAAATGATACATTTAGTCCTGATTTGCTTAGTTACGTCATTTTTAACACTGAACTTTTGCGATGGTACTTATCGAACATCCAAACCAATGCTGTGTGCTGGACTAAACAAGTTCATTGTACGTGGGTGATTCTATAATTGCAGGTATTTGGTGTCCAAAGTCATTATTTATTTTTTTTATTTATTTATTTATTTATTTATTTTTTTGAATAACGTGTTACTCATTGTCATGGCTCACAAGATGTTACTGGCCATAACAAAATAATATTTTCTGTAAAATATAGCTGAAAATCATGTATCATTGTGTCATCAAAATATTTTATCTGACTTTTCTTTTGGTAATTTTTCATTTATTTTATTTATAAAAGCCCTAAATAGTCATTTTCCTAATTCTACAACATTAAATTGTTTAAAAATAACTTATCTTATAAAAATGTGTGTCCATAAATCTTGCATCAGTTCTTTTACCGTACCATACTTTCCCCTTAAATTGGTGGAATTATCTCCCACAACTATATAAGATACAGGAAATTGTCACTTTCCCTCACTGATAAGATCTGAAGCACTGAGCGGTGTGTGTGCTCTCTCTGAGAAAATATTTTACTCTTACACCAAGGGCCCTATCATACACCCAGCGCAATGTGTTTTTTGCTAGTTTCATCCCGACGCAGTTATCTTTTTCATATCCAGCACCACGTTGTTTAAATAGCAATTGCACTCGCTTCCATTGTTGGTGTGTTGCTATTTTGAGGAACTGAACACGACTGCCATTAACCAACAAAATCCTTGTCTAAAGTCAATAGCGCAGTATATTTTGTGTTATTTAAAGGGTGTGTTGGTAATATGCGCCTATAGGCGGGTGCACAACACGCGTACACTCTGCTTATTACACACACAGGGATGCGCAGCAGCACACACACATTTTTAAATATTAAAAATAAAAGGATTCCTCTCCGGAGAAGCGTTCAGTCTTTCCGCTCGCAAATTCCGGCATGTAAATAGCGAATCCGCCATGGTGCCAGCGCAACTGGCTTTTGGAGATTGGAGATGAGACTCTGATTGGTTTATTGCACATTACGTTCAAAACACACCCATGACTCATTAAGAGACTAGGGACAACCCTTTTGGATCATGCGCCTGGCGCGCCGACCGTTTTTTCCGTCGTTAAACTAGCAAAAGTGGATTCGGACACACCCTAAGTGCACCTGCGCCATGCGCTTCAGACCATGCGCTCAGATCGTTAAAGGGGGGCCCTAATCCAAATGCAGGGAGTACAAACTATACTGTAAATACAACACAATACAAAAGACATTGCCATCATTACATAAATTATTTATTGACAATTCTGTCTGCATGAGGTACATATATTAGAAGGTGATAAGGTTCTACTCCACTCTTCAAGATTTATTTAAGAAAAAGAGTATGCACTAAATTAGAGTACAAACTGGAATAAATAAGTGCTCAATTGATTATCCATATGAATTGCAGCTACCGGACTCTTGATCTTGTGGAGGGACAGAAAACTCTCAGATTTCATCAAAAAGATCTTCATTTGTCTTCCGAAGATGAACGAAGGTCTTACGGGTTAGGAACGACATGAAGGTGAGTAACTGATGACAGAATTTTAATTTTGGGTGAACTATCCCTTTAAGGCTGGAATACACTACAGGACTTTTAAAATCTGAACATAGACTTGCTGACTTTGTAAATAGTTAGAGAGGAAAAAATGGGCATTGTACACTAAACAATTAAATTAATTAAATCTTACTCTGCGGTACATGAACAGTGTTGATCCTGGATGCTAATCATCTGCGATTGTGACGACTGTAACATGAGCCTTCTCCCACTTGCATTGTGACCTGTAAACCCTCGCTTCCAAATTAATATTGTTACCCACCATATTTAGTTTAAAATCTTTTATATATCCCTTCATGGCATATTTAAGTCTCACTTGAATGCTCCTAGACGAGAGGTGGTCCTTCTGTGTCCAAAAACATCTTGGGACAAGGTTTTCACACTGACAGCTGTCATTGTAAGACAGTTAGCAACTATGTTTGTCCGAGTTAATGTGTTCTAAAATCGGCTCAAAATATCAAACATGTTTGATATCATCCGACTGGATGGAATCCAGTGACTTTCAGCAACTAGCGTCAACTCGTCCAGACTGTAAATATGGGCCAAATTCGTGTATTCCAGCCATTTTAGTGAAGATGCTGCCTTAGAAAGCAGCTCCCTATACAGACAGCAAGGGAACCTACTATGTTTTAGCACAGAGCGTTTGCCTGAGATCTACTGAGATGGCAAGAGTTTCTCTTTCTTGTTTCCCTAATGCCTGTAGCTTCAATCCCTTAATGCTTGTCAAAGCACGCTGTGGTGGAGAAAGTACACAGTCAGCTGGTTTTAGCCCATTTTGAAACTAAAACAATAGCGTCTGCTCTGCGGGCGCATTTCATTGATCACTTTTGACAAGGTCTTTAGCCGCTAGCCGTTTAATGATTACAAATAATGTTGCTACAAAAGGCTTCTTTTTTTTTTTTTTTACATTATATGCCATAAAGTCTGATTGACTCTCTGAGGCGTATTAATAAATAGAGTAATTCCAGCCATAATATGTGACAATGACACTGTTCCGTGCCTGTGCTTTACAGTATGTATGACAAATTGAAAGGCTTATCCTTGGCAGATTCTTGTATCTATTTCTAGATTAAAAAGTACTGGAGCATGAATACCTATTATATTCTTACATTTCACATTAAAAAGGCTACATAATCTACATCTTCACTGGATCAAAGTATATTGCGCTGTCTTACTAGCTCCTGTAATTCTCCTGAACGCATGTTTAACATCCAGTAATGACATGAATGTAACCAGAAAACAGGAGAGTGTGTTTTTAGAAGAGGGAAAAACTGAGCTTGATTCATTGTAAACCTCATAAGCTGCTGTTTATTTACTTATTTTTTCTCTAGGCTTAATTTGAGGATAGAAGCAAAGTCCTTTTTAAGCTTCTCAAGTCAGCTTGGCGGCCATCTTGGTAATGCTTCTTGGCAGCTATTTATAAGTACAGCTCCTGTTTAATGGGGAACACCAAAAATATCACCATTTATCTCAGACAAAAATGATCATAAAATGTATTATAAATTGATTTTTGTTATATATATAAATTGACTGTCTTAAGACTAGGCAATGCCTCATAAAACATCATGTTCTGTAGGCCATTTAATGTGAAAATCTGTAATCTTTTTTTTTTTTTTGTCAGAATGATACTTTCTAACATTAACACCCTAAATCTTTTTTAATGTCCCATAAATTCATATGTGTTTTACAAAGTCTGCAGTAGTTTAATAGCACTAAATGTTTCCTCAGGCCTTTTCTTGTTTCTTTTCTTTGTTTATGGACATGATGTAAACAAGCAAGGAATCCTGAAATCTATGAATTAGCTTTTATTTTTATATTTTCAGTTTTTAATTTAAATTCTAATGAACAGACTGTATATATTTGCCTTTAAGTACATTAATGGAGATAAAAAATAATAATAATAATAAAAAAAAATTAAAGTTCATCCTGGGGAAATATTAGAGTTTGTATCAAATAGAAAGATTTTATATAGCTGTTATTGGTATTATTGTTATATATTTTTCTTTTGTCTGTTTGTAGAGATAATATTGTTAAATCAACAAATTGTTAAATATTATTGTAATCATGACTATTTATTATTTTAAATTGTATTAGTCCGGAGTTAAATTTTCGTTTAAGTTTTAGTTTGTCATTTTGATTTATTTTTATATCAGATATCAGATTTATATATATATATATATATATATATATATATATATATATATATATATATATATATATATATATATTATTTGTTTTTTTTTTTTTTTATATTTCAATTAACAAAAAACATTTTTTTTTTTAATTAGTTTTACTTAACAATAACAATGGTGGTGTGAAGATTCTGCCACTATTTTAAGTAGTTTTATTTTGCATTTCTGAATGTTTACTTGAAACTGTACTATTAAATAACTGAAAAAAAAAATACTTTGTTCAGTTTACTTGGGAATAATTTATGTATTTTATTGTATTTTCAAAAAACATAAATGGATTAAAAAATATGAATAATTTCGGAGAAATAATTGAAACTTTATATTGTAATCTAAATGGTTTGTAATTATTTATTTATTTTATTTTATTGTATTTTTTTTTTTCTTTTTTTTTTTGCATGAACCAGATTTAAAGCTTTTACTAATTCTAGTATGATTGTGCACATTAATGAAGGCTTGATTTTTTTTTTTTTTTTGTTGTTGTTTTTTTTAAAGATATATTAACTTTTTTTTAAACATATTCCTCGATGCAGTGCTGCCCAAGCCGTGAAATCTCTGTGCTGAAGTTTGCAGCTGTCTCTTACCCTCATTAGTAGGTATTACACATGGAGTCTGTGTTGTTGCTCTGGGTGCTGCTATTAAAAGGTTTGACAAGAGATTTACAACCAGCATTTGTTCTTCACTTTAATTTAGTATCGAAACTAATTTGTAAAAGGTCTCCGAGGTCCCAAGGTCTCTGAGCACCTGTTAAACTGCGATGGAGATTTGTGTTTCAAATAGGACAAATCTCTTGCTTGCCGATTATTAATGTCCGCTCAGCAACGATTTACTGTATTTTAGGACCAGTGTGACTTTCTTTGTATCGAATGATTTATGGACTTTCTGAATAGCATTAGAATATTAAAGCATTAGAGACCATTGTGTTTTCAGTTACACTTGGATTTGTTAAAATATCTTCTTTGGTAATTCATTGACCCATATAAGGGTCAGCTAAAGAGAAAAATCAATAAAGGAAAGGAAAGAACCATAATGAAGTTACCATTCTGGTCATGAAATGACTGTAAGCTTGCTATGATTAAAATCTGTTTTCTCTATACCCGAGTGCTGAAATTGTCCCATCTGCAATGTGAATTTTAAAAATGTAATTTTTCTAATTATTGTTTCATTTTTGCTCCTATGAAATGTCAGTGCATAACTGCTTTCACACTATTTGTGCTACAAAGATGAACTATGCTCAAATTACATAGCTTGTTGAAGACAGTTGTATAGAAATATAACAATAGGCTTCAATCTATAAGTAGTCCAAATACCCAGACAGAGTGGCCTGAAAGTATTTGGACACTTAGGGCCCTATTTTAACGATCTGAGCACATGGTCTGAAGCGCACGACGCAGGTGCACTTAGGGCACGTCCGAGTTTAACGATGGAAAAAACGGTCGGCACGTCAGGTGCATGGTCCAAAAGGGTTGTAGTCTCTTAATGAGTCATGGGTGTGTTTTGGGCATAACATGCAATAAACCAATCAGAGCTCTCCCATTCCCTTTAAAAGCCAGTTGCGCTCGCACCATGGCGGATTCACTATTTACATGGCGGAATTTGCGAGCGGAAAAACTGAATGCTTCTCCGGAGAGGAATCCTTTTATTTTTAATATTTAAAAATGTTTGTGTGCTGGTGCGTGTAATAAGCAGAGTGTGTAATAAGCACCCGCCTATAGGCTCATATTACTAACACGCCCTTTAAATAACAAAAAAAATACTTTAGACCAGGTTTTTGTTGGTCAATGGCGCAGTCGTTTTCAGTTCCTCAAAATAGCAACGCGCCTGAACACACCTCGTTTTCAGACCAGCATGCCCATGGGCGAACAGATGGGCGCGAGTGCATTTGCAATTTAAACAACGTGGCGCTGTATGTGAAAATGATAACTGCATCAGGCTGAGACTAGCGAAAAACACCATTTCACCAGGTGTATGATAGGGCCTATTATGTCTGAATGTCATTAGAGAATCAAACCGTGTCAGAAAACGTAAGGTTTTAAGAAAAGCTCATGCATTATAAGGTACTTGATCAGATGCAATAACATTCAGCCATTTGAAGTGTCCCAATACCACTTTATACACTTTTCTTTGCTACTGTGTCACGACGAGTACAAAAGAAAAGGAGTGAGGACTCAATTGCAGGAGAACTTAAGATTTATTGTAAATAAAAATAAAACACAAAACAAAAACCCATGAGGGGGGGAAATCAAACATAATAAAGACACACACCAGAATCAGGAACGAGGAGTAGGGAACAGGGAACAGGGAACAGGGAACAGGGAACAGGGAACAGGGAACAGGGAACAGGGAACAGGGAACAGGGAACAGGGAACAGGGAACAGGGAACAGGGAACAGGGAACAGGGAACGACGTAACAAAGACAACGAACCAGCACAGGACTGAAAACGCAAGGAGAATATATAGGGGACAAACAAGGCAGGTAATGGGGAACAACAGGTGGGGCAAATGAATCAATAATCAGATAACAAGAGGGGTGGGGTCAAGACTGAAGACAGGAACGCACATGACACAGAAATAAACCAAAACATCACATGTGCTGCACAGGACAAGACAGACATGTGACATACTGCTTGAAACTGATGTTAATTTTAATGAAGTGTTTGTATGAAGAACACTTTTCATTACACTTTTGAAACAAACATGCACATCTAACACATGATGAACCTTGTTCATTTGTCTCATATAAAACAGAACAATGTGTGTGTGATTACAATTATGATTATATAGTCTTAACCAAATTGCATCTTATTACAGTTCTGGTGGAACAATTATTGGGTGGAAAGGGTGTATGCTTTCCTGTTGAAACGCATTGAAATAATTAGGTTCCTTTGAGCTAAACGATCTGATAGACTCATTAATGCAACATGTAACTATACACACAAACTTTTATATATTTATGTTTAGATTTCAAGTCTCTCTTCTTTGCACATTTGCTGTCTTAAATGCTATCATTCATGTCTTTTGAAGTGTAAAGCATTGACATTTATGATGCTTTTTGAGGCTTAAAAACTTTAGTCTCGATTGCAGTTGCATCGTCAGTTTTGGGTGAATTATTCCTTTAAAGTATAACTTGGCCTTTTTTCAACCTGCTTTGTATTATTACAATGTCGGTAGTATAAATCACTCTCCGTGTTACATTGACCGAGAAATCGCCCCCTATACCCTCATTCACTATTCCCTACATTAGTCCACTAATGTAGTTCACTTGAAGGAGTGAATGAAAACGAGTGAGTGAATTCGGACACTGACTGCGCCGGAAGGGCTGTCGCTTATGCATAGTTTGTGCGTGCTGTTTAATAATCATTTGAAACTTAGACAATTGGCAGCTCCAGATGAAAATATTTAGCTTGAACTGTGTCATGGAAAAATGTATAAACCTTAATTATACTAATTTAATAATCAATTAAAAAGGAATTTATACCTGTATGATATTACGCTGTACCCACATTGGACCAGCGGTTTGGAAAATAAATGGATGGATGGATGGATGGATGGATGGATGGATGATTCAGCTGCGGGCACCATCTTCTGGTCAGACGCGGGAATTCATTTGGCGTGCGACTCTCACAGTGCATTATGGGTATTCTTTAGCCATTGAGTGTACATCGGTTGTACATTGAATGAGTGTACTCGATAATGTCCACCATGGTTTCGGACACCACTACAAATGGCTGTCCCCTCAAATAGTGCCCGATTTAAGAGTATAAGGGCGATTTCGGACACGGCCCCTTATACTTACAGATACCCCACCCATGGACAGTCAGATCAACACAGGGTTATTATTAGAACAGATATTGTAAGATAAGTTTATCACAGAAATTTTTATTATACTTTTTCTGCTCTTTAAACAGCATTATGGTAAAAATGGAACACTATGCTTACCTGTATGCAACAACGTTTCTTTCTGTTTTCCCCTCCGTTTGGACTAAAACACTGTTCGTCGCCTATAAAAAAAAAATCTGTAAAATAACGGTAAAATACTGGCAGCAGTCGCCAACAATCTACTGTAATTCTACGGTATGAATACTGTGAAATTGCTTTACAGCTTATTATCGTGAAAACAAAATACAGTATTTTACAGTATTTTTATATTTTACAGTAAAATACTGGCAGCAGATATAGCAGCAGATTGCCAGCAATATGATGTAATTCTACAATATTAATAATGTGAAATGTACTGTGCCATTTACTGTAAAAAAAAATACATGTACATTTCTGTGATTATTTCAATTTACAATACACTCTAAAAATGGTGAGGTAAAAATAACCCAATCTGAGTCATTTTGGCAACACAGCTCTAGATCAAAAAGGGAACCCCAAAATAAGTTGGAAATTAAAATCACACAGGAAATTACAGTAAAAAGACACATCAAATATAGAAAAGCAATGTGAATTGTTGTATAGCTTATACAGTTGAATGACATTGCGTTTTACAAGTTTAATAATCAATAATGTTTAAGAACAAATTTGACCAGTTCTTTCGTTTACTTCAAAAGTGCACCAGCCCACAATGCATTGCGTACTACAGTACAAAACCGTAATACATAAATACATTCGTTTTGAAAATGGGCTGTAAATTAACAGCAGTTGCTTACCATAAAAAATATTGCCCAGAATGCATTGCTTTCTACAGCACATTACTGTTTAAACGGAAAACAGTAGGGGAGACCGGGTATGGTTGTAACACTTTTTTTCTTCAGCACCTAAAACTACCCTTTTTAGCTACACGTCTGAAACTTTTAGGCAAAGTACCCACATTTGTCAACTACAAATGACAACAATTTAAATTTCTTCAACTATATCACAGACTTTGTGAGATGATGACAAATACTAATTGGTCCTTTGTTACAACCTACCCCACTACTGGGGTAGGTTGTAACACATACTGGGGTAAGTTGTAACAGGTAGATAAAATGTACAAAAACTAAGGGTACTCCAAGTGATATGCCACAACAACAGTTTTATTTTAAATGAATGGCTGCAACAATAAAATATGTGTGAATATGGAGAGTGTATGTGCATATTGTGTCTGTTTGTGCATGCACATGTGTGCGTTCGTTTGTGCATGTCTGTACGTGCACATTCATATGGGTGTGTGTGTGTGTGTGTGTGTGTGTGTGTGTGTGTGAGAGAGAGAGAGAGAGAGAGAGAGAGAGAGAGAGAGAGAGCAAGAGCAAATTAACATAAACATAGGCATTCTGTAGAATTATTAAAATCACAAAAATGTTCTTAGTTGTATGTTAGTGGATGGTTGTTTCAAAACACGTGTTGCAACCTACCCCGCCACTGTCACTCATTGTTTAGCTAGCTGTATTAGCATGGTGCTTTGAAATGAGCAGGAGGCTGATACACCATTCTTTACTAGAGAAACTACACTTTGACCTGATATAACTCATACAACATTATCTACAACGGTAGAAGTACTAAACAAAATATTATCTTGTTATTTTTTTTTACTTTCTTACCTCAGAATTAGATTTTCTGCAGTAGCTTCAGGAGATATAGCAACACAGACTGGAAAACCTCCATGTGGGATTGCCAGAGGAAACTGAAACTGTCATATGACTCCTATCTTATCTGTGATCCGTGGAATTGGTAGTGTTACAACTCTCCCCGTGTTACAACTATACCCGTTCTCCCCTATGTTACTGTCAGAATTTGGCCGTTTTTTTACAGTGTACAAACACGGGGGTTTGTCAGATTGTCCGTTGCGGCGTTCTCTCCATATTTACGACTCTTTGCAGCCTTTTATCCGCTGCCTACAACACGTTGGATCCTTCACTGGAAACTGAAAGTAACTTGCTCCCGCTAAACGTTTACTCTTTGAATTCTTATACAAGTCAACACCATTATTACTAAAAGTTTGCTAAGAAGTATTTCCTACTAAAGCAAGGCCATGTTTGACTCTGGTCAAGACTATCCATAGCATACTGGTGGGAGTGGGCTTGGATGGCAACATGCCCAGTGTATTATGGGTATTTAAGTTTTCCTACCTAAAAAGGGAAGACTCTAGTCAGGTAGCACCGCTTTCACTTTTTTTTACCTTCCTGTTGCATAGGCAGCCAAGTTTTGAAATACCCCTTTAAATAGTGGTTGCAATAAGCAGATACTATCACATTATCAGTCACAAGTTATTCTGGTAAGTTTACTTGGACTGATCTTGTTAATGAGGAAAAAACCATTATTCTATAGGTTTTTGAGACCGTTAAACATTTACATTGTTTCCTGCAGTATTCCATCATAGCAGTACGAAGCTGAAACTAATGATCATACTTGTTTGGTGACATGTTTTCATTCTGTTCAGCCGCTCTGAAGCCCAATGTCTGTTTGTGTCTGTTTTCTCAAGATCAATAACATGAACACACTCTCTGAAACAGTCACTGTCTCTGGATGGATGTAATATTTTCTGTTTGTCACTCACAGCAGAAAACAGTTTATTTTTTTGCTGACAAAGTAAGCAGTGTAAAATTAAATGCTCACAGACGTGTTCGAGCCTCTTGATTGTGGCAATAAAACTCGCACTGATGGAAATCAGAGAGAGAAAGAGCCGTTATTGTTTGGCTTTAGGCAACACGGAGCACTGATCAATTATAATTATTTTTATTCTCTTTGTGACTTTCGCTGTTATTGTTCACTTATTGCCTGTGCTCATATCGGGAGGATTCTGGAGTGATACTCTTCATGTTGATATGGGTGTTGTAGGTGGTGCTTAAAAACACTTCACTGAGCTGACAGACGTGACAGTTTGCTCAAAACATGCCATTAGCATTACTATTGCGCTAATTTAGTCTGATAAACTTGCATCTGTCCTGTAGGAAACAAAAGAAAATCACAAATGAATGAGATCTCTTTTATACATCAGTTGTTTCCCTTGGAAAGCAATGCGAGGAACTGGAGAGAAAATGGAGTCTCTTTTAATACCAAAGGCTGCAATTAAATGTCAGAAATCTTAATATTTCTCAGGCAATTCTCCAAAGTGCAAATGATCTGATGTCAATGGTCTCATTTGTGCCTGTTTTTATTTATTCACAGCAGTGTTGTTTTAGTATTGTTTATATACTGTTTTGTTGTAATTTTGTCATTTTTATTCATTTTTCTTTTTATGTATATTTCTTATATTTTATATTTCTATACAGCTTTTTTTTCCAGGTTTAGTAACAAGTAATTTGGCAGTTTAGAATTAGTTCAGTTATTTGCCAAGGCAGCATTTAAAATGTTTAAAGGTGCTGTATGCAGGAATGACAGCTAGTGGTTGAAATGGATACTGCAGTTCAAATTCAAAATATTGTTTGCCCCGCCCCCTCCTCCTCAGACTCCACGATCACGCAGGTTGCCAGTTTGAGGACACGCAACAGGAACGAGCGTAATTGACAATGGAAGGCGAGGACGAGGAGACTTACACACTGTAAGTTGATGAGCTGATTTATCCGCATTTTAATGTGCTTACATTCATATAGATTTTAGATGGATGCCGAGGCTTTTTAGGTCGGGTAGAATCTGTGATCTCTGACCCAGTTTGTTTGCTGGCTTCCATGGCAACAATACGCTGTTTTCCGCCAACTGGCAACCTATGGTGTCAAAATACTATTCATAGTTTTCACGTGACATCACACCCTTATAGGAACGCCCACCTGGAGGGCAAAACAAGGTTCCCTTTCATAGGTTCACTCAACACTGCGAACCGTCGCTATGGGAACACCTTCGGTGTGATGAATGTCTGAAGCCCTTATACCATCACGCCAATTGTTTGGCCAGTGACGCTTAGCACCGCCCCGAGAATACGTCACATATGCTTCATATTAGCGTGCTAGGCATCATATCATCAGATTTCTGTCCTTCAGGAAGCGGATTCTCTGAGACCGTTGGAAAGCAAATTTCTCGTGTTCATAGCTACCCTTTTCAGAGCAGTTTTTACTCCTCTTAAGTGGACACGATGAGCTGCAACTCTGCAAGAGATGTATCGACCCGTGCGACAGGTTCATCGCAGGAGGAGACACTCATGACAGGTATGTGCTATGTTTAGGCATTCAGCATTCTCAGGCCGCGCTTACGGCCTATCCGACTGTCGACACTGCGATAGCCTGCGTCTGAAAGTGTGCGTTCGACTCGTCGCCTTTAACGAAAACGCTCGTCTAACGAGAGCACATGGAGAGTGAGCAGACGGATATCCCCTTTCGAAACCGCGACAGCGACGACCCTGTTGTATTCGTCTGTGGCGAAATGCGGCCTACCCCAGAAGCTCGTGATTCGATTTCTTTTGGCTGTGGCCTTGTTGATATATGTTTTATCTACAGTAACGAGCTGTTAGAAGTGGTCACTCGTGCTGTAGATAAGCTGGGGCTGGAATGGGACTGCGAGCCCGCGCAAAATCAGGCCCAGTCGAAGCTGTACGATCGATTTTTCACCAGTCGCGCCCCAACCCAGTCCCGTAGGCCCTCCACCACGAGGTCTCAAAGTCTTGGAAGCAGCCATTTTCGGCACGCATTAAACTAATCGGCAGCCACGGATTTCGCCACTGTTTCTAAAATCAGGTTTTTAGCGGAGCAGGTTACGCGATGATGCCGGCCGTTGAGACTCTCGCGACCCATCTTTTTTACTGGGTGATTGAGGCTATTTCTGCAGCCTATGAGGCGCGTGGATTCACTTCGCCTCTAGGTGTACACGCTCATTCAACTAGAGGAATGGCATTTTCTCAGGCTCTCTAAGGGCTCTTCTTTGGAGGATATTTGTGTTGCGGCAGGCTGGTCCTCTCCTAACACCTTTGTTAAGTTCTACGGTCTGGATGTGAAGATGGCTCCTGGCTCCCAGGTTATCTGCTTGAGCGGACGCTTTCCACGGTCTCCCAGCTACTCTCAGATATGTGAAAGCGTTATGGTATATCGTTCCCATAGCGACGGTTTGCAGCGTTGAGTGAGCCTATGAAAGGGAATGTCTCGGTTATGTATGTAACCTTGGTTCCCTGAGTAGGGAACGAGACGCTGCGATTCCGGCCATTCCCCTATCTTCGAGTAGTAGCTTCCTTCGTCTTGAAAATCTGATGATATGACGCCTAGCACGCTGATATGAAGCATACGTGACGTATTCTCGGGGCGGTGCTAAGCGTCACTGGCCAATCAATTGGCGTGAAGGTATAAGGGCTTCAGACATTCGTCACACCGATGGTGTTCCCATAGCGACGGTTCGCAGCGTCTCGCCAGTCATTTTTACCAGGTTTGTAGTAAATTTTAATGTAGTGAAACAGTGATATTAAAAGACCAAATTCAATATACACCTTAATAATGTTGCATACTTTGTACAGGCAAGCAAATGAACTATATTAATAACGATATTAATGCAACACGAGGTTTCTCGTTAAGTGTTTTTCCCATCGAAAACCATTATAAAGAAAACGCATTGCGTTCATATTCTTGGCTCATCTACTCGCCTGTATATAGTATGCATCATCAAAAAAGTGTAAACTGAATTTAATCTTTTAATATCACTGTACATTAAGGCATAAGGCTGTATATGGATCACAAGTGCCCAAAACTTGCATTTTGTTCACATATTTTTGTTTTTAAGATGGAAAATTGACAGGCTTGTGCTGCAGTTCTATGGCTGTTTTGCCCTCCAGGGCTCCGCGACCGAAAACTATGAATTGGGTAAACTGGCAACGTGCGGTTTCGCACAGACCAAAACAAAAACAGACATTCAGACACAGAATGCAGATCTCAAAGTAAAATAACTGGCTGTAGCATTGTTTTTCAGAGAAACGGGTATGTGAACTCAGCATGTTTCCTAAATATCTGCAAACATATTATGGTATTTTTATGCTTTAGTACAGTCAAAAACTTACATAGAGCACCTTTAAGTTTTTCATCTAATATCATTTTCATCATTTTTTTTTTTTTCTCTTCCCCTCACCATTAATTAACAATAACAACACTGCTCCACAGTAAACTTCTGAGACAAAGTCACTGAATAATTCAGCTGAAGTTAAACATTTTGTTTTTATACCGTGTGAAAGTGTTCTGACTCTTTCAGGCCCAATTATAAAAGCTCTCACATTTTTAGTAAAGACACTTTTTTCCCCCCTCAATGACATGTCTAAGTCTTTTGGCCTTTTCTCTCTGGCTGATTTGTTGCAGGTTGTACAGGTTAGTCATATGATGTGCACTGCAAATTTCAAACAGTGCCACACACTCCCAGTGGGACTGAGATCATGGCTGGGACTGGCCCGTGGTAGGACACCTGCACCTTTTTGTTCTTGAGCTGCTAGAATGTTAATTTGACATTGCATATCACTGTCCAGCTGAGAGATTAACTTGTTCCTAACATTTATTAGGGTTGCATATTTCAAAAGTCCACTTTCGACATCCTGCTAACTATAAATAACTTTGCAACAACATGCCATCTAACTTTCATTAATTTGCAACTACAGTACATGTCAACTAACTCTCATTAGAGTACTAGTAGACTGTTAGGGTTCGGGTTAGTAGAATACGTTCCCTTTCATTCGGTCACGTTCGACGTACGTCGGACGTCACCGACGAATTGGGATCACTTCTGGGAGCCCCTATCAGCTTCGAGTGTATAGAGAACGGGCCAATGGCCATTGGCGTGCGAGATTTGCATCTCGTGCTCCGCCCCGCATCGCGGGTATAAAGCGGAAGCGGATGCTGCGCACATTTGTCATTCACTTTGGAGCCAAACAGGTGTCCATGAAAGACTGTTCCTGCTTCAGCAGAGAGAAAGAGAGAGAGCGAGAGAAGAGGCTTTTGTGCTGGGGAGAAGGCACATGCAGTGACAACCGCGAGCTCACCGAGATCGGTGAAATAACTGCTGTTCTTACAGCATCCTGATTGGTTTGGTGGGGGCGTTCCACGGTGAGTGCATACACAGGCTGCACTATTTCCTGTGTTTTGCCGCGGTTGTTCCCTGGGTGCTTCGGCACGTTAAAAGAGCTTCTTCTAAAAGAGCAACACGGGTGTGACACTGCGTCTTTTTCAAGATGTCATTCCACCCGTGCGTTTCTGGATGCGGCCGTTCTCTGTCACCAGCTGACGGTCACAATCGCTGCCTTACATGTCTGGGTATTCAACATGCTGAGGCAGCGTTTGTGGATAGCTCGTGTTCCCATTGTGGGAACATGACTATCTCGGTGCTTAGGTCGAGACTCGCCTACCTTCGGGAGGGTGGAGTCCCCTTACCTATGCCCCGATCTAGTGCTATTCCTGCCCAGCAGAATAGACCTACTTCGGCGAATAGCCAGGGTGACCTGAGGATCACGTTTAGGGCACACCCGCCGAGCCAGCCTCCGTGGGCCCCTAAACCCTCTGAAGTGCCGCAGCCGGTTGAGCTTCCGGAGGAAGTCGCTGGCCCCTCCCAGGGTGGTCCAGCGGTGACATTTGGAGCTCCAGCAGACGATAGGATGTCGATCGCTGCATCGGAGGGGGATGGGCATCTTTTCTCGGTATGGAGTTGGACTCGGTCAATCTGACAGCGCGACTCACAGAGGAGCGTGTCCAGTCGGTGTTGAACTGCTTGAATTCGTTCAAATGCAGGACAGCAGTACCACTGAAACATTTTCAGAGGCTCCTGGGGCATATGGCATCCGCAGCCGCAGTGACGCCGCTCGGATTGCTTCATATGAGGCCGCTTCAACACTGGCTACACGACCGAGTCCCGAGATGGGCGTGGCAGAGCGGCTCGTTCCGTGTCTCAGTAACACCGAACTGTCGCCAAACCTTCAGTCCGTGGTTGGACCCTTCGTTTCTACGGGCAGGAGTTCCCCTAGAACAAGTGTCCAGGCATGCTGTTGTCTCCACGGATGCCTCATCCACCGGCTGGGGGGCCACGTACAACGGGCTTGCAGTTTCGGGTCTGTGGACGGGGCCTCAACTGCAATGGCATATCAATTGCCTCGAGTTGTTAGCAGTTCGTCTTGCGCTGGGTCGCCTCAAAGGGCCGCTACGAGGCAAGCACGTTCTGGTCCGTACGGACAACACTGCGGCCGTTGCGTACATCAACAAACAGGGTGGTCTACGCTCCCGCCGCATGTCACAACTCGCCCGCCATCTCCTCCTCTGGAGTCAGAAGCATCTGAGGTCGCTTCGTGCCACTCATATTCCGGGCCTGCTCAATCGTGCAGCCGACGAGCTCTCACGACAGCAAGTGCTCCCAGGAGAGTGGAGACTCCATCCCCAGGTGGTCCAGCTGATCTGGAGTCGCTTCGGGACCGCACAGGTAGACCTGTTTGCCGCCCCGGACATGTCTCACTGCCAGTTGTTCTATTCCCTGACCGGGGGGACCCTCGACTCGGATGCGCTGGCACACAGCTGGCCCCGGGGCCTACGCAAATATGCCTTTCCCCCAGTGAGCCTTCTTGTGCAGACACTGTGCAAGGTCAGCACCTCCTTGGCTCATTCCTCTGAGGAAGGACCTCCTGACTCAGAGACGGTGCACCCTGTGGCACCCGCGTCCGGACCTCACAGACTGTGGTAGACACCATCACTTCCGCCAGAGCCCCCTCTACGAGGCGCCTCTACGCGTTGAAGTGGAACCTGTTCGTCGAGTGGTGTTCTTCTCGACGAGAAGACCCCCGAAGATGTTCGATCAGCTCTGTGCTTTCCTTCCTGTAAGAAGGGTTGGAGCGAAGGCTGTCTCCCTCCACCCTCAAAGTGTATGTTGCCGCTATCGCCGCAAATCACGGCATGGTTGATGGTAAGTCCCTAGGGAAGCACGATCTGGTCGTCAGGTTCCTGAGGGGGGCGAGGAGATTAAATCCGCCTCGCCCTCACTCTATACCCTCTTGGGACTTATATCTGGTGCTAACCGCATTGCAGAGGGCTCCCTTTGAACCTTTGCAGTCAGTAGAGTTAAAAATCCTGTCTTGGAAGACAGTACTCCTGACTGCATTGGCTTCCATCAAGAGGGTAGGGGACCTGAAGGCATTTTCGGTCGACGAATCGTGCCTGGAATTCGGGGCGGGTAACTCTCATGTAATCCTGAGACCCCGGCCCGGATATGTGCCCAAGGTTCCCACCACTCCCTTTCGGGACCAGGTGGTGAACCTGCAAGCGCTGCCTTCGGAGGAGGCAGACCCAGCCCTGGCTTTTCTCTGTCCCGTTCATGCTCTGCGGACTTACGTGGACAGAACGCAAAGCTTCAGGACCTCAGAACAGCTCTTCATCTGTTACGGAGGCCAGCAGAAGGGAAAGGCTGTCTCCAAGCAGAGGATGGCTCACTGGATAGTGGATGCCATCGCCTTGGCGTATGAATCCCAAGGCGTGCCCTGCCCGCTTGGGTTGAGGGCCCACTCCATCAGGAGTGTGGCCTCTTCCTGGGCGCTGGCGCACGGCGCCTCGCTGACAGATATATGTAGAGCTGCGGGCTGGGCGACACCTAACACGTATATATGTAGAGCTGCTGGGCGACACCTAACACGTTCGCTAGATTCTATAGCCTCCGTGTAGAGCCGGTTTCTTCCCGTGTGCTCGCTTCAAATAGCCAGTAACACCGAAGGGCCCGTTCTAGTGTCGGCTTGCTGCGCCATTCCCCTCCTCATGGACTGGATACGTGCGCTGATATGCTCCAGTCGAGTTCCCCAGAACGGCGAACCCTGTTGAGTCCTCCGCAACCCGCGGCAATCAGACGTGGCGGAGCGTCCGACGCCAGGTCTAACACTCGTATGCATTGGTGGAACTTGTGTTAGGCTGGGTATCCATATGTTGTGACCCCTACGGCGGTCCCATATGTGTATTTTCCACGGTACGGCTCCCTACGGCGAGCCCGTGTCTTTCCCTTGGCAGAGCTCGCTCTGCCATCTCTGTGCGGTGTAGTCTCCCGCCTGCATTGGCCGGGGCCACCCCTGGGACTTCCGTATGTTGTACTGCCCACGGCCAGTCCATACATCTATATTCCACATGATACCTCCCTACAGGTAGGATGTGGCTTCCGCAGCGGCCCCTCGGGGCACGCTTTCCCAGCGTTATCCAATACTCTGCTGAGTGGGTCTTGCGGAACAGCAGCAGTGACTCTCCCTGCGTAAGTTCCCCGCCCCAAACAGACGGGGGTCTGAGGGGCTTTCACTGGGCGCTGGAAGTGGTAGTAACTGTGGCGTTTTCCATAGGGATCCCAATTCATCGGTGACGTCCGACGTACGTCGAACGTGACCAACTGAAAGGGAACGTTTCGGTTACGTATGTAACCCTTGTTCCCTGAAGGGGGGAACGGCGACGTACGTCCCGTCGCCACAGTTGCTGTACCATCACTGCAGCGGCCGAGTCACTAGTTCGGCTCCTCAGTGAAAAACAAATGTGCACGGCATCCGCTTCCGCTTTATACCCGCGATGCGGGGCGAAGCGCGAGATGCAAATCTCGCACGCCAATGGCCATTGGTCCGTTCTCTATACACTGGAAGCTGATAGGGGCTCCCAGAAGTGATCCCAATTCTTCGGTGACGTCCGACGTACGTCTCCGTTCCCTCCTTCAGGGAACGAGGGTTACATACTTAACCGAGACGTTAACGTGCTTGCAAAGTTACTTCTAGTCAGTAGAATGTCTGTTGGGGAGCATCAAAATAAAGTGTTAGCAGATATTAAGCAGACAGTCTACTAATACTCTAATGACTGCTAGTTGACATGTAGTTGCAAAGTTAGTAGAATGTCTAAAGTGGACTACTGAATAAAGTATTACCCCTTTTAGCCATTATTTACAGCTTAAACTTTTTTGTGTGTATTAAGTGATTTACATAATGTTGTTTTTTTTTTTTTTTTTATGATTTATCATCTATTAAGTAAATGGAACAATATGTATCATCATGTTTAACTCTGGTACTGTTCGCCAGTCGGTCAAAAATGTGAATTATTTTTATTTTTATTTTTTCATGAAATGATTGTACTAGATTTTATATTTTAGCTTGATAATATTTTTTTATTTAATATTTTGTATTTGTAGGGGATTTTAGTACTAAACATGGGCGTCACTAGGCCCTTTTTAGGGGGGCTTCAAATTCCATTTGTAGCCTTCAGTAAATTAAAAAAAGCTCAGCTTTTTTCAGCCTGTATTGGCATAAGATTAGTAATGAATGTGTGCATATTGTGAATTAATTCAATAAACTTAGTTACCTAGCTTTCCTAGTAGCCTTCAGTAAATTAACGTGTCTAAGAAAATGATTCATAAAACATAAATATCAGTTAACTGTATGTTTACTTTCTTCACTGACGAAAATGGAAAAACTGTCAGTCAAAGCTCAGCGTTAGGAGGGGAAGGGACAGGGCAAGATAAAAACAAAGAGAAAAAGAGAGATGTGGAGATAAGAAGAAAGACAAAAAATCTACTGCCCACTGACATGGTTTTCAAGCTATTGTTATCTAATTTTTTGGCCTTAAAATGCACGTATGTATATCCTAAAAATCTAAATTTTCTTGGGGGAGAATGCCCCTGAACCCCCCTAACTACCTCACATTTGGGATCTCAGTGATTATAAAACCCTGCCTACATTCCTGGGTATGATTAAGGGATGCACAATATTGTCATGCAATAAGGCATTAATATTTGCTTTATAAGTAATAATAAACAGCCGATATCCTAGTAATATGCATGCTAATAAGCAGCTAGTTAATAGTGAGAATTGGACCCTAAACTAAAGTGTTACCATTTTTTTCATACCCTCACTTGAGGCTGAGCCCCCCTAAAATGAAAATCCTAGAATCGCCCCTGGTACTAAATTATATTTATGCAGTAGTTATAATCCATTTATTCACTTTTTAAGCATGGACCTGAAAATTAAATTTCCAAATTAAACTGTCATAAATCTTGAATGCGTTGGAGCACAGACTTGTTTTTTTAAGTCTTTTTAAAGGTGACACCTGACAGATTGTTGCTGAAGTCAAATTTATTACAAAGTCATTACATTTATTATGAAAAATGCACAAAAATAGCATTTTCAATTTTTATATGAAATATATATTTTCCAAAGAAAAATGTTTTACTCTAAAACTGTGAGAAAATCAAAGCCATAAATCTAAATAAGCTGTGTTCCAAATCTGAGGTTGATAGCTCAAAAAATAAGCTTTCGGTAAGAATTTGTTTGTGCGCAGTACCAAACGCTTCCACTAGATGAAATTCACTTCCCATTCATTTCCAATGCGTTCTTTTTTAACAACAACATATACGAGCAATATGTGTGACTCTTTTTTTTTTCAGGACCTTTTAACTTTTTCAAATAATGTCCATTTATTATTATTATTATTATTATTTTTTTTTTTATTTTTTTTTGGTATGTGCCAAAAACCGTTACCAAGTTTCGAACAATTCCGATGAAAAAAAAAAAAAAAGATTTTTCAGTCAAAAATGACCAAACGCCACCAGAGGGTTATTTAGTGTTGGTTTTTACAGTTTTGAGTAATACATTGTTAAAATTGTGTAATAAAGACAAGTTGACCTTCTGTTCTAAAATGAAAGTAATAGTTATCGTTCTTGGTATGAATAGGCCTTTGGATTTATTCTATGAATTTTGGCTAGACCTAAATATCATTCCCCACATTGCAATTGGGATTTTTGGCAATGCTTTTACATAGTTCAAGTCAACGTGAAATCAAAATTGACTCTGTTCAAGTTCTTATTGTCTGATTTCTTATAATCTGATAACTTTCCATGCAACAACTTTATTTTTTCTCCTGACATCAGCTAGGTGATGTGCATTATTAGTTAATTTTAATAAATAGCTTTTGTATGCATCAGTTTATCTGGCTCCATTCTGGATCGGAACACACACTTTTGACAATACAATCATTTCCTGAGGATAAAGTCCACAATGAATTTCTAATCATTTAGAAATGCATCACATTATGGAAATAAAATCAGTTGCAAAACTTATTTATGCCGACTTTTTCCAAAGCAGGCTTTGTTTAATGTGGTTGACGATGAACTTTTAATCTGTTTTCATCTGCAGCTCCTTCATAATGACTGTTTGCTCCTCTGGAGCTTCTTTTAACAGCTCTCTTCTGCTCTTTAAATGTTGTTCTTGTGAGTGTCTGAGTGGTTTAATATAGCCTCCACTTTCTGATAATTAAACCAACAGCACCCACAAGGACATTCAAACAACAGGATATTGTTTTTCCACTCATTTCCCACTTATGGATTTATTTTTTATTTTTTTTTTCGCAGTTTTCAGATATGTCCTTCAGATTCATGAATAATGATCCTTTTTATCCATGAAATATGCTAGTTATTTGTATAGTTCAAATAGAGTCCAACTTGAGGCACTTGTGTACACACACACACACACACGTCTGGTTCACTATCTTTGTGGGGACTCTCCATAGACATAATGGTTCTTTCCCCTTACACTACCCTACTCCTAAGCCTACCCATTACACAAAACTTTCTGCATTTTTACATTTTATACAGTCCCCATGAGTCTGTGTGCATTCAGGATAAAGTCCCCAAGTTCTAGAACAACATATGCTCCCATCCAGACGTCGTCTCTTTCAGGGAAGACCTTGCATTTTCCAACATGACAATGCCAGACCACATACTGCATCAATTACAACATCATGGCTGCGTAGAAGAAGGATCCGGGTACTGAAATGACCAGCCTGCAGTCCAGATTTTCACCCATAGACAACATTTGGCGCATCATAAAGAGGAAGATGCGACAAAGAAGACCTAAGACAGTTGAGCAACTAGAAGCCAGTATTAGACAAGAATGGGACAACATTCCTATTCCTAAACTTGAGCAACTTGTCTCCTCAGTCCCCAACTTTTTTGGAATCGGGTTTGTAGTTATTCAATGGTAACCACAAATTAACAATGGTTTTGCTTCAAATCCATAGTTTAACTACACTCACCTAAAGGATTATTAGGAACACCTGTTCAATTTCTCATTAATGCAATTATCTAATCAACCAATCACATGGCAGTTGCTTCAATGCATTTAGGGGTGTGGTCCTGGTCAAGACAATCTCCTGAACTCCAAACTCAATGTCAGAATGGGAAAGAAAGGTGATTTAAGCAATTTTGAGCGTGGCATGGTTATTGGTGCCAGACGGGCCGGTCTGAGTATTTCACAATCTGCTCAGTTACTGGGATTTTCACGCACAACCATTTCTAGAGTTTACAAAGACTGGTGTGAAAAGGGAAAAACATCCAGTATGTGGCAGTCCTGTGGGCGAAAATGCCTTGTTGATGCTAGAGGTCAGAGGAGAATGGGCCGACTGATTCAAGCTGATAGAAGAGCAACTTTGACTGAAATAACCACTCGTTACAACCGAGGTATGCAGCAAAGCATTTGTGAAGCCACAACACGCACAACCTTGAGGCGGATGGGCTACAACAGCAGAAGACCCCACCGGGTACCACTCATCTCCACTACAAATAGGAAAAAGAGGCTACAATTTGCACGAGCTCACCAAAATTGGACAGTTGAAGACTGGAAAAATGTTGCCTGGTCTGATGAGTCTCGATTTCTGTTGAGACATTCAGATGGTAGAGTCAGAATTTGGCGTAAACAGAATGAGAACATGGATCCATCATGCCTTGTTACCACTGTGCAGGCTGGTGGTGGTGGTGGTGTAATGGTGTGGGTGATGTTTTCTTGGCACACTTTAGGCCCCTTAGTGCCAATTGGGCATCGTTTAAATGCCACGGCCTACCTGAGCATTGTTTCTGACCATGTCCATCCCTTTATGACCACCATGTACCCATCCTCTGATGGCTACTTCCAGCAGGATAATGCACCATGTCACAAAGCTCGAATCATTTCAAATTGGTTTCTTGAACATGACAATGAGTTCACTGTACTAAAATGGCCCCCACAGTCACCAGATCTCAACCCAATAGAGCATCTTTGGGATGTGGTGGAACGGGAGCTTCGTGCCCTGGATGTGCATCCCACAAATCTCCATCAACTGCAAGATGCTATCCTATCAATATGGGCCAACATTTCTAAAGAATGCTTTCAGCACCTTGTTGAATCAATGCCACGTAGAATTAAGGCAGTTCTGAAGGCGAAAGGGGGTCAAACACAGTATTAGTATGGTGTTCCTAATAATCCTTTAGGTGAGTGTATATGGTATTTGTGTGGTTATACAAAATGGTTTTACTATAATAAAAACATGGTTAATTTTCGTAAGGGTATGTTTGTGCTATACATTGTGCAAAAAAGTTACTAAGCAAAAGGAGTTTAAATCCCTACATTAAAATTATATTAAAAAACAAAAAAAACAAAAAACAAAAAAAACAAACTCAGTGTTACCAGATAAGAGGAATGTTCTGCAGGAACACACACATTCGCTATGGACACAGTAACCAGTTACTACTCTCATAAAATACTTGAATTTCATGCTGACTTTTAAACCTAAATTTAGCGTCCAACAGCAGATATTTCAGCTAAATGAATGTTTTTGCGCTGAATATTAATGGTCTCCCTCTCGACTGCGCTCTTTCTGTTTGACGCGCATTCAGTGAAGTTTGAAGTTTAACACAGGCTGAATCCGAAATCAGTGCTGTAATTTTGCACGACTGGTGGAAGCCAGGTGGAAGGGCAGACCTGACTAATTGATGAGAATCATTATCGATGATTTTGATTGAATGCATTCATTATACCTTGCATTGTATGAATAATTGTAACCACAGTTATATTGTAATACTAAAACCTTTTAGAGAGTATAAAGCATTAAAAACACATGACAACCAATTTCAGATGTAACAGATAAGAAATCTGCATTTTAACCTTGGTTACAATTATTTATGTAAAGATATAATGCATTATACATGTATTATTAATACATTGAATAATGCATTATGTGCACATGAAGGCTTTAAGTGTTACCAATTTTTGTTTTATTGCCATTTATTACTTACAATTGCATGAAATGAAATAATTGGTTAAGGTTCTAGAAACTTTTGCAATGCGCTGCAACTTTAGACAATGGCGCAAGAGTAATGTGGCACCGGCGATCATTTACCACTGCATTGTTCTAATCCAGCGGCATGAAAGTGTGAGATGTAATTTCTATTGCCCTTCAGAGGCCATTACAGCTTCTAACCCAATAAGGTAATTGACTCAGTGTGCTGGGCTTTGGGGAATATGGCTGCATGCAATTTCCTCAATGAGAGAGAAATGACTGGCTGAAATATCAGCACTGCCTGACTCAATCGAGCCAACCACTTGAAGCAGATTGTGGCCTTTTACTGATGCACTCTTACAAAACGTCCAATTTAACTGATTGTGCTCAGAATTGGTTCTGCAAGTCACACTGTCTTTGCATTCTCTTTATAGAAATGAGGTTAAATCCTCTTTAGCCTCAGTCTGCTTAAAGTAGAGCTCGATTAGGTTTGTTTGCTATGGCGAGCATCTATTACTGTTGCTCATAACAAATTGGGTAATAAATGTCACATTTTGATTTGTGCTACATACATGATCGTTGCTCCAAGAGAAGAGGTATGCTACTACTTTTCTTTGTGTTCGGACGTAAAATTTCAGATGAGAAAATGAGTAGAAATGTATTTAACATGCATAGTTTGTAAACACTCAATTTGTAAACTTTAGTTAACTGGTTAAACTAATAATGAAAATGACTTCTAAAGCATTTGTTAATTATTATTAGTATTAGTATTAGTATTAGTATTAGAATTAGTATCTTAATTAATGTTAATTTTAACATTTATGTATTATGGAGCCCCAAACATGACATGCGGGACAAAAATATGCCACAAAAGAAAAAAATTGTTCCCACAATGACTAATACATCAGCATGTTTTACTCATTCGTTCCCTCATTTTAAGTAAATTGTGCACACTATATAATATGTTTCCTCCTTTTACTAAATCGTGGCCAAGGTGAAATAATTAATTCCCTTGTTTTGATTTAAATAAAACAGGGGAAAGAAATAGGGAAATGCAATGCAAAGTGTCGGATGCAGTGGTGTAAAGCACGCCGCCACTCGTCTTTGGAGTGACGAATCACGCTTCTCTGTCTTCTCATGTTGGAACAGGAAGGGGCCATCCCCAAACTGTTCCCACAAAGTTGGGAGCATGAAATTGTCCAAAATGCGCTTCTAGAAGAATGGTCAAAAATTCCCATAAACACACTCCTAAACCTTGTGGAAAGGCAGGCGTCCCAAAACTTTTGCAGATAGATAGATAGATAGATTTTATTCTAGAAGCATTTGAAACAGATGAACATTTTCACAACCAAAACTATTTAAAACTCGCCAGAATATCTCTCACTTTT
The DNA here is from genome assembly GCA_039654105.1 of Coreius guichenoti. Lineage (NCBI taxonomy): Eukaryota > Metazoa > Chordata > Actinopteri > Cypriniformes > Gobionidae > Coreius > Coreius guichenoti. The sequence continues at coordinate 4,676,094 of CM077170.1, read as the reverse complement.
CTAATGTATTATCATTCTTAAGGGCAGCAATTGTGACAGAACCGACCACTTAATGCGAGTGCCATTTACGATACTGATTTTTTGTTTCTATAATTTGTAATATGATTTTCAAGTCGATTATAGGGAGCAATTGACCTTTTAATGCCAGGCCTGGTACATTCTGCTTTGGATGAATTGGGGATGAAAATCAATGCAAAGTGTTTCCTCTCTTTCTTCCCGAGATGCAGAAGATCTTTCTGTCAATGGTGAGACCGTCATTTTCCACGCAAACAGGCATTGATCGAGTGCAGCCAAATCTATATTTTAATCTCAGGAGGGCAGGTCATTTTTAAAAAGAGATTCAACACTAATGACATGCATTGTATGTAATCATGCACATGCACGTCAGAAATGTTTCTCTGATAGAACGTTCTGTATCTGAGTGTTGAAGTCACCAAGAACAGGTAAAGTTAGAGCGTGATAGTAAATCGATTGCTTGTCTGAATGATTAATTCATATCAGTTGTGTGCTGTGTGGTATGTCTCATATATTAAAATAAGAGTCAAAATTTATCATATCAGCTTTTTTTTAAATGCCAGGTCATGACCTGAAATATGCATGTGCCAGATGAATATTCTGTTGTCAGGGATGCTGCATGTGACGGGTGGGTTGTGATTGAGGACCTCAGTTGCCTTGAAGAGGTCTCACTCTGTATTGACAATTAATCACGTTGACTTATCAAACACTGTGATTTAATAGATCAACTGATTACACTTTAGATAGATATAAGGGAAAATAATAAGAAATAGTGTGTTTTATTAACAACAACATCAGCATTTATTGAACATTAGTTTGTTTTATCATATTCCTGCTGCTGTTAAACAACATCCCTTAAACTTGGAAAAGTCACAGTAATCTGTAGCCTCTTATGGCTTATTGGTTTATTACAATATCAGTTCTACCAACACGCCTGTAACAGAATGACTTCACTGCTCTGTGTGGGTGTCTGTCACCTCAGATACTCCAGAGCGCAGCTGAATCATCTTTCAGGCAACTTGGCACTTCCAAAGTCATGTTTACCTCGTGCACATCTTGAGATTCTCCGGCATAGCATTGCTTCAGAGTCTCTGAGTTAGGACTACTGCCTGCACAAAAAATAAATAAATAAATAAATAAAACCCAGTCTTGAGGCACCATCATTGGATTTGGCAGATCAGTGCTATTAGAAGAAGTCACAGATGATGGTCTTAAGAGCTCTAGGAAGAGCCTGTCTGGATATTAGATCTAAAGGCATTATGATTATGTAGCCACGACTGTCAGGCCACAAAAGATGAAAGGAAATAAATGAGGCATTGATGATAGACGATCATACCTTATGTCAGATTTCATATGTAGTCGTGCTTGTATTAGCAATTTCAGAGTGATTTCCTGATCTCAATGGACTGAAAAACCAAAGGTTTATTTACTAATTCACGGATAAACATCACTCACTAATTTCCTTATTTCCTGTGCACCACCAAAATGTCTCAGTGCCCGTTTTAAACTTTGATTTGGAAGATTTCCATAAGGCTTTGCAGTTTGCAATATATAGTTGCATATATATATATGTGTGCATGAATGTATATTGAGTGCACATTTCCTATGCATGTTCACTTTTGAAATTTATTAATTTATTAATTTATTCAGGGCCGTTTCTAGCCATTCTGACGCCCTAGGCGAAATCCTGATTGGTGCCCCCAGTCAAATTTTAAAAAGCAACATTGGTATTACTGGTAATTAAAAAATACATACATACATACATACATACTTACATTCAAAATTATATTTGTATATACTTGTTAATAAGGATTAAAATTAATACCAGTAATACCACTGTGTAGCCAGATGCCTGTATAGCCCTAGGCCTATATTTGTCCAATCCCTAGTTTCTAAGAAATTGTTCTCAGACATAACTACATAATTATTACGTGTTGTTATTCAGTGGTGTAAAGTATTTGAGTAAATGTAATTAGTTACTGTACTTAAATATCTTTTTGGCTACTTTGTAGTATCAAATATATTAGCAACTTTTACTCTCTACTTGACTACATTTATGAATAAGTAAATGTACTTTTTACTCCAATACATTTGTGATGAGTAATGCAATTACACATTACATTTTGCATGGCGCCTAACTTTTTCTGCAGCAGTTTGTTTCTGCTATAAAGAAGCGATATCGCAAAGGGCATTGAAGGTACTATATCTTGTGTGTTTTTACTTTACTCACCCAAAATGGTCAACAAGGCGACTTTATGCGATTGAGAGTGGGCTGTTGAGAATCGCAAGTTGTTTGATTTATGAGATGAGGTCATGACTGCAGCCGGTGATGCAGCCGAAACCAGCACATCCAGTGCAAGTTGACTATTTAATTTTAATTAACATTATTTTATGTATCTGCTATATTGACGAGACCTTTTTGAAGGGTGTTGGTTTACTTATTGTGCACTTGGGCGTGACTGAGACTTGAGAGTTTGTAGACGTTTAAGAGGCTGTTGTGTTGACCTTGATTTATTGCAATATTAAGGTGTTCAGTTTTATTTTGATTTTAGAAAATAAACATGATTTCTCATCTTGCAAATCAATAGTTTCTTATTTTCACTTAGGTGTTGAGGACTAGTGCATCTTTGAGCCTATACATTCAGTATGAGTAAAATACTTACTACTTTTACTCAAGTCGTATTGTAATTGGTGACTTGTAACTTGTAATGGAGTCATTTTCGCTGTAAGGTATCTGTACTTTTACTCAAGTATGGTTTTCAGGTACTCTTTACACCGCTGTTATTATTACATTTCACACGAAAGTAATACGAATAAATACTGATTCAGTGTGGTTTTTGTTACTCATTGATGCTTGAACTTCCCCTTTAAATAACGCGACGCTATGCCCTCTGTGTGTACGACACTATTAGAACTGAATGAATCGATTCAGCATTCAACACCATCCGTACAGATGCGTTAAATTCGACAAAGTGATTTAATAAAGGATGTATTAATGTTGTGAATTAGCACATTTTATTATACCATTTTTAAATTGGCTGTTAAAGTTTTATATGGGACAATTACAAAACACACTGATCCTTTAACAATGCACTGGCGCAAAAACCTTTTGGAGGAGCAAGTAAGAGAAGAAAGCTTTATAGAGTCAAAATATAACTGCACACTCACTTTATCATGAAATGCTGAAGTGAGTGTGCAGATATATTTTGCCTCTAACATACACACCGAGCAATGCTATCTGCCCATTTCACAACGTGATTTCTCGACTGCCACAAATACTGCCCTAACAAAATACATATTTGTGCACTTTTTACTGTACCTGTTTTTTAATTGGCCTTTAGTTTGAATTTAGCTTTATTGTATGGTTAAAAAAGCATTACCTTGCCAAAGCATTGACCGAGCTCTTTGATCTAATGGCGTTGTTGAGCGCTCCAAACGCAAACTTTTTTGACAGTAATTGACAGTACTCTGATCCAATGGCATATAGGAATCGTCAGATTGAAGGTACTCTGATCTGATAGTGTGGGGAACTAGTGGGGGTGGCAATAACATTTTAGGGTGGCCGTGACACCCTTTACACACAAAATCTAGTGCCAGATATGCGCTTATTGGCGCTCTAGGCGACCGCCTAGTTTGCCTATGCCTAAAAAGCGGCCCGGAATTTATTTATGCATTTATTTATTATGAAATATATGTTTTATTTACTACATTTATTGAGTGCACATTTCCTTTGCATGGTCACTTTTGAAATGCATTTATACATTTATTTGTCTATGCATTTATTTATTTAAGCATTTGTTTATTTATGCATTTATTTTATTATGAAAAAATGTTTTATTTAAATAATTTATTGAATACACATTTCCTTGCATGTTCACTTTTGAAATGCATTTCATATATTTTATTTAAAATATTTATTGTGTACTTTTGACTAATGTATTTATGCATTTAATTATGTTCTTATTTAGTTATTTATTATTAAATCTATATATTTTATTTAAAACATTTATTTACTATTCATTCATTCATTCTCATTTCTGTGACAATTCCCTTGCATTGTTTACTAACAATTAAACAAATGAATGCAGTTATCTGACTATATTTGTAATGTAGATGCAGTTACTGGTATGATGGCACCTGAACATAACTAAGGAATTCCCTGAAACAAAGCCACTGTTTTCACTTCTAATAATAACCTTTATTGTGATACTGCTTTTACATTGTATTACTTGCCATTGAGCAGAAGGCAACTATGATAATGCCCCAACATTTTACTCTCTGAAAGCAAACAATACAACAAGGTGTTTCTGTTCTGTAGGCGTTTTGACCTGCCGTCTGCCTTCCACCCTGTTTTCTCCTATGTGTTGGCCTGCAAGCTGAAGGACTATGCAAGCCAACTTTGCCAAACACTTTATGGCAGCAGTTTGCAGATGACTGAGTGGTGAATACTGAATTAATTTGCAGATGGAAGGCTTGGTCTTCTCCTTTGATGGGGTGAACAATTACAGGGTGAGCACATGCTAAGTGTGCTGGCAAGAAACACCGGAGCCATTTCAAAACAGCGGGTGTCTGGCAAGTTGTGAGATAAATAATTAATTAATACCATGTGAGAGGAACCGCTCAGAATCTGATGGTTAATGAGATCAAATTATTAGACGTGCTGCTCCTGATATGCGAATATAAGTAGTAAAATGCTAGTGAATGTCACAAAATCTATTAAGAGCATCATACAGGTCATATTTCACCCCAAAGTCAGACATCAAGACTAAATACTGTATTACTTATTTAAATTCATAATCATATTCATTGTACTGCATTCAGACTAGTATGTTTTTTTTTTTTTTTTAAATAAATTAATACTTTTAATCATAAGGATGCATTAAATTATATAAAGACATTTATAATGTTACAAAAAAAAAATATCAAGCACAAAATATACAGCAGCACAACTGTTTTCAACATTGATAATAAGAAATGTTTCTTGAGCAGCAAATCAGCATATTAGAATGATTTCTGAAGGATCATGTGACACTGACTGAAGTGATGAAGTAATGATGCTGAAGACTGGAGTAATGAGAATTTTGAGATGGAAAGATGACCTATATACATTTGCCTATAGGATTTAGCCTATAAGTTATAAAATGTAAGGACATCTGAATCCCTAATTTGTTATGAGAACAATTTCTTTTCTATTTCTTTTTTTTTCACTCCCCAATGCGCTCCACAACCTTCAGACTAGAAGACCCCTGTTGGCAGAAGTCGCTCTGTTGATTGGTTTCCCGCTGTGTTTGTCACCTAATAAATCTCATCATATACCCTCCTCCAACACAAAGCCAATCAAAACGGTCCACAATCAAACCCAAGCTGTTATACAAGCATCCGTATTGAACTCTAAGAGAGATAGCCGTAATCACCATGTGTTTTAATAACAGATTTAAAAAAACAAAAAAAAAACAAGATGTTCTTTCACACCAGAAACATATGCTACAAAAGTATGAAAATGTTAATGCATGGCCAAGGTGTTGCAAACATGCGATTAGGCTGTACAATTTAAATGTACTTGCATTACATTATAGCTGCAACAAACCTCAGTCCTCAAGGGGACAACAGACTAATTAGACTTCAAACTGCCATGACAGTAGTTGACCTGAATGAGTAAACTGACCGTGGATGAATGCAGCTCTTGTTGAATCATGACTTGACGTGTTTCAGAATACAAGGACGTATAAAATAACACTCGATCATGGGACCAACTCCCACCTGAAGAGTGAAATCCACAGTAGTCTTGCAGACTGACTGTAACCCAGGACTTTTATTTTGAAGGGACTGAGAATGGGTGTGTGCAAACAACAAACTGTTTCCACCATTACACATACACACAAACTAAATGCCGGTAAAATATACCATCCTTATGTCGTTGTGTTTTTGTAGCCCTGATTTTGGTGTTGTAACATCCCATTAATCGTCCCAAGCTGTTAGTTTCATTGTTTTGTCTGTTTAATGCAGTGATTTGTTTAAATGTTTCATGTTCAGAGGCACATGCTATTCTAATATCATTACTCAGAAAAGAACACCAAAAATACTTTACACCATAAGAGTTTAATTTATTTCATTTAATTCAGTTATCAGGTTTACTTCAATGCATTTCAAACAGCTACACATACCTTCTGGTTCACCTCTCACTTGCCAAACCAGTACACATGGAAAGTAGCCATATTTAAACTAGCATTTGCTCATGGAAGCTTACTCAATGTCATGAAGGTTTGTTTGTTTATGTCCTGTCACCTGTTTGTAACTTATTGATTTCCCCCCTAAAATGGTATGTTCCAAAAATAGGAGGAGCCAAAGCCCATAAAAGAGGCAGCCATTTTAGGGTAGAGTGAGTAGTGTGGAGAGGTTGAATCTTGGCCTGTGTTCCAGTTAGTTTTTATTATGCCCTTCACTCGCTAACTTCCCTCCGTCTCGTTCACTCGGATGTACGTCATTGCTTACATTGCATTAGTGCCCACTACTGGCGGAACCTTTACAATGGGCTGAACTGGAACATCCTAAGCCCTTGATCACTTGGAATCCACTATGGAGTTTATTTTATTATTTATTTTTTTTCCCCTTATGAAATTGTTTAATGCAGCATTCTATATGTATATAGGTGTGTTTGGGTTGTTTTAAATATTTTAAAACATAAATAATATATCATAGAGTTGTTTGTGGTGGGGTAAATTAAACGCAATATGCGGTGACGTCACAGTAGTGTTGCATTGTGGTATATGAAGCTGCCTAAAGTGTACATATGAAGTAGACTCGCTCCCTCGGTCAAAGGCTGAATCATAAATGGCACACTTCTATGCACTTTCGGTCTCGTGGACTTACAATGGCTGCCGCGTGCGCGTGTCCGTTAAGTCCACGAGACCGTAGGGTGTCCCATTCATCATTTTAGGTTTCAGAAGTGTGCTCCCAAGCACCCCCTTTGTGGCTGTTAGCCGCCCTTGAAGTGAAGCGCACTTCAAAATGGCGGCAGGGATTCCGCCGAGGAGAAGTGCTTAGGGAAGTTCGCAAGTGCATGTCTAAAAGTGGAGTGGAACGCAGCCTTGTTTGTATTTTTGGGCATGTTCAAATGTGTATTGTAAATAACTTTAATTCATTTTCTTGTGTTATAATTTTTGATTATCCCCCCCCACCATTTGACTATTGCTACTGTATATTTATATTTTTGCATCTTTGGGAATTTAAACCACTCTGGACCGTGCATTTTTGTCCCGTCATGTCTTTTACACCTCTGTCCAACGGTACATCCTAACACTTGCTTTCCTGTCTAGGTCAAAACTGTACAGCAAGGTCATGGCTTTGATTTCTAGGGAATGCATGAACTGATGAAAATGAATATCTTGAATGCAATGTAAGTAGCTTTGGAAAAAATCCTGAATGTAATGTGAATGTGAAATATAGTACTTATAGTATGTTATCTACTTTCTATTAATTGCCTTTTTTATGTTGCTTTCGATAAAACGGTCTGCTATTAATGAATGTAAATGATTTCGAGTTTTCTTAGTTAGCAGCGTTTTGTGTTTCATACTTGCAACTGTTTTGTGTACTTTGGATTATCTTAATTTCACTAAAGGCGTCCACTATATTAATAAATGTAAACGTAAATTATTTCAGCATTTTGTGTATACAGTATGTATTTCTCCCTTCAAAAAAGGAGGCCAAAACTTTATTGCAATGCCATGGGTTTGATTTCCAGGAAATGCGTATCTTGAATGCAATGTAAGTAGCTTTGGATAAAAGCAGCTGCCAAATGCATTAATGTAAATGTAAAATAGAGCATTACTTGTGTTGTCTACTTTGAATTAATTGCTTTTTCTTATGTTGTTTTCGATTAAATCTCCTGCTAGATTACTAAATGTAAACACATGATTGTTTTTTTTTGTTTTGTGTTTCCATACCAACTTCTGTGATAAATTTCTTTTTCTTATGTTGCATTTGGTCAAGCAGTCTGCTAGATTAATAAATAGATTATTAAACGTAAACATAATTTTTGTGTTTCCATACTTGTGTCGAGTATGTTTTGGGCCTAAAAGGCTCATAAAGAATGCTTATTTTGTGGTTTTGGGCGGTGTGAACCCAACCTGAACCAGTTTTGTTGGTCAAGCTGTTCAAACACTGGCTGATATCAGTGTTGACTGACTGAAGGGAACCCAATACAGGCCCAGCACAAGGGAGCTGATGTGTGTGAGCACTGGCTTTAGATCAAACACCTATGCCCAGATCTGCTCCACAAGGGTAATACAGTTTAATGTCACCTAAATGATTGCATCCGAGTACATAGTGACTTATAACTTTGGTGGCAATACTGTAGATGCAATGGAAAAGTTGTGAATGATGGCCAAGATACTGCAAGTCAAATTTATTTATATAACACTTTTCACAATGGATTGTTTCAAAGCAGTTTTACATAAAATCATGATGTTAAAGGTAGGGTGTGCAGTTTTGCAGAGGTTAGCAATAGCAAGTTCGCTTTGAAAGCATAATAGTCCACGGACTGAATGCAATGATTGGATGAACAATTGTGTGTGTGTGTGTGTGTGTGTGTGTGTGTGTGTGTGTGTGAAAAATTCAAGCATTAAAACCTATTCTAATAGCCCCCAAAAACAGAATCAAGACTTAATCGTAAATTGTTGTGGTGTTAGTTCCATTCAATTCATTTTAAGTGTTTGAATACTTTTTAGGGCCACTGTAAAGTGTGTTCCTTGTATCTGTGTTATTGTGAAAGATCCATCTATTGACCAAACTCTTAAGGCCAATTCACACAGCACTTACAGATGGCAACAGGGTTCCCTTTCAGTCGGTCACGTTCGACGTACGTCGAATTGGGATCACTTCTGGGAGCCCTATCAGCTTCGAGTATCTACAGAACGAGCCAATGCTCACTGGCGTGCAAAATTTGCATCTCGCGCTCCGCCCCGCAGCGCGGGTATAGATAAGGAAGCAGATGCAGTATACATTGTTCTTCACTTCGGAGCCAAGCAGTTCTGTGCTCTTTCTGAAAAAGTGTGTATACAGTGACTACGAGTCAAAAGCAAGCTTTCTGGATGGTGTTGGTGTGACGACACGTACAGCAGTGATCGCGAGCATTGCTCAACAACTGCTGTTTTTCACAGCATTTGAGGGGGCGTCTTCAACGAGTCTGCTGTTTATTAAGCTGTGAGAAGGTTCGGTGAAGGCATTCCTTGTTGAGTGTGCACAGCAGGATTGCACTATTTCCCTGTCTGTGCACCGCGGTCATCCCTGGGTGTTTCAGCACTAAGAAAAGAGAGCTTTTTCCCTAAAAGAGTAACAAGATGACATTCCACTCGTGTGTTTTGGATGCGATCGTTCCCTATCCTCGTTATGACGGCTATGATCACTGTTTCACATGTCTGGGCATAAGCATGCTGAAACTGCGTTCGTGGGTGGCTCATATTCTCTCAGGAGAACATGACCACGTCGGCGTGCTGTTCGTTTCACCCTTCTCGTAAGGGCTTGAGTGTTCAGCGCGCCGTGTGCTGTTGAGCTCACAGCGTGGGTTGTCATGGCAACCCAGCGCGTCACTCGTCACTCTAGATGTGCGGTCGAGACTTTGAAACCTCAAACGGGGTGGAGTCTCTTCGCCTATTCCCCGATCTAGTTTCTTTTCTAGTGCACCAGAAAAGGGCTACTTCGACTAATAAGCCTTGGTGACCTGAGGATTACAGTGGGGCTTTCCCCGCTGAGTACGTCTCCGTGGGCCCCCCATCCTCGCATCGCAAGGATGCTGAGACTGTGTTCTTGGGTGGTTCATGACCACGTCGATGAGTTGTTCGTCTTGTCTTTTTCATAAGGGCTTGAGCGTTCAGTGCGCCGTGTGCTGTCGAGTTTGACGACCACATTCACCATCTCACATGTCTGGCAGCTATCGGGTGGGATTGCTGGTCCTTCTCATGGGGGACCTGGCATTTCATTCGGGGCTCCAGCGGAGGATCAGATGTCGATTGCTGCATCGGAGAGAGGGCTGTTATGCTCTGGAAATGAAAATGAGGCCCACTGTAATGGTTGGTGCTCATGCTGAATCAGATTCAGAGTTGACAGCCATGCATTCCCGGGCTGCTGCGCGCTCGGTCTAAAAGCTGAGTTTCGTGGCTGGTGTATGGGGGCGCAGTGCGACGCATAATCGCTTTGCCCTGCCCCCGTGCTTTTTTCCCAGGATGTGCATGGAAAACAGTATGGTGTTGGCACCAATATGGAACGCCAAAAGGGCCAAAAGCTGCATAAAATTTTTTTTCTCTTTTCACTCTTGATGGTGGGGCGGCAGTGAACCTGGCAGGCCGCCTCTGCCCCACATGCGATGGCCACCCTGCAAGTCTACGGAAGGCCAAAAAGCTCAAAATGCACAAGGGTAGTTCTGAGTGGAGGTTCTGAGCTGCGCCAGTGACTGACCGTGTTTAAAGTCACAGTGCTGGCCCTCGACCAGACGATGTCCACCTTGGTGGTCCAGAAGCGCCCCCTGGCGAACCTTGCAGAGCTGCGAGAGGTAGTCAAAGTATGCTTTCTCGATGCTCCCATCTCTCAAGGTGGCCTTTTCGGTGACACTTTCGAAAGCTGTGCCCAGCAATTTGCCGTAGTTCAGAAGCAGTTGGCGGTGTGTGACGCTATGCCTTGCCACACTCAGCCCCCTCTTCTATCGCCAGCGGGCAGCAGCGTGCGCTTAGAGGACGCAACTAGCCTTCTCACCCACCCCCTGCCCAATGGTGGAACCAGGTAAGTGTTGCACCGCACACTCAGACCCCACTTCGGGCCGCTATGCTATGTCCGAGTCGGGTCCCTGCGTTCCACCTCGCTGCCCCACTGTGGGTACGTCTGTAGTTCCGTTGGTCCTGCTGGTACGGTCGCTGGGAGCCTCGCTAGCGCTTCCCAGCCCGTCCCACTGGCTCATCCACACCATCAGACTCGGCTATGCGATTCAGTTCGCCCGGTGTCCCCCCCAAGTTCAGGGGCATTCAGTTCACCTCTGTGGAGGCGGAGATTGCAGTCCTACTGGCGAAGGACGCGATAGAGCCGATTCCTCCAGCCGAAATGAGGATGGGGTTTTCAGCCCGTATTTCATTGTACCCAAGCAACACGGTCTCACTCCTATTCGTCACATATTGACGCTTGGTCAGGACCCCTCTGCGTCACTTTTTAACGCATATGGTACCCCTTTAGCGTTATTTTCCAATGCACCGGGTACTCCATTTGACTTCAGGACGCGTCCCAATGCGTCAGATCAAGACGTATTTAATTCTTTGCATTTGTAAAAGTAGACATGATTTTATGAATATTTATAGGCTACTTTTAAAATTTGGAGCAACTAATCCCACTCCTACCCTAAACCTACCCACTTCTCAACAATATAAAACACGTAACAGGCAAATAAAAGTACAGTAACAGGTATTTATTGCAAAAACTGACCAAAAACAGTATAAAAGTATTAACTCATGTTGCATTCCAAGTCTTCTTAAGTCATACGATATCTTTATGTGAAAAACAGAGTTGATCTTGTTTTAATCGCTGAAACGATGATCCAACCCACCGCTCCGTAAACACACACACTCCACTCAGTCATATCTCATTCAAATGATACACCCGACTCTTTAGCATGACGCGATCGGTCACGAGACACACGAGAGCCAATGGCATTTTACAATCAAAGCTTGAATAAGTTGTGGCTGCAGTCATATCTGCCTGTTATAAATAAAACACAAATAGGTAGGTTTAGGGATGGGGTTGGGTTACGTGTTCAAAACGCGTCTGAATAGCGTAAATAAAAAAAGAAAATAAATGTAAATAAAATTATGCTGGCTGATTAAATTGAGAATCACACTCCATGTCATAATGGCAAAATCATAACCAGTATATAGTTTCATCATGACGATAACCATGCCCAACGCATCTGTATATGACGCCAAAGGTTTCTCATTGAAATCAATGGAGTACTGCCCATTGAAAAACGACGCTAAAGAATGTTGATGCAGAACGCATCTTTGGATGCATCCGTCCCCAAGATTGGTTTGCAGCGATCGACCTGAAGGACGCGTACTTTCATGTCTCGATTTTCTCTTGGCACAGACTGTTCCTATGCTGTGCGTTCAAGGGACGGGCATATCAGTACAAAGTCTTACCCTTCGGGCACCTCAGCCAGTTGGGTCTTCGGGTCAACTGGGAAAAGAGCAAACTCTCCCCGTGCAGAGGATCTCTTTTCTTGGTATGGAGTTGGATTCGGTCAATCTAACAGCACGCCTCACAGAGGAGCGTGTTCAGTCAGTGTTGAACTGCTTGAATTTGTTCAAATGCAAACTTTTTCAGAGGCTCCTGGGGCATATGGCATCCGCAGCACGCCGCTCGGGTTGCTTCATATAAGGCCGCTTCAGCACTGGCTTCACGACCGAGTCCTGAGATGGCCGTGGCAGAGCAGCACGTACTGGGTTCCCATTACCCCTCTTCGCACCACTCACATTCCGGGCCTGCTCAATCGTGCAGCCGACGAGCTCTCACGACAGCAAGTGCTTCCAGGAGAGTGGAGACTACACCCCCAGGTGGCCAGCTGATTTGGAGGCGCTTCGGAACCGCACAGTTAGATCTGTTTGCCGCCCCGGATACGTCGCATTGCCAGTTGTTTTATTCCCTGACCGAGGGGACCCTTGGCACGGATGCACTTGTACACAGCTGGCCCGGGACCTACGCAAATATGCGTTTTTCCTCAGTGAGCCTTCTTGCACAGACACTGTGCAAAGTCATGGAGGACGAAGAGCAGGTCTTGCTATTTGCTTAATGAACTGTGTTCGTTCATTTGCTAGAGGAGACCTGGCCCCCGACTGAGCCTGGGTTCTCCCAAGGTTTTTTTTCTCCAATGGAGTTTTTGTTCCTTGCCACTGTCGCCTATGGCTTGCTTAGTGGGGACATTTAAACTGCAACTCATGCTCCTCACAACAGGCCCTCCCTGGCCCATTCCTCTCAGGAAGGTCCTGCTTTCTCAGAGACGGGGCACCCTCTGGCACCCGCAACCAGACCTCTGGAAACTCCATGTCTGGTCCCTGGACGGGACGCAGAAGTTCTAGGTGATCTACCCCAATCGGTGGTAGACACATCACTTCGGCTAGAGCCAAGTGGAACCTGTTTGTTGCGTGGTGCTCTTCCCACCGGGAAGACCCCCGAAGGTGTTCGATCAGTTCTGTGCTCTCCTTCCTGCAGGATGGGTTGGAGCGAAGGCTGTCTCCCTCCACCCGCAAGTGTATGTTGCCGCTATCGCCACACATCACGATGCAGTTGATAATACTTTAGGAAAACACAATCTAATCGTCAGGTTTGTGAGGGGGGCGAGGAGATTAAATCCACCTCGCTCTCACTCTGTACCCTCTTGGGACTTATCTCTGGTGCTTACGGCACTGCAGAGAGCGCCCTTTGAGCCTTTGCAGTCAGCAGAGTTAAAAATTTTGTCATGGAAGACCGTACTCCTGACTGCATTGGCCTCCATTAAGAGGGTGGGGGACCTGCAAGCATTTCCGGTCAACGAATTGTGCATAGAATTCGGGCCGGCTAACTCTCACGTGATCCTGAGACCCCGGCCTGGATATGTGCCCAAGGTTCCCACCACTCCCTTCCGGGACCAGGTGGTGAACCTGCAAGCGCTGCCCTTGGAGGAGGCAGAGCCAGCCCTGGCTTTTCTCTGTCCCGTCCATGCTCTGCGTTTATACATGGACAGAATGCAAAGCTTCACTAGCTCGGCTTCTCAGCGTAAAACAATGTGTACTGCATCTGCTTCCTTATTTATACGCGAGATGCGTGAGATGCAAATCTTGCACGCCAATGTGCATTGGCTCGTTCTGTAGACACTCGAAGCTGATAGGGCTCCCAGAAGTGATCCCAATTCGTCGGTGACGTCCGACGTACGTCTCCCTTCCTTCCTTCAGGGAACGAGTGTTACATACAGTGGAGAGAACAAGTATTTGATACACTGCCGATTTTGCAGGTTTTCCTACTTACAAAGCATGTAGAGGTCTGTAATTTTTATCATAGGTACACTTCAACTGTGAGAGACGGAATCTAAAACAAAAATCCAGAAAATCACATTGTATGATTTTTAAATAATTAATTTGCATTTTATTGCATGACATAAGTATTTGATCACCTACCAACCAGTAAGAATTCCGGCTCTCACAGATCTGTTAGTTTTTCTTTAAGAAGCCCTCCTGTTCTCCACCCATTACCTGTATTAACTGCACCTGTTTGAACTCATTACCTGTATAAAAGACACATGTCCACACACTCAATCAAACAGACTCCAACCTCTCCACAATGGCCAAGACCAGAGAGCTGTGTAAGTACATCAGGGATAAAATTGTAGACCTGCACAAGGCTGGGATGGGCTACAGGACAATAGGCAAGCAGCTTGGTGAGAAGGCAACAACTGCTGGCGCAATTATTAGAAAATGGAAGAAGTTCAAGATGACGGTCAATCTCCCTCGGTCTGGGGCACCATGCAAGATCTCACCTCGTGGGGCATCAATGATCATGAGGAAGGTGAGGGATCAGCCCAGAACTACACGGCAGGACCTGGTCAATGACCTGAAGAGAGCTGGGACCACAGTCTCAAAGAAAACCATTAGTAACACACTACGCCGTCATGGATTAAAATCCTGCAGTGCACGCAAGGTCCCCCTGCTCAAGCCAGCGCATGTCCAGGCCCGTCTGAAGTTTGCCAATGACCATCTGGATGATCCAGAGGAGGAATGGGAGAAGGTCATGTGGTCTGATGAGACAAAAATAGAGCTTTTTGGTCTAAACTCCACTCGCCGTGTTTGGAGGAAGAAGGAGGATGAGTACAACCCCAAGAACACCAACCCAACCGTGAAGCATGGAGGTGGAAACATCATTCTTTGGGGATGCTTTTCTGCAAAGGGGACAGGACCACTGCACCGTATTGAGGGGAGGATGGATGGGGCCATGTATCGCGAGATCTTGGCCAACAACCTCCTTCCCTCAGTAAGAGCATTGAAGATGGGTCGTGGCTGGGTCTTCCAGCATGAACCGAAACACACAGCCCGAAACACACAGCCAGGGCAACTAAGGAGTGGCTCCGTAAGAAGCTTCTCAAGGTCCTGGAGTGGCCTAGCCAGTCTCCAGACCTGAACCCAATAGAAAATCTTTGGAGGGAGCTTAAAGTCCGTATTGCCCAGCGACAGCCCCAAAACCTGAAGGATCTGGAGAAGGATGGATGGAGGAGTGGGCCAAAATCCCTGCTGCAGTGTGTGCAAACCTGGTCAAGAACTACACGAAACATATGATCTTTGTAATTGCAAACAAAGGTTTCTGTACCAAATATTAAGTTCTGCTTTTCTGATGTATTAAATACTTATGTCATGCAATAAAATGCAAATTAATTACTTAAAAATCATACAATGTGATTTTCTGGATTTTTTTTTAGATTCCGTCACTTACAGTTGAAGAGTACCTATGATAAAAATTACAGACTTCTACATGCTTTGTAAGTGGGCAAACCTGCAAAATCGGCAGTGTATCAAATACTTGTTCTCCCCACTGTACGTAACCGAGACGTTTTGTTGAATCAGTGTGTTACCCGTCTGTGTTTCTCAGTGCGTTTTCACCAATTGAACATGTTTAATTGCTGTTTATCTGGTAGTGGAATGTCTGAGCATTGACATACTGTAATCTAGTGATTGTTCGTGTTTGTTGGCATCTGTCACCGCGGTGTGGATTGGCCTATAAAGGGCGTTGATTTAAAAACCACACTTTGGTGTTGTACTTTTAAGATACAGTGTCTTTAGACTCTGTAAATAGCATGAAAATGCTAGATCAAATTGCCTGCTCCAAGGGGGCTAAGTGTACTGTACGTAGCTTTGGATAAAAGCATCTGCCTTGTGCATTTCTAAATTCTCTGCCAGTTCAAATATTTCTGGCCGTTTGTTGCTGACCTCTATTGATTACAAACAAGTGTGTTGTTTTTTCTCCTTTGCTACATCTTTGCTGTCTGCTTACATTGTATTCACAGCCTCAAGCACAACTCCCACAGTCCGTTCACTGACTGCATCATGCATACTGCACACAAGACTAGAACTTCCTGTTGCAAGATCCATTCAGATTGCTTGACGACACAGCTTGGGGATTGGGACGCACTTGGAATTGTCAGTCCATCTAGGAAACAAGAACTTTTTTAAAAGGTGCCAGATTGATCATTTATATTCTCTTATATCCTCTACAGCTTGTGAGGAAGAACTTATCACTTGATTTGCTTGTGGCAATATTATATATATATATATATATATATATACAACGATCAGGCATAACATTATGACCGGTGAAGTGAATAACACTGATATCTCTTCATCACGACACCTGTTAGTAGGTGGGATATATTAGGCAGCAAGTGAACATTTTGTACTCAAAGCTGATGTGTTAGAAGCAGGAACCGGCGACAGGGTCTTGGGCGGCCAAGGCTCATTGATGCACGTAGGGAGCAAAGGCTGGCCCGTATGGTCCGATCAAACAGACGAGCTACTCTAGATCAAATTGCTCAAGAAGTTATGCTGGTTCTGATAGAAAGGTGATAGAATACACAGTGCATCGCAGTTTGATGCGTATAGGGTTGCATAGCCGCAGACCAGTCAGGGTGCCCATGCTGACCCCTGTCCACCGCCGAAAGCGACAACAGTGGGCACATGAGCATCAGAACTGGACCACGGATGGCCTGGTCTGATGAATCACGTTTTCTTTTACATCACGTGGACGGCCGGGTGTGTGTGCGTCGCTTACCTGGGGAAGACATGACACCAGGATGCACTATGGGAAGAAGGCAAGCTGGCAGAGGCAGTGTGATGCTTTGGGCAATGTTCTGCTGGGAAACCTTGGGTCCTGCCATCCACGTGGATGTTACTATGACACGTACCACCTACCTAAGCATTGTTGCAGACCATGTACACCCTTTCATGGAAACGGTATAACCTTTTGGACAGGCATAAATAAGTCACTACCCGTTAGATATATAAGAAATATGAATGATTGTTTTCTGCAGTAGTTCCCTTTTTAAAATTAAAATATTTTTTTTACACTGTACATACAGTATATGCACTGCCATACCTAAGTTTGGGATTGACAAGATTATGTTTTTGAAAGGTCTTTTATGCTCAGAAAGAATGCATTTGTTTAAAAAATACAGTAAAAGAAACAGTAATACCTTTTTTTTTTTGTTTTTATGTCATCATGAAATCATGAATTTTTACATGTAAATAATGTAAAACAGCCCTGGATATTTTTTTTTTTTTTTTACCATGGTATAGCATGCAACATGTTTTGTATATATTAATTTTCTGACACATTTCTACTGTTGTATGTTATATTGTTGTTGACATGAAATACTTTCAAGTAAATGTTTAAAAAGTTTGTTTTTGACAGAACTCTTATGCTCACCAAGGCTGCATTTATTAAAGAGATATTGTGAAATAGTATTACAATTTGCAATAACTGATTTTATTTGAATATACTTTTAAATGTAATTTATTTCTGTGATGTCAAAGCTGAATTTTCAGCATCATTACTCCAGTCTTCAGTGTCACATGATCCTTCAGAAATCATTCTAATATGATGATTTGCTGCTCAAGAAACAGTTCTTATTATTGTAAATGTTGAAAACAGTTGTGCTTATTCATATTCTTCTGCAAGCAGTGATACATTGTTTTTTGATGAATAGAATAGAATAGATTGACCTTTTATCAAATAAGT
Organism: Coreius guichenoti; assembly: GCA_039654105.1. Classification (NCBI taxonomy): domain Eukaryota; kingdom Metazoa; phylum Chordata; class Actinopteri; order Cypriniformes; family Gobionidae; genus Coreius; species Coreius guichenoti. Next base: position 4,658,292 of record CM077170.1, on the reverse strand, counting down.
TTGAGATGTTTTGGACCTACAACACAGTTCTAGTCTCAAATTGGCGCTATATTGAGAATAGTCTCTAAAAATAAATAGTAATTTGTCAAATTATTTCTGGGCCATTAATTTTTGGGATTTGGGTTTGTGCAAAAGTGCGACGAAAGCTGTGCATTTGGTGGATTTGTCATGCAATAATTGTGCACTGTCACAAAAGGCTGAAGCCAAAAAATAAAAGAGCCTGGACATCAGACACTGTAATACAATATATAAATAAACCATCAGAGGATTACAGGAGCCTCCAAAGTACACTTTCTGAAGCTGAAGCTTTGGTGGATACATGGAAAGTTCGAGCCTCATGTTGTGAGTAAACAAGCTCAAAGATAACCACTGCTGACAAATATGTGGCATCAGTGTGCAAAGACAACGCTCAAAGAGGCAAACACCCGATGCCACTGGTCCCATGGCTGCTTATGATTTATCATATGGCTTTTAGCACTCACAACGGGAGCGTCTTGCACCAGCTCAGCAAATTGGCTGCCCTCAAGCTACAACTTTCATCTGCTCCGTTACAGGAAATGTTTAGCTGCAATTCACTGCTTACTTTAGGATGTTTTGGGATCGCAGAATGTTTCAATGGGATAAGATACACAATTGATTGTTTTTTTTTGTTTTTTTTTTACAATGGGTAACCTGAACTGCTTTCCCATGTGCTTGGGAAACTGAGAATATAAATATAAATACATATTTCCTTCATTATGAATATAGTATTATTATTTTTTAGTATATCAGGGTATATACAGAAATCCTGGAGGTAAATTCAATACCTATTAATACCATTTTTAATACCTTCTCAATATTTTTTAAAACTAACACGGCATTGAGTTGCAGGCAATATGGCATATGGCAACACGTTCAGGGCTCAGCACTAAGGATTTTTTCTACTGGCCCAGTGGTTCAAATTTTTACTTGCCCCACCACAAAAAAACTAATAAATAAAATAGGCCTAGTTATTGTTTTTGATCCATGTAACCTTAATAAATAAGGTTGACTCCAAAATGCCTAACTCATACAAATTTTAAATATTGTTAAAGACAGTCTGTAATGAAATAAGAACAAATAATAGAATTACGAGCAACAGCACAAATAAATACAACAGAACAAACATACAAATGAAAAACAGTTCTTTTCAGGTATTTCATGTAGGTCTAAACTAGATTTTCAGGTACAGAAATAGTAATCAAATGTAAAATATCACTGCATAGTCTTCACTGTATAAATATAGATTAACCCTTATTAAAGTTATTCAGTCAAGAGCAGTGAGTGATTTTCTGTCTTTTGTTATCTCGTATTTTATGAGAAAACCATAGACTGTATAAAAGGAGAAAATGCTTCCCTGCCATTGACGATATTTTCCGGATTTCCCTGTTTTCCTGTTATACGGTAGTGGGGGCGCTATAACGCATCTCCTGAATGAGTACAGAATCTCCTGATCAAAGCACAGGCGAAGAAGAAACAGAAACGAGCGATCTCATAAGCAGATGCATATGAAAAATAGTGTGATCATCAGCATTAAACAGCATATAAATCAAAACGCCTAATGTTACTGAGTGAAATGTCGACCCAGGACGAGCTACAGGACTGTGACGCTTTGAGGTGTTGATGGACTCCATCTACTCCATCTGTGTTTGATCATCGTTCTGAATCTGATCTGGATGTAGCTAGTCTTTGACAAAAACGTGATTTTCTCAGCTTTTTTCTCAAAATGTTGCTTTTTTCATGAAACTTACCCACATTCAAGTGTTGATAAAAAAATAATGCATGAAGCTAGAATAAAACAGAGGGTCTGTTCTTTCTTTTGATATATTGCATATTCATACAAGATATTCTGTGGGTCATGAAACTTGTGAAAATGACAAAAACGCTGGCGGTGACTGGCATATTTCATGTTTACGTTCATTTAAAAGACATAACCGACTATGTTTACGATGATACTCGACAAGACTTAAGCATTTTGACATAATTTTGTGTGAATGATATTTGTGTGATACTTATTTAATTTCAAAAATTAGAAATAGTAATGTTTCCATACAATTGACTGGTACTGTGTATATTGATAGAGGGTAAATACATATATACATAGATATGCAAATAGATACATAAATAGTAGTCGTAATGGCAGTTTTTTTTTTTTTTTCATGTTCTTGAAAATGTTGTCATCTCCAGCATTATTTCATGCCAATTGGTTTCCCCATAATTAGTGTCTCTTTACACAATGTGGAAAAAAAAAAAATATCCAGTGAAATAAGGACAAAAATGGAAGACTGAATTAAATATAAACGCTGCCCTTAATATCAACATGGGCAACCACAGATATGGGCCAGGAGTACATTTCAATATTTACATAAATTTGCACTACTAAGGCGTTCTCTTCGCTCTGAGAGTCCTCTGACTTACAGCTTGGCATGAGGTAGAGAGCGACATGCCTCTTTCTTGGAGATATAAAACAAGAATGACGAGCCAGGCGGATATACGACAGACATATTTACATATACAGCCATATTTATCTCCTGTAGTCTGACCTACTGCAAAATAAAGCAGCAAATGTGTGTAATATGCAAAAGTCCACACTGCTCAATACTATTTAACATCCTTACTGGAAGTAAGCCAGCGAATTTGGTTTATTTTGCTTCGGATCATTCATTTATTAGCATTTACTTTTCTGCAGGAGACTAAAATGATCACGTGGACTCTATAATCTTTCATTTTGCTAATCGAGTTCATAAGCAAGCAGCACAACTAATTTTGAATATGTTTTTTGGGAGTATACCGTCTTAATCAGAGTAATGCCACTTCCACCTGAATAATTAAATGAAATGTGGTCGTGTAAAGCATTCAACGTGCTACATCCTGCTGCGCTGAAGAAAAAAAAAAATAATAATAATAATTGGGACATCACAGCCTTGTTAACTTATTTCTTAGAGTTCGTACTAAATAAGTTTCTCATTTGAAATTTGCATTAATTATCTCACGGCCCCATGAAATACAGATTAACTTAAGCAGGGGCTAAATTAAAAAAGGAGAGAGAGAGAGAGAGAGAGAGAGAGAGAGAGAGAGAAAGAAAGAGAGATGGAGAATATGTGCAGGATTGATGTTGCTCAGCAACCATTAATTTGAGTTTCATATGCGCAGGTTTATTTCAGTCAGGTCTATTGGAATTCCTCCGACAGTCAGCAATTAATCTTCTGCTCAATTATCTCCGCACATTTTACTGTAGGTAGAAAGAGTGATAAGACAACTGGAAATGTTAACAGTCATGTGTATCTCCAAAACAATCTAACAACTGAATGCATTTGAATTCTGAAGTGCCACCTGCTTGTTTTCGCCACCAAAAATAGCAAATTATTTGGCTGCGATGTAATAATGCTAGCAGTCTAAAGTGGCCAGACTACTGACTTATTCTGTCCAGAAATGTCCCATTAGACAAGAAAAGACCGTCTGACTGTGATGTAAAGTTAGTTTTGTTTAACATGGTGTTTATCTGAGATGAAACAACAAGAATTAGGGATGCACCGCTAAGGAAATTTGGCAGACATAGAATCAATAATTATTTTGAATCAATAATATAATTTATGGTCACACTTTAGATTATGGTCCAATTTTCACTTTTCCTGCTTATCAATATTTAGTAAGGTAGTTGTTAAGTCTATGTATTGGGTAGGATTAAGGGATGTAGAATATGGTCATGCAGAATAAGGCATTAATATGTGCTTTATAAGCACTTGAAGACTAAAAATTTATTGTTTATTATATTATTTTCCTGTATTATTTTTTATTAGTATTCATAATCATTTGTCTGTACATGTGTGCTGAGATGTGTACGTCGACTGTAGTACAGTAGGCCTATTCTATATAAGGAAAGGAATGTTTTCCACTGCATATGTACCAAGGATGTATACACTAAAAGACAGTTGTTTTTATGGAAAGTGGAATGTGCCACGTGTAATCATGATGTATATGTCTATTTTAGTATAAACCAAGATGTTTCTACCTTGTAAAGGAATCATAGGTTCTTTCTTAGAGGTATATAATGTCTAGTTTTAGTGTACTGCCCCGGAAGATAGCAGAAGACATCAGGATAGGCAGACAGGGAGAGGGACACAGTGAGGATGGAGGATGGAGCAAGGGAGAGGGTAGAGGAGTGGAGGAATGGAGAAACACATACAGCTGGCATGAGACAATAACTTTTCAATGTCTCTACTATGTCTGATGTATAAAAATAATAAAAGAGATTGCTTGGCAAAATGACTGGTGTCTGGTCCCGTGATTGTGTTTATTTGTGCTGTTGCTTGTAGTTTGATTATTTGTTCTTATTTTCATTATTTTTATTTGACAATAGCCCTTTTTCCTTGAACTTAGTACATACTGAACCGAACCGAAAGCGTGACCCTAAAACTGTGATGATAAACCGAACCACAAGTAATTTAAACCGTTACACTCCTAGTAGATATGTGTCAAAAAAGAAATATAATCAAAACATGATGCATGCTATACTATGGTGACAAAAAGGGTAATATATCGGAGTGTCTATTTACATTAACTCCGCCCACTGATGCCTGGTTGGGCCAGACAAAATGACGGAAGATGCTGCATTGTCAACAGCAGCAATAGTGTAGCGGCAAGGTGCGGCAGAAAGTTTTGATGCAAATTGACCCGAGTTCAAATCCATCTTTAGCTGAACTCGCTCTACTCCCTTTTCCCATCACATATCAGAACAGAAAGGCATTTGTTTTCAATAAAAACAAAGAAAATAATATAGCTGCAAGCAGTGATGACGGGCCCAAGCCCCGGTAGCTTCAGGGCAACTGTGCATGACGGGCAATATGCATTTTAATCGGGTAAATGTAAAAAGACTATTTTAAAATCGTTCGAATTACATTATTTTAATCGGTCACCATGGCAACACCGTTTGAGATATCCAATATCCATTCACAATTTACCATCTTTAATATATTGCCATCATGTTAAAAAAGTTTGGAGTGAACTGAACAAACCCTCTAGAAGTACAAGTTAAAAATTCAGAGCCTGATTATTCAAAAAATTCACATTCAAACCAAAATTGCTGACTTCCTTTTGGTCAGAGCTAATGACTGTAAATTAGAAAGTTGTCTGGCTTGATGAGAACAATATATGTACCGAGTTTGGTTACTGTAGTTAAAACTTACCCCCCCCTCACTTTTGTCAAAAGGTGGCACTACTGAGCTCTCCACGCCCGTTTCTAAGGCTTTGCCCATGTCTACTGGCTGACAACTGTGACGTGTGTGTCGAGTTTCATGCAATTTGAAGCATGCTAAGAGTCTCAAAAACACCCAAGTTTGATGCATTGCCATGACAACAGTACTCTAGATATCAAGAATCCTTTCGCAGGTCTACATCTGCGGTGTCTTGACATTATTCTAACAAAGTTTGAAGCAAATTGGGTAAAAACAAGAGGGTGATTTCAAAGCATTTTGAAAAGTGACACACTTCCTGCTGCCAGTTGGTGGCATATAATATAATAATAAAAATCCTTAGAAAAACATTAGGGCCTTCGCCCTTTCAGGGCTTGGACCCTGGAAAAGAGGAAATAAAGTATTTAACATGTGATAAATAATAAAGTGTTTAGGTTTAGAGGTAGGTGTAGGGAGGGCTATATTGTCCCAATAAGGCATCATCCAATTAAAATGATAATAAATATAATAGTAAAATAGTAAATAAATAACTATAATAATTTACACTATCTTATAGCTATCGCTATTTGTACTTACTGTAAACAGCATCTGTCACTAAGAAAATATGCTATTTTCAGTTAATAACCGCTGGCATAATATACACACACCATGGTTATTCCATAAACTGCTGTTTGACGCTCAAAGCATGATAAGTTTCCACTGAAATGGAATTATTTGTTTTACCAGCTTCAGTAGATTTGTGGTCTTAAACACTGGTCTCAATCCTGTGAATACCCAAGGACAGAAACTTCAGCAATGCTGTGCCACTTTTGGCCCAGATCGATTTGCTTTAAAGCTGGACATGAGGCGAATGTTAAGCTGGTCGTGCAGAACGTCTGATTGTCCCTTGTGTTCGCGGCCTCGGTACGGCTGCACAGCTTACTCAGTCATAAGTTCAGCTGATTCAAAGACGGCCATGTGCAGTCACATCTCCAGAGACAGGGGCAATTTCATACACGCTGTCCATCTGTGGACTTTGGCTTTCCAATATAACTCTGACAATACGAATGTTCTAAAAAATGTGTTATTGAAAGAAGTTTCACAAAATTCAGAGTTAACAATTTTTCATTCTATAACTACATTTGTGTAAATGTTAGATGCTTTTATTCCATCTAGTTAGAGAATTTATTTGATTTTCTGTCTAGAGTAACTTTTTTTTAGATGTTGGTGTTTAGATGTCTGATCTTGAAAAACCCACATCAGTCCACCATTCCTAAAATAAATAAATAAATAAAGCATTTCAGATGAATAATTACCTTTAAATTGTTATGTAATATGTTTAATTTGGAGTAGTTTAGCAATTCAATCACAAGGCACGGATCTACATTCTCAATTAGTCCTTTTCAAAACGACGACGGTTTGGAGGACATTTCCAGCTTTTAACAATCCATTTGAAAGGTGTTCGTTTTAAAAACAACATAATGTCAAAGTAAATGGAATACACCACAGGATTTTGAGATTTGGTAGTACATCACTAGTTTATAGGATGTAACAAGATGAAATATTAAAACTCAACTTTCATTGAAGTGGAACAGAGATGGAAAATAAGTCTTTGATTCACCTAATTGTACTAAGAAGTATGCTTCTCTCTAATGATATTATGCAAATCAGCTTTTGTATAATGCAGGTGCCCCCTTGCTACTTCACATTCTTTTAATTATGAGGATGTGGAACTGAGGACTGATAAAGGAAGACCCTGATGATGCCTTTAGAAAGGGACATTGAAGATTTTCATCTTGTATGTTTGCAAGCACACAATTTGCTTTGAAGTAACCATTTTACAAGAAGATTTAGCTTTCAAGTTCACTTCCTCTTTCATCAATTTTTTCTAAAAGAAGTCCGATATTATGTTGTACAGCAGAGACCAAGTGTAGAGTAATGGATTTACGTACTTTCCCAGTTACACACAAAGAGCTGTATTCACATATTTGGATCTCTAAGGACATATAGTTATGTAACTACAATACATAATATATAGGAACATATATTATAATATATATTATTTATCATAAAAGAGGATGGATGGATAGATGGATGGATGGATGGATGGATGGATGGATGGATGGACGGACGGACAGATGGATAAGATATTATTTGTCATTAAAGAGGATGGATGGATAAGATTATTTATCATAAAAGAGAATGGATGGATGGATGGACGGACAGATGGATAGGATATTTGTCATAAAAGAGGATGGATGGATGGATGGATGGTTAAGATATTATTTATCATAAAAGAGGATGGATGGATGGATGGATGGTTAAGATATTATTTATCATAAAAGAGGATGGATGGACAGATGGATGGATGGATGGATGGATAAGATATTATTTATCATAACAGAGGATGGATGGATGGATAAGATTTTATTTATCATAAAAGAGGATGGTGGAAGGATGGATGGGTAAGATATTATTTATCATAAACAAGGATGGATGGATGGATGGATGGATGGATGGATAAGATATTATTTATCATAAAAGAGGATGGATGGACAGATGGATGGATGGATGGATGGATGGATAAGATATTATTTATCATAACAGAGGATGGATGGATGGATAAGATTTTATTTATCATAAAAGAGGATGGTGGAAGGATGGATGGGTAAGATATTATTTATCATAAACAAGGATGGATGGATGGATGGATGGTTAAGATATTATTTATCATAAAAGAGGATGGATGGACAGATGGATGGATGGATGGATGGATAAGATATTATTTATCATAACAGAGGATGGATGGATGGATAAGATTTTATTTATCATAAAAGAGGATGGTGGAAGGATGGATGGGTAAGATATTATTTATCATAAACAAGGATGGATGGATGGATGGATGGATGGATAAGATATTATTTATCATAACAGAGGATGGATGGATAAGATATTATTTATCATAACAGAGGATGGATGGATAAGATATTATTTATCATAACAGAGGATGGATAGAAGGATGGATGGATGGATGGATAAGATTTCATTTATCATAAAAGAGGATGGATGGATGGATGGATAAGATATTGTTTATCATAAAAGAGGATGGGTGGATGGATGGATGGATGGATGGGTAAGATATTATTTATCATAAAAAAGGATGGATGGATGGATGGATAAGATTTCATTTATCATAAAAGAGGATGGATGGATGGATAAGATATTGTTTATCATAAAAGAGGATGGGTGGATGGATGGATGGATGGATGGATGGATGGGTAAGATATTATTTATCATAAAAGAGGATGGATGGATGGATGGGTGGATGGATAAGATTTTATTTATCATAAAAGAGGATGGATGGATAGATGGATGGGTAAGATATTATTTATCATAACAGAGGATGGATGGAAGGATGGATGGATGAATAAGATATTGTTTATCATAAAAGAGGATGGATGGATGGATGGATAAGATTTCATTTATCATAAAAGAGGATGGGTGGATGGATGGATGGATGGGTAAGATATTATTTATCATAAAAGAGGATGGATGGAAGGATAAGATATTGTTTATCTGAGGATGATGGATGATGGATGGATGGATGGATGGATAAGGTATCATAACAGAGGATGGATGGATAAGATATTATTTATCATAACAGAGGATGGATGGATGGATGGATGAGATATTGTTTATAATAAAAGAGGATGGATGAATGAATGGATGGATGGATGGATGGATGGATGTCTTCTGTCATCTCCACAGTATAGTGGATGTGTGTTTAGAGAGAAATGCACGTTAAGTTAAGCATGCAGTAAGCGTGATACTAATGTAGCTTCCACACTCTGCACGAACACTTGGATATGCGCCTAATAATAGCGCACATTTATCTAGGTTAACGTTAGAGCGAGCGACCATGTAAAGTGGCTAACGTTAGGCTACTACTGACACGTATCAAATACCAGTTCAGCTGAAACTCCATCCTGCAGCCTATTCTTAAGATTTGGTCGTCAATCACAGTATGATCGCCTACACTAAACACTGATCCCTAAACCTACCCGTCACTGTAACCTTAACCAATGAAATTAGCTGCAGGTGGGATTTCTGGTGAAGTGGTTTGGTGGAGGGAAAAAAAATAAATAAATGAAAACCACGTCTGAGGTTGTGTTTGAATTTCCTGCCCAACATTTACCACACAGACCAGCCATGTTAACTATCTGTCTGTCATGTGACTGCCAATTCCTGTGGAGTGTTTTTTTTTTTTTTTTGCGACTAACCGACTAATTAAAGTTTGGTCAACTAAGCCTTTTCTAAAGTTTAGTCAACAATTAGGGGGCAGCTCTACAGACCTGAATTTGACGATTGTTGATGACAGCTTCCCTCCTGTAATGGTCCCATGGTATTATTTCATTAATGCTAACTAGTATACAATACTATTGGACAATCGCACATGAAAATCATTATTAGGTGGAACAAGTTTTTTACATTTTGATAAAAGATTACAGACATTACAAGCATTTTTCTTCCCTTGCACATGCACTTTTTAACTGTCCACAATAACACCACGAACGTGTGTAAAGAAAGTACATGAAGTTGTAGTGCATAATCATTGCAGAAATGTGTTCAAACTATATAGCACTGTGTTATGTGATCATTCCGTCCCATTCCACTTCTGCTCTTCAGGAAACGTTAGATTAAAGCCTGACCCGAGTACACAAGGCAAAGGGAGCAAAAGTACATGATTATATAACATCACAATGCTCACCCTATAGGATGCACCCTATTTTTACACGATAATGTTGAAAATAACACCCATGCATTATTTCATGATGGAGCAGCTGTGTCCCAAAGCATCATGTAGAAGTTCAGTTACAGAAACCTGTCAGGGCTGTAGAGCTGCTGCTTATATTTGTGTATTTTTTTATTTATTTATCATTGTATTTATTGTGATTCTCAATAATGCAATGCAGAGTATTTATTTATTTATTTGATGGTTTATTTGTTTATTTATTCATTTGATGTGTATTTTTTTATGTGTATTTATTTATTTATTTGATGTTGTTTTGTTGTGTTTCCCAATGCAGTGCACATTATTTATTTATTTATTTATTTATTTATTTAATTAATTAACTTTTACATGTATACAATTATTAAATGTATCTAAATATTCATTGCTTATGCTTATGAAACTAAAAAAAAAAATTACTTTCAGCTATAGTGTACAATGGCTTTGCAGTAATCAACATCCATTAAAGGGCACCTATTATGCCCCTTTTTCAAGATGTAATATAAGTCTCAGGTGTCCCCAGAGTGTGTCTGTGAAGTTTCAGATCAAAATTTCTAACAGATCATTTAATATACCATTTTGAAAATGCCAATTTTTGGGTTTGAGAAAAATGAGCTGTTTCGTGTGTGTCTCCTTTAAATGCAAATAAGCTGCTGCTCCCCACCCCAGAGGGCGGAGCCTTCACAGCTCATAAACATGTGAATGAAAACTGAAACATGATACATCTGTTTGGCTTTGATTACCATCTCTATCGCGGACACGCTTACGTGACATTGCAGTTCTTCATCATCATGAAATATTATCATCTGCATGCGTTTTAAAGCCATATCACTCTCAACCTTACAGTCTATGCTCTCAACTTGAGCACACACCCGACGCATGCGCACAGAGAGCTGGATGTCGGTGAGTCTGTGAGTAGGCTATTAAACTAGACTAGTTCTCGCTCATGTGTTATTGCGAATAAACTGTTAAATGCACACAAGGTTATGTCAGAAACACACAGAGTTCACATGAAAACAGTTGGTTACGTCTGTGCACGTATGCAGCCAGCACAGAAATCCTGTGTGTATATTAGATCTGTGTACTAAAGTGAAAGCAGTGTAATGTACAGTACCTACTGCTATAGATGCTGTTAATATGAACCAAACAACAAAAGATACACAGAAAATCACTCACTGCTCTTGACTGAATGAACTTTAGTAGCTTTAGTAGAACACATTTCCTACTTGAATGCTGCAGTTAAATGCTCTGGCCAGGAGATAAACATGGCGGACTGTGTACAGCTCTCTGAGGGCGGGGTCTATGCTAATACGGCAGTGTCCAGCAACACTCGATGGGCGGGGCCTGTGAAATGTGACGTCATTTTGCCAGGAATCTACAAAGGGCTTGTTCTGAGATACTGCTTATGATTTATGGGGATTAAAAAAAAGGAGTGGGTGGATTTTTACCATTATAGGGTGGTTGTGTACACACCCTGCCAACACACATTTATGTTCAAACACCATGTAAAAGTGAATTTTGCATAATAGGTGCCCTTTAATATTGTTTATGTTCTGTTGTGTCTTGTGTCTGATAAATTGTGAAAGCAAGCATAAAAATCCTTTTAAAGTCGTGCATAATGGGTTTAAAAGTGGTCTGAGGCCTTTTTTCTGGATAATGATGTTTTTAGGAAACGTGGAGTAGAGATGAACGTTCTGTTTAGAGCGGGAAACTGGCCGCAGTGGAGGCCGTTGGGTATTTCATTTCAGTTGACCCAACCTGGACACACAGGGCAGAATGTTATGAGTATGACAGGACCTTACTACATGCATTTGAGGAGGGACGCAGGTAGATTCATCTCAACCTTTCGCCATTGTCCCCGGGACATCACAGATCTTGTTGAGGCTAATCTGTGAACCCTTAAAAACAGGAGTGATTATCCATTGAGCGGCTTCCAACAGAGCTGCGTCTTTAGCCAAATGTCACCCTAATTCCTTTTGACTGGCTGCCGTAATGATGACACTCCCTTGATGAACACTGACAGCCCGAGTCCAAGCGGAGGAGGGCCTTTAATGATTTTCATCTTGGCTCGAGTTCACCCAAGCCAAGCGTGAGTTGGCAAAAGCGCTATACTGAGTGGAAACGGCACAACACAATGGAAATTTGTTAACCCAATCTCCCTCTAGTGTTGATGGTTCAAAACAAAAGGAAATGTGTTTACGACATACTCATTTGGCTTCATTTCAGTGTGTTTTGAGTCTGCGTACATTTTAGTCAGTCATGCGAACTCGGCAATGCCGCAGAGAATATTCCGATGAATGTGATGTGAACTGGCATTGAAATGTGCATGACTGCCTCTCTCTCTCTCTCCTGCTTTCCGTTTCATTGTCACACACGCCACAAAATGCAAGATGAAGAATTATGACCCCGGCTCCACTCAATGCCACACACCCCGTCTTTGATATATTTATCACGTCCATGCAAATCCCAGCAACGCAATTAATATTTAGTGACCCATTTACATACTAAATAAACAACTTGGTAGTTCATGTGTCTGTCATGTGTAAGTATCAGTAAATGATCCACTGGAGTTAACTAGACTGCAGCCACACACACACACACACACACTCTCTCTCTCTCTCTCTCTCTCTCTCTCTCTCTCTCTCTCTCTCTCTCTCTCTCTCTCTCTCTCTCTCTCTCTCTCTCAATGATGGCCATGTGTTTGCAAAAGGATTTAGCACGATATTGATTGCAGAGTAAATTGCAGAGAGTTGATATGCACATTGATAGTGTTTATCCAGCACTGTCTTTATGATGTTAGCTAAAAAATAGATACGTAAAGAATCATGGTTTCAACTCAAATATGAAGCAGCACAACGGTTTTCAACATTCATTTTTTTTTTTTTTAAAGCAGCAAATCAGCATATTAGAATGATTTATAAAGGATCATGTGACACTGAAGACTGGAGTAATGATGCTGAAAATTCAGCTTTGTCATTACTGGAATAAATTACATTTTTATATATTTTACAATAGAAAATGGTTCTTGCCAATTATAATAATATTTCACATTTTTGTACTAATAATAAGTTTAGTACAAAATTCAAATACATTTTGCATTGGTGAAAATAAGTGAAAAAAAAGAAAATGGTTCTTGCCAATTATAATAATATTTCACTTTTTTTTTTTACTGTATTTTTATATCAAATAAATTCAACATTGGTGAAATTAAGTGAAAAAAAAAAGGTAAAAAAAAAGTTACCTCTCACAAACTTTTGAATGGTACAGTCTATGATGATGAATTTTTGATGTTGTGCTAATGCTTTCCCTCAAAAAGATGATGTCACTTAGTGAAGGAAGATGATAAGGAACCAGCTTTTTGGTGTTAATATTATGAACCGTTGGGATATTGAGAACACGGAAAAAAAGTGACAAGAAATGAATTACTGTGCAAGTAAAGAGAGAGCGAGAGAAAGGTAAAAATGAAGAATCCTGGGATATTTCTTAATAAATTGCCAGTTTTTGTGTGTGTGTTGATGTGGAGCAGCTTGATGGGGACATAAAAATGTACTGCATAGCAACAGGAATGACCCAGGGAACTAGTTATTAGAATGAGGCGCACCGTGAGCTCCAGTGAAGGTTCATAAACATGCACAGATAGCTCGTTGTGGTGACCTATGAATCCAGTGTCCTTGAATGTTCCCATTTTTTGCATTCACATTCTAAAGGTGTGAAACCAGCAGGGCTTCACATAGACCAAAGACTGACACAGTTGATCATTTGTGATAAATTGTTGCTCTTTTAATCATCGTCCTGTAACCTTAGGTCATGACCTTTACACTCAGAGTTGCAATTAGAGAGGCATCAATCTGGAAACAGCATGAGTTACAGCATTCCTGCCGATATGAGCTCAATATTGTTGCTTGCTTTCTCTCCCCTGGTGTCTAATTTACACCTCCATTTGTCCAGAGTGAGCAATTCGCCTTAACCTTTTGGAATGTCCATCTTTTATAACAGCATATCCCGATACCCTGCTGCATGTTTGCTTCGTTTTACGGTCCCCGGTGTAGCAGTAGAGTTTATATTTGTGATGAATGATTGACTATTCGCGTTTCAACCAGATGATTGATCTAGCTCTAGCATGGGTCAAAACATGGCCGAATCACATTTCACCATGAGAACAAACAGAAATTATTACATAGTGACATTATTTTCATGACATTTTCCACCCAATTTCATTCTGATTTTAATCTCTTTATTTATAAAATGGAATGTCTTTAAATATGACTTGGCATGTTCTTGGCAGGTTTGCATGAGATTCAGCTGCATACTGTTAGTGTTAAATATATAAGTCTGTGTGGACTGTAAAGAGTATTAAGCCATTTATGCACAAACACAATTTGTCAGAGATGTTAAATGAGGTCATGAACACTCAGTTAAGCAAAGGTTATAAGCAGCAGGCATATTTGATTTGTTTGTAATTGGGGTGGTATCTACTTTATAGATAAACCAAACAGCAGCATATTCATATTTATGTATTTGGGTATTGGACTGTTTGAATCCATGTATAAAGCCCTTATTTAAATGCAGAGCTTTGTAATACCTTTCGGTTTATGCCAATCCACTGAGAGGTTAGTGCTAGCCGCATTGCACAGGGCATTTCTTAAAGGCAGACAAATGCTAATTCATGTTAATTTCTTGCAAAATTACATTCATACAGCACCCAACAATTATTCCCTGGGGTCAAAGCGAAACAGACCATTGTTATCGCCCAGACTTTCTTAGGAAGTTTCAACAAATAGAAACAGCGTTTCCATCAGTGGAGGGCTTATGAACGATGTTAATGCTTCAGCACTGCATGTGAATGGAACTGTTAGGGAATGTGTGATGTAATCATTTGAAGAATTAGAAGAAGTGTGTTATAAAACGAAAGTCCAAAATTATGTCGAGTTGAGTGCATTTGACGCAGTTGAAAAATGCAAATAGCCTTTGTGTAACCTAGGTTACTATAGGCCATGTCAAACCTATAAAAAAAAGAGCAAGAAAATTAAAATGCACATGTAAACAATTTTATTGATTTATTTTAATGTTTAAAAAAATAAATATTGTTGAAGAAATGTAGAAAATTTCACAAATTGAAAAAATAATTAAATTAAACAATTAGGAATAGCTCCGCCTTTAGTGGGTCATCTCTAGCACTGAGTAGAGGTGAACAGTCTCTAGTCACGGAGTGAAGTGAAATGGCCGCTTTTCAAATGCCACTAGTTGATCTAGATATACACAACGAGATGAAATATAAGGATATGAACATTTCAACAGTAACAATGATACAACAATATATTAATAAAAAATATTATTCAGTATTGCAGATACAGTGGAGAGAACAAGTATTTGATACACTGCCGATTTTGCAGGTTTGCCCACTTACAAAGCATGTAGAAGTCTGTAATTTTTATCATAGGTACACTTCAACTGTGAGAGACGGAATCTAAAACAAAAATCCAGAAAATTACATTGTATGATTTTTAAATAATTAATTAGCATTTTATTGCATGACATAAGTATTTGATCACCTACCAACCAGTAAGAATTCCGGCTCTCACAGACCTGTTAGTTTTTCTTTAAGAAGCCCTCCTGTTCTCCACTCATTACCTGTATTAACTGCACCTGTTTGAACTCGTTACCTGTATAAAAGACACCTGTCCACACACTCAATCAAACAGACTCCAACCTCTCCACAATGGCTGTGTAAGGACATCAGGGATAAAATTGTAGACCTGCACAAGGCTGGTATGGGCTACAGGACAATAGGCAAGCAGCTTAGTGAGAAGGCAACAACTGCTGGCGCAATTATTAGAAAATGGAAGAAATTCAAGATGACGGTCAATCTCCCTCGGTCTGGGGCACCATGCAAGATCTCACCTCGTGGGGCATCAGCGATCATGAGGAAGGTAAGGGATCAGCCCAGAACTACACGGCAGGACCTGGTCAATGACCTGAAGAGAGCTGGGACCACAGTCTCAAAGAAAACCATTAGTAACACACTACGCCGTCATGGATTAAAATCCTGCAGTGCACGCAAGGTCCCCCTGCTCAAGCCAGCGCATGTCCAGGCCCATCTGAAGTTTGCCAATGACCATCTGGATGATCCAGAGGAGGAATGGGAGAAGGTCATGTGGTCTGACGAGACAAAAATAGAGCTTTTTGGTCTAAACTCCACTCGCCGTGTTTGGAGGAAGAAGAAGGATGAGTACAACCCCAAGAACACCATCCCAACCGTGAAGCATGCAGGTGGAAACATCATTCTTTGGGGATGCTTTTCTGCAAAGGGGACAGGACCACTGCACCGTATTGAGGGGAGGATAGATGGGGCCATGTATCGCGAGATCTTGGCCAACAACCTCCTTCCCTCAGTAAGAGCATTGAAGATGGGTCCTGGCTGGGTCTTCCAGCATGACAATGACCCGAAACACACAGCATCTCAAGGTCCTGGAGTGGCCTAGCCAGTCTCCAGACCTGAACCCAACAGAAAATCTTTGGAGGGAGCTGAAAGTCCGTATTGCCCAGCGACAGCCCTGAAACCTGAAGGATCTGGAGAAGGTCTGTGTGGAGGAGTGGGCCAAAATCCCTGCTGCAGTGTGTGCAAACCTGGTCAAGAACTACATGATCTCTGTAATTGCACACAAAGGTTTCTGTACCAAATATTAAGTTCTGCTTTTCTGATGTATCAAATACTTATGTCATGCAATAAAATGCAAATTAATTACTTAAAAATCATACAATGTGATTTTCTGGATTTTTGTTTTAGATTCCGTCACTCACAGTTGAAGTGTACCTATGATAAAAATTACAGACCTCTACATGCTTTGTAAGTGGGCAAACCTGCAAAACCAGCAGTGTATCAAATACTTGTTCTCCCCACTGTATATACAGATGGATCTAAAGAACCAGAATCTGGAAGAACAGCAGCAGCTATGTATATACCTACATTTAAAGTCAAAATAGCAAAGAGAGTATCAGATCATATTTCGGTATATACTACCGAATTAATAGCAATATGTCTAGCTTTACAGTGGATTGAGGAGGTGCAACCTAATACATCAGTGATATGTACAGATTCAATGGCTGCACTTAAAAGTTTACAGAGTGGAAAATCTAAAGCACGACAAGACGTAATATATGAAATATTACAGTGTTTGTACAGAATAAGGCAGTTAGGTATAATGGTATATTTCCTTTGGGTGCCAGCGCATGTAGGAGTGGAAGGGAACGAGAAAGTGGACCAGCTGGCAAAGAAAGCCCTGAAACAAACTCAAGTTGAATTTACGGTTTCAATAAGTAAAGCTGAAATGAAGAGATTAATAAAGTTTGGGATAATGAACAAAAAGGAAGACATTTCAGGGGTGTGTTGGTGCTGAAAGGATAAGGTATGGCAATAGAAGGAAGGATGTAATCATATCAAGATTGAGAATAGGGCATACAACATTAAATTACAGTTTGCAAAGGATGGGGAAACATGAAAATGGTTATTGTGACAAATGTGGACTCCCAGAAATGGTAGAGCATATTCTTTTAAGATGTGTTGCATACGAAAGAGAAAGATTTCAGCTACCTCAAGAATTAGAATTGATCGGAATTGATAATATATCTCTGCAGGTGCTATTAGGAAATGGGTTAATGCAATCAAGAGTATATGAGAAAATGTTGAAGTATCTAAAAAAGATAGGAATAATGGATAGAATTTTTATTTTATTTTTTTAGCGTGTGTGTATTGTAGATGATTAAGTATATGTGCACTTCACACTCCAGAACAGTAGATGGCGGAAATGCACCTTTTAAGTTGGTTTGCCAAACCGCCATAAACTCCAGAAGAAGAAGAAGAAGAAATGGCCGCTTGAGCAGTGATACATGTCAATCGCAGTTCTAAAGTCAAGAAAGTAAGTGAGAAATACTAGATTAATTATTGAAATGCATAGTTTGAAACATCGTTAACAGGAAAGTGTTATTTAAATAGTTCTAATTGTGTTTGTATTGACTCTAAGGATTAAATGAGAAGTTGAGCTGATTCGTCTGACGAAAACTGCATAAAACAGATTTCCTTGATACATCGAGATTATTTCTGATTATCAATTTATTCTTGGTAAGTGAGTTCATGAATCACCATATTTCACGAGTTCACACTTACATATAATTTATAGAGAGTAAATTTAAGCGTATTTGGCGTGCTGTCCGGGGGGAGGGCTTCGAGCTTGGAATTTGGCCCGAACCCAGAGTACCCCCCAGTGTAAGTAAGTGGTTTAGAACTTAAATTGTGGAGAAGGGGTGGTGGAGGGATGCTGATAAACTGTCAATGAACGGAGGTAAGACTGCTGCGTATATATACCTCTTGTTGATTAGTTGAGTGCTCTCCACTTGTCAATTATCTGAACGTGCTCCTCCCGAACCTTAATAAAACATCATTTAGTTATGATTTGTGCATTTTTCAGTCTTTTGTGGAATCAAGTGTTCTCAAATGATACTGTGATGTATGTTTTTGTGAAATATGTTGAGAAATGAGTTCATATGTGAATTTATCACCTAAATTAACTGTTGATTTGCTGTTTAAAAGTGTTTATGTCCGGTTACTAACTTTATGAGCGTGATGAGTGTAACATACTGTAGCTCACGTGGAGTTTTTGCTAACCATGCGGGCCCATGTGCTACAAGCTAATCGAGTGCACATACGTCACTCTAAGACATTATTCTTCATTAAAATAGTTATATTTCTGTTAAGAAAAAAGAGAGAGAAATAAGTGTTGAGAAATGTGTATTGATGCATTTTAAAGCATTTATTGTGCTGAAAATGATAATTTGAAATGTTAATGCTGTTAAATGAGAATTAATTGTGATTTTCCTCCCTTGTCTTTTGTAAGGTGTTTTTTTTTTTTTTTTTTTTTTTTTTTTTTTTTTCTCCTCTCTTCCCCTCTATCTTGTTGTTTCCTGACCTTCTACATCTTTCTTTGAAATTGAACGAGGAGTTTCTTGGAGTTCTGAGTTAGAACTGTTTCTGCCATCAACGAGGAGTGCTCAACATTGGTGGAAACTGGCGGGCCAACCTGGTTTTTCCCAAGCTTGGACAACATTTCATGTTTCAACGAAGTGGTAGGATCACACGCATTCAACTGTGAACAAGAACTATTTTTCCTTTTTCCCTTTTCCATTTTTTCATCTTGGAGTTTGCGTATCTGCGTTCTTTAACTGAACACTGAAACAGAAGTACAAAGGACATTGAACTGAGCTAAACTCCTGTTTAATTTGTCATTTCCATCAAAGACAATTAATTGAAAAGGACTCTGATTTGGTGTGTCATCAGACAACTTACCTGATATTGCTTCAATTGCTGTTTTATTTATTTATTTATTTTTTTGTTATCTTTGTTTTTCAATCTTTTATTGAAATTGTTCTGAAAAAGAGGACACAAAGGTTATTGAATTACATAACTGTAATTTAGGTTTGAGTGTGAGCTGGTTCTACCATTTATATGGAAAAAAACAAGGTTGTTTAAAGGTACATAGCCAAACCAAGCTAGAAATTAAACTGAGTAAATTAGGAGTACTAAAGCTAATTAAAGAACTAACAGACTAATTAAAGAGCTAAATAACTATTATAATATAATATAAAATAATATAATATAAACAGCTACAGAATTAAATAAAACACAAAGAGTCATTATATGAGTTAAAACAGCTTTATTTCAAGAAGTTCATAAAAAGGGTTCTTTTTTTTTTTTTTTTGCTGTCATTTTGGGGTTTTTCCAGTGTTGTTTTTTTTTTTTTTTTTTTTTTTTTTTCCCCAACGTAAACAGTTTAGTACAAAGAAATACAAAAGAAAAATACTTACCTTTTCAACTATAATTCTGTCTTCTGTCATTATTTCCCTTGTCTTGCTGCAGTGCTGGCTCAAGAGCGAACGTAGTCTTCTGATCTGGTCCAAGGTATTAGAAAATGTTTTATGCATAGACTGTAGGTCACGTGTGCTACATTTGCACAGTTCAAAGGCTATTTGCATTTTAAAACTGCTTCAGATGTACTTATAATTCTTAATTATTACATCACACGCATTTTATGTTTGTGTTTCAGTCAGCTCCCTTTAATTTTATTTTTTTTTTTTAAATGTATGTTAACTGTGCAACTTTTTTTAATTTAGATAATTTGCATAGCTTTTGCAGACAAATAGGTTGCATTTTTTTTTTTTTTTTTTACATTTTCTGTTTTTTTTTTTTTTTTTTTTAACCATGAGAATCGTTCATACAAAAACTAAAATAAAAAAAAAAATAGTCTGTTTGTGTGTAGTGTGTTGTGTGTGTGTTGTATTACACTGGCTGACCTTCCTCAGGCCATGTACGAGCTACATATTGCTGCTGGCAACAAAGGGAAGCTAATTTGTAATCTGCAAACATTTCTTATAATCTCTGGATCCTTTATGAGCTGTTGCCTAGCAACAATACGGCACCTTTCTACATTGAGTTATGTGCAGCTTGCAGTAAAATGTGTCAAACAGAAAAGATAAACTCATATTGTGAAATAAATTGTGTGTAGACATGAAACAAATTGATATGGACGGTAATAAGAAACAAATCTCTATGAATTCCTCAAACATACAAATTAGCCTCTCCATTATTGATTGTGTCTGTTTGAAGAAGGTATTTGCATGCATATCTTCACCCACGTCACAGATTGTATCACACCTGGTTGGTTCATTTCAACCTTGCAGAGGACGGCACTCAAAAAAAAGACAAGGGCCTTCCCTCATTTTCAAATGCTAATGTTGTAATCATTCATAATAATGAGGCTCTATTTAAATAAATCACTGTTCAATAATTGCTCACCTTGGAGAGCAAAGTGACTTTATTAAATAGAAATATTTTCATTTTTTTTTTTTTTTTCTCTCAGTAAAACGGCACATAAGCTATAATTATTAGAAATTGCAGTTCTGGGTTTTTAGCTGAACTTGCTCAGACAGGTATTGCTACTGGTTTGTTAATATGTAAAATACTATTTATGATTAATATCTCCTTTTTCTGTTTCCTCCTTTACAGTAATTGGATGCCTGTTAGGGATTGTTGTGTTGCATTGTTGCGTAAACATCCTTATCTAAAGTAAAAAAGGTTGTTTTCCTCCCTGCTCTCATAATGGATATATGATTAAGGGTTTTTAGAGTTCCATCAAGCGATTAAAATTAGTCACAAGCATAATTGGATAAACATATTCGTGAGATATGATCATGTCACACATTTACTGAACCATGCAAGCGATTAAGGTATAACAAATTGTTTTCAGTGGGGAAAAAAAAATGTTTACGACCCCATAGTTTTTGGAAGGGGTGTTATTTACAGGCTGAAGACTATGAAATGTCACGCGGTGCATGCTAATTATTGTTTTATTGATTAGAGATTAGGAGGTGATGCTTTTAGAGACAACTAGTTGATCTATTAACTATGAGAGGAACTCGACAAGAAACATTTGATTTGGTTTTGATTCAAAAACCAATTTAGTGCATTTATGGAATTGTCAGCATGCAGGGAAATGTAGAATGTTTCTTTTTCCAAAATAACAATTTCCATATCATCTTGTTTCTAGCGGCAGAGCCGCAGCTGTTTGTCTTCAGTTGGACCAATGACAGCATCTGCATCAATTTTGCATCTGCAGAATATGCACATCTTGAATGAGAATTTCATCCTTTTGTCCATCTGTTTGTTTTCTATTCGCTTTATTGCACGCATTATAGTCAAAATTACAGGGCAGTGGTGTTGCTTGGCTTAGCATGATTAATTTTGGTCAATGCAATTATTGTGCAATCACATTTAAGCTCAGTAGTTCATTTTAGAAAGAAAAAAAAAAAGTTGGGGCTGTCTCTTATTTTCTCCCTAATGAACACTATGCATAGAATATTAGAAAAATACAAGCATTTATAAGTGGATCCTTCCTCATGAAAGAGACGCAATTCCACGTCCATGCACTCAGTATTTAAAAAGCCATTATTTGCAAAGCTACATATTAAAAGACACAAACGTGACCCAAACAGGCCTTTTTCAGGGTGCCAAACAATAGTGCTCAGAAGACCTGCATAGTAACGCCCTAGCAACATACAGTAGTGCTGAATTTGCCCAGACAAGCATCACTTTGTGAGCAGCCTCTCTCAAGGTTAGTGCGGTCACTGTATTTAGTTACCATATAGATATCATATTAGATACCATATCTTGTATCTCATCAATAAAGAACACTATAGGCTGGAGACGTGCTGGAGGCAAAACGATATTTATGTGGTTGCCTGTTTTGACTGTATAGCAACCTCTGTTGACACCCAACCTTTCAAGGGAGCATTATAAAACTCGGTAGTGCTTCCTTTTAATTAATGATTATTAGCCCCCTATGGCATGAATTTTTATTTTTGGGGGAAAAAATATTTTACCCCATTTTTTGGGAGCTTGGGGGTCCCTGATAA
Source organism: Coreius guichenoti (assembly GCA_039654105.1). Lineage (NCBI taxonomy): Eukaryota > Metazoa > Chordata > Actinopteri > Cypriniformes > Gobionidae > Coreius > Coreius guichenoti. The sequence goes on along the minus strand of CM077170.1, from coordinate 4,635,852 downwards.
TATATCCATCATAAATGTGTCGCAAAATGTGATGGCTAGACGACTGGGTCAGAGCATCTCCAAAACTGCAGCTCTTGTGGGGTGTTCCCTGACTGCAGTGGTCAGTATCTATCAAAAGTGGTCCAAGGAAGGAACAGTGGTGAACCGGCGATAGGGTCATGGACGGCCAAGGCTCATTGATGTGGGGAGCGAAGGCTGGCCCGTGTGGTCCGATCAAACAGACAAGCTACTGTAGCTCAAATTGCTCAAGAAGTTAATGCTGGTTCTGATAGAAAGGTGTCAGAATACACAGTGCATCGCAGTCAGGGTGCCCATGCTGACCCCTGTCCACCACCGAAAGCGCCAACAGTGGGCACATGAGCATCAGAACTGGACCACGGAGCAATGGAAGAAGGTGGCCTGGTCTGATGAATCACGTTTTCTTTTACATCAAGTGGATGGCCGGGTGTGTGTGCGTCGCTTACCTGGGGAACACATGGCACCAGGATGCACTATGGGAAGAAGGCAAGCCAGCAGAGGCAGTGTGATGCTTTGGGCAATGTTCTGCTGGGAAACCTTGGATGTTACTTTGATCACCTACCTAAGCATCGAGCATCTGTGGGATGTGCTGAACAAACAAGTCCAATCCATTGAGGCTGCACCTCGCAACTTACAGGATTTAAAGGATCTGCTTCTGACATCTTGGTGCCAGATACCACAGCACACCTTCAGGGGTCTAGTGGAGTGCATGCCTCGACGGGTCAGGGCTGTTTTGGCAGCAAAAGGGGGACCAGCACGATATTATATGGTCATAATGTTATGCCTGATCGCTGTATAATATTCCTATAAACATATAAATCAAACAAACAAACAAACACACACGCGTTACTTTGCTGACTGACCGTTAACTGACCCCTGACCTCCTAAATGTTTCTCAAACCAGATTCAGGGATCACTCTCAGAAGGAATGAGTCTAACTGCTCGAACATGTTCTTTCCGCTCATAAAACGTTCTTGCGTCCATTTCCTGCAAGTATTATTAGATAGTAAAAACAACAATAATAATAATTATAATAATAATAATAATAATAATAATAATAATAATAAAACGTAAATGACACACATAATGCACTTTTGAGTTTTCTTGTACAAACAAACTTCCCAGGAGGACTTGAATGCACCATGTGGTCCTAACCCTATGATACTGCCTGAACAAAAGTGGCCTAACTGCACAGTGTTGCCCTGAGGCAACAAAGAAAGAAACACAGTTTTAGTATATAAATAAAAACAAAATAAATCTTTAAACAATCAAACATACTTCTTTACATACTGATGCACATGCATATGTTTTCTATAAAGTTATTTCAATTTAAACATGTTAAAAAGTGATATTTATCTAACCAATTGATGACACTGTGTCCCATGTGGTTTTGCCTCATGAAAGGACTGCTCCACCCCCAAACAAAAGGTCACACCCACTTCAGCCCCTCATTTCATTGAACAGACATGTCAGGTGATGTTATATATAAACCAAAAAGGTAGTTTGTTGCATGAGGGCAACACCATGCCATAGAGGGTTAGAGATATTTTAGCACAATAATGAACGACTTCACATTTTTTTTAGGTAGACATTTATGACGTCATCAACTAGTCGCTGATGATGTCATTAATGATCAAATAAGCCTGAACCTCGAGCTGAGACTCAAACGCGGGTTGCCTTGTGCATAGGGTTGCCAACTTCAGCAAAAGAAAATAAGGGACAGACGCGGTTCTTTATAGGAAAATAAGGGACACTAAAAATATTTGTACTGTACCACATTTCATTGTCTAAAGTTAAGCATGTGTATAAAAAGTCTCTTTTTTTGCCTAAAATTAAATGCTGAAAGGAATCTCAGACATAAACATGTTTTGCTTGAGCTATACACTCACCTAAAGGATTATTAGGAACACCTGTTCAATTTCTCATTAATGCAATTATCTAATCAACCAATCACATGGCAGTTGCTTCAATGTATTTAGGGGTGTGGTCCTGGTCAAGACAATCTCCTGAACTCCAAACTGAATGTCAGAATGGGAAAGAAAGGTGATTTAAGCAATTTTGAGCGTGGCATGGTTGTTGGTGCCAGACGGGCCGGTCTGAGTATTTCACAATCTGCTCAGTTACTGGGATTTTCACGCACAACCATTTCTAGAGTTTACAAAGAATGGTGTGAAAAGGGAAAAACATCCAGTATGCGGCAGTCCTGTGGGCGAAAATGCCTTGTTGATGCTAGAGGTCAGAGGAGAATGGGCCGACTGATTCAAGCTGATAGAAGAGCAACTTTGACTGAAATAACCACTCGTTACAACCGAGGTATGCAGCAAAGCATTTGTGAAGCCACAACACACACAACCTTGAGGCGGATGGGCTACAACAGCAGAAGACCCCACCGGGTACCACTCATCTCCACTACAAATAGGAAAAAGAGGCTACAATTTGCACGAGCTCACCAAAATTGGACAGTTGAAGACTGGAAAAATGTTGCCTGGTCTGATGAGTCTCGATTTCTGTTGAGACATTCAGATGGTAGAGTCAGAATTTGGCGTAAACAGAATGAGAACATGGATCCATCATGCCTTGTTACCACTGTGCAGGCTGGTGGTGGTGGTGTAATGGTGTGGGGGATGTTTTCTTGGCACACTTTAGGCCCCTTAGTGCCAATTGGGCATCGTTTAAATGCCACGGCCTACCTGAGCATTGTTTCTGACCATGTCCATCCCTTTATGACCACCATGTACCCATCCTCTGATGGCTACTTCCAGCAGGATAATGCACCATGTCACAAAGCTCGAATCATTTCAAATTGGTTTCTTGAACATGACAATGAGTTCACTGTACTAAAATGGCCCCCACAGTCACCAGATCTCAACCCAATAGAGCATCTTTGGGATGTGGTGGAACGGGAGCTTCGTGCCCTGGATGTGCATCCCACAAATCTCCATCAACTCCAAGATGCTATCCTATCAATATGGGCCAACATTTCTAAAGAATGCTTTCAGCACCTTGTTGAATCAATGCCACGTAGAATTAAGGCAGTTCTGAAGGCGAAAGGGGGTCAAACACAGTATTAGTATGGTGTTCCTAATAATCCTTTAGGTGAGTGTATATGTACAATTTAATTCTAAAAAGAATTATAATGTCATACTAATGTCATGCTCATTATACACAAACCACCTGCCTGAGCAGTACCACTATATAATTGTGACTGCAAAAATGAGGAGAAGATTGTTATTTTAAGTGCATGTTTATTTTAAAGTGTAAATTTTTGTTTTTAAAGTACTTTACATGACAGTTGAGTTTAAGAAGTTAATGTGCATGTAATATGCTTTGATAAGCTCAACTTTTTTATAAACACAGCAACTGATTACATGTAGACATGTATGTAGAAATGTTACACTAAATGTAGAAATATTTTGTCTTACATGCTTTACATTTGTGAACAGTGCAAACAAATGTGCAAAAATCCAACAGATTAAAGTGCAAAAAAAGAAAAAATATATATATTTTGACCTTTTTTTCTCAGAACCTACTCATTTTTTCCATGGGTGGTACTTCTCACTTCTCACAGCAGCAAGGATTTGTTTGTCATGAAGTACAGTTTTGTAAAATTCATAACATGGTGTGTTGATGTTCAAGATGATAAGCAGCTCGCTTTTCATGAGTTCAACAGAGCATCTGTTCCTTGAGTCACTCCACTTTTTTTTTTTTTTTTTTATTATGGAGAAAATCCTCTCCACGTAGCCTGTGGATGATGGAATGCTCAGGACAAATGAAACTAAAGCCAGTATGTTTGGAAGATCTGCTGCTTGAAGCACCATCATCCACTTTTTAGATGTGTCTGTGTGCTGCCACTGGTCATGTTCTCTCAGCTTATCCAAAATGGATCTGGCAGTGACACACTCATCGTAAAGTGCATCCATGTTGATTTGTAGCTTTTGAATGAGGTTAAGTGTCTGCAACCTTCTCCATATCACCAAAGGAAAGTTTCTCAGACTGGAGGGACAAAGGCTGCAGGTGAAAAAGCCAGTTGTCCTCAGATAAGTCAAACCATTTCTTGACATACATGTACCTGATGGCAGTGCTGATGAAGGCTTTGAACTCCTCTTTGGCGGTGTTTGCATCAGATGGGGAAAGACGCTGGAGCTTCAGTTTTGTCAAATATCCATAGAACTCATCATCTCTCCTCTGAATCAACTTGTCCATGAAAGACTTCATGATGGCATACAAATCAACAGATGTTGTGGCATCTTTTTCAAGATTCTTCACCACCTCTTCAAAGAGGGAGAGAATATTATTGCAGAAGAGAAGATAAACCTGTACAACATCCCCTTCCTCTTGCATCTCTTCTGCATCCATGTTCAGGTTCAGCAAAGTCCTCAGGTACCTTGGACAGTCATCTCCAAGACTAATTAAGTAGGACTGAAGAGCAGTCCAGTTCTGCATGAGGCGAGTGATCGCAGGGTTCAGAGACAGCCATCTGGTCACATGGCGCAAAAATTCACGGAACTCAACATCACAAAATTCACAAAATTCTTTGAGTTTTTCTCTTCTTTTTGTGGAGCTTGAGAAGTATGCATAGATTGAGAACAATGTTATCTACATCAACTGAAAACTCATCCAGTGCATGTTTTACTGTATTGTGGACAATGTGGGCATGACAGTTGCCTGTTAGGAGGTAGCTGTTGTTCTTCAACTTTGTGTAAACTTTTTTTGTTCAGTCTTTAATTCAGTAACTGTAAATACCGCTACCTTGCACAGAAATTACCAATTGCACATTTATATATGCCTCTCAATCTACATAGCCAATACGGGACAAACTGCGTTCCGTATGGGTTTAATACGGAACGCTGCTTTGATGTCTTAAATACGGGATGACTCCGTATTATACGGGACGGTTGGCAAACCTACTTGTGCACAGCTATGGCATATTACACAGCACTGCCCAAAAGGCCATTACTCCTACATAACAGCTTATTTTATCAGTTCTTTTGTCTTTGGGTCGTTCTATTTCTCACAGATTTATGCTTGTTCTAAATCAGATACAGATAAAGTAGCACAGTAAAGATTACATATGAATGCATTAGTGAGAGAGAGAGAGAGAGAGAGAGAGAGAGAGAGAGTGAGAGAGAGAGTGAGAGAGTGATTGCATGTGAATTAATTCTTCCTGGCAGCGTCTCTCTACCAATAGTGAAGCTGTGGGTTTTTTGTTACTAAGAAATGTATACTAGAACGTCTCAGTTTCTAAGCTATTTTATTGATAAATCACAGAACTGTTGACAATACATTTCTGCGCTACTTATTGTTTCTGTGTGCGCACGATATGCGCGTAATGTGCGCGCTACTGTCTGTATGTGTGTGCATTACAATACAGCAGCGCATTAGTTTATGCGGTGGGGCCTCCATGGATTGGACTTGTTTGTTCAGCACATCCCACAGATGCTCGATTGGATTGAGATCTGGAGAATTTGGAGGCCAAGTCAACACCTCAAACTCGTTGTTGTGCTCCTCAAACCATTCCTGAACCCTTTTTGCTTTGTGGCAGAGCGCATTGTCCTGCTAAAAGAGGCCACAGCCACCAAGGAATACCGTTTCCATGAAAGGGTGTACATGGTCTGCAACAATTCTTAGGTAGGTGGTACGTGTCAAAGTAACATCCACATGGATGGCAGGATCCAAGGTTTCCCAGCAGAACATTGCCCAAAGCATCACACTGTCTCGGCCGGCTTGTCTTCTTTCCATAGTGCATCCTGGTGCCATGTGTTCTCCAGGTAAGCGACGCACAGGCATCCAGCCATCCACGTGATGTAAAAGAAAACGTGATTCATCAGACCAGGCCACCTTCTTCCATTGCTCCGTGGTCCAGTTCTGATGCTCACGTGCCCACTGTTGCCACTTTCAGCGGTGGACAGGGGTCACCATGGGCACCCTGACTGGTCTGTGGCTATGCAACCCCATACTAGTTAATATAATGATATATAATATCCGTCTACTCTCTGCCTACTGTAAACATTATGGAAAGCGCTCTAGCCAGACGGGATTTAAACTTTGTTGGCTGGAGACCCAAGTTTGGTTTGAAGATAAAAAAATGTACCAAGATCAATATTCTTGATCCATTCATATCCATTCCTGATTTCTAACACTCACTCACAGCGTTCGGCTGGTCTTGCGGCTGTCAGAGCACAAATGAAAGCCGCTGCTCTCCGTGTGTTTTTCCGTTGTCTTCGGGCTTGTTCATATGTAAATTGTGCAAGCTTATTTTGTCCATTAGATCAAAAGATCTGAAAAAAAACATATATTTACCCGTCCATAGACCCTACCCTCGAAGTAATCAGGGCAGAAGTGGTTGAAAGTGGACAAAAGAGAGGGATATCTCATCTACTTGTGATCCGATCGACCAAAACACATCCTAATACTAGGGGTAAACAGGGCCTGTGTGAGTGTGTATGTACAGGCTATTTTTATTTATTTATCTTATTATTATTGTTGTTGTTGTCATTGTGGAAACAATATGACATGAGTTGAAGGCATTTATGAGGGAGGCAAGAAAGCATATGCCAATACACACGATTATTTTTTTGTATTTAAAATAAAACGTTTTAGCTCGTTCATTGTAATATTATTTTTGTATTATTATTATTATTATTATTATTTGAATTAGTTTTCATTGTAGAAACATGAGTTTAATTCATTTATGATGGGGGACAAGAAAGCATATATAGAGCTAAACCCTGTTAGAAACCGTTACTATCCTGGAGGCACTTTACAAATTTTACAACATTTAATGACCCTTAGAAACACTAGCACATTTTTACAGTTCTCAGCAATTTTCCGCAACATAACCATTGCTTTTACTCCCACCTTGTTATAAGCTCAGAGGATTACACAATGCGGCTTTTGCATGTATTTTTCATTATTATTATTTTTTTATTTATTTATAACTACCACGTAATAGCAGAGTCCACTTTTGTGTCACGTACAGCCTTCGGCGTACTTTGCCTCTCTCTAATGAGAGGCCAACGCAGGCCGCCGGCTTCTTCCGTAACCCCTCGTTTTTCCCTGTGGCATAACAGGACTTACCCTGTGGTCTCGTACAAGATCCTTTGGGTTGAAACCCACTAAGATGTGAGCGGCCTCTGCCTGCTTGGTTCCAGAACTCCCCGGATGATGAAGGCATTTTTGTGTTGGTGAGGATAACAAGGCACCTGAGCCTCGGGTGAAACCGTGTCTGTGTCTCAAAGCTAGGGAGCCTAACAAGTCATTAGGAGACAAAAGGCAATCATAACCTTATGTGTAAAATTTAGGTCAGTGCTCCAGCTATAACATCTGCACTGCAACATCACATATTAGTGAGTCTTAAAAGAGTGTTTTACAGACTGCAGGGCGTTTTCTGTGTTTAGCTTGTTTTGCTTCTTGTTTTCTTTCTTTTTCTTTTTTTTTTTGCTTTTATGCGAAGAGCGTGGAAAATAGGATGTGGCATGATTTGTAAAAAGTTACTAGTTAGGAGGAACATATATTTTGCAATATTGAGTTAAGTGAACAAATTAAAAACATAATAAAGCCGTTTGGCTACTATTTTAAGTACTATGTTAAGTTGTAATTTTATCTTTTGTTCAAATAATTTTGCGTCTCTAAGATTTATGTGTGTGTGCACATTGGAGGACATCATAAAGTGAGAGCATTGTTAACGTTAGTGATAAGAAAATTTCTCATGTTTGAGTTGCGTAACACTCATAATTATTCTTCTGCCCACATACAGTATGTGAAGTCAGTGTTCTGCGTTTAGTTTCTGAAAAAAATCAAAGTGAATTTTCTTTCAAACTAACAAATGATGTATGTGTGGTTGCATATGGGCAAAATATGTTTGCATTATTAAATATGAAATCATAGTTGTTTTAGATACTTAAGATTGAGAGAATATAAAGAGCGGGAGTGTGTTTGTGGGTGTTAAATAATGAAGAGATATCATATAAATTAAAAACCAAACTATTGTGCATGCAGAATAAATGAAGCTAAGGGAAAGAAAAAAATATTAATGGACTTCAACTCAAAGACTTCTTACATGGCTGATAACCAATGCGAATTTGAAAATGGGATCAATCAAGGTAAAAGCAAAGCTCTGTTTAAAGGCCTGTCATTAAAAAGATGGAAACTCGTTAATCCGGCAAACTTCATTTATACAAACAAATCACATTAAGTTGTCACAAGTCTGCTTGATTGACAAATTCACATTTGATTAATGTTGCACTATACCAAATGGTTGGTTTATTAGTAGATATAGCCTACAGTTCATGAACAAAGGAAGGAACGAACGAAAGGAACTAACAAACGAACGAAAGATTGCACAAACGAAGGAACGAACAAATTAAGGAATGAAGGAAGGAAGGAAGGAACAAAAGAACGAACAAACGAAAAAAGGAATGAACGAGCGAAAGATTGAACGAACAAAGGAAGGAACGAAGGAACAAAAGATCGAACAAAAGAAGGAACGAACAAAGGAAGGAACGAAGGAACAAAAGATCGAAAGAAGGAAGACAGGAGAAAAGGCGAAGGAACGAACGAGCGAGCGAACGAACAAACTTTTGATTAAATAATTTTTTCGTCCCACTTTATATTAGGTGGCCTTAACTACTATGTACTTGCATCAGAAATAAATACAATGTACTTATTGTGTTCATATTGTATTGCAAAACACTTTTGCTGATATTGAGGTGGATACGAGTAAAGTTAGGGACAGGTGTGGTGGTATGAGTAAGTTTAAGGGTAGGGTTAGGTGTAAGGGAAGTGTCAACAGTGTAATTATAAATGTAACTACAGAAATTAATTACAGATGTAATTACATGCAGGTAATTTTAAAAATGTAAGCACAATGTAAAAACATGTACACAATAAGTGCATTGTATCAAATTATTAATTTAAATGTAAGTACATAGTAGTTAAGGCCACCTAATATAAAGTGAGTCCCATTTTTTCAAATCTACTCTTTTCAATGATTCAGTAGAGCTAGTTCACAAATGACTCTAACATTTCCTAAATAATTTTAATTTAGTCTTGCTATTTAATCGTTTAATCAAAATCATATTTAGGTTGAATTTTAAATATGCTTTTATTTCATAATTTGAGATGATTTGTGATTTGACCATAAATTCCTGTTCACACCAAGAGCGATAACTTTGAAGATAACTTTATTAGCATCCAAACCAACACAAAATATCATTGTTTATTCTGAGCGTGCTGCAGTTTTGTCGTCTACCACTTTAAAGGCATAATATGTACGTTTCGCCACTAAAGGTCGCTTATTCAAAACAATAAATCAAATCAAATCAAATCACCTTTATTTATATAGCGTCTTTTATAATGCCAACTGTTTCAAAGCAGCTTCACAGTGGTAACAGGAAAATAATGCAACAGAATTTGATTCGGCTGTAGAGCCGCTCTGGTGAAAACGGTGATGTCATCCAGCTCATTTCAATTATCATATAGTGTCAATGCGGGCAGATCAGTAATATAGTTGAAATTTAAGTGTCCCCAACTGAGCAAGCCAAAAGCCAAAGGCGACGGTGGCAAGGAACCAAAACTCCTTCAGGGCCAGAATGGAGAAAAAAACCTTGGGAGAAACCAGGCTCAGTCGGGGTGCCAGTTCTCCTCTGGCCGACGAACAAATAGTGTATGATTATGATTCTGGCAACATTACAGGTCAGAAGTCATATTAGATCAATAGATATTCGTAGGATTATTCGAAAGAATAATCCTAATAATGAGGATGTCGTGTCGATGCAGCATTTACAGGGGGGAGTTTAATTGACACGGTCTCTACAGACACTTCAGGGATGCGCTCGTCATGTCCAGGCTAAGGTCCACCATCTGGTCCGGATACGGCCCGGATCCGGCCGACTGCAGTAAACCTCGGGATAAATAGAGAGACTAACATTAGCGTAGATGCCATTCTTCTTATGATGTAACGAGTACATCAGGTGTTATGGGAAGTGTTCCTGGTTCCGGCTGACCTAGTTAATGCAGCCTAAAACAATCATTTAACTGATTTGAATAATAGAAATTAAAAATGTTTAATGTGTATGCCATAGTAAAGAGATGTTTTTTTAGTCTAGATTTAAACTGACAGAGTGTGTCTGCTTCCCGAACAATGCTATGAAGACTGTTCCAGAGTTTAGGTGCTAAATAGAAAAAGGATCGACCGCCTGCAGTTGATTTTGATATTCTACGTATTATCAACTGGCCAAAATTTTGAGACCGCAATAGACGTGATGGAGTATAATGCGTTAAGAGCTCGCTCAAGTACTGGGGAGCTAAACCATTTAGTGCTTTGTAAGTAATCAGCAAGATTTTAAAATGTATACGATGTTTAATAGGGAGCCAATGGAGTGTTGCCAGAACCGGGCTAATATGGTCATACTTCCTGGTTCTAGTAAGAACTCTAGCTGCTGCGTTTTGGACAAGCTGCAGTTTATTTATAAAGCGAGCAGGGCAACCACCCAGTAGAGCATTACAATAATCTAGCCTTGAGGTCATGAACGCATGAACTAACTGTTCAGCATTTTGCATTGAAAGCATGTGCCGTAATTTAGATATATTTTTAAGATGGTAGAATGCAGTTTTACAGATGCTAGAAACGTGGCTTTCAAATGAGAGATTGGTATCAAAGAGCACACCCAGGTTCCTAACTGACGACGAGGACTTGACAGAGCAACCATCGAGTGTTAGACAGTATTCTAGGTTACTACTTGTGGAGTTTTTTTGTCCAATGATTAAAAATTCAGTTTTTTTCTGAATTAAGTTGCAGGAAATTACTAGTCATCCAATTTTTTATATCAGCTATGCATTCCGTTAATCTTGTGAATTGGTAAGTTTCGTCAGGGCGTGAAGAAATATAGAGCTGAGTATCGTCAGCATAACAATGAAAACTAACGCCATGCTTCCTAATAATATCTCCCAGTGGTAGCATGTACAGGGTGAAAAGCAACGGTCCTAGCACTGAGCCCTGCAGTACTCCATACTGAACTTGTGATCGGTGTGACATCTCTTCATTTACTGCTACAAACTGATAACGGTCAGATAAGTATGATTTAAACCATGCCAAAGAAATTCCACTAATGCCAACATAATTTTCGAGTCTATTCAAAAGAATGTTGTAACAAAGACATAGCTTGATGACACACAAATTTGTGCGCGAAATCTGCGTACGAACATTTTCACGAACAAATAATGATTCATCAACTTTTAAAAAATGTTTTTATCATTCATCAGCTGGAAGAAAAAAAAAATCTTTCTGAAAGTGATTCCAACCGTTATCGTTATAGTTGTGTGACGTGGACTCTGTGATGCTATTCTTTTATATTTAGGCCGTCAAAGCATTTTTTCCCAAGGCTAGCGTATTTTCCCAATTGTTTTCAATGGGAGCATCGCGTTTTTAAAATGGTAGCAGCGTTACAAGGCACTGAGTATCTATTTGGCATTTTTTACCGGTCGCTGAGAGTTGAAGAATGTTCAACTTTGGGTAAAACGTAGCGCTCATCACTGTCACTTTTTACCCAGCCGTCCAATCAGAGTGGAGGAGGGGCGGGACAAATACAACACCAACCAACCGTCACATTCGGTCATCACGTCAACAGATGAGAGCAACAAGCATAATAACGGAACAAAATTATTTAAAACGAGCCAGAACAAATACACTATATTGTCAAAAGTTTTGGGACATCTGCCTTTACATGCACATGAACTTTAATGACATCCCATTCTTAATCCGTAGGGTTTAATATGGTGTTGGCCCACCCTTTGCAGCTTCAACTCTTCTGGGAAGGCTTTCCACAAGCTTTAGGAGTGTGTTTATGGGAATTTTTGACTATTCTTCTAGAAGTGCATTTGTGAGGTCAGGCACTGATGTTGGACGAGAAGGCCTGGCTCGCAGTCTTCACTCTAATTCATCCCAAAGGTGTTCTGTCGGGTCGAGGTCAGGACTCGCTCATCCGTGTCTTTATGGACCTTGCTTTGTGCACTGGTGTGCAGTCATGTTGGAACAGGAAGGGACCATCCCCAAACTGTTCCCACAAAGTTGGGAACATAAAATTGTCCAAAATGTATTAGTATGCTGAAGCATTAAGAGTTCCTTTCACTGGAACTAAGGGGCCAAGCCCAACCCCTGAAAAACAAACCCACACCATAATCCCCCCTCCACCAAACTTTACACTTGGCACAATGCAGTCAGGCAAGTATCGTTCTCCTGGCAACCGCCAAACCCAGACTCGTTAATAGGATTGCCAGACAAAGAAGCGTGATTCATCACTCCAGAGAACACGTCTCCACTGCTCTAGAGTCCAGTGGCGGCGTGCTTTACACCACTGCATCCGACGCTTTGCATTGCACTTGGTGATGTAAGGCTTGGATGCAGCTGCTTGGCCATGGAAACCCATTCCATGAAGCTCTCTACGCACTGTTCTTGAGCTAATCTGAAGGCCACACGAAGTTTGGAGGTCTGTAGCTACTGACTCTGCAGAAAGTTGCCGACTTTTGCGCACTGTGCGCCTTAGCATGCGCTGACCCCGCTCTGTGATTTTACGTGAGTTGCTGTTGTTCCCAATTGCTTCCACTTTGTTATAATACCACTAACAGTTGACCGTGGAGTATTTAGTAGTGAGGAAATTTCACGAACTGACTTATTGCACGGTACCACGCTTGAACTCAGTGAGCTCCTGAGAGCGACCCGTTCTTTCACAAATGTTTGTAGAAGCGTCTGCATGCCTAGGTGCTTGATTTTATACACCTGTGGCCATGGAAGTGATTGGAACACCTGAATTCAATGATTTGGAGGAGTGCCCCAATACTTTTGGCAATATAGTGTACTTTACATTGTATCAACATTTTTATATAGAAACAATACAGAAATAAACAATCTGTGAAATGCGATGCTAGTAACATTTCCGCGGATATTCCGTATCATAGCAAGCAAAGCGTCTCAACCGAAAATAACGCTGCACTGCCAAAACCCTCTCAAGCACCCACAGCTAGGCATTTTCAGCAGAGTGCCTGCCGTTTTTTTAGCTGGCTTTGGTGGACACACGGCCTTAGAATGATTTTTAGAACTACATCTTTATCGTTATTATAATAAATGGGTCTTAATAGCGCACACAAAGTGCAGTAGTGTCTACATCTTTGTCTAAATTCACTAATTTCCATGTGGAAAGTTTAAGAGGTGACCATTCCTTATCTGCATCTAGAGTGTTTTAGTCAAGTAGAACTCATGAGTGATTTCAAGCTTTGTTTATCCTCTATGCCGTCCATTAGCTGAAGGTTAGCATTGTGTGCCATTGTCTGAATAGCCGCTAATTACGGTTAGCATCTCACATTGTGAGGTCACTGATGTTAATGGGAAGTGCAGCCATGTGAAATTGTTATTAACCTATGAAATTAGATAATCTGCCTAGATTTATGATGATCAGCAGTTATATCGCTCTTATGTTGCATTGCTTAATGGTAGTGATGGGCACTATCACAGTGAACGTTTAGAAAATAAGAACTTTTATCACTTTAACAAGTTTACTTATTTTTTCTTCTACCTTTGTACATGCATTCTTTTTTTATTTGTCTTGTCTTTATTTCTATTTTAATTTTTTAGCATGTTATTTTCCACTGCATCTCCAGCAGTTTAATTACTTATTGTAGTGGAAATTATGGTGGGGAAAAAAATTAATAAAAAAAAAAAAAAAAAAATATATATATATATATACACACACACACAGTGGTGGTCAGAATTATTGGCACCCCTGGTAAATATGATCAAATATGGCTGTAAAAAATAAATCTGCATTGTTTATTCTTTTGATCTTTTATTCAAAAAATTTACAAAAATCTAAACTTTCATTGAAGTAAAAGAATTGAAATTGGGGGGTAAATCACATTGAAATAAATGCTTTTCTCCAAAACACGTTGGCCACAATTATTGGCACCCTTTTATTTAATACTTTTTGCAACCTCCTTTTGCCAAGATAACAGCTCTGAGTCTCCTTCTATAACGCCTGATGAGTTTGGAGAACACCTGACAAGAGATCAGAGACCATTCCTCCATACAGAATCTCTCCAGATCCTTCAGATTCCCAGATCCATGTTGGTGCTTCTTCTCTTCAGTTCACCCCACTCATTTTCTATAGGGTTCAGGTCAGGGGACTGGGATGGTCATGGCAGAAGCTTCATTTTGTGTTCAGTGACACATTTGTGTGTTGATTTTGAGGTTTGTTTTGGATCGTTGTCCTGATGGAAGATCCAACCACGGCCCATTATAAGATTTCTAGCAGAGGCCGTCAGGTTTTGATTTTTTTATCTGTTGGTATTTGCTAGAATCCATTATACCATGTATCTGAACAAGATGTCCAGGACCTCCAGCAAAAAAATAGGCCCACAACATTAAAGATCCAGTGGTATTTTTAACCGTGGGCATGGGGTACTTTTTATCCCTGTTTGCACCAAACCCATCTGGTGGATTTGCTGCCAAAAAGCTCTTTTTATAGTTTCATCTGATCATAGAACCAGGTCCCTTTTGAATTTCCAGTCATGTTTGACAACTGAATATGCTGGAGTTTGTTTCTGGATGAGCAAGAAGGATTTTTCTTGAATCCCTCCCAAACAACTTGAACAACAAACAAGGGGTTGTTTGATTGATTTTTTTTTTTTTTTAAAGCTTTCTGACCCCAAGACTCAACTAATCTCTCCGATTCTCCATCTGTGATCTTGGAGAGTTTTTGTCCACTCAAACTTTCCTTCTCGCCGTGCATTTAGACAATATAGACACACGTCCTCTTTCAGGCAGATTCGTAACATCTTTAGTTGATTGGAACTTCTTAATTATTGCCCTGATGGTGGAAATGGGAATTTTCAATGCTTTAGCTATTTTCCTACAGCCACTTTCTATTTTGTGAAGCTCAACAATCTTTTGCTGCACATCAGAACTATATTCTTTGGTTTTACTCATTGTGATGATGATTAAGGGAATTTGGCCTTTGTGTTTCCTCATATTTATACTCCTGTGGAACAAGACATCATAGCTGGACAATTTCATGTTCCTAATCACCCTGGTGTGCTAAAAAATGTAAATATTAATGGGAATATATACTTCAGAGATATTTTACTCATAAAAAATTCTAGCGGTGCCAATAATGTGGCCAACGTGTTTTGGAGAAAAGCATTTATTTCATAATGTGATTTACCCCCCACTTTCAATTCTTTTAGATTTTTGTGAATTTTTTTAATAAAAGATCAAAAGGATAAACAATGCAGATTTATTTTTACAGCCATATTTGATCATATTTACCAGGGGTGCCAATAATTCTGACCACCACTGTATATATAGCACAAAGTGGCAGACTAAGGATGATTTCATAGCTAGCATTTTATTTTCCTAAATATATTTTCACACTTGCATCACTTAATTGGAAACTCCTGTATGATATTTGTCTTGTTTTTTTCCCTTATTTTTTTACACATCACAACACAATCTGTACATTAAAGGCATTTGGAAAATAGCAAAAATAAATGAAAGCATAACAAAAAGTTCCAAGACAGTTTTATGTGACCTTCATTACCAAAATAAAAAGAAAAGAAAACAAGGATTAGTTAAAAAAATATATATATAAACCTCTGGGACATAAAAGTGCCATAGTTGAAGAAACAACTTAAGACTTTACCATTGCAAACTTTTTTAATGTGAGTCTCTAATTTATTGAAACCTTTGCAGTTTGTGACATTTCTCGATGAAGTTAGCAGGTCAGAACCACCGTAAAACGTTTTGCTTTCTCCTCCTACTCATCATCTTTTCCCTTCTTCTGCCTTGAAGGCATTTAGAATGTTCATGATCAATTCCCACAAAGCCTTGTGCCGTGTGTCTCCAGCGGGCTTCACTCCCCTCAATCATTTGAGATGCTCCGCTCCGCCCTGACGACTGAAGGTCAAAATAAACTGGATCGTTTAAAGCTGCCTGGGGATGTACACTAAACTATATTGAGTTCCCTTCTTGTGCTGTGACGGCAAATAATAGAATCTACTCCAGGTCTCTATTTACTGGACCCGTTCAGTGAGACTTTACATGAGATACGTGAGATGATCACGTCACTGTGTCACAGCTGACTCCTCCTGACATGCTTTGACAAAACAGTCATGACGTTAACATGACAGCTTATTTGCATGGATGATTTCTCAGAGAGTGCATTATGTCTCATAAGGAAACTGTGCCGCTGTGTCTCAGCCTCAGGACAAGCACAGGTTTTGAATGAGGGAACATAAATGATGCCATAATGTATGTACAGTGGGGAGAACAAGTATTTGATACACTTTTGCAGGTTTTCCTACTTATAAAGCATGTAGAGGTCTGTAATTTTTATCATAGGTACTCTTCATGTACCTACTCTTCAATGCAAATTAATTACTTAAAAATCATACAATGGGATTTTTGTTTTAGATTCCGCCTCTCACAGTTGAAGAGTACCTATGATAAAAATTACAGACTTCTACATGCTTTGTAAGTGGGCAAACCTGCAAAATCGGCAGTGTATCAAATACTTGTTCTCCCCACTGTATATATATATATATATATATATATATATATATATAAAATAGCCTATACTTGATGGATGGATGGATGGATGGATAGATAGATATAGTAGAGCTTTTATGCTCATTTTACACCGTCATGTTCAGCTGCAAAATTAACTGTATAATAACAATAACTGCATAATAATGTTGTCATTTTTTCCTTTCTATGTTGTGCATTCTAGAGGCAGGACTCTTCCCAGCATGCACTGGGGCATGCATTAATCATGTGGAAATGCTTCTTTGATATGCATTGCTGTGCTATTTTACTATGGTATTTACACTGGTGGTGTTGTGTTTGTTTGCCCCTTTAAGTTAAGTGTTATTTGATGTTCTTATATGGTTGTTAAATAGGGGCTTTCGAACCGTGTTATAAGAACGCATTAATAGGAACCAGGACGGTCCCCTGGGAGCAAAACTTGTATGACTGCAGAAAAAACATGTTTGTATTGAACATTGATGGAGCAACAGATTTTGTGTGAAAATAAATCATAAAAATGGTTTAGTTTGTTTAAAAATATTATAAATGTATGAGGTGGCGAGGGGGGCCTTTTACCCCACAGACACACGGGTAAAAGGCTCACCAGCACAGGGCAAAAGGCACACAGTACTGATTCAGATACTTGAGCTAAAATAATATGTTACAAGTTAATACTTGTTCAAATATTTTATCACTTGTTTCTGCTGCTTCTTCTCCTGTGTTTTGATCTGGAGATTCTGTACATAGAAGAAGTGCAATATCACCCCCTACCGTATAACAGTGAAAACATGGATAGCCGGAAAATTCAGTCAGTGGCTGGGAAAGAGTAAAGTAGTAAATTCCCATGTACATTACCAGTGGACTAGCCTACACAAAAAAATCAGATACTCAGAATTAGCGACACATCTGTTTCTTTATAAATCAATATTTTCAAACAATGTAAGTTTATAAGACTGTATGTACAACTATGTGAAAAAAGTATTTAATAGGCTACTCAATCAAAAAATTAAACACAACTACAAGCCAAGTATACTTAGAATACTTAATTATACTTTTAAGTATATCTCAATCAAAAGATAGAGTACAAGTATAGGCCAAATATACTTAAATGCAATTTTAAGTATATTTCTGAGAAGTATATAAAAAGTAGACTGAAAGTATACTTTCTTATTTTTAGTTTAAAAGAAGTATACTAATAGCACACTTGAATAAACTTCTTTTTCGTAAGGGCAATCGGACCCACTTTATATTAGGTGGCCTTAACTAGTATGTACTAACATTTAAATTTAATCATTTGATACAAATGCACTTATTGTGTACATACATGTTTTTACATTGTACTTACATTTTAAAAAATTACCTGCATGTAATTACATCTGTAATTAATTTCTGTAGTTACATTTATAATTACACTGTTGACACTTCCCTTGGACCTAACCCTACCCTTAAACCTACCCATACCACCACACCTGTCCCTAACTTTACCTGTATCCCACCTCAATATCAGCAAAAGTGTTTTGCAATACAATATGAACACAATAAGTACATTGTACTTATTTTTTGATGTAAGTACATAGTAGTTAAGGCCACCTAATATAAAGTGGGACAGGGCAATCAATGTACAGTTATGTCACTGGTAGTTCCTATTGTGCTGGGTTAGACCCTACTCTGAAGTAAGAGCTAAATTAGTTGCTAATTTAGTTCCCCCAAAAGGCATTCCTGTAACACAAATCGTTCCCAGTTCCTGTGGCGCGAACACGCCAGAAAGCGGCCTTCCGCCAGTAGTTATAGGAAAACGTTTTGAAAACGTAAGCCCCTAATGTCTTTCATAATGGTGTGTGTGTGTGTGTGTGTTTTACTTTAGTACATCTGAACACCAGTAAATCTATAGCATTCCCACTGTATACTCGGTTGATGATTCCATTTGAGAGTGTGTTGATATTACATGATGAAATCTGATTATTTCATTTGACCAGACAGACCTCTTGTCTTGGTTTCACAAACATCCTTAGAGATCCTTCATGGCAAAAGATCTGTGAGAAACACACTCGAAATGCAGTTGTTTTCTTAGATTTTGATGACTAATATACTGCCATGGGCATATGATATGCAATAAAAATTACACTCTTTGATCATAATAAACATGTCAAGTGTTGGACATTTTTGAAGGATCTAGGATGCTTTTATCCAAAGCAACTTGCATTGCATTCAAGGTATAGCCTACGTTTATTTATTTATTTTCTTCCATGGGAATTGAATCCATAACCTTGCCGATGCAATGATTTACTCTTTTAGTCAGAACGTATTTAGTCAGAATGTTTTTGCATTGCCGTCAATGGAGGAACATGCTTTTTGCTTGCATAATGGTATAATCACTCCCAATGCTTTCCGTATTATGTGCGGTGATAAGTGACAGAAATTTACTTTTTTCATTAAGGGCTGATATTTGCCACCTTAAATTGATTTCCAGAGGCACCTTTATAAGGGCATTATTTTCTAACCTAATGAGATGTATGCCTCATCTTTTATGTCAAATTCTTACATTTAATCAATAAATTCAATTAGAATAAGACATTATGCTGTTACAAATTAAATGAAACCAACAAAAATCTATTTTTTTGCACTGGAGAAGTGGCAAAGATATTGATATTCCAATTGCATAATTAATGGTATGAGATTATTGTTTTAAAAATAATGTTTTGAACATTAATCATATATAATGCATATGGCGCACCCCTAAGTTGTGGCATCTATGAGCAGAGGCTAAGTGCCAAAACTAACCAGTTCATTTTCATAAATCATTCTCATTGAAAGCAATGATTTTTGGTCACTTTTTTGTTGCAGATGGTCACTCTTTCATTCTGCCCTTCCAAACACCTTGGGACAGAATCTAATCTAACTCTAAATGGTGCCTTGCTCTTTCAGTTCTTTTGGTGTCAACACTTCTTTCTGGTTCTTTGCTAGGACACACTTGTCACAGTCGCAGCCCAGTCCTTGCCTCTGGTGTAAGTCGTGATTTTGTTTGGCCAAGCGAACCAGCTAAATAAAGGAGTCCCAGCATCACCTCCAGAGAGTCTCAAGCCATTAGAGTCCTCCACATCTGTGTTATAGAGGCCGCGGTGTCAAGGATAAGATGGGATGAAATTAATGACTTTTATTGGAATGATGACTCAAGTAATCGAAGCAGGTTAGACTTGGAGAAATTGGAATGATAGCAGTCAGATCCTTGAAGCACCCCAGGATTGGTGTCAAGATGCTCTGAGCCGATCTCATGTCTGGTTCACCGCATCCTTCTGCGCTTAAGTGTCTTAACAGACAGCTAATTATCACATTGCATTAAAGAGGTTACCAGCTTGCTCTTTTCCAGCATGTTGAGTCCCCCTCCACCTCCCCTCCTCACTCAGTTTTCCATTTTTTTTTCTTTTTTTCTGTCAGATTTGGTGTGACTGTTGAGAGTTTCCTTACACTTCGTCAACTAGGCACAACACATCAAATTTCCAACGTTAAGCAGTTTCTCTGTCTTTATTAACTCTTTCCCCGCCGTTGACGAGTTATCTTATAAGAAAGTGCTTCCCGCCAAAGACGAGTTTTTACGGCTTTCCGTGTTTTCACTGTTATACGGTAGGGGGCGCTATTACGCATCTTCTGAAAGATTACAGAATCTCCTGATCAAAACGCAGGCGAAGAAGCAGAAACAAGCAATATCATATGTAAAATAACGTGATCATGAACATTAAACAGCATATAAATCAAAATGTTATCAAATGAAATGTCGACCCAGGATGAGCTATAGGACTGTGAAGCTTTGGGGGTGTTGTTGGACTCAATCTACTCCATCTGTGTTTTGATCATCGTTCTGAATCCCATCCAGACGCAGTCTTTGACAAAAATGTGATTCCTCAAAATGTTGCTTTTTTTTAATGAAACTTACCCACATTGAAGTGTTGATAAACAAAGAATGCATGAAGCTAGAATAAGAGAATAAGAGTTTTTTGTTTAAAAACAGAGGGGCTGTTCTATATCTTTTGATATATTGCATGTTCAGATATTCATACAGCAAAATATTCTGGAGCCATGAAATCTTTGTGAAAACGGTCAAAAAATGCAGGCGGGGAAAGAATTAAAAGCAAAAATACTACAAAGACACAAATTCACAGCCAATCAGAAATTATTTCATTTTTAACATCAACATAAAATCTAAATTTGACTCTATTTACTTACACATTGCTGGTCTTATTATGATCGGTCCATTAGTGTATGTAATAACTTGCTCTGCCTCTGAACAACAAAAGGACTCGGTGACATCATCTGAAAAGGAAAGACGTTAAGAGACTAGGTACAAAAATGGTTTAATGGGACCTATTTTAAAGGGGTCATAACACACAGTTTCTGCCAATCTCATGTTAATCTTGAGTACCTATAGAGTAGTATTGCATCCTTCATATCTCTGAAGAGTCTTTAGTTTTATCATATTTATAAAAGATAGATACGCTGTACTGATTCTTTCTGAAAACAGCCAAACTCATGCAGGCGTGCAGTGGGCGGCACTAAAGAGTCACGAGCACACACACCTATGACACACACACACACACACACACACACACAAAATACATCATGGCATTATCCCTGGATAACTTTCGATTCACTAAACGTTTGTGTTGTTTACATTATACGCCAACAAAACACACACATTTGATGCATTTTTACTCACCGCCTGCGGTTTCCACTCATGACCGGGAACAAACACACACACTTGCAGAACTCCGTTGCTGCTCCGGAAAAACAAACTGCATCCACTGTTTCCTTAACGCTGGGTTATTTGGGAAGCTGAACAAGGTTATCTTTCCCTCACAACCAAAAACACACTTCTTTAGTGACATTGTTGATTTCGTGGTCTAAATGACAGCGCGAACGAAGCACGTTGATGGGCACACACGCTCATCCGGGAGAAGTGCCCATTATGGAATTCCACCCTTTTTGATGTAATACATGGCCATACTTGAGAAAAACTTTCAGAAACTTGTTTGAATCCTGAAGGAGAGTATTTGGAACAGAAATACTCCGTCACACGTCTAACTTATTTTTTTGAAATTTTGGCCATGTTTAGCATGAGAATCCAACTATTTAACAGTGTAAATAAGTCAGAATGCAATAAATAGCATGAGACCCCCCCCCCCCTTTAACGAACTGAGCGCATGGCGCAGGTGCACTTAGGGCGTGTCCGAATCCAATTTTGCTAGTTTAATGACGGAAAAAATGGTTGCCGCGCATGGTCTAAAAGGGTTGTACCTAGTCTCTTAATGAGTCATGGGTGTGTTTTGGGTGTAACGTGCAATAAACCAATCAGAGTCTCATCTCCCATTCCCTTTAAAAGCCAGTTGCGCTTGCACCATGGCGGATTCGCTATTTACATGGCAGAATTTGCGAGTGGAAAGACTGAATGCGAGGAGAGAGGAATCCTTTTATTTTTCATATTTAAAAATGTTTGTGTGCGGTTGCGCATCCCTGTGTGTGTAATAAGCAGAGTGTATTGGTGCATATTACTAACGCGCCCTTTAAAAAACACAAAAAAATACTGCGCTATTGACTTTAGAGCAGGTTTTTGTTGGTCAATGGCGCAGTCGTTTTCAGTTCCTCAAAATAGCAACGCGCCAACAATGCGCCCAAAAACACCTGGTTTTCAGACCAGCACTCCCATGGGCGAACAGATGGGTGCGAGTGCATTTGCTATTTAAACAATGTGGCACTGGACGTGAAAATGATAACTGCGTCAGGCTGAAACTAGCAAAAAACACTTGCATTGTGCCTGGCGTCGCATTGTGCCAGGTGTATGATCGGGCCTATAGTAACCAAGTCCTTTTGTTTTTCAGCCCTTTTTGCAGTGTTCTTGCTGCGACATTATCCAATGTAATTTCATTTCAGGGGCAAAGCAAGAAACTTAAGTAGGACTTCATAAACCTAGATATTTGATTGATTGCTAAATCTATAAACATGAAAAAGTCACATTACGGAAGTAAAAAGTGTTGCGAATGTTGTTTCACGTTAGTGTTGATATATATAGCGATGTGATTTCTTTGCTTGACAAAGACTTTGTTTGGTTGAAACCTTGTTTGAGTAAAGTTTCATGGGAGTGTGTTGTTTTTTTCATTGGTTTAAGCATGATTTTGGACAAATGAGATTTGGCTATGTGTGGGGCTATAGAGTAGAAACGAAACTGCAGTCCTGGTTGTGGCGGGTCACAATAAAAACTTGTGAAAGACACAAAGTTTATCTCTCGCCGCTTCATTACCCAGGGTTGTTTAGGACTCGTGTTATCCTGCTACTGCAGGATACGGGAAGCCTTCTTGCTTTTGCTTTGATTGTTTTCTCTCTAGGGCACTTTGATCTTGATTAAAATTGATGACATTTACAACATGCTTTTCTTGCATCCTAAACAACTTTTCCTGGCCACTCCAGCATGCCTTGATCAACCTTCATTATCATTTATAAAGAAAGCCATTTACTGGACAGCACTATATAGTCACATAACTCACTGTAAAAATAACCGCCATACCTGTACTTGGCTTCTCTTTCAAGTAGCCTGCTTCTATTTTAGAAGAACGTCTACTCTTTATTCGGTCACGCTCTAAAGCAGATGATGCATTTCCCAAAACACTTGAGTCATGTACCTTGACGAGCAGTTTATCTTAATACAAGCTCTTTGAATCTGGGAAACAGTTTAAAGTGGCTGTTATTGATAAAATAATATTCATACCATTTGTCCTTTAACAGATGTTTCCACATTGTAAATAGCCAGCAGATTACAGAGTTTACCTTGAGCGAATAGGCATCATTATTTAACAGAATAGACAAAGTTCAGTAAATGTATTGACACAAAGAGTTTTATTAGGAGAATTTCTGAAGGATTTTCACACAGTTATTTTCCATACAACATTTCATCGTGACTGACCATGGCTATACATGCTATAAAAAGGACCAATTACTGTAAACCTTAGTTTGTGTGAGGAACAGATTGAAATTTAAGTTGTTCTGTGAACTAATGCCGTTATGTGTCAAACGTTTCAAGACAAATCAAGATGCCTTTAAAAAGAAAATTCTAAAAAAAAAAAAAAAAAAAAATCTAAACATGATAGAGAATGTGAGTTTTCACAGTTGGTTCCTCACAAAATGAACATTTTGGATTCATAAGTTTTGGAACATACTGAAGTGTGTAAATTACTCGAAAGGAGCTATATATAAACATTTTCATGTATCAATCACATTTTTATTGCAAGTGAGCAGCTTGTAACAAAACTTAAAAAAACGAGATCTTCCCTGACTTCCTAGGTTGTCTAAGAAAGCATTTAACATATTTTTATGTGAAGGACTCGGGATGTTTTTGCAAGGAAAATCAAAAGGATGTGACGTTTACATACGCACCTGAGAGCCTCTCTTCAGTTTAATGACACATGAAACTAATACTTACACAATGTTCAGGATAATGCAGAGAGAGCCATTCTGTACTGTGATGTCCATGTGTCATGCAAAGAAAAGGGATTCATTCAAACTATAGTCTCACATAGCCAGATCTATACAGTCTATAGTCTCAAATACACTCACCTAAAGGATTATTAGGAACACCTGTTCAATTTCTCATTAATGCAATTATCTAATCAACCAATCACATGGCAGTTGCTTCAATGCATTTAGGGGTGTGGTCCTGGTCAAGACAATCTCCTGAACTCCAAACTGAATGTCAGAATGGGAAAGAAAGGTGATTTAAGCAATTTTGAGCGTGGCATGGTTGTTGGTGCCAGACGGGCCGGTCTGAGTATTTCACAATCTGCTCAGTTACTGGGATTTTCACGCACAACCATTTCTAGAGTTTACAAAGAATGGTGTGAAAAGGGAAAAACATCCAGTATGCAGCAGTCCTGTGGGCGAAAATGCCTTGTTGATGCTAGAGGTCAGAGGAGAATGGGCCGACTGATTCAAGCTGATAGAAGAGCAACTTTGACTGAAATAACCACTCGTTACAACCGAGGTATGCAGCAAAGCATTTGTGAAGCCACAACACGCACAACCTTGAGGCGGATGGGCTACAGCAGCAGAAGACCCCACCGGGTACCACTCATCTCCACTACAAATAGGAAAAAGAGGCTACAATTTGCACGAGCTCACCAAAATTGGACAGTTGAAGACTGGAAAAATGTTGCCTGGTCTGATGAGTCTCGATTTCTGTTGAGATATTCAGATGGTAGAGTCAGAATTTGGCGTAAACAGAATGAGAACATGGATCCATCATGCCTTGTTACCACTGTGCAGGCTGGTGGTGGTGGTGTAATGGTGTGGGGGATGTTTTCTTGGCACACTTTAGGCCCCTTAGTGCCAATTGGGCATCGTTTAAATGCCACGGCCTACCTGAGCATTGTTTCTGACCATGTCCATCCCTTTATGACCACCATGTACCCATCCTCTGATGGCTACTTCCAGCAGGATAATGCACCATGTCACAAAGCTCGAATCATTTCAAATTGGTTTCTTGAACATGACAATGAGTTCACTGTACTAAAATGGCCCCCACAGTCACCAGATCTCAACCCAATAGAGCATCTTTGGGATGTGGTGGAACGGGAGCTTTGTGCCCTGGATGTGCATCCCACAAATCTCCATCAACTGCAAGATGCTATCCTATCAATATGGGCCAACATTTCTAAAGAATGCTTTCAGCACCTTGTTGAATCAATGCCACGTAGAATTAAGGCAGTTCTGAAGGCGAAAGGGGGTCAAAAACAGTATTAGTATGGTGTTCCTAATAATCCTTTAGGTGAGTGTATACTTCATAATCAAACTATCCTAACAGTGTAATTTTAATTACCTCATCGGTTGACATGATGCCAGTGAATTGCAGAGCTGGTGCAAACATATCCACATTGCTATGATCAGATGTTTTCTTAACTGCTGTTTTCTCATCGCTGTCATTTTTAGTGTTTATTTTGTTATTGAGAGGAAAGCATGCAGCACATATGTATGTATTCATCTAAAAGTCACTCTCATCAGTGTGGATGGCATCTGGATGTTCGCTAACAGTATATCGCTGCAAATGTATTTCCAACTTCTTTTTACTTCTAAGTGAAAGAACTTAGCTGTGAGTATATCTGGGCATTGCATCACGTTTACGTCTCTTTACGTGTGCACTAGTGCGAGCATGAGCAAAAAGTTGCTGGCTGCAGTTCACTTAACGGCCACCGGTGTCGCTAATCATTTCTGAATTCTACATATAGCCCCTTTAAGTAGATTTAAGGCAATACACCAGGGTTTCTCAAATCTGGCCCTGGAGAGCCACTTCCCTGCAGAGTTTATCTTTGACTCTAATCAAACACACCTGAACCAGCTCATCAAGTTCTTCAGAGTTACTAGAAAATTGCAGTTAGGTGAGTTTGATCAGAGTTTGAATTAAATTCTGCAGGACAGTGGCCCTCCAGGGCCAGAACTGAGGAACCTTGCAATACACTATACGGGCAAATACCTTTTTTTTTTCATTCACTGATCAATTTTAGTGAAAATAAAAAAAAATGTCAATTTTTATTTTTATTACACTTTATCTGTTTGCATTTGTACATTAATTACAATACATGGTAACACTTTATTTTGATGGTCCCTTTTGTTTACTATAAGAAACTGTGCAACTACATGTTTACTAACTCTCAAGGTGATGCTACACGGGGCAACTTTTTGAGCAATGTTGCCAGACAATGTTGCTGAGCGATGTTGCTTGGGCACTTTCCTATTGAGAATGTATTAGTAGACTGTCTGCTTAATATCTACTAACTCTTTATTGTGATGGTCCTCCAACAGACATTCTACTGACTTTAAGTAACTTTGCAAGTACATGTCAACTTATTCTAACCCTAATAACACTCTGAGTTAGTAGACATGTAGGTGCAACGTTACTTATAGTCAACAGAATGTGTTAAAGGGACCATCAAAATAAAGTGAAACCCAAATACTATATTTAACTCTTTCCCTGCCATTGACTGAATTTTCCGGCTTTCACTGTCATAAGGTAGGGGGCGCTATGACACATCTTCTGAAAGAATACAGAATCTCCTGATCAAAACATGCGAAGATGCAGCAGAAACAAGTGATAGCATATGCAATCATTAAACAGCATATAAATCAAAACTGCCTAATGTCACTGAATGAAATGTCGACCCAGGACGAGCTACAGGACTGTGAAGCTCTGGGGGTGTTGATGAACTCGATCTACTCCATCTGTATTTTGATCATCGTTCTGAATCCGCTCTGGATGTAGTCTTTGACAAAAACATGATTTATAGCTTTTTGCTCAAAATGTTGCTTTTTTTTATGAAACATTCATGAAACATTCAAGTGTTGATAAAAAAAAGAATGCATGAAGCTAGAATACAACTTTTTTTTTTAAAGCAGAGGCTTTGTTCTTTCTTTTGATATATCAAATGCATGTTCAGATATTCATACATCATACTATGTATGGTGATATTTAAAATCTTTACCAATTCACCTGTGGTGTTTATTTTGTCTTTTCGCAGCATGAAAACTGTGGGGGTTGACCGTGATCTGTCTTTTGTCTAATAAAAATATGAGTGTGGAATCATGAGAGTGAGAAAATAATGTCTGAATTTTATATCCTTTAATTAGCCATACACAACTGAACTAGGGCTGATTCTCGGAAGTGTCTCTGCACTTTCTAAGTAAGTGACACACTCAGACCATGAAGGCAAAGGCAAAGGCAAAGGCAGCAGCCCGTGTCCAGACACTAATGAATGAAGTTGCTTGTGTAAGCCCTTTTCTGTCTATAAAGGCTTGAAAGGACACTGTGATACATTTGAAATTCCCAGAGTTATCAAAATTCTTCTTTCCTTTTTTTTTTTTTTTTTCTGAAGCTCTCTA
The DNA here is from genome assembly GCA_039654105.1 of Coreius guichenoti. NCBI lineage: Eukaryota > Metazoa > Chordata > Actinopteri > Cypriniformes > Gobionidae > Coreius > Coreius guichenoti. The sequence continues at coordinate 4,608,353 of CM077170.1, read as the reverse complement.
CTGACCCAATCAGTGTACATGATGTGAGCTTTGCATTTCTGCTTCCTTTCACTCTCCGGACTCTCCTACAAAATACTCTCCTACTGGCATAATGTGCAATCTTATTCTGTGAATTTTCCAAAGAGGCATAGTAGTGGACGGAAAGGAGATGAGGGGGGTTATTTTCCAATTGGCCTTGTGAAAATGGGCAATTTCAAACTCATTTAGGTTTATTTATGAAGCCATTTCCGAATCGGTATTTATTACAGAGGATGGTCTGAAAATGGCCCTTTTAAATATGACTCGAAAATGGGCATTTCTTGAATAGTCCAGTTACAGTTTTTCCTGGAGACGGGCGATAAAATGACCTAATATCCCAACTATCGAGGAGCTATGCATGAGTGCAAATGTAATATGCAATTCAAAGATTTCTATATGGATAATGCAATTGTACATATGAATTATGCTTATTTGCAGGATCTTAAAGTAATCTGTGGTGTTGAAGCTACTTTAAAACTGTACATTGCCCAGCAGCAAGATACCCATGATTTATAGTTAATCCATAGTTAATCTACTCTTCTGAAAGTTACTAACAAATAGCAGTTAACCACAGTGAAGCTACTTAAGGAGGGATAACCACAAGTAATAATCTCAATTAATCACATTTATTTACTTCAGGCTTGAATAGTAAAGAAAATACAGTGCGGTCTCAAATAACAATAAGATATACACTCACCTAAAGGATTATTAGGAACACCATACTAATACTGTGTTTGACCCCCTTTCGCCTTCAGAACTGCCTTAATTCTACGTGGCATTGATTCAACAAGGTGCTGAAAGCATTCTTTAGAAATGTTGGCCCATATTGATAGGATAGCATCTTGCAGTTGATGGAGATTTGTGGGATGCACATCCAGGGCACGAAGCTCCCGTTCCACCACATCCCAAAGATGCTCTATTGGGTTGAGATCTGGTGACTGTGGGGGCCATTTTAGTACAGTGAACTCATTGTCATGTTCAAGAAACCAATTTGAAATGATTCGAGCTTTGTGACATGGTGCATTATCCTGCTGGAAGTAGCCATCAGAGGATGGGTACATGGTGGTCATAAAGGGATGGACATGGTCAGAAACAATGCTCAGGTAGGCCGTGGCATTTAAACGATGCCCAATTGGCACTAAGGGGCCTAAAGTGTGCCAAGAAAACATCCCCCACACCATTACACCACCACCACCAGCCTGCACAGTGGTAACAAGGCATGATGGATCCATGTTCTCATTCTGTTTACGCCAAATTCTGACTCTACCATCTGAATGTCTCAACAGAAATCGAGACTCGTCAGACCAGGCAACATTTTTCCAGTCTTCAACTGTCCAATTTTGGTGAGCTCGTGCAAACTGTAGCCTCTTTTTCCTATTTGTAGTGGAGATGAGTGGTACCCGGTGGGGTCTTCTGCTGTTGTAGCCCATCCGCCTCAAGGTTGTGCGTGTTGTGGCTTCACAAATGCTTTGCTGCATACCTCGGTTGTAACGAGTGGTTATTTCAGTCAAAGTTGCTCTTCTATCAGCTTGAATCAGTCGGCCCATTCTCCTCTGACCTCTAGCATCAACAAGGCATTTTCGCCCACAGGACTGCCGCATACTGGATGTTTTTCCCTTTTCACACCATTCTTTGTAAACTCTAGAAATGGTTGTGCGTGAAAATCCCAGTAACTGAGCAGATTGTGAAATACTCAGACCGGCCCGTCTGGCACCAACAACCATGCCACGCTCAAAATTGCTTAAATCACCTTTCTTTCCCATTCTGACATTCAGTTTGGAGTTCAGGAGATTGTCTTGACCAGGACCACACCCCTAAATGCATTGAGCAACTGCCATGTGATTGGTTGATTAGATAATTGCATTAATGAGAAATTGAACAGGTGTTCCTAATAATCCTTTAGGTGAGTGTGTATATATATATAATTTTTTTTTTTTTTTTTTTTTTTAAGCATCTATTCATCTTTGCTAATGTTATTTAGTAATTGTTCATTGCTTGTTAATGTTAGTTCATAATGCATTATCTAGTGATAACAACGCATAAGTATGTCATCTTAAAATAAAGTGCTACTGTAAAAAGTGGCAGAGCTACTAGTTAATTACTCCCTAGCACTGGTAATTTCTTGTTAAACCAAAAAGTGTGTCAAAAATTGCAGTGTCCCGTCAGAAACCATGCATGTTACAGAGTTCCCAGATTATGTGTTATTTAGGTCTTTTTTTGTTTGTCTTTTTCTTCCCAGTAAAGGTCATGTGCTCACTCAACTCTTTTGTATTCTGGCCTTGTCAGTTTATCAAGCAAATAATATGTTTGTCAGGCATGAAAGCCCTCAGGTCCCCCATTGAACTTTAACCATACGTCTTTTTTTCATTATTTTGTCATACAGGGAATTCAGTCGCCCTGAACAGTAACCATCAATCCGGCGCATGGCTAGCTGACGCTGAGTGACAGATCAGGCCAAAGAACGGCCAGGAGAGAGAATTGCTTCATCAGTTTGGCTATATTTGAGGTTTCCCATTTACATACGGTATAGCTGTGAGCTTTCTAAAACGTGGAGAGTCTGTGATTGGTGTAATCTAGCCAACTTCATTAAGCGTCTGACATGCCGTCATATGTGGATGCAAAGTGTAAAGTCTATATGTAGTTTATGTGAATTATATGGGGAATATGGGGCTGTTTAAAGACACAAGGGCTGGGAACTGTCTCTGTAGTGCGATTTTTATAACTGACAGCTCAATCTATTTTGCCGAAATGCAATAATAAAAATAAATAAAATGCCACGGAATGTATTTCCGATGTTTGCAGTTTCAACACTTTCCTCATTACTCATGCCGTGTGAATGCATTAGCTGAACTCTGTGATTTTGTTCAAAACTGATGACAGAACACATTATTTTAGCATTTGCTTGGCCATCTGTGTGGCCGCACTGTACGCGCTGTTTTAAAGCGTTTCCATTACATACTTAATTAAGCTCCCATTACATATACCCTAATTAATGGATCATTAACCATGAACCTAACCATGGTCAACCTACCTTTTCTGATATATATCGGAGGGGCAATTAGAGTGTTTTTTTTTTTCCTTTATTAAATCATTATATTAGTTTGACTTTCAGGTTTGTGAAAACCCATAAGGACCTTGTATTAACTAGCCCTCAAAATTAATGAGTCAAAGAAGTGTGTGACCATTAACTTTAGAAAACTTCAAGAGGCATACGAGAAAGCTAGTGATGTACGTATATTAAACTGTATTAATGTACAAATTAATGTGGGCTAAAAAATATAGTAGCATGTAATAAGTGGTGATCTCATAAGTTTTAAGTATTGTGTAAGAAACTGTACTGTAAGAGCTCATTTAATTTACACACTTGAATGAATCTCATGAAGTAATTTGTGGGTGATTAATTTGGTTGTTCATATAAATAATATATTTATTGATCAAAACCAGTAATATTGTGAAATATTACTCCAATTTTAAATAACTGTTTTCTATTTGCATATATGTTCAAATGTATTTTATTCCTCTGATGCAAAGCTGCATTTTCAGCATTGCTAATTTGCTGCTCAATTAAAAATTCTTATTATTATCAATGTTGAAAACAGTTGTGTTTCTTCATATTTTAGTGGAAACCGTGATACATTTTTGATTATTTGATGAATAGAAAGTTCAAAAGAATAGCATTTATTTTAAAAAGATGTTTTGCAACAATGTAAATGTATTTACTGTCACTTTTTGGATTTTTTGCTAAATAAAATAAAATAAAATAAAATATTAAATCGGACAGACCCCAAATATTTGAAGCATTGGTTGTTTGTTTATATATTTTACAGGTACAATTATCATGTGAGTAATTCCTGGTATTCTGTGCCTTTTGGCTGTTATAAAATGTAGAAAATCAAACTTTTTTAAAAATAAATCTTTGTGGAGTCATGATATAGGGTGATGTAAACCATAAAAAAAAAAATGTTGGTCAAGCTCGGGAAAATAAATGAAATGGAAGATCAAAAATGTCCATACACGGACAAATGAACAGTTTAAAAAAATTATGATTCTAATTTAAGGGCATGTGTACATTATCTCAGACAACTTGTGTACCTTTGTCCATTTAAAAGCATATCAGTTAATAAATTATCAGAAAATATAAATATTGTGTATGAATTGTACTTACTTCCTCACAAAAGCATAATTTTACATTTTTCAATTTCAGACACACATGCCTAAAAGGCGTTATTGATATTCCAGCAAATCTGCATCGTCACTGTATTATTAGTATGCGTTTTGCTGATTTTAAGGCAGTAAGATCATGATCTTTACTGGAGACACAAAAGGCACCGAATCCCAGGAATGACCCATGCATCATATCATATAGACTAATTTTATATTTTTTCCATTGTACTTTTTAGAGCTGTGAACTGATGTTCTGTGACTTTTTGTGTTCCTCATAAACCAGCCAACCAACTAGGGTGCATTTTGATTCAAAAAGACATGAGTTTGAGTAAATAAAGAAAAAATGTAATTTCTAAGATACTGTTCCTTTTAACCACTATGATGTTCATTTCAATCTGTATCAGTCAAAACAGTGAGTTATGTTCTGAAGTATTAGCAGAGTACAGTGTAGTACATGAGAATGGACATGATGAATCATCCGTCAGCACACAGGCGCATTGAAGTACGACAGGGAAGCGACGTCAGTCATAATAGCTGTGCGCTCAGTTTGAAAACATTTGTCCAGACAGCTGAGAAATAGAACTGCACAACAGACTGGTAAATGCCATGCCACAAACACAGCAACATCAACATCAACATCAACGGCACGTCATCTGCGGTTTGATCATCCTTACGCATGTAGTGTCGGGATGTTCTTTTTGAAGCTTGATACAATCTGTAGATATTGGACTTATCACTGCTTTCAGACGTGTTGGAAAATTGATGTGTATGTTGATGCTCATAAGATGGAAGCGCTATCAAATCTGCTCATGTGGAGAACCGGATCTTATCAGGACATATCTGACAGTCTGCCAGACCTGTGCTCAATATTTCCTTCTTATTGTGTTTAAATGTATATCTAACAGTCTGTTCTCACAAAAGTATTATAGGAGATACAGATACTGAGTGAGACATTCCCCCGCATTGCTTTCTGGAGAACGTCTCAGGAAACACATGCATGATGTCTGAGTTTCCTTTAGCACTAAGTTGAACATTAACTAAAAATAGAGACATTATTTACTTCTTTTTTAGTAGTTTGACAATAGACCAGCCATGCCGTGTAGCATGACAAAACTGCAATGTAGCATTTTATGTCATATGGTATTGTATAATCCGCAAGATTTCTGTGATTTATTTGTCTGGCATGTGTAGTGTTGGAAAGTCTGATTCATTTAAAGGTGTGTTGACACTTGGGATGTTTGATTTGATTTTAAACAAACCCTGGTGCGATTCCTCTGTTAGTGCGGTTCATTTGAATAAGGGCGTTTTCACACTGGCAGTTTAGTTCGAAATGGGACACGGTTTGCATGAAAAATTGCTAATGTAAAGCTGTCATGCAGACCTCCGACACCAAACTGAGACCAGATTTCGATTTTAGCCGATTACGATGTATTTAGTTAACCCTTAAATGCATACCTCGGGTCTTTAGTGACCCGGGACGTCATTCAATATACCCTCCTCCTTGTTTATTTTTTAAAGTTAGACATCAACCTTCTTCGGGCCCTGTTTTAACGATCTGAGCACATGGTCTGAAGCGCATGCCGCAGGTGCACTTAGGGCGTGTCCGAATCCACTTTTGCTAGTTTAACGACGGAAAAAAACTGTCGGCGCGCCAGGCGCATGATCCAAAAGGGTTGTCCCTAGTCTCTTAATGAGTTATGGGTGGGTTTTGAGCGTGACGTGCAATAAACCAATCAGAGTCTCATCTCCCATTCCCTTTAAAAGCCAGTTGCGCTGGCACCATGGCGGATTCGCTATTTACATGGCGGAATTTGTGAGCGGAAAGAGAGGAATCCTTTTATTTTTTATATTTAAAAATGTTTGTGTGCTGCTGCGCGTCGCTGTGTATGTAATAAGCAGAGTGTACACGCGTTGTGCACCCGCCTATTGGCGCATATTACTAACGCGCCCTTTAAATAACACAAAAAATACTAACTAAAATTGTATAGGGTCTCTAACAACCCGAGGTGTGTATCAGTATCAGTATATTTTTTTTCTGCACAACAATAATTCAATCTTTGATGACTGAATAAGTGCAATTCACCTTTATTCCACAAGGTGGCAATGTCTGATACACAATGATGAAGTGACGTTTCACTCATAGTTACTGCAGGCAGAAAACAAAAGAATAGGAAGTATCATCTGGAAAACGTGAAATGGCTCAGCGATTTACTGCAGAGCAAGTATTGAAAGCAATAGTGATGTTACGTTCATGAATGAATCGTTCTTTTTAAACAAATCTTTTAGGTGAACGAATCGTTCTCGTTCACATAGTCCATTGACTCATATTTCTCGTTCACTGAAATTCCTCCCTCCACAGCAGCGTGGCGCTATTAGCAGTGAGCGCATGCGCAGCTCTGTGGACTGTTTTATCCTGTCAAAGAATGACAAAACCTCGAGCCAATAGCGTTCGAGTATGAGATGTGACGGAGCATATGATTTGTTGAATTCAGTGAACGAATACGCCCTTTACTGACCAAGATGCTTTTGAGTCTGAACGAGAGATTTCGTTCGTGTTCGAATTGAACAAACTGGTACATGTCGTTCGTGACGTGAACGAAATAAACCAGTTGTTGAACGATACTGATAGCGAACAGGTAGAGCTCGGCTCGTGTAGTTTGGCATATTTGCAGCAAAGAAAGAAATTTACACTTTACCACTGTAATGAAAACAGTGTAACGCAGGCTGATGGTTAAATGATTACTGTACAGAATATAAGCACTGGTGTTTTTGTGTTTGTATTATTTATTTTTATTATTGTTGTTGTTGTTTTATGTTTGAACAGTTTTCTTCTTTTAAATAAAATGACTTCATTATGTTTGAGTCATGTCATGCACTTCTCTAAAAACTGTAAAACAAATAAAAAATGTGACAGTATTGGTTAGATAGAGCTCATGTGTGTCACATCAGCAAATAGCATTCTAGATCAGGCTGTGAAGAGCATGTAATTGGTGTGATCTACTGAATGAACACGCCCTTCACTGACCGAGTCGCTGTTTTGAGTCTGAATGAAAGAGAGATCTCGTTCATGAGCGAATTGAACGAACTGGTACATATCGTTCGTGGATATGAATGACAGTGTACCCGGTAGGTCGGTCATTTAGCATGTGAGTCAGTCTCGTTCAGCAATCAGCAGAAAGCGGATGCAAAGCGCAGTTATAGACATAGGCTACGCTTGTTTATAACTCCACATTTACCATAATCCCAGATATATGAATGTGTAAATGTCTGACCAAACAATTAAAATGTTAATCATGCAAGAAAACCTTGTGCTTTGGTCATCTGAACCACTTTAGACATATTTTATTTAATGAGTAGATTATGCACACATTTTAATAAAGCCAAATCAGTTTTTTTTTGTAAATAAATACGTTCGTTGACTTAAGACATAACACATAAGACACTTTTTTTCGCCACCTGCTGGCATATTTATGTAATATTAAAAAATGGTCTCTGAACGAATCATTTTGGTGAACGAACTGAAAATGAACGAATCTCTTGAAAGAATCAATTTCCACCACTAGAACGCAATCACATATTACTGTCACTGTCACTTGATGGAGGATCTGGTGAAGAAGCTGTCGGCGATGAAAATATTGATTTTGAAGATGTTGAAAACGATAGTTTTGAGAATATGTTTGAGATGGCGAATATGAGCCAGATGCTGAATGTACTGGGAAATGAGCTCTGACAAGGACAGTGATGATGGTATAAAACATCTGCTCAAACTGAACCCTTTCAAGCTCCAAAAGTGAACAAAATATACTTTATTTTATTCTTCTGTAATTGTTACTCTAATATCAGGAGAGTTTTATCGTGACAGGTAGAGATTCATCCGCGATAGATATAGATCCGGGTCGCTAAAGAGGCCAATATGTAATAATAATTGCTGAAACATTCATGCATTAAAAGGTTAAATGATACACATGTACGGGATGATAGTGCTGATGATTCACCTTGGATACGAGCCTGCAATGTGAGCCTGCAATGTATTCGTGCATAGTAAGTGCGATCAGGACAGCAATGTTAATCCACTGTCTCCTCAAAAGATTCCAGCTGAAAGCAGCAGAAAGCCGCCTTATGCAATGCACATACTGTAAAAAATCAAGCTGCGCATAATTGTTTTCTATCATGCGCAGTGCACGTTTGTGATGACGTAAGGTGAACGCAAATGCAGCAGGGTTCGATAGAGTCAAGTTGAGTGTGAAACCAGACCAATGCTGCAGGGGAGCCGGGAACAATCACGCTCGGACTCAGACCGCAGCAAACGTGCCCTGTGTGAAAATGCCCTATGTGTGAACGCTGCCATCCGAACACCAAACAATCGGACTGAGATGGCGAGACTGCTGAAAAGATGAGTGTGAACTCTGGTGTGGTTCGAATGAAATATGAACGCAACACGGACCAAAGACATGTAAACAAACCAAAAACAGGACATGATGTCACAAGATGCGACCCTAAAAAAGGACAGAATGCTCAAGCACATGTTTTTTTTCTCATCATAGTGGCGATGTTGCCCATCACAGTTCGGTACAGGCATCAGAGCCGCGTCTCCTCGCAGCAGATCTTCGTTTGTGTGTGTGATGGAGGGATTCCTGCCACTGTTTTGACTCCTTTACTCATTTTATAAGCTCTTCACGAGTTCTCAGCTGGTCAAAATACCATCATATGTAGGCTACGCACATACAACAAGCAGATTTAGCCCAGCACAAAGCATTGTTTTAAATGTTCGATATGATTCATTGCGAAGTATACAAAATAAAAGCTGACCAGTCAGTTGAACATATCCCTATGCTTTTAGGTTCGGTGATAAAATGGCAATGTGATCGCTAAGCGGACCAGGACTTAATGTTTTTTTTTTTTTTTTTTTTCTTTTGGTCTGGACCAAACAAACCAAGCGAACCGAACTACAAGTGTGAACACACCCAATTGAATTGGTTTATTTGAGTCTTCAAGTTCTAACACTGCATTTTGTGTATTTTTATAGCAAAATATTAGTACTGTTTATCAGTGTTTTCACATTTATATTTTGATTATTTGCTGTGGTATTTTGTGTACATTTATCTGTTCGAGTTTAATGCTGTTAAGGTTGTTGTATGTTTTATTATTGTTGTACCACTTGAAGCCTCTATGTGTAATAGGTATTCATAATGTACATTGTAATGCATATTTGATAAATAAATGTAACCAAAGATAAAATGCATTATAATATTTAAGGATTCTGTGTTAGATCTAAAATAGTTTTTTTGTCATGTGTTTTAATGCATTATACTTTCTAAAGGTATAATGATGAATAGATGAGCATTATAATATATTATAACTGAGGTCAAAATTATTCATCAGATCATACAATGCATTATAAGGTACATTATGGCATAATTAATGCATTAAAATACTTTTTTAGTTTAACTTTATTGTCCATTCAGATTTCCACCAAACGGACATTCATCTTAATAATGCATAATGTGTGGATTATGAAGTATGTGCATGCATTATAAATCATTATAAATGTTTATTATATGAAGGTCCTGAGCTGGTGTGGTTACACATGGTCTGCGGTTGTGAAGCCGGTTGGATGTACTGCCAAATTCTCTGAAACGCCTTTGGAAATGGCTTATGGTAGAGAAATGAACATTCAATTCACGGGCAACTGCTCTGGTGGACATTCCTGCAGTCAGCATGCCAACTGCACACTCCCTCAAAACTTGCGACATCTGTGGCATTGTGCTGTGTGATAAAACTGCACATTTTAGAGTGGCCTTTTATTGTGGCCAGCCTAAGGCACACCTGTGCAATAATCATGCTGTCTAATCGGCATCTTGATATGCCACACCTGTAAGGTGGATGGATTATCTCGGCAAAGGAGAAGTGCTCACTAACACAGATTTAGACAGATTTGTGAACAATATTTGAGAGAAATAGGCCTTTTGTGTACATAGAAAAAGTCTTAGATCTTTGAGTTCAGCTCATGAAAAATGGGGGCAAAAACAAAAGTGTTGCGTTTATAATTTTGTTCAGTGTATTAATGATCTACAGTACTTGATGATTTGGGAAACAAGCTGCATAATACCGTACAATAACAATGCAAAAGTGAGGATGATCTTACAGTAAGTGCATGATTTTATCAGGATCCTTTCTAAATCATTTTCATTGGGTTGTTTATATCATACTAGCTTGTTTCCTTCAGCAAATTCCAGGATGCTGTAACTGTTTTGATTGACTTTTTGTCGTTTCATTAAGATAATTCTCAAGACATTTGCTGTTAATTGTGGCAGGGTGAAAAAAAAAAAGTTAATTGTATTAATGGAAGGGTATTAATGATTTTTTTTTTTTTCCAATAAGCTTGAAGGAGGAGAATGTATTCTAGACGCATACACTATACCCAGAGACACTCAAAGAGAAAATGACATCTATTACAGCCTCCTTTGTTATTTATTTCTTTGTTTTCTATACTAGAAATAATTCAGAGGCTATCTGCAGATTGTGGTATGTTTTCATATTTAGCAAATGTCATCAAACTCATCTACCATTTACAGTCCAACCATTACATTTCAAATGTGTCCTGAGAAAAACTCTAAAGTCACAAATGTAAATGTTTGACCTCATGCTTGTCATTTTAAGGAAGCACATTCAAATGCAAAGTTAAAAATGTCCATCATTTTTCAGTTCATTTCCAAGGAAATGCCTTGGTGAATTTAAAGAGATATAACTTTTGTCAATCATTTATTCTCATAAGACATATCTAACCTTTTTAAAATTGTGTAATGGCTGTGTCCAAGTCTTGTTTAAACTCTAATGGATATTCAGTGTTACAGTGACCTCCATTTGATGTGCTGGTATTTTCCAGAAATGAACGTATGTCTGAATAACATCTGGGAAAAACCTCTTACCGAGCCATAAATATCAGCATTGATTAAGGACACTGATTGCTGAGCTCTTGAGTTTGCATTGTATCAAATGACAGTCCATTCAGATTAATTTATGTTCGTTAAATGCCGCTCTGTGCAGTGCTTGTTAGTGCTACGGGTTGCACATTTTTAGTAGATTATACAGGGGAAAATCATATCTGCTGATGCAGGTTGTCGAGTATAATACGCAAAAAGTTGACAACGTTGGGTTAAATTCATCAGAGATTAGCTTCAAACATCCTCAGTGCCAAACCTCTATGAATGGGTATTCAAGCAAACAGCGAACACCAGTCCATAATCACCTTTTTATCCCTGCCGTAACACTCTGCACCATTCAAGCACATGTAAATTTGTTAATTTATGTTGAGCTTGTGAGAGGGAGGATTTGCTCAGATGCCCTTCCCTATTCCAAGCCAAATAAATTAAAGCATACTTTACCGACCTGCATACCAATATGCGCAAATCTGCCAATCGATGCCATTTTTAATTGAATTTAGATGAAGCCCTTTGTATTCTGTTTGATCACTGTTCCTTTCACCCAAGCCCTCCCTCTTCTGCAAGCTGTAATAGTTTCCCATGTTCCAGTTAAATTTGGCCTTTTGTTTCAGACAAATTGGCTGGATTCATTTCGCTGGCAAAGCCCGACGCTGGAACCATTAACGCTCCAAAGAACCTGGACTTGGAGTGTCATTAGTCACTGAAGAAATGCTTAATCATTCCCCCCGCTGTTATTGATTTGCCATTAGACAGTGACTATTTAAAGCAGACCTTGTTCAGGAATCTGGGAGTTACCAAACAATGTCTCTTAATCACAAAAGTCTGCTGAACAACCTTGAGGGTCTGTGTATGGAACAGTCTGCTGGTTCCCATGGGGGAAAACACTTTAGGTGGACATTTGATTTTTTGGGAAAACATAATGGTTTCCCTCTTTTCTACACGCTCGGTGCCATTTTTAGGAGCAAATCCACATTTTTATGATCATTAAGGATGTCTTTAGCATAGAACAAAACTGCAAGCTTATTTTACTGTATTTTTACTGTTTGGGGTCAGTAAGATTATTGTTATTTTTTAAGAAATGAATATTACTCATAAATACAAACTGTTAATATTACTCATAAATATTGCTTTTTAAATGTTTCTCCCCAATTATTTCTACTGTTTTATTTGCTATTGTACCAAATGCAGTTACTCAGATCTACTTAATTTTTTTACTTACATTTACTCAGTTCATACGATGTATGTAATTGATTTCACTGCTTGTAAATGTACTCAATTTTTTTAGTGTAAAAATGTTTCACCCAAACAATTGAGTAAATCATAGTAAAAGTTTTTAGAGTGTACTTGTTTACAGGATATGATGTATTTGTATTTTATTTAAGCACCTAAAAACTTACCAGTTTTACAGAATTTTCTAAATTAAAGTGCTATGATAGGTCAAACTAATGGTACTTTAAAATTAAAATAATTTTCTGTCATCTTTTGGAATATCTGAAAGCCAGGTTTATATATATGTCATTATTAGCAGAACACAATTGGTATTAGCTTTTTTTGGTTATTGGGGGTGTTATTTTGTATGCAAAAAATCTGTAAAAATAGAGCACAATATACTGTATTAATATGAAGGAATTTTCTGTATTGATTTTTTTTTTACAGGTGTTTTACCTTTATTTATTTATTTATTTTTACAGTGTATCAAATATTGAAAGTAGTCATTTCGAATATTCTTTTTTTTTTTTTTTTTTTTTTTTTCTGCTACTTGCAGTTCCTAATGGGATCTACTTATAATGATCTGATATTCCAAAATATTTTTAGACATGGGTGATGGAGTTGACATTTCATGTTGTGACAGTGTGAGCACAACATTACCTAAATGTAAAAAAAAAACCTCATCTAAAGCTCCCCAGAGCCTGTGCCAGTGTTGAACTCATAGTAGGTGAGTCAGAGGCCATTCAAGGTTTTCAGTCTTTGAGGCTTCAGTCCTCTTCATGAGCATGAGCTGATGTGGCTCTGAAGAAGATTTCTTGTCTTAAGTGCAAAAGGTCATGAGTTTGAATCTTGCTTGACTGAGCTTCTGTTCCAAAAATGTTTGCATTGTTTGGTATTTTAATGTGGCATATTTGGTTGGAGTTTATTCAGTGATGAGGGCATAAGTGATGCTTCTTTTAAATATGCATATTTGTATGTATGTATGTATGTATGTATGTATGTGTGTGTGTCTGTGTGTGTGTGTGTGTGTGTGTGTGTGTGTGTGTGTGTGTGTTTATTTTGTGGATGTGGACAGGGTTGTGTCTGCTGTTAAAATAAATTTAACAGGCACCTTTTTACTCAATGATTTACAAATCAGAACTATGTTATGTTGAATGCTTTGTTTTAAAGTTTAAGTAAGACTGCTCTGTTTGTTAATCTGTTTTTCTGACATTAGCTATATGATTTCATGTTATATTACTTTATTTCCTAAATTATTTACTTAAGTTCATTCAAACTTAGGCATTTCAAAGATGCAGACTGTGGAGGAGTTCAGTCCAGCCCTCGAGAAGGAAAACAAATTAAAAGTAAAATATGCTAAAATCATTCATGACCATTTATTATATCAGAATAATATTTTCATGATATTCCAACTTTAGCTACAGCAGAGCAGATAGACTTTAATATGTTGTGTTGCATGATGTGGCTTGCAGCACCAGAATCTTTCAATTACTTGAAAATTCACACTTTTCATCTGAAGCTGGAACTTTGAGTTACACAGCCATCAGTAACACCCTTCATTTACCTACTCTGTTTGTATAAGTCGCCCACGGCAATAATGACCACATGGACAGATGCAAGAAAAATATTAGGTAATAGAGAAAAGTGAATTTCATTTTTGGACAGTAAGTTTCTAAGCCTTCAATCTATATATCTATCAGTCTGTCCGTCCGTCTATCCAACTGTCTATCCATCCATCCATCCATCCATCCATCCATGGATGAATGGACATCTATCTATACATCTGTACATCTATCCAACTGTCCATCCATCCATCTTTCCAACTGTCTATCCATCTGTCCATCTGTATATCCATCCATTCGTCCATGGATGGATTGATGTCCATCTATCCATCCATCTATCTGTCTATCTATCCATCTGTCCAATTGTCCATCCATCCATTCATCCATCTTTCCAACTGTCTATCCATCCTTCTTTCCAACTGTCTATCCATCCATCTATCCATCTCTCCAACTGTATATCCATCCATTCATCCATGGATAGATTGACATCCATCTATCCATCCATCCGTCCATCTATCTGTCCATCCATCCATCCATCCATCCATCCATTTATCCATCTTTCCAACTGTCTATCCATCCATCTATCCATCTTTCCAACTGTCTATCCATCCATCTATCCATCTGTCCAACTGTATATCCATCCATTCATCCATGGATAGATTGACATCCATCTATCCATCCATCCGTCCGTCCGTCCGTCCGTCCGTCCGTCCGTCCGTCCGTCCGTCCGTCCGTCCGTCCGTCCGTCCGTCCGTCCGTCCGTCCAATCTTTCCAACTGTCTATCCATCCATCTATCCATCTGTCCAACTGTATATCCATCCATTCATCCATGGATATATTGACATCCATCTGTCCATCCATCTGTCCATTTATCAATTTTTCCAACTGTCTATCCATCCATCTATCCAACTGCATATCCATCCATCCATCCATCCATCCATCCATCCATCCATCCATCCATCCGTCCGTCCAACTGTATATCCATCCAACTTTTAAAAAATCTGCTCCTCACTCATTCAAAATCACGCCGCTCCTCTCCTCGCTCCGCTCCCATTCCACTCTGCTCACATACTCTGGTAGTGAGTTATGATGTCATAATTTTGATGCAAATTGGAAAATGAAGTTGTACATTGTCTTAAGAACATTCTAGAGATCATCTCTGATTAAATATAAAGGTAAAATGTTGTTATTTTAAAAACTAATTGTAAGCAAAATGATGGGAGGTTTTTTGTTCCATGTCTCAGGAATCATGAAGATATTATTGGATGACAAAGTATTCACATACAAAGTCAAATGACATGCTTTCTTGGCAAATCAGCATTAGTCTTGTTCTATTCGAGTATTTATTTGCAGAAGGCTGTGTACAATTGCGGATTAGCAAACTGGCATTAGGTGAAACAAGTGAAAGCTATCTGAACATATCAATATCTAGACACAGCCCAGCAGGCCAGCATATTGACAGGCACTTTTCCAAGCCTCTGGTTAATGGGTTGCCTTTCCACATACAGATTTAGGTAAGACAATGACTTTTCATTTCTAGGTTGCCTGTGGTGCATGTCAACTGCATGCGGTGCAAATGATCAATTCTAAGTGATGATTATTGTCCAACAGCCCCAAGCTGCTTTAAAGTTGCCACTGAATTCCACTGACTTAATGAATGAGTTAATTTGTACGGAGTACTGTATATCTGCATATCAACATATTAAAGGGCCAGTTTTACGAAACACGGCAAATTGGCGTGAGACCACAATCCTATAAAAGCATGGATGGGAGTGGAAATTTCTGCGTGTGATCACTGACAATGTGCAAATTCAAGCACACAGACGCAGCAGCTCATTTCTGTTGACCAATGCAATATTACAAGAGCAGCGCAAATTAATGTAGAGTCCCATACAAGCAGAACTGATGATAATCATGTGCAGGTAATCTACTAACAACACAGGAGCAGCAAATTTGGGGTATGTTTACACGACAACAATGTAATAAAAGTTTTTCCTTTGCGTATTTCACACAAGTACAACAGTGTTGTCAAAATGATCCCGTTCAAACTAATCCACGTAAAATGCTGTATTATGCTGGCAGGCCAGTAGTTTTCACAAATTAATGTTTTTGTAGTGTACACAGAGATGATAACGGTATTGTTTTCAAAAACTTCAGAAAACACGTTTTCAAAAGTTTGCATTTTCAGGTCCCCAAAACACTGTTGTCATGTAAATGAACTACCAAAACGCATAAAAAGTTTTTTTGTTTTTAGTTAAAACAATGTTGTTTAAACTGCCCCTAAAAATAATTTGGCTTGGCAAACAATATTTTCGGATTATGTCTTCCTCTGGCATTCCAAATAAATTAACCATGGAGAAAATCGCAGCCATGTCAAGCACAATTGAGTTAAGACATGATTTATTTAAATGTTTAATAATGGTGCAAATACTACTGTAAACCTTAGTAAATCACGTTGCATGATTCATTTAAATACTCTCCTCCCATAAATTTTTGCGTCTGAAAGGGAGCTCCTACAAATGCATATGCAATAAGGTCAGCCGCAAAACTCATTATTACTGCTTATCAATAGTTAGTAAGGTAGTTGTTAAGTTTATTTATTGGGTAGGATTAAGGGATGTAGAATATGGTCATGCAGAATAAGGCATTAATATGTGCAGCCAATATTCTAGTAATATGCATAAAAAGAAACTAGTTAATAGAAAAAAGAAAAAAAAACGTATGGGTGAAAGCTTGAATCCTCATTACAAAGATTAAGTTTTATTCATATTTATATTTGCATTTGATTTTATGCAAGTACAGCTTTAACTTGAAGAAATCAGAAATCTAATTCATACAATATGCCTGAACTCTTAGCATATTACATAATCACTAACTACACGTGCATCAATCAGGACCAGCGGCTTGTTGCTCACCTCAATCATCTTAACAACTAACATTTACTTGTATGTTTTGGCTGTTCCGCGCCGCTATGCCCTGACGTCTGATAGCGCAAATGAATGAATATTCATTGTGGTTTGCTATTAATCACAACAGTGATCTGTCCTTGAACGCCGCAGAGAGATGAGTTATCAGTCCTGTTTGAGGACGACGTAAGAGCATTACTAAATGCCCGGGGTGGATAGATTCACCCCCCCAAAAAAGCATGTTTGCGACAAACACGATAAGGACACTAGAGGAAGACGTGTGGTTTCTAAGGGGAATAATGAATGACTGGCTTAATGTGTTTTACTTAAGCAGTTAAACGTTCAGCAGCAGAGGCACCTCATTCATAAAACATTTTTATTCAAGCCCTGTAAATATTGAAGGGTCAGAACTCTTTATTACTTGCAGTCATTTGACAGGTGATTAATCCCATGTGCTGTGGATGTGCATGGTTATATAAGGCACCAAACCCCCAATCGCTCCCCGGGCACCACAGCAAAAATGGCTGTGTGTGTGTGTCCACGTTTTGTAGTGTGTGTGTGAGAGTGTGTGTTCACTACTCACTACTCCTAATATGTGTACACTAACTTAAATGCAGAGGATAAATTCTGAGTATTGGGTTACCAATCAGGGCTTGACATTAACACCCGCCAACCCATCATATGCGGGTGGATTTCAGCAGTGGCGTGTAACACAGTCACTCCCACTAGCCACTTTGGCGGGTTGAATTTTATTGTAGTCTTCTCAAAAGGCATCTGTTATAATAAACAATCACACGCGAGTCTGTTGAGCTTATGAATGCAATGTCTAATAATCAGAGGCGTTCAGATTAGTCATCGCTGAAACGCCGGAGTTTTGTTCAGAAGGCGCTCTCACTCACTGAACTCTGCACTTTCATTATAAACAACAAAGCAGAGATGTCCGTGCGATGTACGTATGAGATTCATTCATCATACAGTGATTGACTGTTTTTGTTCTATTTCAGCAACGAAAATAGTCTCAAACATAGATCACAGCAGAACCATAGCGCATCTGATGAGACTGGCATAAAGTTTAATATTTGTGCATTCAGGGACCGTCTCTAGAGTTACGTACGACATTGGTGTACACGTTTCTAACTTCAATAGCATTTGAAGAGAATGACTTACAGTCACAAAACCAACTGTAAAGTGTTCATCTAGGTGTCAGGTATGATGCACCCCTTTTAGATTTTTGATATTTAATAAAATAAACTGTCAAATCACATGAAAATATGGATATGTATTTCACTAGGCTACTGTATTGTACACAAAATATGCTAGATTTAAATATGCCATAGCTAATAGAACACTGATGAGAATATTGCTTGAGAGTAAATTATATTTACACCAAAAAAAAAAATCTTATTTTTTTTCAGACAAGCAACTGTTGGTGTTTCTCTGATTAAGGAGCTTTATACAAAACCTTATCAGAGCTAAATAGGACTATTTGATGACCTGTCATGTTATGCATTTCATGTAGACTTGATTTGGGTGTGTACAGTGGTCAACAACAAATTTCCCAACAACAAAATTTTGGCCAGTGAAAATGCTGAGTGGCTAGTAACTTTGGAAAACCACTAGCCACAGTGGCTGGTGAGCAAAAAAGTTAATGTCAAGCCCTGGTTACCATACTTGACCTTCACATATCTACTTTTTTTCACAATTTTGACTTCTAGTACCAATTCAAACATAATTTAATTAAGTAAATAAACTTCATGTGTAATCTAAACAATTTTTTTGAACTTGACAATTTCACGTAACTTACTTTTTCAATTATGCATGTTTATTTCAAGTTGTCAACTGATCACTTTTTAGACAGACAGATTAGATAGATAGATAGATAGATAGATAGATAGATAGATAGATAGATAGATAGATAGATAGATAGATAGATAGATAGATAGATAGATAGATAGATAGATAGATAGATAGAATGGCAGATAGATAGATAGATAGATAGAATGGCAGATAGATAGATAGATAGATAGAATGGCAGATAGATAGATAGATAGATAGATAGATAGATAGATAGATAGATAGATAGATAGATAGATAGATAGATAGATAGAATGGCAGATAGATAGATAGATAGATAGAATGGCAGATAGATAGATAGATAGATAGAATGGCAGATAGATAGATAGATAGATAGAATGGCAGATAGATAGATAGATAGATAGATAGAATGGCAGATAGATAGATAGATAGATAGAATGGCAGATAGATAGATAGATAGATAGATAGATAGATAGATAGATAGATAGATAGATAGATAGATAGATAGATAGATAGATAGATAGATAGATAGATAGATAGAATGGCAGATAGATAGATAGATAGATAGATAGATAGATAGATAGATAGATAGATAGATAGATAGATAGATAGATAGATAGATAGATAGATAGATAGATAGAATGGCAGACAGATAGATAGATAGATAGATAGATAGATAGATAGATAGATAGATAGATAGATAGATAGATAGATAGATAGATAGATAGATAGATAGATAGAATGGCAGACAGATAGATAGATAGATAGATAGATAGATAGATAGATAGATAGATAGATAGATAGATAGATAGATAGATAGATAGATAGATAGATAGATAGATAGATATGGAATGGCAGATAGATAGATAGATAGATAGATAGATAGATAGATAGATAGATAGATAGATAGATAGATAGATAGATAGATAGATAGATAGATAGATAGATAGATAGATAGATAGATAGATAGATAGATAGATAGATAGATAGAATGGCAGACAGATAGATAGATAGATAGATAGATAGATAGATAGATAGATAGATAGATAGATAGATAGATAGATAGATAGATAGATAGATAGATAGATAGATAGATAGATAGATATGGAATGGCAGATAGATAGATAGATAGATAGATAGATAGATAGATAGATAGATAGATAGATAGATAGATAGATAGATAGATAGATAGATAGATAGATAGATAGATAGATAGATAGATAGATAGATATGGAATGGCAGATAGATAGATAGATAGATAGATAGATAGATAGATAGATAGATAGATAGATAGATAGATAGATAGATAGATAGATAGATAGATAGAATGGCAGACAGATAGATAGATAGATAGATAGATAGATAGATAGATAGATAGATAGATAGATAGATAGATAGATAGATAGATAGATAGATAGATAGATAGATAGATAGATAGATAGATAGATAGATAGATAGATAGATATGGAATGGCAGATAGATAGATAGATAGATAGATAGATAGATAGATAGATAGATAGATAGATAGATAGATAGATAGATAGATAGATAGATAGATAGATAGATAGATAGATAGATAGATAGATAGATAGATAGATAGACAGAATTGTTAGTTTTTGTTAACTAATGTTGACAAGTGAAACCTTATTTTAAAGTGTTACAAATAAAGAAAAGAAATAAAAAAAGAAAAGAGCTAATGCATGCAGATCATCACCATCCTCAGCCCCTATTTCACGGTCATATATTCATCTACTGAGAGCGTTCTCATTCAAACTTGATCATAAGCCAGCGTTCCTGCTGAAGCACAGTGCTCTCAGTGAGCTCTCGTCAAAGTCAAATACGCTTTCCCCCTAAACTCTGTGCCTTCACGTCAGCCTGAAAGTTGCAAGACTCTAATCTAGGCTGTGACTGCTTGCGCATGTATTAAAGAGCTGATATCCGCTAGCTGTTTTTTGGTATTTTCTCAGAAATGTTCCAGAGTGACCTTGGTCACATTTCATCTTTTAAAGTATCAATAATTAGCTTGAACGAGCTTGAGTCATCGTCAGCATTGCCATTATCTCTAATAAACTTCAACTAGAGCAGCAGTAACGCTCATCATTGATAACCCTTGCCTCATAAGATGCGAAGGCATCTTCTCAGATGAACTCACAGAGTCAAATTAGTTGCGACATGTACCTCGTTTCATTCTGACTCTTGGGTTCAACCGTACGCTTAATTGAAAGCGGCGGTGATTAACATTGGTCTTATGCAAGCCTTGTCGAGATGAACATAATTAAGAGAAGAACAGACATGAACATCACAATGTCATCAATTGGGGTGTATCGATTCAAAAATCATGCTGGAAGCAAATTAATCTTGGAGAGAATTGTGAATTCTGACTTATTTTGCATGCATTTTGTGATGGCTGATTTAAAATTGTGTACTCAGGGATTCTGCACCAGCCAATAGAATGCTAACAGGTTTTAGCAATAATGTTGCGTATGAAATGTGAAATGTTGCCTTGACGACTTGCTGAAATAAAATAAATGTTTTATATATATATATTTTGATTTTATTTAAGTTAATGCTTTTCAAATAATGGAATTTAGGGTAACACTTTTACAGTGTCTTTGTTACATGTAATAACTATAAATTATGAATAATTACATGGAACTAACTCTAATCCTAACCCTAACACTATAGTAAGTACATGTAATTAATATTACTTAGTACTTAAATGTATAATTACACTGTAACAATATATATATATATATATATATATATATATATATATAAACACCAACATATGTGACCCGTGCTGGCAAATTGAGTCTGAATGCGCACAGAATAATTTCGAGCTTCTGGCAAAACAAGTGAAAAATGTCAATTTTGGTTGATTTTGAGGTTTTCACAAAAATTAGTTCATTAAGCCCTCGTCTAGCGATCCCAATGCTCCACATAGCAATTAAACATCTAAAAGTATCTTTATTTGTACATTTTCTGAGAGTACTTTTCCTTTGTCCATGAAAAACAATCTCACTCGCGCTGACTGATACATCCGACAAGTGCGCACAAAGACGCCTCAGACAGCGCACGATCCAGACATACACACATACACAGAATTATAGTATTTCAAAATATCTGTCTTGTCAAGTATTCACGCAAACATCTGTTGTGTCTTATGTGAACGTTTGATTAACTGTTGGGGAAAAACATCTTATGTGTAACATTATATTAGATCCGTGCTGCACAGTAGGTCTTAAAGGGTTAGTTCACCCAAAAATGAAAATTAGCCCATGATTTACTCACCCTCAAGTCATCCTATGTGTATATGACATTCTTCTTTCAGACGAATAAAATCGGAGTTATATTAAAAATGTCCTGGCTCTTCCAAGCTTTATAACGGCAGTGAATTGTTGAGTCATTTTTGAAGTCCATAAAAGTGCATCTATCCATCATATAACTGCTCCACACGGCTCTGGGGGGTTAATAAAGGCCTTCTGAAGCGAAGTGCATGTTTGTGTAAGAAAAATATCCATATTTAAAACTTTATAGACTGAAATACCTAGCTTCCGGCAGTCAGCGGTATGCGAGTCACTTGCGCTAAAAGAGTAATCCTTGACCCTTTAACCCTTGACCCTTGAACCCTTGACACATGCGTATTGACGAACGCAGAAGCGCAAAGAATAGAGCAAAACAAAACGTAGCGTCAGGGGTTACTCTTTTAGCGTAAATCGACTCGCGTACCGCTGACCGCCGGAAGCTAGGTATTTCAGTCTATACTTTTTTATATTAGTCTAGCGTTATAGGGATTATAAGCATGCTCAGTATTGTTAACTTAAATTGCTTTACATTTGCATTTACATTCACATGTTCATTTATTTTGCTGGCAGAATGTTTGCTTCATTTAAGCAATTTACAAGAAAGTGTATATAATTTATTGTCCGAGTTACTGCCAGCTGGCAGCTTGGGATACAAATTGTAAAATAAAAGGGCTGCAACCTCTAGCGCCAGTCGCTAGAGCATCTCTTGAGATCAGAGGAGTGAGGTGTTCTCGCACAGCATCTACTAGCTCGCCTCCGTTACATATATATTTAAGTACTCACTAATATTAATTAACTACATGTATTTACTATAGGGTTAGGATTAGGATTAGGGTGTGGTTTAGGGTTAGTTGCATTTAATTATGCACAATTTATAGTAATTACTATAGTAACTACACGTACTGTGTAACAAGGACACTGTAAAATAAAGTGTTACCACACATATATACGATTGGGCTGCTAATTTGCTTTGTCTAAAGGTTGCGTCTCTGTATTGGAATCTAATTTTAGGATTCAGTTTTTAATGTGCATCTGCTCTGTGAGTCTCAGTGTGTATATTGTAATGCTGTGTGATTTATAGTTGTTTAGGTGTGATCTAACTGCTGGTGTCCTCAGTCTGTCCTCAGTGAATGAATAATGTCAGAACGCTTCTTTATGTACTCACTCGCTATAATGGCTCCCCTGGTTTATACAGCAGAACAAAATGACCTCAGAATAACCTGGTGTCTCATTAGCAATCATGAACTGAATATGGGTTTGATATCAGTGTGAGGAAGCTTTCATGTCTTTCTAGTTTACTGGAATGACAAATATAATGGATGTTTATCATAAAAAATATGCTTCTGAAAAAAATAAGATGCTTATTGGGTTGTTCTTGTTCTGCAGAATCTTAAATGAATATGCTTGTGTTTTATTTAAGTAATTAAGTATTTATATAAAATGGCAAACTAGGGTAGTTTCCCTAACTAGGGAAATATGCTCATGAATTATAGATTGGTCATTTACAAAATATCAGGACAATTAAATAGGATAGAAATAAACAGCTTAAATAGAAATAAATAGCTTATATTCAACATAATCCTGAATGTTAATGTAGATGGCATTTGTCAGGTAAAGAGACTAAAGGCTAAACTGTCAGGTGTTTATTACCCACAGAAATAGCAAAAGATGAAAATTATGATTTACATTTCATTCCCATGTTTTTCGAGGCATGGAGGCAAGTTCCTATTGGTTTTTATAATACACTCTTAAAAAAAATAAAGATTCCGAAAGGATATTTTCATAGCAGTGCCAGAGAAGAACCATCATTTTTTTTAGGAGTGTAGCGTTTTTCCATTTATGAATAAATTAAGTGCACTTTAAAATCCAACAGTGATTCTAACTAACACTTTTTAGTTAACTTTACTTCTAAGTCTTAACTTAATTATAAAAAATATAGTAATCTGTACTATTCACCTACTATGACTTTTTTACTCAGAAAACCTGTTAAGATTAAAGGTGCAATATATAAGATTTTTGCAGTGAAATATCCAAAAACCACTAGGCCAGTGTTATATATTTTGTTCAGTTGAATACTTACAATATCCCAAATGTTTCCAACTATCGTGAGAAAATTGCAATTTTAACCAAGGAACCGGGACTTGTGAGGGAGTCGCCTGTCAATGGCGTCATATCTGCGTTACCCTCGGGTTTGTGCTTTTACCGCCGTAGAAACCATGACAACAGACGTGGACAACTGCGTAAGGTCTAGCGTCACGCTGTTGTAATTTCGTTCAAACATTGTGGACCATGGCAAGCAGATTTTGGAACAAAATGAGAAATCAAATAAGGACCTGTATCGACGTGGCGAGATGGCGAGAGCTTTGCAAGAAACTTCGACTTGACAGAGATGCCGTTCTTGCATGTGCTTTATTAGACAGGTGAGCAAATGTACATAAAATGAATCAATGTTATGTAGCTCAACACGATGACATATTACAATATCATCAGTATGATGTTCTAATGTTGATGTAGCTTACTGCAAGTCTCATACAGCCAACAAACTAACACACAGAATAACATTATAACTTTCAACACACTCAAATGCAGTTTAGATAGTGGAGACCAAGTGAAACAGCATTGCGTTTCCTCACAATTGCAATTCGTCAAATAAACTAACCTGTATGAGTAATTCAGCACTTGCGGGTAGTTCGGTAGAATGAAATGTCCTCATTTCTTTATATCCCCCGGGACTCGTGCGTGTGCTGCTTGATATGTGTCTCTTATTAGTAATCGCGCCCTGCTTCATACCACAGTCATGTTAAAAAACATGAATGCATTCACTCATCCATAAACATTATTTCCCCATAAACATTATTAGATCCATCGGTATGACGACAAGTTCCATGATTGCACGCTCATTCACTACGTCTTCAATCTACGCCTTTGTTATTGTTTTGAAGAGGTTAGCGACCCCTAGCGGTGAAAAAATACATAGTGTAGCTTTAATTGATTGGTTTGAGTGCCATATTGTCAAGCAAAAAAAAAAATGAGGCCAATTCTTAATAGACTCTCCCTTATGTCCTGCACTTCTGCTGTTATTTTTCTCTGTTTGCATTCACTGATTTCCCAAAGTCAATACAACTGGAAAATTTGAGAGAACATCACATAAGCTGACTTCATAAATTGATGTTGATTTCTCTAAAATGTTTTTGTTTGAACTCACCATTATGGTGATCAGTGTTTCCTTTGGTTGGGCACTTGGAACTTAATTTATATTATTGTAATTCTCTTCCTATTGATGCAGCAAGAAACCATAGTTATTTGGTTTCAAAGGGAAGTAATACATATTCTATGTATCTATATACAGTGGGGAGAACAAGTATTTGATACACTGCCGATTTTGCAGGTTTGCCCACTTACAAAGCATGTAGAAGTCTGTAATTTTTATCATAGGTACACTTCAACTGTGAGAGACGGAATCTAAAACAAAAATCTAGAAAATCACATTGTATGATTTTTAAGTTATTAATTTGCATTTTATTGCATGACATAAGTATTTGATACATCAGAAAAGCAGAACTTAATATTTGGTACAGAAACCTTTGTTTGCAATTACAGAGATCATACGTTTCCTGTAGTTCTTGACCAGGTTTGCACACACTGCAGCAGGGATTTTGGCCCACTCCTCCATACAGACCTTCTCCAGATCCTTCAGGTTTCGTGGCTTTCACTGGGCAATACGGACTTTCAGCTCCCTCCAAAGATTTTCTATTGGGTTCAGGTCTGGAGACTGGCTAGGCCACTCCAGGACCTTGAGATGCTTCTTACGGAGCCACTCCTTAGTTGCCCTGGCTGTGTGTTTCGGGTCATTGTCATGCTGGAAGACCCAGCCACGACCCATCTTCAATGCTCTTACTGAGGGAAGGAGGTTGTTGGCCAAGATCTCGCGATACATGGCCCCATCCATCCTCCCCTCAATACGGTGCAGTGGTCCTGTCCCCTTTGCAGAAAAGCATCCCCAAAGAATGATGTTTCCACCTCCATGCTTCACGGTTGGGATGGTGTTCTTGGGGTTGTACTCATCCTTCTTCTTCCTCTAAACACGGCGAGTGGAGTTTAGACCAAAAAGCTCTATTTTTGTCTCATCAGACCACATGACCTTCTCCCATTCCTCCTCTGGATCATCCAGATGGTCACTGGAAAACTTCAGACAGGCCTGGACATGCGCTGGCTTGAGCAGGGGGACCTTGCGTGCGCTGCAGGATTTTAATCCATGATGGCGTAGTGTGTTACTAATGGTTTTCTTTGAGACTGTGGTCCCAGCTCTCTTCAGGTCATTGACCAGGTCCTGCCATGTAGTTCTGGGCTGATCCCTCACCTTCCTCATGATCATTGATGCCCCACGAGGTGAGATCTTGCATGGTGCCCCAGACCGAGGGAGATTGACCGTCATCTTGAACTTCTTCCATTTTCTAATAATTGCACCAACAGTTGTTGCCTTCTCACCAAGCTGCTTGCCTATTGTCCTGTAGTCCATCCCAGCCTTGTGCAGGTCTACAATTTTATCCCTGATGTCCTTACACAGCTCTCTGGTCTTGGCCATTGTGGAGAGGTTGGAGTCTGTTTGATTGAGTGTGTGGACAGGTGTCTTTTATACAGGTAACGAGTTCAAACAGGTGCAGTTAATACAGGTAATGAGTGGAGAACAGGAGGGCTTCTTAAAGAAAAACTAACAGATCTGTGAGAGCCGGAATTCTTACTGGTTGGTAGGTGATCAAATACTTTTAACAAATTAATTACTTAAAAATCATACAATGTGATTTTCTGGATTTTTGTTTTAGATTCCGTCTCTCACAGTTGAAGTGTACCTATGATAAAAATTACAGACCTCTACATGCTTTGTAAGTAGGAAAACCTGCAAAATCGGCAGTGTATCAAATACTTGTTCTCCCCTCTGTAACTATATATTATGTCACTCATAGACTTAAACATTCAGCATGCAAAGCACTATAACATTTTCTTAAGTATTTTATCAAGTACTCAGTTCTTTTTTTAGTTACTAGAACTATACTAACTAAGCATTCGTCAGCACAACATACTATGCTATTTCATACATTCATACATTTCATACAATCCTATTTCACTTTACTTGTTTTTTTTAAGGCAATCGGTTGGCATGCTTTTTTTAAAGTAAGTCTAACTAATTAGATTTTACAGTGTGGTTAACTTTTCTTGGAGTTTTAATTTTTTGTTCTACAACATAAGTGTGCTAAAGTTTTAAATGCATGTTTTTGACTTTTTTTGACTTAAAGCCCATATGAAATTCACAAGGGAAACCATGGTGAATTAGCCTTCTGCCGTGGCCTACAAACTGGCATTCATGATTGAATAGCTTCATTATAATTATTATATAATTAAATGTTATATAAAGAATAGATTTGAAGCTGAAACATGCTCATGTTTCGTTCATGATGGCAAACACAGATGATTGACACATGCTGTAAATGTGCATTGACTCGTCATACTGCGGGCTGTTCTTGTTAATGTTTTCATCAAACATACAAGGAAGTTCTGGAATATTCACACCAGCACTCACTCTCAACTGCCGACATGCATTATTTCCATTCCATCCATTATGGCTCTCGTCGAAAATGAAAGCTACTATTATCCCATTGCTTTAGCTGTACAGTGAATGAGCTTGACTTCATCTAATCTTCTTTCATTACCTCTATCTGTACTTTCCCCCCCTCCCCTCATTCTGTCTAGCCGGGCCTGGGTCACTGGCAATTTAGCCAGAGTTGTGGTCCTCATAATGCTGTAGTTATTTGCGGAAGCCAAACAAAGCAATGCCCAATTATTTGGATTGACTGGAGGAGGCCGTTTCTTGGGATTCAACATGCTCTCACAAGGAAGCGTCACTTTTATTCTGCACCATCAAAATGTCACTCATTTTAAAGGATTCTGCTCATTTCCCCAAGGGTAACATTTTAACGTTAGTACATTCTGCCATTTACTCAGCCTCATTTTGTTTGAAACCCATATAATTTTCTGTCTTCCATAGAATTTATTTATTTAAATGTCTCCTCCATGCAGTGTATGCTAATGTTCAAAAGTTTGGTGGCAGTAAGATTTTTTTATTTGTTTATGTTTTTGGAGGGAGTCTTATGCTCATCAAGGCTGCATTTATGTGATCAAAAATATAACACAAATTTAAAATATACAATTATTAAAATATTTTTAGATAATAATAATTTGAAATATTATTACAATTTGAAATAACTGTTTTCTATTGCAATATATAATATATAATAATATATAATGTAATTTATTCCTGTGATCAAAGCTGAATTTTCAGCATCATTACTCCAGTCTTCAGTGTCACATGATCCTTCAGAAATCATTCTAATATGAGGATTTGCTGCTCAACAAAAAAATCTTATTATTATCAAAACATTTATTATTTAATGAACCGAAAATGCAATAGAACAGCATTTATTTAAAATAGAAATCTTTTTGTAATATTATAAATGTCATTGCTACCAATTTTTATCAATTTAATGCATCCTTGTTGAATAAAAATATTAATTTAATATCGATAATGTAAGTAGATGCTGATTTTTACTGTCAGACTCCAAAAAAAAGACCATTCAAAGTCTTCCAAAGCCATGTAATAGCCTAAATAGTAAATTTACACATTTATTATTTCTTGAAAAACATCCCTATAGCTCTCAAAACTCACCACATGGACCAAAATGTAAAAAAATAAAAAATACATAAATAAATAATCTTAGGTCTGCATGCTGTCGTTGAAGCATATTATGTGTTTCTTGCATCATTTAATCATGATCATTATTTAAACACAAATCTATCATATGATTGTTATATATATATATATATATATATATATATATAGTGGGGAGAACAAGTATTTGATACACTGCCGATTTTGCAGATTTTCCTACTTACAAAGCATGTAGAAGTCTGTAATTTTTATCATAGGTACACTTCAACTGTGAGAGACGGAATCTAAAAGACTACACGGCAGGACCTGGTCAATGACCTGAAGAGAGCTGGGACCACAGTCTCAAAGAAAACCATTAGTAACACACTACGCCGTCATGGATTAAAATTCTGCAGCGAATGCAAGGTCCCCCTGCTCAAGCCAGCGCATGTCCAGGCCCGTCTGAAGTTTGCCAATGACCATCTGGATGATCCAGAGGAGGAATGGGAGAAGGTCATGTGGTCTGATGAGACAAAAATAGAGCTTTTTGGTCTAAACTCCACTCGCCGTGTTTGGAGGAAGAAGGAGGATGAGTACAACCCCAAGAACACCATCCCAACCGTGAAGCATGGAGGTGGAAACATCATTCTTTGGGGATGCTTTTCTGCAAAGGGGACAGGACGACTGCACCGTATTGAGGGGAGGATGGATGGGGCCATGTATCGCGAGATCTTGGCCAACAACCTCCTTCCCTCAGTAAGAGCATTGAAGATGGGTCGTGGCTGAGTCTTCCAGCATGACAACGACCCGAAACACACAGCCAGGGCAACTAAGGAGTGGCTCCGTAAGAAGCATCTCAAGGTCCTGGAGTGGCCTAGCCAGTCTCCAGACCTGAACCCAATAGAAAATCTTTGGAGGGAGCTGAAAGTCCATATTTCCCAGCGACAGCCCCGAAACCTGAAGGATCTGGTGAAGGTCTGTATGGAGAAGTGGGCCAAAATCCCTGCTGCAGTGTGTGCAAACCTGGTCAAGAACTACAGGAAACGTATGATCTCTGTAATTGCAAACAAAGGTTTCTGTACCAAAGATTAAGTTCTGCTTTTCTGATGTATCAGATACTTATGTCATGCAATAAAATGCAAATTAATTACTTAAAAATCATGCAATGTGATTTTCTGGATTTGTTTTAGATTCCGTCTCTCATCGTTGAAGTGTACCTATGATAAAAATTACAGACTTCTACATGCTTTGTAAGTGGGCAAACCAGCAAAATCGGCAGTGTATCAAATACTTGTTCTCCCCACTGTATATATATATATATATATATATATATATATGCATATAAATGAAGTCGTATGATTTACTGGTGCGCTTTTGTTCCTTTTGTTCCTCATCTGACAAAATAAACTGTTGCTGTATGGATCAGAACCTGAAGGTGATTTCAGCAAAATAAGCAACTTTAGAACAACATGAGGGTGAGTGAATGACAGAAATTTCACTTTAGATCAACTATGCCTTTAAATACGAATTGGGGCAGTGCATAGAGTCTTGTTTAGTTGGTCTGCAGGTGGTTTGTGAATAACAAATATGGTTTTGTGCTAAAAATCTGTCAGTCAGAGAGGGAAATACCACAACACAGTAGACTACATTTGCGCTCCAACAGATCCAGCCACTCATCTCTCTCTTGCAGCCAGCATTTATGAGATGGTTTCCTTTTATGAACTTATTTTAGCAGGCGAAAGGCAGAGAAACAGTTTAATTTCACTGGCCACTGCCTGAGTTTCACTTTGAACTGGAGGTTTGCAGTATTTTCTGCTGAAAGACCCTCTTTTCAAAGATAATTGAGTGTCCGCAGCCTCTCTCTTTGTGTGTGTGTGTGTGTGTGTTTCCCCTGTCAGGGTGATTTCTCTGAGGTTTGATGGGGTCCATGCTATTCTCCAGCATAAGCAGGAAAGCTAGGCTTTTTTTTTTTTTTCCAACAGAATTTGTTTCTCTTCACATCAATTTATTTCAGGTCCCTGGACGGCTGTCATAATGCAAACATATTTAGATTTCTGAATTCAGGCTTGGCAATTTTCCTCTTGGGAAAACATCAGGGTTGAAATGGAAATTTTTTTTTTTTGTTGTTGCTTTTTTTCTTTCTCAGAGCTACAGTGTGTGTTCTCATATAAGTGGAGGAGAATTTTTTCCACATCCAGGAGCCTTGAACGCAGAATTATATCGTGAAGCGTCCACCACATGAACGTATATTGCACAGCAATGCATTTTAAAGCAATAACGATTGATCTCGACCGTATTGACAACATGTAAGTGCAGCGGTTTAGAATAAATGCAGCCTGTTTTCTGCTGGCAACGGTTAAAATAATAACTGTGTTTGTAGTGTTTGAAAAGGAGTGAGCATGAAAGCAACTCTCTCTAAAGCCAAGTACACTGTAAATCACTTCTCGCGCTCTTTCCCTCAAGCCTTGGCAAACAAAATAACATTTTATTCGTCCATCCATCAGCTGCTTCCTAAATTGAATTACTAAGGTAAAGCATGGACTGTTAAGAAGTCGCTTTAGCTGTTATGTTTTTGCATCACTAGACTTACATAGTAATGTCTCATTGTATCAAAGTGACACCGTGAGTCTGTGTTATAATGTTATTTTATTTAAATTATACACGCTCTGTAAGGCCTGAAGACCACTCCACACAAGCACTCAAGCGCAGACACGAATGCTCGGCCGGTGCATTACAAGCTGATTTACATGTGCAGTGTGTGTACTCGTGTTCAGTCCCTACTGAAGGGGGCGATAGAGCTTCCTTCAAATGCCTGTGCTATTAAACCACGTATTAAACCAATTTGGGTTGTTTTCAATCCAAGGGCTGGGTAACAGAACACATGTTGGGTTAATTTTACCCAGCAAATTGGGTTGTTTATTAAACCCAGCATAATGGGTTGATTTAACCCAGCATAGTTTATTCATTTTTACTATAAAACTAGTTTTTTATTTTTATTTTTTTTCAATTTCATACATGAATTAATGTCTACGGATTAACTTAAATCCTCTATTTTTTTTTTTTAATACTCGACACCACTGGCTTGCATGATAATCCCTTTATTTTCTATCATATTTTACAGTATAGCATATTAGAAGTAAAAATGAAACATTTAGAAGTAATTCAAGTGTAACTGAGCTGTCTCTGTTGTCCCGTTTCCACCGTAACGGCGCTGGATCTCGTGCTGGAGCTTGTATCATGATCAGCGGGGGAACGTCTAACTTCAGACCACCGCCCTGAGTTTCACTCGTAGATGAAATATGCTGTGACTGACTCCATAACCTGTCCATAAACAACCAGTGAACAGCTCTGAGGACATAGTTTAACATCCTACGTATTTATATTCTGTATCTTTTTAAATAAAATCATACAATTTTATGCAAGGCATCAGGCGTTTCCATCACGCAAAAAGACAGATGCGACACTCATTTAGGTGATTTAAATGGCGCCCATGTATGTTGCTTTTCATAAAATAAACGATATACAGCACAATAATGAATTCATAGATAAAATAAAATGTACACAAACCTGTTTTTTACCGAAGATAATTTGACAGAGCTGCACTGCTCTCTCTTGAAAAGGTCACAAAAAGCCTGCGATAAATAACTCAACCCCTGGGTTGTTACGTCTGACCCAGGATCTGGGTAACACAAAAACTACCCAAACACTGGGTTGTGACGTCTGACCCAGGATCTGGGTAACACAAAAACTACCCAAACACTGGGTTGTGACGTCTGACCCAGGATCTGGGTAACACAAAAACTATCCAAACACTGGGTTGTGACATCTGACCCAGGATCTGGGTAACACAAAAACTGCCCAAACACTGGGTTGTGACGTCTGACCCAGGATCTGGGTAACACAAAAACTGCCCAAACACTGGGTTGTGACGTCTGACCAAGGATCTGGGTAACACAAAAACTACCCAAACACTGGGCTGTTACGTCTGACCCAGGATCTGGGTAACACAGAAACTACCCAAACACTGGGTTGTTACGTCTGACTCAGGATCTGGGTAACACAAAAACTACCCAAACACTGGGTTGTTACGTCTGACCCAGGATCTGGGTAACACAAAAACTTCCCAAACACTGGGTTGTGACGTCTGACCAAGGATCTGGGTAACACAAAAACTACCCAAACACTGGATTGTGACGTCTGACCCAGGATCTGGGTAACACAAAAACTGCCCAAACACTGGGTTGTTACGTCTGACCCAGGATCTGGGTAACACAAAAACCGCCCAAACACTGGGTTGTTACGTCTGACCCAGGATCTGGGTAACACAAAAACCACCCAAACACTGGGTTGTTACGTCTGACTCAGGATCTGGGTAACACAAAAACTACCCAAACACTGGGTTGTTACGTCTGACTCAGGATCTGGGTAACACAAAAACTACCCAAACACTGGGTTGTTACGTCTGACCCAGGATCTGGGTAACACAAAAACTACCCAAACACTGGGTTGTTACGTCTGACTCAGGATCTGGGTAACACAAAAACTACCCAAACACTGGGTTGTTACGTCTGACCCAGGATCTGGGTAACACAAAAACTTCCCAAACACTGGGTTGTTACGTCTGACCCAGGATCTGGGTAACACAAAAACTGCCCAAACACTGGGTTGTTACGTCTGACCCAGGATCTGGGTAACACAAAAACTACCCAAACACTGGGTTGTGACGTCTGACCCAGGATCTGGGTAACACAAAAACTATCCAAACACTGGGTTGTGACATCTGACCCAGGATCTGGGTAACACAAAAACTGCCCAAACACTGGGTTGTGACGTCTGACCAAGGATCTGGGTAACACAAAAACTACCCAAACACTGGGCTGTTACGTCTGACCCAGGATCTGGGTAACACAGAAACTACCCAAACACTGGGTTGTTACGTCTGACTCAGGATCTGGGTAACACAAAAACTACCCAAACACTGGGTTGTTACGTCTGACCCAGGATCTGGGTAACACAAAAACTTCCCAAACACTGGGTTGTGACGTCTGACCAAGGATCTGGGTAACACAAAAACTACCCAAACACTGGGTTGTGACGTCTGACCCAGGATCTGGGTAACACAAAAACTGCCCAAACACTGGGTTGTTACGTCTGACCCAGGATCTGGGTAACACAAAAACCGCCCAAACACTGGGTTGTTACGTCTGACCCAGGATCTGGGTAACACAAAAACCACCCAAACACTGGGTTGTTACGTCTGACTCAGGATCTGGGTAACACAAAAACTACCCAAACACTGGGTTGTTACGTCTGACTCAGGATCTGGGTAACACAAAAACTACCCAAACACTGGGTTGTTACGTCTGACCCAGGATCTGGGTAACACAAAAACTACCCAAACACTGGGTTGTTACGTCTGACCCAGGATCTGGGTAACACAAAAACTACCCAAACACTGGGTTGTTACGTCTGACCCAGGATCTGGGTAACACAAAAACTTCCCAAACACTGGGTTGTTACGTCTGACCCAGGATCTGGGTAACACAAAAACTGCCCAAACACTGGGTTGTTACGTCTGACCCAGGATCTGGGTAACACAAAAACTACCCAAACACTGGGTTGTGACGTCTGACCCAGGATCTGGGTAACACAAAAACTATCCAAACACTGGGTTGTGACATCTGACCCAGGATCTGGGTAACACAAAAACTGCCCAAACACTGGGTTGTGACGTCTGACCCAGGATCTGGGTAACACAAAAACTGCCCAAACACTGGGTTGTGACGTCTGACCCAGGATCTGGGTAACACAAAAACTACCCAAACACTGGGCTGTTACGTCTGACCCAGGATCTGGGTAACACAGAAACTACCCAAACACTGGGTTGTTACGTCTGACTCAGGATCTGGGTAACACAAAAACTACCCAAACACTGGGTTGTTACGTCTGACCCAGGATCTGGGTAACACAAAAACTTCCCAAACACTGGGTTGTGACGTCTGACCAAGGATCTGGGTAACACAAAAACTACCCAAACACTGGGTTGTGACGTCTGACCCAGGATCTGGGTAACACAAAAACTGCCCAAACACTGGGTTGTTACGTCTGACCCAGGATCTGGGTAACACAAAAACCGCCCAAACACTGGGTTGTTACGTCTGACCCAGGATCTGGGTAACACAAAAACTACCCAAACACTGGGTTGTTACGTCTGACTCAGGATCTGGGTAACACAAAAACTACCCAAACACTGGGTTGTTACGTCTGACCCAGGATCTGGGTAACACAAAAACTTCCCAAACACTGGGTTGTTACGTCTGACCCAGGATCTGGGTAACACAAAAACTGCCCAAACACTGGGTTGTTACGTCTGACCCAGGATCTGGGTAACACAAAAACTACCCAAACACTGGGTTGTGACGTCTGACCCAGGATCTGGGTAACACAAAAACTATCCAAACACTGGGTTGTGACATCTGACCCAGGATCTGGGTAACACAAAAACTGCCCAAACACTGGGTTGTGACGTCTGACCCAGGATCTGGGTAACACAAAAACTACCCAAACACTGGGTTGTTACGTCTGACCCAGGATCTGGGTAACACAAAAACTTCCCAAACACTGGGTTGTGACGTCTGACCAAGGATCTGGGTAACACAAAAACTACCCAAACACTGGGTTGTGACGTCTGACCCAGGATCTGGGTAACACAAAAACTGCCCAAACACTGGGTTGTTACGTCTGACCCAGGATCTGGGTAACACAAAAACCGCCCAAACACTGGGTTGTTACGTCTGACCCAGGATCTGGGTAACACAAAAACTACCCAAACACTGGGTTGTTACGTCTGACTCAGGATCTGGGTAACACAAAAACTACCCAAACACTGGGTTGTTACGTCTGACCCAGGATCTGGGTAACACAAAAACTTCCCAAACACTGGGTTGTTACGTCTGACCCAGGATCTGGGTAACACAAAAACTGCCCAAACACTGGGTTGTTACGTCTGACCCAGGATCTGGGTAACACAAAAACTACCCAAACACTGGGTTGTGACGTCTGACCCAGGATCTGGGTAACACAAAAACTATCCAAACACTGGGTTGTGACATCTGACCCAGGATCTGGGTAACACAAAAACTGCCCAAACACTGGGTTGTGACGTCTGACCCAGGATCTGGGTAACACAAAAACTGCCCAAACACTGGGTTGTGACGTCTGACCCAGGATCTGGGTAACACAAAAACTACCCAAACACTGGGCTGTTACGTCTGACCCAGGATCTGGGTAACACAGAAACTACCCAAACACTGGGTTGTTACGTCTGACTCAGGATCTGGGTAACACAAAAACTACCCAAACACTGGGTTGTTACGTCTGACCCAGGATCTGGGTAACACAAAAACTTCCCAAACACTGGGTTGTGACGTCTGACCAAGGATCTGGGTAACACAAAAACTACCCAAACACTGGGTTGTGACGTCTGACCCAGGATCTGGGTAACACAAAAACTGCCCAAACACTGGGTTGTTACGTCTGACCCAGGATCTGGGTAACACAAAAACCGCCCAAACACTGGGTTGTTACGTCTGACCCAGGATCTGGGTAACACAAAAACTACCCAAACACTGGGTTGTTACGTCTGACTCAGGATCTGGGTAACACAAAAACTACCCAAACACTGGGTTGTTACGTCTGACTCAGGATCTGGGTAACACAAAAACTACCCAAACACTGGGTTGTTACGTCTGACCCAGGATCTGGGTAACACAAAAACTAACCCCAAAAAATTACCCAAAAGGCTCAACCCAGGATTTGGGTAGAAAAAATAACCCAAGATTTTTTTAGAGTGTATGGATATCTGAACATAGGATATATCAAAAGAAAGAACATAGCCATAAATCTATCTTAGTTTAACTTTATGCATTCTGTTTTATTATCTCTTAATTGTTGGTAAGTTTCCTGAAAAAAAAATTAAAAAAGCTGAGAAAATTGTTTATGTCAAACTACATCCGGATCAGATTCAGAACGATGATCAAAACACAGATGTAGCAGATCGAGTCCATCAACACCCCCAGAGCTTCACAGTCCTGTAGCTCGTCCTGAGTCAACATTTCATTCAGTGACATTAGGCAGTTTTGATTTATATGCTTTTTAATGTTTAATAATCACATTATTTTGCGTGTGCATAAGCAATTCTTCCATTATTCGTTTGTGCTTCTTCTTTGCTTATTTTTGGATCTGGAGATCCTCTACTCTTTCAGAAGATGCGTAATAGCACCCTCTACCGTATAACAGTGAAAACATGAATTGCCGGAAAATTCCCTCAATGGCTCGGAAAGAGTTAATAGTCATGATTATATGAAATTCATTAAATCTTACCATGATTGTAAGATAATTTCTTTGGGGTGATTTTGGTGTGAATTATGAACCGGACACATTCTTCTTTCCATTTCACCTGATGTGTTTTGCTTTAAAGTCTTGTGACATATTAAAAACAGATCATAGATGATGAATCACAGTATTTAACAGCTTTCAAGGCATTAGTAATCCTTAACAGTATTTTTACAGTGCACTCTCAAATGAACCACACGAGCCCTTTGATTCACCGTCTCTGAGCTTCATATGTATGCTCACCATGTCTGATCCAATATACAATATCTCATATTCTCAAGGCCATTAAAAGAAGCTGTTTGAATTTCCTTTTTCAACTTATAAGACTCCCTTGAGCATCAAAATAGTCATTTATGGTGACCTGCCAGGGTTTTAAGGCTGAAATATGTAAAAAGGCAGAGTGATCCTCAGTTTTTTTCCCAAACGGATTTTGTGTGCATAATACACTAGCAGCATAACCAAGTCATAGTTTTCATGCATTGCATTTTGCATTGTAGCTCAAATATAATTTCAGTAGCATGTACTGTAAAACAAGATAAGATTGTTGTATTTTTTTTCTCCAACTATTCATTTTTTAAATGCGTCATTATAGTCTGGCGTTTATTTTGCTGTAAAAGTGTCGAGGATGACTGCTGTTGGTGATAAAAAAAAGAGAAAAACCACTGTGCTCTCTTCATTTTTTCGCTGATAGCATCGGGACACCATATCCTGTGTGATTGATTGCTTAGCCGCGGACACATGCCTGGCCGAAGATTTATGCATTAAGGACCACCTGTTTCCCCAGGCCACACCGCCACAAACGGTGTCTGCCGTCTGTAGGTTCAAGAGCGGTCGTTGAGCTTTTCACAAGGCTGTATTCCAGCACAATGTTGTCTGAGCGTGATTTAATGCCGGTCGGGCAAGCAAAGACTTTGCCCGCTGTCCTCTATGTCATTAGGGGTCGGATGAGACATATTCCGACTGATTAGAGGTGAAGTGTTGAAAATATACTGTCATGTGTTAATGCACCTCATGGTTATCCTTGGAAATCTACCCATAAGCATATAGGGATATTTTGGTTGTGACCTTGCTAAAAGTTAAATGCATGTGTTTATATGCAAAATCAGATGTGTCGGTATAGTTTTACTTCAATGTCTAATGCATCTCCACAAGCCCTTCAGATCTTTTGCCTATCCCTGGTAGAAACAAGTGAGAATTATCTCCATCCTATCATCCCTCCTTTGTAGGGCCCTATGATTTCCACAGTGCAGAAAACATGGATGGAGTCACGGAATCCAGTCATAAAAATGTGATTTACAGTATAAAACAGAATGTTATGGCAAATGTTGGATGACTAAACAGTAGGGCTGAACTATAACTAAATGGCGATATGGACTAGTGTCTGTGAATATTAAAAATATGAAGTCTCAGTTGTGTCTATTACACATACTCAAGCACACATGATTCTTGTGGTGTTTTCAGCGTCTGCCTTCATAAGCATTTTATTTAAAATTAACTACAATAAAATATAATAAAGACAAAAACTCAAAGATCTTCATGACAACACATCAAAATAAAAGTTCAGTTTAACTTGAAGAAATTGACAATTTTTTTTTACTATTGTGCAGTAGAATGTGCTTCTTAAAATAATAATATTAATAATAATAATAATAATAATATAAAATTATTAAAAAATATATAAAATAAAAATGAAAAATTATTAAAAATGTAAGGAATATCACATTTTTTCCCTCTGTTTTTATTTTAACAGTAAACCTCAAAATAAAATGAATTTTCATTTGATTACATTTAAAAGATTAATTAAGTAAATTAATGTATTATGCATTCATTTTAGTACAACCATTTTTGCTATTAAATCATAAATCCAGAAAAAAGAACACAGAATTGTGAAAAATAAATAAATGCATCTATAAATAAATGCATAAATAAACAAACAAACAAACAAACATTTTATGGGGCCCCATTAAAACTTTTGATAAATGATTAATTTGTTAATTAACATTTTATTAAACCATTTAAACAGAATCCAGAAAAATTAAAACTGAAAGCAGAATTTGGAGAATTTTTTTTTTTTTTTTTTTTTTTGTAAAACTTTTAATAAATTGATGTTAAATTGTAGTTTCATGATTTCAATTAATTATGCCTTTTGATTACTAAAATATAATTTAACCATTAAAATAGCCATGAAAACAGACTTTGTAGGGCCCTACCTTTGCTAAGATAACAGAACCGAGTGTTCTGGTATGACTCAAGAGAACATATAAAGATTTTTAACCATTCCTAAACCTCTCCAGATCCTTCAGCGCCTTTGTTTATCCCCTGTGTGCTCTCCTCAGATCACCCCGCAGGTCTGCTGTGGGGTCAGGGGTCAGAAATGGCCACTGCAGAACCTTGATCGATTTAGATGTGTGCTCTGGATTATTTTTCTAGCTGGACGGTCCAACCATGACACAGTCATAGCCTTCTCACAGAAGAAGACAGCATTTTTAAAATAAAACCCTGCTATGTCACAGAGATGCCATGTGTCCAAGGGCCTTTAGAAGAAAAACACCCCCACAACATCTCACATTCACCCTCATACTTCACAGGTTCTGTGTGACCTTGTCTGTTTTTATGCACTCACCATTAGTGCCAGAAGCTCAGTATTGTGTCTTGTCTGACGGTCTCCAACCACAATCCGATGGTGATTCACAAACTTCTGCCACTTACACTTGTATTTTGACATTGCCATAGGTAAGAGACCTAAAATAATTTGTGGTGAGCTTATATTGGGATCTCTGACAATTCTGAGCAAATCTTTTCATGTTTAATTTTATGTTTTGACATTAGTATAAGATTGATCATGTTTGACAAGAAATACACCAATATTTTTTGGATTAACTTTTTGATTTTTTTTCTTTAATTTATTTTTATTTTATTGTTATTTTGTTATTTTATTGTTTTATTGTATTGTATTGTTTCTGATGCATTACAGTCATCTTTGCCAAGGATTTTGTCATTATTCTGGAATGGTATGTATTTATTTATTAATTTTTTTTTTTTTTTTTTAATTTATTTTTTTTTATTCTTTTTTTATTTATTTAATTATTTTTTCAACTTTGCCAAGGATTTTGCCGATATTCTGGAATTTTATTTTATTTTATTTTATTTTATTTTATTTTATTTTATTATTTTATTTTATATTTATTTTTATTTTATTTTTTTCTACTTTGCCAAGGATTTTGCCAATATTCTGGGTTTTGCATTCATTCATTCATCCATCCATCCATCCATCCATCCATTGCTACTTTGCCAATGATTTTGGAATTTTATTTTATTTTATTTTATTTTATTTTATTTTATTTTATTTTATTTTATTTTATTTTATTTTATTTTATTTTATTTATTTTATTTATTTATTTTTTGCTACTTTGCTAAGGATTTTGCCAATAATTCTGAAGGGCACTTCATATAATGTGACCAACCTTGTACTGGGAGAATAGTGGTGACTTTATATATATATATATATTTCATCATGCTCTTACCACTAGCTTGAGATCCAAATGGGATATGCTGTGTCTGTGAAAACACAGACAAACCGAAAATCTGGTACTTCTGAAATACACACGCCTCTATAAATGAGTAATCCTCTCGTAATGAAAGTGCACCTTAGGTTATTGGGGAAAAACTGGCCATTTGTGACCACAATCCTCCATTAAGACGGTGTAGGGTTTTACAACAATGTCTGGAATCTAATCGGAGATTGAACAGGAGAGCTGTCTCGAAGTTGAATGAATTTAGCCAATGACAACTTGAAGGTTTAGTACACTTTTGCACAATGAAAGAGTCGAGACTAACTCCTGGATTTATATCTGAAATGTAAAGAACATGTTTTTTAGATTTTATAAGTGGATGTCCTTCGCTATAGCGACTCTTGCAGCAACTCTGAAAATGTATAAAGCATACTTAGGTTATGAACTGCAGTCTGGACCATTCTGAAATGCAATTATGCACAAAATATAGCATGCAAAGTTAGAAGGGTTTGAAAGTGTTTATGTACTTGCGTAGAGTAGGCTATGTTTGGAGTCTAAGTGTGTGATTTACTAAGTCAAGCCATATTTCAGCACAAAATAAATACAATGCATCAAGAAAAAGAAGCATTTTTGGGACCTCTGCAATTTCACACATTCACTCCATAGTTTTTTTGCATTACAATACTAAAAGTGGTGCTGCACTTTTGCATGTTGGCAGTGAGTTTTGCACGGGCGAGTAGCACTCTTTAGTTAATTCACACAAGACCTACATTTTAAAGCAAAAGTTGTTAGCCCTTTGCAGAGGCAAAATACAGAGAGTGTGGGTCATTAACTTTAAATGCATGCTGTTCTATGCCTTCCTAATGCGCACTCTAAATGATTTCTAATTCTATATCCCAGTCGTTAGTAAAAATGACTCTGCTGTTTTGAGTGGAGTCGTGCCAGCGAGAGCGGTTACAGCCCGTTCTTCAGCCCTAGACTTGCCTCAATCATCCGCTTGATGAGGGCCAGACAAAAGCTAATGAATGCTGAATGTCTGTTTGTTGACAATCCATTTGGCTTTTAATTAAACTTTTAACTGTCCATTGGGCTCCCTCCCCAGATGCCTTAACTTCACTTCTCAATGGATCTCACAGCCTTGAAGGAAGAAAAGGAAACAATAGCTATATTATTACTCTTTTATCAATCAGTATGTGTGAAGTAATTGAACCAGAATCATATCTGAACGCTGACCCCCGACGCCCCAGACCGCCTGTTTAATATCATCTTTCACTTTCAAACGTTTTTCATTGTTTACATCATTACTAATTAAAAGGGGGAAGCACTAAGGTGGATGATAATGTCTGTTCTGAAGAGGGAAAACATTTTAAATTCAAAGCCAGTAGAGGGATTTTTTCATAGCGTATAAACCTGGGGCCATATTCACAAAACATTTGATCTTAGCACTAAGAGTTCTCCTAAATAACAGTAAAAGTTCTTAGTTAAGAGTTTTCTCTTAAAACCTATTCACAAAGCTGCTGAGACCAACTTTTACTAAGGAACAGAGAGAAGTCTTAAGCTAAGAGTAAGGGCAGGGTTGACCTCGTTGCTATGGATGATGTCATCACG
This sequence comes from Coreius guichenoti, assembly GCA_039654105.1. NCBI lineage: Eukaryota > Metazoa > Chordata > Actinopteri > Cypriniformes > Gobionidae > Coreius > Coreius guichenoti. Next base: position 4,566,212 of record CM077170.1, on the reverse strand, counting down.
CTTACTAACTATACACACAGTGATTGGCTAATGGGGGAGGAGTCTCTGTCAGTGATAGAAATATTGTAGAATGAGGTATCATGTTGCCATATTCAAATAAAGGTTTTTTTTTAAAAAGAATGTTGCCATATTCAAATAAAGATTTTTAAAAGTAGGCTAAGTGTCACTAATTAAACTAGTATATGTTCAGCTAATTGTCAGCCTCTCGAGGGAGATCGCAGAATTCAAGTTCGGGAGGAGCACTATCTAATCAGCTCAAGAGGAGACATATACACTCACCTAAAGGATTATTAGGAACACCATACTAATACTGTGTTTGACCCCCTTTCGCCTTCAGAACTGCCTTAATTCTACGTGGCATTGATTCAACAAGGTGCTGAAAGCATTCTTTAGAAATGTTGGCCCATATTGATAAGATAGCATCTTGCAGTTGATGGAGATTTGTGGGATGCACATCCAGGGCACGAAGCTCCCGTTCCACCACATCCCAAAGATGCTCTATTGGGTTGAGATCTGGTGACTGTGGGGGCCATTTTAGTACAGTGAACTCATTGTCATGTTCAAGAAACCAATTTGAAATGATTCGAGCTTTGTGACATGGTGCATTATCCTGCTGGAAGTAGCCATCAGAGGATGGGTACATGGTGGTCATAAAGGGATGGACATGGTCAGAAACAATGCTCAGGTAGGCCGTGGCATTTAAACGATGCCCAATTGGCACTAAGGGGCCTAAAGTGTGCCAAGAAAACATCCCCCACACCATTACACCACCACCACCAGCCTGCACAGTGGTAACAAGGCATGATGGATCCATGTTCTCATTCTGTTTACGCCAAATTCTGACTCTACCATCTGAATGTCTCAACAGAAATCGAGACTCATCAGACCAGGCAACATTTTTCCAGTCTTCAACTGTCCAATTTTGGTGAGCTCGTGCAAATTGTAGCCTCTTTTTCCTATTTGTAGTGGAGATGAGTGGTACCCGGTGGGGTCTTCTGCTGTTGTAGCCCATCCGCCTCAAGGTTGTGCGTGTTGTGGCTTCACAAATGCTTTGCTGCATACCTCGGTTGTAACGAGTGGTTATTTCAGTCAAAGTTGCTCTTCTATCAGCTTGAATCAGTCGGTCCATTCTCCTCTGACCTCTAGCATCAACAAGGCATTTTCGCCCACAGGACTGCCGCATACTGGATGTTTTTCCCTTTTCACACCATTCTTTGTAAACTCTAGAAATGGTTGTGCGTGAAAATCCCAGTAACTGAGCAGATTGTGAAATACTCAGACCGGCCCATCTGGCACCAACAACCATGCCACGCTCAAAATTGCTTAAATCACCTTTCTTTCCCATTCTGACATTCAGTTTGGAGTTCAGGAGATTGTCTTGACCAGGACCACACCCCTAAATGCATTGAAGCAACTGCCATGTGATTGGTTGATTAGATAATTGCATTAATGAGAAATTGAACAGGTGTTCCTAATAATCCTTTAGGTGAGTGTATACAGTATACACAGCTGACTCGCCTAGTTACCTCGACAGTTTTCTGTATCCCTCCGCCACCTCGACTCCTCACTCTCGGCCCAGCCGGGGATTCAGGGGAGTACTCTGGGTTTGGGCTAAATACCAAGCTCGGAGCCCTCGATCCCCTCGGACAACACACCAAATAGGCTTATTTTACTCTTTTACTCTATCCGATCATTTGTAAGTGTGAACTCGTGAAACAACTGCCACAGGTAATCAGACATTATTTTCTTATTTATTTATTTATTAAATAAATAAATAGTCAAGAGGACTCATAAGCACTAAACAATCCTAATGGATGTTGCGGACCTTTCTCCCCTTTCTCTCTTCCACTTCGCATCTTGTCTACACTGTCCTATCATAACAAAAAGGCAAAAATGCCAAACATAATAAATATGATTTATTTATTAAATAAATAAATCATATTTATTATGTTTGGCATTTTTGTAGACAAGATGCGAAGTGGAAGAGAGAAAGGGGAGAAAGGTCCGCAACATCCATTAGGATTGTTTAGTGCTTATGAGTCCTCTTGACTACTCCTAACATTTCACAGATTTAGCTAGTTTTAGCGCTAAAATGCTTTGTGAAATACTCTTAGAGCAAAAATTTACGAGTCCTAAAATTAGGACTGACACTGACTGAGAGTTTCCCCTAAATCAGCAAGTTAGAAGCTACTTTTAGCTTTAAGAGGTTTTGTTTGAAATGAATGTCCGGCTTCTACAGCCCTTACTTTATTGTACCCAAGAAAACCAGTGGGTTACGACCAATCCTGGACCTGCGCATCTTGAACCGATCCCTTCACAGGCTTCCATTCAAGATGTTGACAGCCAAACGCATTTTCGAATGTGTTCGTCCGTTGGATTGGTTTGCAGCGATCAACCATTCTCCAGAGTCTCCATTCTTCCTCGACACAGACCGTTTCTACGGTTTGCCTTCGAGGGGCAGGCATACCAGTACACGGTTCTCCCATTCGGGTTAGCCCTGTCTCCTCGCGTCTTCACGAAAGTCGTCGAGGCAGCCCTTGTGCCACTCAGGCAACACGGGGTTCACATCCTGAACTATCTCGATGACTGGCTGATACTAGGTCACTCTTGAGACCAGGTTTTGCGAACACAGGGACCTGGTGCTCCAGCACCTCGCCCGTCTGGGCCTTCGGGTCAACTGGGAAAAGAGCAAACTCTCCCCCGTGCAGATGATCTCTTTTCTCGGTATGGAAATCGACTTGGTCGCCATGTACGTGCAGTTTACAAGCGAGCGCGCTGTCACTGCTGACTTGCCTGAGACAAATCGAGGGCAAGAGTGCGGTTCCACTGAAACTATTTCAGAGGCTCCTGGGGCATATGGCATCTGCAGCCGCAGTCACGCCACTCAGACTGCTTCATATGAGACCGCTTCAGCACTGGCTTCGTGATTGAGTCCCGAGATGGGCATGGCAACCAGGCACGCTCTGGGTACCAGTGACTCAGGCCTGCCTGCAGACCTTCACCCCATGGTCGAACCTCTCCTTTCTACGGGCCGGAGTGCCAGGCATGTTGTTGTATCAACAGATGCCTCTGCCACGGGCTGGGGTGCCATGTGCCATGTGCAATGGGCATGCGGCCGCGGGCTCCTGGACAGGACCCCAGCGCCGCCTGCATGTCAATTGCCTCGAGTTGCTGGCAGTACGGTTCGCTTTGCACCGCTTCCGGGCGTTGCTCAAGGGCCAACATGTACTAGTCCGGTCAGACAACACGGCCACAGTAGCATACATCAACTGACAAGGTGGTCTACGCTCCCACCGTATGTCGCAACTTGCCCGCCATCTCCTCATATGGAGTCAGAAGCATCTGAGGTCGCTTTGTGCCATTCACATCCCGGGAGACCTGAACCGTGCAGCAGACGAGCTCTCACGGGTTCAGCCACTTCCTGGAGAATGGAGACTCCATCCCCAGATGGTTCAGCTGATTTGGGAACAGTTTGGCGACACACAGGTAGATCTGTTTGCCTCCCACGACTCTTCCCATTGCTGCTTGTTTTACTCCCTGACCGAGGGGTCCCTCGGCACAGATGCACTAGCGCACAGCTGGCCGCGGGGCCTCTGCAAGTATGCGTTTCCCCAATTGAGCCTTCTTGCACAGACACTGGCCAAGATCAGGGAGGACAAGGAGCAGGTACTTTTGGTCGCCCCATATTGGCCCGGCCGGACCTGGTTCTCCGAACTCATACTCCTTGCGACAGCCCCTCCCTAGTCGGTTCCTCTGAGGAAGGACCTCCTTTCTCAGAGACGGGGCACCCTTTGGCACCCGCATCCCGATCTTTGGAACCTACACGTGTGGGTCCTGGACGGGACGCGGCAGGTTTGAGTACCCTACCACCACAGGTGGTGGCTACCATCACTTCCGCTAGGGCTTTGTCCACGAGACAAGCCTATGCGTTGAAGTGGAACCTCTTCATCACATGGTGTTCTTCTCGCCGAGAAGACCTCAGGAAATGCCCGATCGGGTCTGTGCTCTCCTTCCTCCAAGAAGGGTTGGAACAAAGGCTGTCTCCTTCCATCCTGAAGGTTTACGTGGCCGCTATCTCTGCATACCACGACCTTGTGGAGTCGAAAACAGTGGGTCAGCACGACCTGGTCATCAGGTTCCTGAGGGGGGCTAGGAGTCTAAATCCTCCTTGCTCTCTCCTCATACCCTCTTGGGACCTCGCAGTGGTCTTATCTGCCCTGCAGAGAGCTCCCTTTGAGCCTTTGTGATCAGTGGAGCTTAAATTCCTGTCTATGAAGACAGCACTTCTGGTCGCTTTGGCCTCCATCAAGAGGGTAGGGGACCTGCAGGCATTTTCGGTTGACGAAGCGTGCCTGGAATTTGGGCCGGCTAATTCTCACGTGATCCTGAGACCCCGGCCTGGATACGTGCACAAGGTTCCCACCACTCCTTTCAGGGATCAGGTGGTGAACCTGCAAGCGCTGCCTTTGGAGGAGGCAGACCCAGCCTTGGCACTGCTCTGTCCAGTACGTGCCCTCCGTGCTTACGTAGACAGAACGCAGTGTTTCAGGACCTCAGACCAGCTCTTTGTCTGTTATGGTCGGAAGCTGAAGGGAAAGGCTCTCTCCAAGGGAAAGGCTCTCTCCAAGCAAAGGTTGTCGCACTAGATAGTGGACGCCATTGTCTTGGCTTACCAGACGCAGGGTCGTTCATGCCCCCTAGGGGTGAGGGCACTCCACCAGGAGTGTGGCCTCCTCATGGGCTCTAGCGCATCGTGCCTCACTAACAGACATCTGCAGAGCTGCGGGCTGGGCAACACCCAACACATTTGCGAGATTCTATAATCTCTGAGTGGAGCCAGTGTCCTCCTGTGTACTCGCTTCCAGTAGCCAGTAACTAGGACCTGCTCGGTGTCATCGCTTGCTCGCCATTCCACTCCACGGACTGGATACGTGCAATATTTCCTCAGGTGAGTTTCCTCCTTGAAGCTCTGAGTTCCTCCAGCACTGTTGATGCCGACACCAGAGTGCATGCCCGCTCAGTCAGCCCTCGTGTTAGGCTAGGTGCCTCCATGTGCATGGTTCCCCCTCTGGGCAACCCCCACATGTGAATTCCACTGTAAGCCTCCCCTTGCCACCCCTGGGGTTGAAACATTCTACCCTTCGGGCTGGATACCAGTGTGTTCCATATGCATCCCGTTCGCGGGTCATATGTGTATTCTGTAAGTCCTCCCATTGGGCAGGCATTGTGTTGCATATTTCCACGTGGGATATGCTTCCCAGTGTACCTTGGTATTCCTGTGTTAAGTCGAGTCCTTCGTCCGTGCTAGTCTCACGACAGGGAGCTCACACTTGCGCAGGGCACTGGAAGACAGCCGAGGTGGCGTGATTAGATTGGACCCCCATTCGTCAGTCACTGACGTAACGTCTCCATTCCCTCCTCAGGGAACGAGGGTTACATACATAACCGAGACGTTTCCTAGTTAAAAATATTTACTAGGCGTGTAACGATACACCTATTCCACGGTTCGGTTCATATAACGGTTTTGGGGCATATGGCATCTGCAGCCGCAGTCACGCCACTCAGACTGCTTCATATGAGACCGCTTCAGCACTGGCTTTACGATTGAGTCCCGAGATGGGCATGGCAACCAGGCACGCTCCGGGTACCAGTGACTCTGGCCTGCCTGCAGACCTTCACCCCATGGTCGAACCTCTCCTTTCTACGGGCCGGAGTGCCCTTAGAACAAGTTTCCAGGCATGTTGTTGTATCAACAGATGCCTCTGCCACGGGCTGGGGTGCCATGTGCAATGCGCATGCGGCCGCGGGCTCCTGGACAGGACCCCATCGCCGCCTGCATGTCAATTGCCTCGAGTTGCTGGCAGTACACTCTGCACCGCTTCCGGGCGTTGCTCAAGGGCCAACATGTACTAGTCCGGTCAGACAACACGGCCACAGTAGCGTACATCAACCGACAAGGTGGTCTACGCTTCCACTGTATGTCGCAACTTGCCCGCCATCTCCTCATATGGAGTCAGAAGCATCTGAGGTCGCTTCGTGCCATTCACATCCCGGGAGACCTGAACCGTGCAGCAGACGAGCTCTCACGGGTTCAGCCACTTCCTGGAGAATGGAGACTCCATCCCCAGATGGTTCAGCTGATTTGGGAACAGTTTGGCGACACACAGGTAGATCTGTTTGCCTCCCACTACTCTTCCCATTGCCGCTTGTTTTACTCCCTGACCGAGGGGTCCCTCGGCACAGATGCACTAGCGCACAGCTGGCCGCGGGGCCTCTGCAAGTATGCGTTTCCCCCAGTGAGCCTTCTTGCACAGACACTGGGCAAGATCAGGGAGGACAAGGAGCAGGTACTTTTGGTCGCCCCATATTGGCCCGGCCGGACCTGGTTCTCCGAACTCATACTCCTTGCGACAGCCCCTCCCTAGTCGGTTCCTCTGAGGAAGGACCTCCTGATTAGATTGGACCCCCATTCGTCAGTCACTGACGTAAATCGGAGTGACTGAACAAAAGGGAACGTCTCGGTTACGTATGGAACCCTCATTCCCTGAGGAGGGAACGGAGATGTTACGTCCCTCTGCCCCTTCCGCTGTACCACTGGAACGGCCGTGAATTCAGTCTCGGCTCCTCAGCAGGTAACATAATGCGAGAATGCCAGCGTCCTTCCTTATATACCCACAGGGTGGGGCGGAGCTACTCTATGCAAAATCCGCAGACCCATGGCATTTCATTGCCATTGGCTCGTTTTCTAAGAACTCGAAGGTGATAGGCTTCTAAGCGAAACCCCCATTCGTCAGTCACTGACGTAACGTCTCCATTCCCTCCTCAGGGAACGAGGGTTACATACATAACCGAGACGTTTCCTAGTTAAAAATATTTACTAGGGGTGTAACGATACACCTATGCCACGGTTTGGTTCATATAACGGTTTTGGAGCCACGGTTCGGTTCGGTTTGCTGTGGAGGCAGGGTTCATGGCAGGGCACCAGCAATAATAACACTAGATTCACTTTTATCTTAATAATAACAACAACAACAATAATTTAACTTATTAACTTTATCTTTATTAACTTTATACATTGGCTTCCCGTTTTCTTTAGAGCAGTTAGCATACCGGAGTAAACTAAAATGAAATAAATGCCTCCACTGTAGACTAGTCAGAAATAATCTACTCATTTTACTATTTACCATGTTTAAAAAAAAACAAAAAAACAAGCAAATTTATTTAATAAAAATTGATGACACACACACAAGTAATGTCCCACTTTAGCCTACTTAAGAAACACATAAATTGGATGAATATAACTAATACTGATGAATAAATAGGCCTATAAGTTAAAGCTATTAAATAGCAGTTTTTGTTAATACAATAAAGTAGCCATCACACTAATTTAAAAATATACAAAATAACATTAAGTGAAAATAAAGTGGCATTTTGGGGTTATGGAAGTAACAGTTACCATGGTGAATACACAATACCAAACTGTTACCAAAATGAACTGTTCATGAAACATGAAAACTGCTTCTGATGAACAGAATGAACATCATACCTGCATGCCTTCCCACTTTTCCAGCTAACACGTCAAACCAGTTACGTGATTTATTGGTACTTTACTTTTATTTCATGACTTACGAATTGACAACGTAACGTTGCTCGTAGTTTCTCTTGCGCTTTATATATGAAGTGATATAAAGCGCACGCCGCCGCATTTGCACGTGTAATTGAAGAGTGTGCGCTACGAGCACAGTATAACGGCTGACAGTACAGGAAAGCGGTTTACTGAGGTGAGAGAGATTTTTTTTTTTATTTCGTAACAAGCTACGAAAATGACGATGTTGCTGGGACTCCAAGGTAGCATTTAGCCAACCTAGCTAAATGGGGAAACTGGCTCTCTTTGTCCTTCCACCATGCAACTTGAGCGATCACCCAAGTCACGTGACATGCACTTGGAAGACAAAAGTTAGTGTATATTTAGTAAATAATATTATTATAATAATATTTAGTAAACATACAGCTCTTATTAGTTGTTAAAAGTGTACTAATTACTATTTAATCAAATGTCAAGGAAGAAAAAAATAATTTTGTGGCATAAGGTGAAGTGAGAGCTTGGCCGGGGCAGCAGGGGGCGGGGTGCGCTCGGTTCGACATGAGAGTATCGCGGTTCGTACCGTGGGTGGTGTATCGTGGTTTTTCGGTTCGGTTTGAATATCGTTACACCCCTAATATTTACCACTGGGAAGCTCAGGGATAATTTTGATACCCAAGTTCCCTAGTTGGGCGGGCCATAACTTTTAAACATGGCGGAGGGGAGAACGATTGCTGCTGTAACTGCTGTTCTTTATTAGTTTTTTCCACAACAGCTACATCACCTTGTCTTCTCGTTAATGTAGTGCATATTTACATATATGAATAATCATTTGAAGTGTCTTGTATATTTTATACACAGCGAAAATAGCCTGTAATTGACCGAAATCCCAGAATCGTCAGCAAGCTGACTATCTAGATAGCGCAGTGAATGTTTATAGGTTGTCAATTAATGGGAAGCTAAATATCATTTTGGCTTTAATAAGATTTCCCCAAGAAATAGGCAAGAATAAACCTGGTGTCCTCCATGATTCCTGTTCTTTCCAACAACAAAGCACTTGAATGCGTCAAGTTCGTAATCACGACTTCAGAAGAGTAAAGTAGATTTCCGATAGCACGTGATGGCAGTATTAGTGCATGAAATGATGGTTTCCTCCCAAATTCAAACGACTGCAAGGCATCTGAATACATTAATACTTCTATTGTTTCCTTTTAATTAAATGTACTACTTTCATTGCATTGCAGTTATAAGAATTTGTGGGAAAAGGTGCTATTTTAAGTGCTTTGTCAGGAAAACGTAATGGTCCTAAATGGTTCCAAAACAGATTTATTTATTTAGCAAGCAAGCAAAATATAAACTGGAGCAGCGGCTCCAAAACCAGCACTATTATGGTGAAAAACTGGTACTAGGTACCCCCGGGAGTATTTCAACATCAAAACAGAGCTGAAATAAGGATTAGGTTAAAAGTAATAAACCAAGATAAACATTTTAGTGTTTATAGAACGTGAAAATGTTTCCTGGAACATCTAGCTTCAAGCAAACTTGTCGATGTATGGCCTCTACATTTTCTGTAGCCTCTGGGTTTCCCTTGACAGCATCAAAACTGTTTGTTCTTTTAATAAACCTGGGATATCTTAGCATATATTGACCCACTTTTGAGATAAATTCAAAAAGGCGCAATAATAACCGTTGCATTGAGATGTTTAAACATTTTTTTTCTTGAAACATCTGCCATGTAAATAGATAAATTCATAACGACGTGAGGCACTTATATGTCTCTTTCTAGTTCTTTCATCTTTAGACTTTCACACAGCATGTATCTAAGAGCGGTGGACCTGTGAGAACATTGCGTTAAAGTTTTATCCGGCGTGAATGCATGTATAATAACATGACATGGTTTGCTGAGAAAGCAAAAGAAGTGAGAAAAAGATCTATTCATGCACTACAAGCACAAAAAATATTTTCTTATGTTGTACCTAATTTATCACCGAATGTCAGCTGAATCATCATAAGTGAATTTAAGACTATTCCTTTGCTGTGCTTCCATACTACTCAAAGCATGACAGAAAAGTAATACTTTGAGATGCATTATGAACTGACAATTATGTGACAGTAAATGTGTAATCTGTTAGAAATTATTTAACTGTGAATTTAATTTTAAATTCATGACAGTAGTGTTTGAAGCATCCTTGATGGTGCGATGACTGCACAGAAAGCTTTCCTAAAAAAATTGGATTCACAAAGATTTACATATCCCTGGCCACTTGCATGTTTGTTTATGAGACAGGCAGAGGAAGGAACAGTCCGTGAAGGTCCTCTATGGTATAGCCCATTGTTGGGCCCAGGGGAGGGAGGTCCATCTATAAATTTTGCCCTGGGCCCTGTGAATGTAAGTGCTGGTGTAGTGGAGGTGGTGTCAGGCCTTGGGGAGGCATTTTATTTAAAATAAAATGAAATATAAATATTAAATGGGGAAAACTAGTTGACCTCATTGTACTGGGGTGAAATTCTGTCATAATTTACACATGGCAATATCATTTAAAATGGTTTGCAGTTATTTTTAAGGAGTAATTTTAAAGAATTGCAGTTCAGTGCCCATGTTTTGCAAGCTTTAGTCTTCCGAAGTCATGCGATAAGTTAGTGGTGTAATAAAGCCAAATTTATGATGCTGCATGGCACCATGCAGAACTGAATCTAGAATGCCTTTTAAATTCCAATTTACTTCCTGAATTTGCTTTGAAGTGGCAAACAGGGTGCAGAATGTAGGAATGCAGGGAAAATAATTAAAATGGAAAATCAATCAATAATACTGTACAAGCTTAGAGTGTTGGCTTGACAAAGTCTAGTTAGAAGTTTTTTGCAAACACATTGAGGCCGATAGATAGATAGATAGATAGATAGATAGATAGATAGATAGATAGATAGATAGATAGATAGATAGATAGATAGATAGATAGATAGATAGATAGATAGATAGATAGATAGATAGATAGCAGGGCTCGCCATTAACGCTTGTCTGTGACAAGTGAATGTTTTGGTCGGACAAGTGAAAGATAATTTTACTTGCCCGACGGACAAGTAACATAACCTGAAAAGGTCAATGCCAAAAACAATAATAACTGCCTTTATTTGTGATGTAGCCTTGTCAGTTATAACCAAATTTGCGCTGCAACAAACTTGACCAGTCAGAATCCAAATCTACTTTACCTCAGGCAACAGCAGTGAAGTGCATAGTTTTAATTTTCATAAAAGAGCGATGTTTCTCAGGCCCCCGCAGCCCGGCCAAGCGCCTGGTAAAGCATCAAATGCAAAAAAAGGAACATGGAGTCTAACACAGATTATGGAACGGAAATTTATTGATTCCTGGAGGAATGAATTTGACTGGTTGCGATATGAAGAGAAGGATGGAGTGATATTTTGCATGGTCTGTCAGATGCATCCTAATTTGGCTGGCAAGTAAGTTATTCATTGGAAGGATTTAGAAATCTAGCTTCGATATCTGACCACTGTTCATGATAAAAACGAATATAATGACAGTAATTCTTAATTTCTGTCAGGAGTACGCTTCAGTCATGCAAAATTCAAACCCATCACAACGACATGCAACTTTACACATTGCGTCTGCTACCATTTATTTGTGATTATATTGCCTAACAAACAACGTCCGTTAGGGTTAAACAGAATCATAATTCATACGCACTTTCCACTAAATTATGCAATCCGATGAGCAAGAAGTGGCATACAGCGGTGTCTCGCTCTCTCTTTTACTAATAATAAATAAATAATTATAATTATTAATTATATTAATATAATATATATTATTATATTAATTATATTTACACCTCAATTGAAGTGTTTTTTTGTTTTTTTTTTCTCTTTCCGGGCAAGTAACTTTTTTTTTCTCGGACAAGTGAATTACAAATTTACTAGTCCGAAGGACAACCACATGACATGTCTTAATGTCAAGCGATGTGAACACATCTGAAGTGCATGCCCAGAAAGCTGTGTCTCAGACAATGTGAATACTGAATCAAGTTCTCTTTCACTTCTTGCACTTGAATGGACAAATTTACACACAATTATATCAAAATTCCCATCTTAGCGAGTACCCTATAGTAAACATGAATGTAAACATTTGGATTTGTGCACCTCTTAAAGTGACAGCAACAAAACACAACAAAAAAAATCGCTCACTGCTCTTGACTAACTTTTGTAACTTCAATAAGTATTAATATACAGTTGCAAGAAAAAGTATGTGAACCGCTTGCAGAATCTGTGAAAATGTGAATAATTTTAACTAAATAAGAGAGAGGACAATTGAGGGACTCAAACACAACTATTAAAAAAGGTTCAAACATTCACTGATGCTCCAGAAGGAAACACGACGCATTAAGAGCCGGGGGGTGAAAACGTATTGAATTTGAAGATCAGGGTAAATTGTACTTAATTTGTCTTCCGAGAAACATGTAAGTATCTTCTGTTGCTTCTGAAGAGCAGTACTAAATTAAAAAAATTGATATTTAAACAAAAGAAGAGACATTTGGACATCTTCATCCTGTTCAAAAGTTTTCACCCCCTGGATCTTAATGCATCGTGTTTCCTTCTGGAGCATCAGTGAATGATTGAACCTTTTTTTAATAGTTGTGTTTGAGTCCCTCAATCGTCCTCAGTGTGAAAAGATGGATCTCAAAATCATACAGTCACTGCTGGAGAGGGTTCAAATATGCAAAATATGCTGGAAAACTGAAGAATTTGCAGGACTTGGAGGATTTTTCTGAAGAACGTTGGGCAGTTTAACTGCTCAGGACAAACAAGGGACTCAAGAACAACCATCACAAAACAAAAAAACAGCTGTGGATAATCCAGGGAACGACACACAGTATTAAGAATCAAGGGTTCATAAACTTTTGAACAGGGTCATTTTAATAAATTCAGTTATTTTTGTCTTGTGGACTATATGTAAACACTTTTTCATGTAAAATATCTTATTCAAGACAGCACTAAATAAAAAAATTTGTATGATCTCGTTTATTTTGTTAAAATTATTCACATTTTCACAGATTCTGCAAGCGGTTCACATACTTTTTCTTACAACTGTATATTTAATTTATACAGCAATTTTATCTTACATTTGATTACTTTATTCAATTTCTGAAAAGCACTGTTTATTTCATAAGTCTTTGTTCTGTTGTATTTATTTATGTTGGCCTGTTGAATGTTAAATGGATTCAATCCACATTCAATGAAGATGATTTGATGATGCAGTATAGGCTACCTTAAAGCATGCGTTTTGAACTTTGCTTATATAAAACATGAACAAAACAATCAAATTATATCGGTATCGAATTCGGCCAATAGTTGTTTATTAAAATCGGTATTGGCAAAAAAAAAAATCATATTGTGCATCCCTACCAGAAACCAATCCCTGTTAACGACTTTAAGGTCCTGTATCTAGACACATGAACCTGCATGTTGAAGTTCCTGCATGTACATTGACCTCATTGACAGGAAGTTCCTCTGTGATTAACCTTAATTGTGTTCACTTGTGCTGTGAGCATATTCATCACGACAGGTGATGAGTGCGAGACAGCTGGCTTTAGCCTGATGAATGTTAATCAATGGCACACTGACTAAACTGTATCCTGCTCTCTTTATTCCCAATGGCCGCTGGGAGACTGACAAATCGAGTTTGGCGTGCCGTCTCATTTTAAATTCACAGGCTTCGCATTTTGCATTCAGGCTTTGTGTGTATTTACTCCAGAGAGAGTTATTACTATGTTCGAGTTTCTTCTCCTGGGTAGTGATTTGTTGGGAGAACAGGACAAGTGTTCTTCTCTGGCGCCTTCAGAACTGACTGTTTCTTCCAGCTGTTGACGGCACGAAACGTCCCTGGGTAGTGCGAACAGATAAGCAGATGTCTAACCAGGTGTCTAGGGTTGCTATCATATAAGTAGTATCATATGAAAAAGTGGTTCTCATCTGGTTCAGATCGTAAGTCTATTCCCGATAGGATTGTGGACAGCAGGTAAAAACAATATTTAATGCAAATAACAAAATGCAGAATATATGATTGTGCTTAGAAATTACAGGCTTGTCATCTTTTAAGGTCCTCCACTAAGGTCCTCTATGGGCTCAGGGGAAGGAGGTCCATCCATCATATATGTCTTCCAAAGTCAAATGATAGCTTTGTAGTTAAACAAACCCAAACTTGTATTTTGACAAGGGCTGTGCACCATTCAGAACTCAATTTATAATTGAAATTGTGATTCTGCATCCGGAATTTGCAAGAAAGGAGAAAGCTCTCGCTATATTTTCTTTGTTGTCCATATCACAGGTCTCTACAGTGTTTTATCTGTCAGAAGCTAGTCTGGTAGAAGCTAGTGAAATATCTTCCATTAACCATGAACGAAACAGTGATCTGGACTACTATAAATAAAATGTGTGTGTTGAATATGAATATGTATGTGACACTTTAATAATTAAGTAAATAATTATGTATAAATATAATAATTGCGTATAGTTGGGCCTGAAGAGTTCATGGTAATTTTTATTTTATTATTTTATTTTTATTTATTTTTATTACTTTTGTTTGATAAATGATACTGGTAAGGGGTTGCCACTTGATGTCCTGAAAACCAATTGAGAACCACTGATCTAGAATTTATTCAGAAGCATGTGGATCTGTTTTATTGAATGCATCAGCCACTCATTTGAGTCGCTCCATCAGTTGCAGGGTGGCAGAGGCGTTTTACAGACACAAAAGCACATCCCCGATGGGATCAGCAGTCAACTGTCAGCCAGTAGCACTTTTTCCCTGGAAAAGGTGGACAGGAAAGTGGCAAACATTTACATTTTATTTCATTTGTCAGATGATTACAAGTAACCTGCACTGCATTCAATGTATCCAATTTATCAGTATGTGTGTTTACTGGGATTTGAACCCATGACCTTGTCATTGTCAACACCATGCTCTACCAGCTTTCCAAGAAATCGATCTACATATGCCTTCCTGGAAATAAAACCCAGCTGTTGGTTTAGAGAAAGGAATGATGTCACAGTCAAAACCCATGTAGAATGTGCTATTATAGAAGGTGTCAATGCATACAAATAACTTTTTATGCTGGTAGAACACAAAATGTCTTTTCTTTATGACACAGTATTGATAATAAAGGTGAAGTCTCAGAAATCAAAGGTTGCAGAAAACCAGCACTCACAGACCATTACCTGCTGTCTCTTCCATCATCTACTACAACATCAATTCAGGGTTGGTATACTCTAAAAAGAGTTATTTTTTTAAACCACATGCTGGGTTCGGCCTGCTGGGTCATTTTATTGGGTTATTTTTTATATTTTTACCCAGTGCTGGGTCACTTTGAAAAATACTGGGTAATTTTTTTTTAACCCAAATGCTGGGTTCAGCCTGCTGGGTCATTTTATTGGGTTATTTTTTTATATTTTTACCCAGTGCTGGGTAGTTTTTCTGTAACTCAGCTGCCGGGTCATCACATACCTACCCAGCGCTGGGTCAATGTAACCCAATGTTGGGTAGTCTGTGCCAAACCGGTTAAAACTGGATACATTTGTCAACGGTCATTGTGTGTTCTGTTCTGAGAGAAAATGTCCTGAGGGGAAACTTCCTGAATGAAATTAAAGTTTGTATTACATTGTATGTGAGGAAAATGTCTGTAGTCTCACAGTTTAACTTTTCTGTTTACATGTAAGTCACAGCTAACATCTGCTGGGAACATTAGCCGAACAACATGCCAGCGCCAGCAGGAAGTTTCACCTCCCGCCAAATGAATGCGCGACCAGGTCTGAAACACGACGCGACATCGCTGTTCTGCCGGCGTGCGCTCCACTGACTATAATAGGAGCGCTGTTGATCTAGTGCACTAGCGTTGTGGCTGTGGTCGTGCTATGCGTTTGATAGGTTGAAACTTAAATGTCTGACAGACGAAATGGCACAAGGTAAAGCTGTTTTTTATGTAACTTTTCAAAAATGAATATATAAGATTGTCATTTAATGAACTGGAACAGCCTACTGATAGCAGTTTTCTTCCCACAGATTCCCATTGTCTGCTGTTGCTGCTCCTGTCACATCCTAAAACATTTACTAAATGTTTTTGAGTATTTTATGACTGTAAAAGACTGACTTGCCATTGAATAAAAAATATTGTATATGAACTGTTCCTGTCCTATATAAATATAACAGAGATTTTAGAGTGCATTTTTATTATTTAAAATGAAAAGCCTTCAATATCAAATTGACTGACCCAGCACTTTCAAAAAACAACCCAGCTAATGGGTTAATGTATAAAACCCAACAAGCTGGGTAAAAATAACCCATGTGTTCTGTCCAATATTTACCCAGCTCTGGGTTGCCAAATAACCCAGAAATTGTTGTTTTTAACCCAGCATTTTTTAGAGTGTACAATACAAGCAACTGAAAACTGAACAGAAATGTACGACCAGCTTAAAGGAGTGTTTGGGATTTAATCAAGCTTTGCTCTGTCAGCATATGTGGCATACTGCCGACTAAAGAAAATAATTTGAACACATCCATCAGTTACAATAAGACATAATCAAAGTGCATGAGGTATTTCGATGGTTTAGCAGCAGAAATGTAAAGCTTATATTTTTGTTAAAACATTTAAATGAATGAATCACTAAAAATAAGTGTTAGTTAAAATGCTTGTCACCTCCTATAGTTTAAACAGAAGTATCATTGATTCAATGATTGATTGATTGATTGATTGATCCAACCACCTAATTCAATGCAATGAAGAGTTCTTGCACTTCTCTGCGAAAACAAATAAAGCACTTCAGGTTGTACAGAGTCCAATTCAGCTAGCAGGACCAATTTTCTAAGCCAGTTTTGGGCGTTGGAGTCAGAAGTTCAAGAGCGTTTTAAAGTAAACATTAAAAGTACAGCTATAACAACTCTGAAAAGAGGTTTGAGGCTACGACTCTCCAGCAATTACCAATGTTCTTGCTTCTTTGGTTTTGTGAATAAGCAAAACATCTTCAGTAAATGGAATAGAAAGCTACTGAAGGTATTCACAGTGAGGTTTATACAAACTTATGAATGAGTATCGATTGAAACTCGTACATGTTTTTTACCTACGTAGCAAATCTATTGCACCTTTATCAAACACCTGGACAAAATCCCCCATTGAAAAGATACAGGGGAAGAAAAGTTAATGTATGCAGGATTATATTTCACTTACATTGTATCATTTCAGATCGTATGGCACACCCGAGGTCCTTACCTTGAGAACCTTGTTTTGCTATAGTCTGGCTTTGCAACAGGGCATGTCTATGATGCTTTTATAATGCTAGCTTTGCCCACCAGGTTTTGGAAAAGAGAATATGTGCCACCACGTGAGGGAATGAATCACCACAGAGTTAGAACAACCCCACTTATGTACCAAATAATGGACGTGTGTGGCTAAACTGTCTCGCTGGGACGGTGATTAATCAGCAGGAGACCTGACACATGAGAGAAACAGACAGCCACACTAAAGCTGCTCATTTCAAAGAAAAGACCCTCACTATATCTCACAGCGGTTTTGAAACAAAGCAGTATTAGTTACTTGGTCAAAAAAAGGAGGTCTCTGCCTTAGAGACGCGCAGCTTTGAATCCTGCAGGGACGTAAATGAGAGACAGCGAGGAGACAGATACCCGGACGGATTGGTTTTGGCAAGAAAAGGCTTGGCTTGGCTGATTCATGTGAGGGCCAGGCCGGGGTTTCCGTACTCAGCGGGGTCTCAAGAGCTTCAGCAGTGACCTAGATCACGAAACTATGCCTGCAAGACCCTGGAGGGTCTCGTCTCAACTCTGCAGGGGGACTCTGGCTAACAGGGGAAGAAGTATATGGGGTTGTTCCAGAGGCCACGGAAGCCCCAAGAACCCATCCATCATAAGAGGGAGATAACAGCAAGGATCACCGCTCCATACAATTAGGGGCCCTATCATACACCCGGCGCAATGCGACGCCAGGTGCAACGCAAGTGTTTTTTTGTAGTTTTAGCCCGACGCAGTTATCATTTTCATGTCCAGCGCCACGTTGTTTAAATAGCAAATGCACTCGCGCCCATCTGTTCACCCCATGGGCGTGCTGGTCTGAAAACGAGGTGTGTTCAGGCGCATTGTTGGTGCATTGCTATTTTGAACTGAAAACGACTGCGTCATTGACCCACAAAAACCTGGTCTAAAGTTAATAGCGCAGTATTTCTTTGTGTTATTTAAACAGCGGGTGCACAACGCGTGTACACTCTGCTTATTACACACACAGGGATGCGCAGCAACACACAAACATTTTTAAATATTAAAAATTAAAGGATTCCTCTCTGGAGAAGCGTTCAGTCTTTCCGCTCACTAATGCCGCCATGTAAATAGTGAATCTGCCATGGTGCAAGCGCAACTGGCTTTTAAAGGGAATGGGAGATGAGTTTGCATGCAGTTTGGACCTTCTCTGCTTGTTTGCAATGCAAGGATAAATATAGAACTGTTTTTTTTTTTTATAAGTTTTTCTTTGCTTATGTATTTGCGGAGCAGAGAAGGGTGTCTTAAGGCCCTTTCACACTAAGCACAAATTGCTAAAGTGAAGCAAATCGCCGATGAACAGAGCTTTCACACCGAACGTGATCGCCTTCAGCTAATTCATGCCTGCACGATAGATGATGCTGACCGAAAATGTATTTTTCCTTGTGTATGTATTTCATAGGTTTTTACATTTGGCTTTAATTAATTAATTATCTTATTTTAACCCGTTTAATCCCACCGGTCACAATTGTGACCGTGTCTTTTTTTCTTATTTCTGAAAGCTCTAAAAGTGTTGTTGTTGGCTTTGGGCAAGAAATTCAACTTTTAAATGAAAAAGTAGATTGTCTTGATTAAAATGTATCAATGTCATGTGACTAGTGTGAGAGGTCACATGACCAGATCGGTTTACTTCCTGCTTGCACATCTAGACGAAGATGTCTTCCCCAGACTACTACAAAAAGAAGCAAGGAAAACACCTCAGTTAACAGATAGAACTATCATATTTTGTACATATATTCTTTAAAGAGTCGACTACTGATATATTTTGAGAATTATACTCCTGCATATACACTCACCTAAAGGATTATTAGGAACACCATACTAATACTGTGTTTGACCCCCTTTCGCCTTCGGAACTGCCTTAATTCTACGTGGCATTGATTCAACAAGGTGCTGAAAGCATTCTTTAGAAATGTTGGCCCATATTGATAGGATAGCATCTTGCAGTTGATGGAGATTTGTGGGATGCACATCCAGGGCACGAAGCTCCCGTTCCACCACATCCCAAAGATGCTCTATTGGGTTGAGATCTGGTGACTGTGGGGGCCATTTTAGTACAGTGAACTCATTGTCATGTTCAAGAAACCAATTTGAAATGATTCGAGCTTTGTGACATGGTGCATTATCCTGCTGGAAGTAGCCATCAGAGGATGGGTACATGGTGGTCATAAAGGGATGGACATGGTCAGAAACAATGCTCAGGTAGGCCGTGGCATTTAAACGATGCCCAATTGGCACTAAGGGGCCAAAAGTGTGCCAAGAAAACACCCCCACACCATTACACCACCACCACCAGCCTGCACAGTGGTAACAAGGCATGATGGATCCATGTTCTCATTCTGTTTACGCCAAATTCTGACTCTACCATCTGAATGTCTCAACAGAAATCGAGACTCATCAGACCAGGCAACATTTTTCCAGTCTTCAACTGTCCAATTTTGGTGAGCTCGTGCAAATTGTAGCCTCTTTTTCCTATTTGTAGTGGAGATGAGTGGTACCCGGTGGGGTCTTCTGCTGTTGTAGCCCATCCGCCTCAAGGTTGTGCGTGTTGTGGCTTCACAAATGCTTTGCTGCATACCTCGGTTGTAACGAGTGGTTATTTCAGTCAAAGTTGCTCTTCTATCAGCTTGAATCAGTCGGCCCATTCTCCTCTGACCTCTAGCATCAACAAGGCATTTTCGCCCACAGGACTGCCGCATACTGGATGTTTTTCCCTTTTCACACCATTCTTTGTAAACTCTAGAAATGGTTGTGCGTGAAAATCCCAGTAACTGAGCAGATTGTGAAATACTCAGACCGGCCCGTCTGGCACCAACAACCATGCCACGCTCAAAATTGCTTAAATCACCTTTCTTTCCCATTCTGACATTCAGTTTGGAGTTCAGGAGATTGTCTTGACCAGGACCACACCCCTAAATGCATTGAAGAAACTGCCATGTGATTGGTTGATTAGATAATTGCATTAATGAGAAATTGAACAGGTGTTCCTAATAATCCTTTAGGTGAGAGTATATTTTGCTCATAAGAGGTGTAAATTTGTTAACGGTCACAATTGTGACCGGTAGTATAACACAGTGTTTCAATTGAAAACACAGGTCCCGGCTGCCAATCCCAGCCATCATCCGTCCACTTCCACACAGTTCAAAACTACCAGATGTGTTGGACCTCCCAGACATGCGTGACCCCCCAAGTGCTGTGTGTAGCATCACCACCCTTCCCACACTTGAAAAAGAGTCAACCAAAAGTGGCCGCGACAGTGATGGCCCAGATAGGGAGCATCTGCACGAAACGGCTCACCTGCCAGGCAGACCATGAAATGGTAATGCAGAGGTGAACCATCCAGAGGATGAGGCAGGTGTCCACGAGAACCAACCAGTGTGACCCACACCAACCGGCACACCAACCGGCTCTCATGAACATCCACTCCATCCTCCAGACAGTTCACCTCTGCATCGCCACCCAACAGTCCACCTGGCAAATGGGCCGCCCCATCCCGGCACTTCCCATCTGAGCCATCACCAACACAGTCACCCGCAACTGCCAGAGATGCCGCACACAGCATCCACGTCTAGGAGGTCCAACACGTCCGCAAAAATAAACAATTGACAACTGGGATCAACAGCCAAAACCTATGTTTTCAATTGAAGAATTTGTATGAATTCTGACTATGCTATTTTCCCCCGAATATAAAACCTAATATTTCACTAACTTAACCAACATAAAATCAAAGAGGGCATAAAGTTTGTGTGTTAGGGAGGTCTAAGGAGTAAAATGCATGTATTAAATTTGCAATAAAAAAATTGGGATTAAACGGGTTAAGATAAGTAAAGTAAAAACACAAACTATCTATAATGCTTACGAGACCTTACAAGAATTTCTTGACCAAATACATCATAAAATATAATAACAGCTACAATTAACATCAAGCTACAGTACACATCACAATTAATGAGATTAGTACTGTTTTTGCTCAAAACCCACTTCAAACCATCACCTGCTGCTTGTAATAACTTCTGATTGCGACCTAAAGTGGATTTTGATTATATAATGGGTAAACATGCATTATTTGTAGTGTTTTATAATGAACTGAACGCTATTCCTGCTTAGCATTTCTCATGTAACCATCCTCTATTGTTATAAAAATCCTGACGTGCATGAAAAACACGTACAGAACATATATCGTCGCAATCACGTCTAAATGGCTTCATGTTTCATCTGTAGAAACGTTTCTCAGTTGTTTATGTACGGAACTCAGAACAAGGAAGTTTACAGGATGTCATCATCTGGAAGGGCAGGAGTTATGATCACGTAATATGATTGGCAGATCCAGAGCGAATGAGGACTCTTTGACTCATAAGAGCCAGAGAAAATGAATATAAATGATGGACCCACTTTATATTAGGTGGCCTTAACTACTATGTACTAACATTTAAATTAATAATTTGATACAATGCACTTATTGTGTACATACATGTTTTTACATTGTACTTACATTTTAAAAATTACCTGCAGGTAATTACATCTAAAATTACACTGTTGACACTTCCCTTACACCTAACCCTACCCTTAAACTTACTCATACCACCACACCTGTCCCTAACTTTACCTGTATCCCACCTCAATATCAGCAAAATATGTTTTGCAATACAATATGAACACAGTAAGTACATTGTACTTATTTTTTGATGTATGTACATAGTAGTTAAGGCCACCTAATATAAAGTGGGGTTCCACCCGACAGTGATTTGCAATGTGATTGGGCAAAAGGATGAGGACACCCCCTTTCTAATTAACAGGTTTATTGACTAATTCTAGTCAATACATTTTAATGCAGTACCAAGCAATGGCAATCTGCAACCATGTTCCAGCATCTGGAAAACTGAATGACCAACTCCATATTAACATCCATGTTTTTTAAATGAATTCTTCATCCTATGGGAGAGTCCACATCCTTTTGACTATATAGACAGATTGAGTACCTTTACATGGACTACGATACTCCGATATTAACCTGATTAAGACAATACTCTGATTAAGAAACTACCATGTAAACAGTGATCTCTAATTACCTTAATCCGGCTAAAGTCATACTCGAAGTAAACACAAATCGAATTAAGACATGGAGTATTCCTATTTTAGTCGCATTATCTGAGTGCATTACAGACATTTACACACCTTAATCTAACTATTTGTATTCAGAAATTGTATTCGCCGTCATCTATTTGCATGTGTAGCATGACAAATAATTAACTGCACTTAAAGCTTTTGTAAAATTTGAAAATGAAACACCCAAAACTGTTTATGGTATCATAACGGAGGTTAAAATTGCGTTTTTTTTTTTGTTGTTTTTTTTTACAAATGAAAAGTGTTGTGTGTATATAACGTTTTGTGTTTATATATTAATATGACTAATAATAATTATTATGATTATTATTATTGCTAAATAAAAATATTTAACAAAATAAGAAATATTAATATTACAATAACATTTTCATTATTAAAAATTAAAAATAGAGTATGTAAGAATAAATATAACAATATAATAATAATAATAATAATAATAATAATAATAATAATAATTATTATTATTATTATTATTATTATTATTATATTTTACAGAAAACTTATTTTACAAAAAAACTGCTGGGTTACCTGTTAATAGGCAGACAGCATATGACTAAAAATCATTAGAAAGGTCTAAGGATTTATTGTAAAAAAATTATTATAAAAATCTGTGCTTTTTATTTGTGATATCAATTTCTTAAAGTCTATGTCTTTAATATGAAATATGAGCCTCTTATGCATCCACTGTGGGGGAAAAAACTCCTGTACATTGAAGAAAAACATATGGATTGTCATATAAATTTATTTAGTGAGAAGTATTATTTTTCTTATTTTTTTATACTGGACGTCAGAAGGCGCCCTCGAGCAGAAACTCCTCATTTGCGCTGTAGGCTGAATAAAAAGAAGATAGAACTGCTTTGACTGATTATACATGAAGACAATAAACACGACTGCATCAAGATATGGTGTATTTGAGTTCTTCAAGCCTTCTAGGGGATTTTCATAATAATAAAGCAGTGCTGATTGACATGGACTTTATCACTGTATAGAATACTACAAAATAATGCATTGTCTGCTTCATTCTGTGATAAGAAGCCACATCAAATCAAAAATCAAATCACCTTTATTTATATAGCGCTTTTTACAATGGCAATTGTTTCAAAGCAGCTTCACAGTGGTAACAGGAAAATAATGCAACAGAATTTGATTCGGCTGTACAGCCGCTCTGGTGAAAACGGTAATGTCATCCAGCTCATTTTAATTATCATATAGTGTCAATGCGGGCAGATCAGTAATATAGTTGAAATTTAAGTGTCCCCAACTGAGCAAGCCAAAAGCCAAAGGCGACGGTGGCAAGGAAGCCACATCAGCTCACAAACACTCGACTGACGATATGAAGTGAGTTAAAATGCGTTGTATTTTGTTAAACAGG
The DNA here is from genome assembly GCA_039654105.1 of Coreius guichenoti. Lineage (NCBI taxonomy): Eukaryota > Metazoa > Chordata > Actinopteri > Cypriniformes > Gobionidae > Coreius > Coreius guichenoti. The sequence goes on along the minus strand of CM077170.1, from coordinate 4,542,809 downwards.
TTTATGAATGCTTCGCATTACTAGTTTGTAAAGATGTTTGATGCGCGTTGCTTTTTCAAACTCACGTTATAAGCGACTCAAACTCGCAGTGCTTTCAGACGTAGCAGCATTTAATACTGACCACAGAGCCGCTCTTCACTAACACACTGTGCATATATTTATTTAATTAAAATCGCAGCCTTTGTGCTTTCATAACCGCACATAACCCAAATATCGATTGCGGTTCGATTTCGATTAATCATGCAGCCCTAATGTTGATACGTGAAATTCTGGAAGGAACGTTGGACTGCGTGGCATGGAGACATAATGACGTGTGCCATTAATCAATCTATGTTCTATAACATGTAAAACGGGAACATGAACGGAATATTCTAAAACCAACTCATGTAAACACCTTAATCAGAATATTGTCTTATTCAGAATAAGGTCAATAATTAGATTACTGCTGTCCATGTAAACGTAGTCATAGATTCTTAGATCAGCATTATACATCACATTCAGATGTCCATCTCCAGGAAAGTCAAAACCCAGATTGCCTGAGCTTGTGGGTTCGACCATGTCTCGGTCACTAAATGGGCTGGGAATTGGGAAAGTGAAGCCAAATTGCAAAAAAAAATCAGGTAGAAAGGCTCTTCAATGTCAGAGTGAGCTAGATGAGGCTTGACATGGGTATTGACCTTGTCATCAGTTCCGTTTTGACAAGGTAAGAAGGCGAGATTGTGGTCAGAGTCCATCTTCTTTGGCCCGTCAGTTGCTCTACTCTTTTGTCTATGTGACTTGAAGCTCCAAGCCAGAGACAGTTTATCACAGCAGCATACAGTTGTCCTCATTGCTCTTGATTTTGGGCATTTATAAAATGCTTTGCAAATCAAACATGCATATCCATCTCATTTTTCTTCACAAGTTAATTGTCATACGCAGTGAGTCATTAAAGAGCTAGATTTTTTGCTTTAATGAACGTGTCGGCTTGGTAATGTTCCTGCCCATCAGATACTAACTATTCGTTTATTCATTTAAAAAAAAAATGTTCCAAGACCAAAGCTGCCTGAATAAAAGCAAAAGTAAAGTTCCTTTTTCCTATTAAATTGGGCTTCATTTTTCATAATTTATTGGGTTATAGACTGTTTTCAGTTTTATTATCTTCTTGCAAAAAGACTGTCCTGCTCCACCAGTGTAGTGTATTTTCACTACATCTGGAGCGTCAGCGTGACATTTTCTCTACGCTGAGACGCACCTGTGGTGTGAAAAAAGGAAGATGGCTGACAGGCGAGACAATGATAAACAACATCATTAATTTTCATTAATTTTACAGGTATGTGAAAATGAGCTTCAAATGCTTGCAAAAACATCACTGCGGTGTTTATCTTCATGAGCGCTTCTTTGTTTCCTTGTTAGAACATAATTTCACGTCAGTATATCTTTGAAATGCCACAAGTCACAAATGAGATAAAATTGGCTGAAGAGCTATTAACATAGATGCAATGTCAGTGCAATGTCAAAACAAGGCAGGATCATACCAATCCTACTTGATTACATTTACAGTTCGCTATTGTACACAGTCCATGTTGAAGTCTGTAGACTGTGTCAATTAAAGGACGATAAAGACAAGAATTGCTTGATGATGAGGGTGAGTCTCCCTATGGCAATGTAAACAGTGCAGTTACATTTAGTTTTTAATTCACCTTTTAGTGTGTAATCCTGTTCTGTACACACACAGTTCAGTAATTTACAGGAATGACAACCGCATTCTACAACCGAATTAACTAAGATATGTCTCTCTTCTGTATGTGCGGCACAAGAAAATACAGGGAAAAGTTACAATCCTTGACTCATTCATGTTGCCAGATCTTGCAAAAAAAACAGTGAAGAACAATCCCATAATAAACCGAAATCAATCCAAATGCTTTATAGAGATCGACTGATATAGATTTTTTATCGATACAGATTATTTGCATGTTTATGTGCCTGATAACCGATACACAGAACCGATATTTATATATAGTTATTTATTTCTGTTTTTAATTATTATTATAACTACACTGAACTGAACAAACACTTTTTCAATAATTTCAATATAGGATTTTGAGAGAGTGGAAAAAAAAGTGCACTTTCACTAAATGTTTTATTTTTAATAAAAGCTGCTTTGACCAGGTAAAGAAACATGTAACAAATAAAGCATGTAAAAATCATAATATTAATTAAAAAATCAAAAACCGATACCTGATTATGGAAAAAATGCTTTAATATTGGGGGAAATATCGTTAAAACCGATATATATATATATATACATGTTACGTTCATTTAAATGTACTTATTTAAATATGTTTAAATATTTTTATTTTCTTGTAATCACCTTAATAATTTTTGGTGAAAGGGGCAAGAAGTTAACGTTAGTTTATTCTAATTTTTGTCATCATTGTTAACCTTCTATGGTATGCATTATGTTCTAAGCATGAAATATTTTTTAAAATAAGTTTTTATTACATGAAATAGCTTCAATCATACAAATCAAAAAAAAAATTTTGGAAAAAAAGAGTACTTAGGGAAACGTTGCTACAGTATATGGCAACGCTGTACCACAAAATGGTCAAAAAAGTAGTTTTTCGATAAAATTATGATTTTCTCTTCTATTTAAATGCACAAATGTTTCTTTTAGAAATTGATAGATTTATATAGTTGGAACTCATGCAAACCAAAAACAAGTAGATCCCTATCATTTAACCTTCAAAATGGCTAACTTATCCTCACTCTCACCACATGGAAGAGCTAACTCTGCACTCTTCCTATTGCCCTTTCCGTAAATATATTGAATGTATTCATTTTCTGAAAAGAAGACATAATTTTGTTATTTATACACAAATACAACTATACTACAATAAACACTTCAAAGAGATAAATATCATATTATTGATGCTACTATCTATAAAAAATCCCAATGGGGAAATACTGCAATTCCACTGTGGTGCAGCGTTGCCATATGGCAACATATCTATTTTTCCATAGTGGTACAGCATTGCAATATGGAAACATTGATATTTTCTCAATTTACAGTAAAACTATATTAGACAAAGTTGATTTGTAAATACAAATATCTAATTTACTTCCCAAAGATGCTGCAAAAAAATCCCCCTTGAGAAGAGATGTTTAGAAATGAGGTTGTTAGAGCAATTTCTGGAGCACTTAACGGGTGTCTTCCGTGTGAGGGTGTACCCGGGGGAAAGAGAGTTTTGGAGGGACATTCAAATGTCATTTGACTTAAAAACAGCACATATAAATAACAAGTAAAAATGAGTAGAAATTAATTATTGCCATATGGCAACTCCAAAGGGTTCATTTTTTTTTTTTTTTTAACTTTAAACTTTTAAACTTTTTAAACCAATGTAAAGGTTGTACGTACACCAAAAATTAATGTGAAGAAATTACTTTGCCCTTTAAATCTATTTTTTTTTTCCTACATTTTTATAATTGGAGAAAAGTGCTGTAATTGTTATGAAAATGGTGTCCCAGTGGACAAATTAGTCTTAAAAAGGCTTAATTTTATAAAACAAAATCAATGCCTTAGTTTTATTTTGTTTTGGGGGTTATATTTGAGCCAAATGTTTCAATTTATTTTAAGTGTAATTTGATTGTTTACTTTGTCTCACGTCCCATTAGATTACATGGAGAGGGCGGGGTTTATGACCTATACTGTGTCCAGCCACCTGGGGGCGATCGAATCGTTTTGGCTTCACTTTTCAAGACTTGTGCACCACACTTGGTACACACTAACTCAATTCTCCATGAATTCAATAGTATACTGACAATTTTCATTAGCATTATATTACAGCGACAGCTGGTGGAGATTGACCAAAGTTGCTGATATACTTTGTCAGAAGCCCACTGTCAATGATTATATCTACACTTTAAGACATGGGGCTTTACCACGGCCAGCTGCTCGTCCTTGGATAACACAGATAACAAACATTGTCTTCAGCTATCATGGTGCTACTTAATTCACCAGACAGATGTTGAGAAGAACAGAATTCTTGGCAGGCGTGTGAACAGCTGGCTGGTGGTGCTTGAGTCTCAGGGAAACGAAGATCGCAGCGCTCTGCCAGAGAGCAGCTTTTGCAGTAGTCAACTTGAGAAAGGTTATAAGAGTCTCTCTTTAATCAAGTTTTTAGCAGGCTGTCCAATAAACTACATCCTGTTAAAGTTGTGATAAATCAGAGAGATGATGCTGACGCTTATGAGCTCTGCTCTTTAAATACGGCTGGCAGCTCCATTCATTCACAAACACCGTGTTTGTTCTATTTTTGTATTTGATTCATAAAGGGACAGAAATATTGGAAACTGGGTGTGGTTAGAAGAAATTGCGATGCTAACTGCCATATTGGCTGATGTTAAAGGTGTATTTCTGGACTCTAAAATGTTGCTAGGGTCTTCTGGATGGTTGTTAGATGGTTATTTAGTGGTGTTTGATAAGCCAGATCTTTTGACTAACCATAACTCTATAACCCATAACCCTACATAGGCAGCTGACTTTTAAGGGGCCGTTCACACAGAACAGATTTTCCATTCCACTGCGCTACTTTTCCATTGTTTTTACAATGTGCTCGACGGATGTCTTTAACTGTTAACTTTAACTGCTCACGTCTCACGTCTTTTGCAGCGTCTCACGCATGACACGGCATCAAACTTATCTCTACCTTGCGCCTTTTTCGTTCCACTGACCTGCGTCTCCCATTTTTAACAGCAAAAATGCATTCTGTGTGAATCGAACCCTAAGAAAGCATTGCAATTGAAATGTAAATTGATTTGAAACGCTCTTCTTACGCTGCATTCACACAGGGTCTCAGCGTCAACGCTTGACGGAGGGCGTGTCTAAAGCTGGTGCTGACGCGACCGTCATAGTGACAACAGCCAATCATATTACTTTTCTGGTGTTGCATGAACGCAATTGGCTAGCGTCTGCTCTAGGGTATTTGCATAGGCGATCTGATTGGCTGACGCCTGCGTTAGCCCTTGAAAAGTTGAAAATGTTTCAACTTCTGTGCCCAGCAATGCCAGTGACGTGACGCAACGGAACCCACAATTCAGTTCGGCAATGCATGACGTCACCCATTCAAAGTAAATGAGAAGCGTTGATGCCGACACCTCGTGTGAATGCAGCGTTAGGTCACAACTTAAAATAGTGCTACTCTTGAGCCACAAAACAATAGCTTCCAATAGAGTTTTTTGTTAGCATGTTGCCAAGTAGGGATATTAGGGATGCACGATATATCAGCCACCATATCGGTATCGGTATGTTCATTTTTAATGTTATCATTATCGGCCTGATAAGAAAATTGGGCCGATATATTAAAGCTGATAAATAATGGATTATTTCCTTCAGCTGAGACACATGTTTGCCATGATTGTTTTTGAATTGCTTGAAATATGATTGCAATACAGTTCAGTGTAACATTTAGCTGCACAAGTCTATATAAAATTATAATGAGAACATTATAATTGTGTGCTTGGGACATGGCTTTTAATGGTGAGACTTTGGTTTTTGTAATCAGCCTTTAAAAATTATATAAAAATTTGGATTTTAGATTTATTGGCCAATATATCGGTTATCGTTTTTCAAGTATAAAGAATTATCACTATTGGCTAAAATTTTCATATTGGTGCATCCCTATTGCCAAGCTAACAATGCAGTACACAAATAAGTCTAAAAACACACAATATTCAAATAAATATATTTATACAAATTAATACATACAATTTAATGAAATGTGTGACATATGTTGACTCTTCTGCCTTTTTTTTTCAATGAGTTTGTTGCAGTGCATTCTGGGATTGGCTTCAAAATATATGAAAGAATAAAAGTAGCGTTAATTTTAGTAATACACTATGCATTTATTAAAATTTTGAATTGCCTTTTATTTTTATATGTTCAGTTTTTTATATGTTCAATAATTTTGCTATGCATTTTTGGCATTTTTAATATTTCTATATAGCTTTAATTTATTTTTATTTCAGTTTTCCTGTTTTAGTAATTTTAGTACTATAAAATTCAAATTTCTAAACATAACATTTCTAATTTCAGTTTTTTATTTTTATTATTATTATTACCCTTGCTTGGTTTAAGAATATCAGTAATAACACTGAATATAATCCTAGAAAAAGTAATGCTACCTTCAAATTTTGGCCAAATTTAAGTGGATTTTTAGAAGGAACTGAAGCGCCGGGAGTACATATGCCATACAATTGTGCACTTACTCTGCCTTGAAGTGCTGTCTCAGTAGGCAGCTCACTGGCTTTTGTAACAGAGCTTATGTCTCCTCAGCTTAAGCTCTATGAAAAGCTCAGTTTCTTCATTGTTCTTGGACAAGACCATGGAAGGCGCACATTTACTCTTAATTAGGTTGACCTTTTCTATCACTGCAGGATAGGTGATGAAAAGAATCTTCGGTGAAGGCCATCAGTCTTCCTGAACCCCGACCGCTTTGATTCATATGTTTCATTTCAGCATCCAGCCACGAACAGAACTGACAGCCTGACAAAACGATATCACACTTCCCATCATGCCCCAAAGAGAATGTTAAAGGATTTCTAACGGTACCAAATGGAACTGCAAAATAACTAGATACGTATTTCTTGAAGTAAATATGAGTATTGCTTACTGGTGCAAAACTTGCTGCCACAGTGTTGGAGTTTTACTCTCGTTCCAATATAGGGTCATTTTGTGTCAAATCAACCAAATTTTGGAAAATTCTCTGACTCAAATTCTTGGTTTTGACAAACATTGTCATAAATAGTGATGAATAGTGATGAAAGCCACTACAAAACTGACAAACCTTGAGATCTCAGAATGGTTTTTGAATAAAGACTGTGGTTTACAATGCAGTTTGCAATGCATGGATTCATCAATCATCATAGCCTTCCCTAGCAAAATATATGCATACATTTTTTTCATTTGTTGTTGTTCATATTATGACTGACATATTTTGATGGATGACTTGTATGTTTCGATCTGTGTGCCGCTTTGAATCATTTTGTCATCTACTGCTAATTGCTATAATTAAAGACTACAACGAAGCCAATCACCCGGTATCAAACTTTGAAAAAACTTTCCCTGTTGCATCTTTCATTATTTATTTATTTTAGGATGAACTTTGTAATCAGAATAAGTTGATATATTTTAGAAATGACTGCAGTATGTTGTGGAAAAACAACAACAACATTGACCTGTAAGTGCAATTTGTTTTTAAAGCAAATGAGCACTTTTGCATAGTTGATATGTATGAAGAGCTAGGGAGCTATGTCTGCTGTCAGTATAATTATGCATGCATATTTATACGCATATGAAAATAAATGTAATATAATAATGTAATCTAAACAAATAATTTATAAAAAATAAAAATCTAAAATTAATTATACAATATACTTTAAACATTATTGTTATTCACATAATAGGATGCTAATCAGGGAGGTCTATGATACATGGTGTGAAATCTGCCTGTTAGTTTTTAGCTGCCAGATGGTGTAGTTATGGCATCTACAAGCAATGGATAATGGGGCCATGCTAACCAGCCAAACCTTGACCCTTTGATATTAATGATATCAAACTGAAGGACGTACACATTTGTCATGCACAAGAAAGTTAAAATTGTAAATTGAGCACATGCCATTGAAGTTGCCACCTCTGAAATGGAAATAGCATTTGTATTCCCTGCGCATTATTGTCTCCTTGAGGGATTTCCGTTTTGTTTAAAATGGAGCTTCTAATTGTCCAAGGGAAGGACATCTTTGATAGAAGTTAGATACGCAAGGTTATCAACCAAGGACACAAATAAACACTTGGGGCTCAGCCAAGGAAACCATTGAAGGGTATATTTCAATTAGAAACCATGATGTATGCCCATTTGCATTGGTTAATGCTTTAGGTGCATGCATTTACACCAGGATTTACCATATCAAACAAATACAGTCCTCTGTTCTGTTTAGATTGTGTTTGCAAGTATATGCCATTATATCTGATGCACTGATTTGTGATCTTACACTTTTGAAGATGTAAGCTACCGCTTGGATATTCGCAACTCAATCTTTTGATTTAATTTGTTTCATTTTCAAAGGATATGCAGATGATTTTGTGTGATTGGTTAGGCTGTAAACTGTAAGAGCATTAAAATGTTTGCTACAATGGTTGTTTTATTTGTTTGTTTTAGACACTTTCTGCATGCCTAGGTGCTTGATTTTATACACATGTGGCCATGGAAGTGATTGGAACACCTGAATTCAATGATTTGGAGGGGTGTCCCAATACTTTTGGCAATATAGTGTATATTTCTTCACGTTCAGATGAAATCTCTAAATTATTCAATTGAATTTAATTGAATTAATGACGAATGATTATTGCCTATCCATAGGGAAGCCTCTTTTGAAATTACATTAGAAATCATTTGCTCTGTAACATTTTTCCATCCAGCAGAACTTCTGTCGTAAATCTAATCGTCACTTTCGGTTGATTTCATTCTGGGTCAATCTCGGACTGTTGGCTTTGTATCACTGTGGTGCCAGACTTAGAATCTGTTATTCTGAAAAAGAAATACGGAGAGAGTGAGAGAGAGAGATGGGGTGAAGAGAGACAGGAAAGTTACAGCAGCTGAGTCAGACAGCTGAGCGTAGTATAGAGTGCTTTCAAGTGCAACAATTAGCGGTACACATTGCAGTGTTTGGTTTGCATGCAGAGAGATGGTACACGGACTGAAAGGTGGCAGCATAATTTATTTCCACCCAGCAAATGTGATTTCATTTAAGCAAATGAGTTGGAGAGGCAGCGCGACTGATAGAGCTGACAGTCACTCGCCGTACTGCGGGTTCATCGGTCAGATTACTAACTTTGGCTCTGTGTGGCAGATGGGTACATCACATAATATCAAATCTGATTTATAATCCATTTGGGTTAATGGTTATGCGACTGCAGAGTTTAACGGTTTAGGGCATCAAAATATAAATTATACAGTGCATCTGCATTGTGTGCTTGCAGAGATCGTACTTCCACAAAGCTTGTCATTTCTGCACCATAGTGGCTCCAAACAGAACTTTTAATGCAAATTTCACTGCATTGTTTGCACAACAGACTGTCAGAGGGATCCATATTAACATGTATATTTACTAAAGTTAGAGGAATAGTTTAGTATCATCATCATTTACTCATGTCATTCTATCTTTTGTGGACACAAAACCAGACATTTAGCAAAATGTTGACATTGATCTATTTTATTTGTTGACCAGGGGTTGTCAAAAAAATTGCCAAAACATAAAAAAGCATAAAGCTATTGCATAAAGAAACGCATAAAGAAAGACTATTGCAACTTCTCTATAATGCCCACTTTAACTCTGTACTGTGAACATTCAACCTAACCTTTTGTGGTCTACAGAAGGAACTGCTGCACCACAGCTCCAAAAAAAAAAAAAAAAAAAAAAAAAGAAGAAAAAAAAAAGCAAGACTGGTATAAATGTTTAGCAAATCTGCATATCCACTACAAGATAAGCCAAAAACCATTAGACTGCAAGCATGCATTATGTATATATATATAGCAGCAGTGCTTAAAGTGCAGGCTATCTGGGGAAAACTATAATTGTATTCTCTATTACAGATGAACTCATTACACCAGAGATAAAATACATTATTGCAAAAATAACAAAACTCGCAATAATAGGGTTATAATGGGAAACTCGCTCTTTCACATGACTCTTGTCATTCCCCAATGCATTGAACCCTGTATTGAAGCGTCAGCTGCAGAATTACTCCCAGCGGTGTGTTGTGTGCCGGTCAAGCGTTGTAACATGGCGCTCAAAGTTCAAACAATTTCAACTTTGACCTTGTTTCCTGCTGACCTTTTGAAGCAAAGCCAGTGATTACTGGACAATACCCATGATATGTCTAATGTCAATCTTTGAAATGACGAAAACTTTGTAAAAAAAAAAAAAAAAAAAAAAAAGAAATTCCTCATAATTTATTTTTTGTTCATTTAACATTTTTTGCCATTTTTTGTTCATTAAATATTTTTTTTTACATTATTTATTTGCTGTCATCTGATGTTTTTTATGTGCTTCATGTTACATTGTTACATTCATTACATTCATGGGTTGATTAAAATATAATAATTAAATCATAAAACTTAATATAAATACGGTAAATATTTTAAAAATAAAACCATTAAAAATAAACACTTGCTAAAAAGGAAATATATATATATTTAACAATATTAAATAGAGAGAACAAATATTAAATATTACATTTGTTTACCTGCATGTCATGTGACCACTAACTGACAGAGAACTGTGAATATGCAAATGTGTTGTTACATTATTGAAATATGAATTAATAATGTTACGCGGTACTTCAAATGAATATTTTAGGCCAATGGATTTTGTCTGACAAACAAACCCAAAAAAAAGTGCTATCTAAATGTAATTTATAATTGCCAACACACACACACACACACACACACACACACACACACACATACATATACACTCACCTAAAGGATTATTAGGAACACCATACTAATACTGTGTTTGACCCCCTTTCGCCTTCAGAACTGCCTTAATTCTACGTGGCATTGATTCAACAAGGTGCTGAAAGCATTCTTTAGAAATGTTGGCCCATATTGATAGGATAGCATCTTGCAGTTGATGGAGATTTGTGGGATGCACATCCAGGGCACGAAGCTCCCGTTCCACCACATCCCAAAGATGCTCTATTGGGTTGAGATGTGGTGACTGTGGGGGCCATTTTAGTACAGTGAACTCATTGTCATGTTCAAGAAACCAATTTGAAATGATTCGAGCTTTGTGACATGGTGCATTATCCTGCTGGAAGTAGCCATCAGAGGATGGGTACATGGTGGTCATAAAGGGATGGACATGGTCAGAAACAATGCTCAGGTAGGCTGTGGCATTTAAACGATGCCCAATTGGCACTAAGGGGCCTAAAGTGTGCCAAGAAAACATCCCCCACACCATTACACCACCACCACCAGCCTGCACAGTGGTAACAAGGCATGATGGATCCATGTTCTCATTCTGTTTACGCCAAATTCTGACTCTACCATCTGAATGTCTCAACAGAAATCGAGACTCATCAGACCAGGCAACATTTTTCCAGTCTTCAACTGTCCAATTTTGGTGAGCTCGTGCAAATTGTAGCCTCTTTTTCCTATTTGTAGTGGAGATGAGTGGTACCCGGTGGGGTCTTCTGCTGTTGTAGCCCATCCGCCTCAAGGTTGTGCGTGTTGTGGCTTCACAAATGCTATGCTGCATACCTCGGTTGTAACGAGTGGTTATTTCAGTCAAAGTTGCTCTTCTATCAGCTTGAATCAGTCGGCCCATTCTCCTCTGACCTCTAGCATCAACAAGGCATTTTCGCCCACAGGACTGCCGCATACTGGATGTTTTTCCCTTTTCACACCATTCTTTGTAAAAGAAATGCTTGTGCGTGAAAATCCCAGTAACTGAGCAGATTGTGAAATACTCAGACCGGCCCGTCTGGCACCAACAACCATGCCACGCTCAAAATTGCTTAAATCACCTTTCTTTCCCATTCTGACATTCAGTTTGGAGTTCAGGAGATTGTCTTGACCAGGACCACACCCCTAAATGCATTGAAGCAACTGCCATGTGATTGGTTGATTAGATAATTGCATTAATGAGAAATTGAACAGGTGTTCCTAATAATCCTTTAGGTGAGTGTATATATTAGGGGTGTAACGGTACACAAAACTGACAGTTCGGTACGTACCTCGGTTTTGAAGTCACGGTTCGGTACAGCAGAGGAAAGAAAACTAAACATAAAATTGCTTTTTATTTATTTTTATTAATCAGTGGATTACTGAACAAATTGTGTCTATCCTTAAATTAATTCAATTGTACCAAAAAGTTTCTTAAAGATAATGCTGTAAACTATATAGGGAGCCCTTACTTGCACAAATTTGCTTTGATGTAACAGACATTACATCTGTTATGCTAAAATTTTACTTTGACAAGCCAAAAACAGTTTTTAAAGGAAATGGGTGCCTTCCACTCCTCCCATGTGCTTCTCCTTTTCACAGTCCGGTAGAAATGATGGGTGGTTCCAAAATATATGGTCACCTGACAATAAAAGTGTACAGTTGGCAAGATAAAGGGGGTGGGTCAACTTACACACTGGCTCATCTTACCCCACTCTCCCCTACTATAATATTAAAGGTTAACAACAGAGCCCAAACTATTAGCCTAAATTCAGTTGCTATTTATTTTTAGATATAATAATCAACACTCAAATAACACTTTGTATGCAAACATGTAAACTTCACATAAGGCAGTTTTTGCATTAACTTCTAAATCTAATTACAGTGGGGAGAACAAGTATTTGATATACTGCCGATTTTGCAGGTTTTCCTACTTACTAAGCATGTAGAAGTCTGTAATTTTTTATCATAGGCACTCTTCAAATGTGAGTGACGGAATCTAAAACAAAAATCCAGAAAATCACATTGTATGATTTTTAAATAATTAATTTGCATTTTATTGCATGACATAAGTATTTGATCACCTACCAACCAGTAAGAATTCCGGCTCTCACAGACCTGTTAGTTTTTCTTTAAGAAGCCCTCCTGTTCTCCACTCATTACCTGTATTAACTGCACCTGTTTGAACTCGTTACCTGTATAAAAGACACATGTCCACACACTCAATCAAATAGACTCCAACCTCTCCACAATGGCCAAGACCAGAGAGCTGTGTAAGGACATCAGGGATAAAATTGTAGACCTGCACAAGGCTGGGATGGGCTACAGGACAATAGGCAAGCAGCTTGGTGAGAAGGCAACAACTGTTGGCGCAATTATTAGAAAATGGAAGAAGTTCAAGATGACGGTCAATCTTCCTCGGTCTGGGGCACCATGCAAGATCTCACCTTGTGGGGCATCAATGATCATGAGGAAGGTGAGGGATCAGCCCAGAACTACACGGCAGGACCTGGTCAATGACCTGAAGAGAGCTGGGACCACAGTCTCAAAGAAAACCATTAGTAACACACTACGCCGTCATGGATTAAAATCCTGCAGCGCACGCAAGGTCCCCCTGCTCAAGCCAGCGCATGTCCAGGCCCGTCTGAAGTTTGCCAATGACTATCTGGATGATCCAGAGGAGGAATGGGAGAAGGTCATGTGGTCTGATGAGACAAAAATAGAGCTTTTTGGTCTAAACTCGCCATGTTTGGAGGAAGAAGAAGGATGAGTACAACCCCAAGAACACCATCCCAAACGTGAAGCATGGAGGTGGAAACATCATTCTTTGGGGATGCTTTTCTGCAAAGGGGACAGGACGACTGCACCGTATTGAGGGGAGGATGGATGGGGCCATGTATCGCGAGATCTTGGCCAACAACCTCCTTCCCTCAGTAAGAGCATTGAAGATGGGTCGTGGCTGGGTCTTCCAGCATGACAACGACCCGAAACATACAGCCAGGGCAACTAAGGAGTGGCTCCGTAAGAAGCATCTCAGGGTCCTGGAGTGGCCTAGCCAGTCTCCAGACCTGAACCCAATAGAAAATCTTTGGAGGGAGCTGAAAGTCCGTATTGCCCAGCGACAGCCCCGAAACCTGAAGGATCTGGAGAAGGTCTGTATGGAGGAGTGGGCCAAAATCCCTGCTGCAGTGTGTGCAAACCTGGTCAAGAACAACAGGAAACGTATGATCTCTGTAATTGCAAACAAAGGTTTCTGTACCAAATATTAAGTTCTGCTTTTCTGATGTATCAAATACTTATGTCATGCAATAAAATGCAAATTAATTATTTAAAAATCATACAATGTGATTTTCTGGATTTGTTTTAGATTCCGTCACTCACAGTTGAAGAGTACCTATGATAAAAATTACAGACTTCTACATGCTTTGTAAGTGGGCAAACCTGCAAAATTGACAGTGTATCCAATACTTGTTCTCCCCACTGTATATATAAATAAAGAGAGCGCATCTAAAAAAGTGCCCTTTCCATGATGCTGTACTTTTCATATTCATATAGGGGTCAAAGCAGTGTGTTTCTGATTCAAGTCATGTGAAAAGGACATAAGTGATCATTACATCGTTAGTTATGGCACTGAGTCCGTATTCATATAATTATCAGCAGGGCGTAACATTCAGTAACACTGCACACTCAGCAGCCTTTGTTCATATTGCATTGGTTTATACAGTACAATCCACTAGCTTACCTTGCATAGTGAAGCCCCATATCTCTTTTTCTTTGCACATTTTGTCTAGTCTGTGAAGTTAAGCCTGGCTTTGAACCAAATATTTGTGCTGATAAGTAGTTTTCAGAAGTAAAAAGCTCACTTTTCTACCTCAGAACCAATTGTTCTGCAAGGCGAGCTAATACATGTCAAGATCGGGGCAGCCCTTGGTATTTCTTCAGGCCTGCTGAAGTTATTATGCGAAAGAAGACCTCATTCTTCGCCTGAAGTTCACAGCGCATTAGGTTGTGTAGTTTAATGCAGTGTGGAAATTTATAGCAGTGAGCAGGGCAGAACAATATGGCACACACTGCGAGGTTTGATATTCAAAGCATGACCTGATGTACCTATGTTTTCAACAATTTGCTTGGCATTGCATGTCATGCTTTGTTAGATGTGTGCAGAGATAGCTGAACTGCTCAGGTTTACAGGGCATTTGTCATTTACAGGTGCAAAGAGATGAAGCCTATAAAAAAAAGTCAATGGAATATTGGAGTCTTTTTATAGGTATTATAAGTGTTCAGCTGTCCAATCTGACCTCGATTTCAGTTTCATGTCGTGTTCAGTGTCCACAATTTGGGTTTCTACCGGCATGGATCTTACACGTATGGTGCAATGAACTATGCTTAAATTAGAAATACGTTTAAATGAGAAATATCTTTTAAATGTGTAAATAAATTGTCAGATGATTTTTTTTCAGCGTTTGCATGGCATGAATACAATGAGTATCCCAGCTGACGGCTGCATTATAATTCAATAGACACATTTACAGGTAACTTCTTATAAAATATAATAGGGCTGCAACAACTAGTCGATAAAAAAGAATAATAATCGATAATGAAAATCATCAAAACATGAGAATTGTTTATTTTAAGCTTCAAGCTAATGCATTAGCATTTAACATACCCTGTCATGCTTTGACAGATGTGTGTGTGCACGTGTGCGTCCTCAGCGCAAAACTTTCGTTTTACAGGTTATATCCACTGATCTATATAGAGAACAGTAGTTATATCCTCATCTGTAAATGTTACTAATTCACGCGAGTATTTCCATTTTGCATGAAAGCGTGTCCTGACACTAGTCTGCATTAAGCTTCAAACTTCACTGAACGAGTGCCGGTGCGGCGGGCGACTGCGTCAAACAGACAGAACGCAGTCGAGAGGGAGACCATTAATATTGAGCACAAAAACATTAATTTAGCTGAAATATCTGCTGTTGGACGCTAAATTTAGTTTTAAAAGTCAACATGTAATTCAAGTATTTTATGAGAGTAGTAACTGTAAAGGGATAACAGCTGTAATTGAATATACATGTAAGACGTTTCTACAGGATAAAGAAATGACAGTAACAGTTACTGTGTCCATAGCTAATGTGTGTGTGTTCCTGCAGAACATTCCTCTTATCTGGTAACACTGAGTTTGTGTTTTTTTGTTTTTGTTTTTCTTTAATATCATTTTAATGTAGGGATTTAAACTCCTTTTGCTTAGTAACTTTTTTTGCACAATGTATAGCACAAACATACCCTTACGAAAATTAACCATGATTTTATTATAGTAAAACCATGTTTTTATTATAATGAAACCATGTTTTTGCCGTATTGATTACCATTTGTATAACCACATAAATACGATATAGTTAAAGCAAAACAATGGTTAATTTGTGGTTACCACTGAATAACTAAAAAAACCTTGTTATTTATCTATTATTATTGTTTGTTTTGTTCGATGTAAAACCATGGTTCATTTATGTAATGGTAGATATATTCACTATGTATGTGTTCATAGCACTCAGCTGACACGTTTGTTTGAAGGACAGCATTGGGCAGGATGTGGAATAGTGTCTTTTGTCAATAAAAAAAGGGCTTTTTATCCGATTAATCGAAAAAATAATAATCGCCCAACTAATCGATAATCAAAATAATCGTTAGTTGCAGCCCTAAAATATAATAAATATATGTATATGAAAATACTCCAAGTTGCTTATTAAACCAGTTCATTTACATGAATTGCTTGAATTAATTAGTTCACTGAAATTAATTTAACTTGCAAACATGATGTATAGTATAGTATAGTATAGTATAGAATAGTGTAGGGTAGTGTAGTGTAGTGTAGCATAGTATAGTATAGTATACTAATATACAGTAGTGTAGTGTAGAGTAGTGTAGTGTAGTATAGTATACTAATATACAGTAGTGTAGTGTAGCATAGCGTAGCGTAGCATAGCATAGCACAGGGTAGTGTAGTGTAGTATTGTATAGTACAAACCCGATTCCAAAAAAGTTGGGACACTGTACAAATTGTGAATAAAAACAGAATGCAATGATGTGGAAGTTTCAAATTTCAATATTTTATTCAGAATACAACATAGATGACATATCAAATGTTTAAACTGAGAAAATTTA
The DNA here is from genome assembly GCA_039654105.1 of Coreius guichenoti. Classification (NCBI taxonomy): domain Eukaryota; kingdom Metazoa; phylum Chordata; class Actinopteri; order Cypriniformes; family Gobionidae; genus Coreius; species Coreius guichenoti. The sequence goes on along the minus strand of CM077170.1, from coordinate 4,526,164 downwards.
TCATTTTAAGGGAAAAATAAGTTGATTTTAAATTTCATGGCATCAACACATATCAAAAAAGTTGGGACAAGGCCATGTTTACCACTGTGTGGCATCCCCTCTTCTTTTTATAACAGTCTGCAAACGTCTGGGACTGAGGAGACAAGTTGCTCAAGTTTAGGAATAGGAATGTTGTCCCATTCTTGTCTAATACAGGCTTCTAGTTGCTCAACTGTCTTAGGTCTTCTTTGTCGCATCTTCCTCTTTATGATGCGCCAAATGTTTTCTATGGGTGAAAGATCTGGACTGCAGGCTGGCCATTTCAGTACCCGGATCCTTCTTCTACGCAGCCATGATGTTGTAATTGATGCAGTATGTGGTCTGGCATTGTCATGTTGGAAAACGCAAGGTCTTCCCTGAAAGAGACGACGTCTGGATGGGAGCATATGTTGTTCTAGAACTTGGATATACCTTTCAGCATTGATGGTGCCTTTCCAGATGTGTAAGCTGCCCATGCCACACGCACTCATGCAACCCCATACCATCAGAGATGCAGGCTTCTGAACTGAGCGCTGATAACAACTTGGGTTGTCCTTGTCCTCTTTAGTCCGGATGACATGGCTTCCCAGTTTTCCAAAAAGATGCGCTTCTGGATCATGTTTAGATATGGCTTCTTTTTTGACCTATAGAGTTTTAGCCGGCAACGGCGAATGGCACGGTGGATTGTGTTCACCGACAATGTTTTCTGGAAGTATTCCTGAGCCCATGTTGTGATTTCCATTACAGTAGCATTCCTGTATGTGATGCAGTGCCGTCTAAGGGCCCGAAGATCACGGGCATCCAGTATGGTTTTCCGGCCTTGACCCTTACGCACAGAGATTGTTCCAGATTCTCTGAATCTTTGGATGATATTATGCATTGTAGATGATGATAACTTCAAACTCTTTGCAATTTTTCTCTGAGAAACTCCTTTCTGATATTGCTCCACTAGTTTTCGCCGCAGCATTGGGGGAATTGGTGATCCTCTGCCCATCTTGACTTCTGAGAGACACTGCCACTCTGAGAGGCTCTTTTTATACCCAATCATGTTGCCAATTGACCTAATAAGTTGCAAATTGGTCCTCCAGCTGTTCCTTATATGTACATTTAACTTTTCCGGCCTCTTATTGCTACCTGTCCCAACTTTTTTGGAATGTGTAGCTCTCATGAAATCCAAAATGAGCCAATATTTGGCATGACATTTCAAAATGTCTCACTTTCAACATTTAATATGTTACCTATATTATATTCTGAATAAAATATAAATTTATGAGATTTGTAAATTATTGCATTCCTTTTTTATTCACAATTTGTACAGTGTCCCAACTTTTTTGGAATCGGGTTTGTATAGTATTATTGTGTAGTGTAGAGTAGCATAATGTAGTGTAGTGTAGTATAGTGTAGTATAGCATAGCATAGTATAGTATAGTATAGTATAGTATAGTATAGTATAGTATAATGGTATAGTGTAGTGTAGTGTAGTGTAGCACAGTATAGTATAGTATACTAATATAGTGTAGTGTAGTATAGTATAGTGTAGTATAGTACAGTATAGTATAATATAATATAGTATAGTATAGTATAGTATAGTATAGTATAATGGTATAGTGTAGTGTAGTGTAGCACAGTATAGTATAGTATACTAATATAGTGTAGTATAGTATAGTATAGTATAGTATATTAATGGGGCTGAGTTGCACTTTATTTTTGATTGAATTACCTTTTAGTTGTTTATATTTATGTCATGTGCTATATAAATATTGTCTAAAGTTCAAGATCTCCTTTATTAATATTATGGCGCAATATGACATGAAAACCAATGATGCTATCCATTGTAAAAAAAAAAAAAAAAGGAATTTGATGCTAGGAAAGCTACAAAATGTTAAAAACTATTGTTACCATACTCAAATCTATTTAATACTGTCGCTACTTTCAGTTAGTTATAAATGCCCATCAAAATGCATCACCTACACTACTGTTCAAAAGTTCGGGGTCTGTTTTCAACATTGATAATAATAATAAATGTTTCTTGAGCAGCAAATCATCGTATTAGAATGATTTCTGAAGGATCATGTGACACTAAAGACTGGAGTAATGTCAGCTTTGCATCACAGGAATAAATTACATTTTACAATATATTCACATATAAAAAAGTTCTTTAATATGGTAATGATATTTCGCGTTTTTCGCAGTTTTTACTGTATATTTGATCAGATAAATGCACCCTTGGTGAGCAAAAGAGAATCTTTCAAAAACATTAAAAGATCTTACTGTCCCCAAACTTTTGAACAGTGTTATATTCACTGTCAGTGTTAATAAAATCTGCACTGGTCTTATTAAAATCTCTTAATGAGAATTCAGGAATGAAGACATGTTATTGCCAAATAACTTCATTAAAAATGTTCTTCCCTTTGTGCTTTGCATCTGTGAGTTTCAAAGTTCATTTTGTATTTTGTGTTGTTTAAATCATCACACCGTACTTTCTAAGGCAAACATACCCAATTGCGCACGTTCGCATTCTGTTTTCCCCAGATCCGTCGAGTCATTAAGCAGACGCTTGCTCTCAGGAGAACTTGGTGATAATTGAAGCAGGTGGGAGCAAAAACAGTTGGAAATGTCAATCACTGTTCAGTTAGTATAACTGTCTCTGTTATTTTGGTAAGCTGCCTCCAAGAGAAGTTCAAATATTGAAGAAAATTATCTGGTGTCATTTTGAGTTCACTGCTTTTACCCCCATTAGCCTCAGGGGAGCCTGCTATGCAGCACATCTGATTTAGTGTGGATCACGGGTGTCAGATCGTGTTTAGTCGGAGGTACTCTCAGTGGCTACGTTCACACAGTCAGTGTTTGAGATTGACAACCGTATTTACTAACAGGTGTGACTCTTGTTCCGTTCTTATGACGCTTACAGGAGCCTCTCAAAAAGACCCACATGCCCTGATGACATATTACTCATATTGTTGTTGTGCACCAGGGCCTTCCACTTCCCTCTCTGTCCTGGTTAGATCCAGTTTGGTTTTTTGTCTCAAGACAGCAGTGCATCGAACAGTTCAATCATTCAAAAATACAAAGTTCTGTCATGAATCTCTAGATGGCACAGACTGATAGGTCCTTAACTCAATCTGCTTGCAATCACATCATTCTCTATAGGGCACAGCTGATTGGTTCCTGCTGTATCAGTAGCCAGTGAGCTCGCTCCTCAGCCTTTAAATACTTGGTCAGCATTTTCTGTAGCAGTTGTAGCTCACTTTCAGAACCCTCCACCTTCACCAGCTCCACCTGTATAGATCTACTGCATGTCTTACTTGCCCACAGCAGTGTGTCGTGTATGTATTGGCAGTAGCAAGTCCCATACTTTCTCTGCAGCAGCAGCAATAACAGCAGCAGCAGCAGCGTAGCAGATCTATTCCGCCAAGACCAAACATATAAACATTACCATCCATTACGATGCCAAAAACATTAACCCCTGGTTTCACAGACAAGGCTTAAGCTAGTCTTAGACTAAAATACATGTTTGAGCTCATGACAGGACTAAGACTATTAGGTTTCTAGAGCAAGAGGATTCTTTTAAGCCATTTTCAAACCAAAAAACTAAATTGATGATTTTGAAAATAAAAGTTGTATTGTGTAATTTCCACAAGGTTTTCAACCATTCTAAAATTCACAATTAATGACTGCATTTTGATTTTGATTTGCATTAAAATTAATAATAATTTGGAATATATTTTATACATTTAAATGCTACAGTGGTAAACAGGGGTGTCAGTATTTTCAACACATTTTCAATCCCAACTCGTCACATATTGACGCTTGGTCAGGACCCATTGGCGTCACTTTTTAATGCACAGGTGACCCATTTAGAGACATTTTTTCGATGTTCAGGGTACTCCATTGCATTGGGGTCATACACACATGCGATAGGCATGGGAATTGTATCGTCATGTTGAAATTGGGGTAAAATTGTGACATGTTGGGGTATGATTTTAAATTTAAACAGCTACAATTATTTTATTTACAATGCACTATTTAGATATTTTTGAGCATGTAACCCAACCCCTACCCCTAAATCTAACCCAACCCCTACCCCTAAATCTAACCATCAGTATATAATATAATATAATATAATATAATATAATATAATATAATATAATATAATATAATTAATATAATATAATATAATATAATATAATATAATATAATATAATATAATATAATATAATATAATATAATATGATATAATATAAAACACAGGATATAACAGGCAGATACAACTAGTCACAATTTGTTAATAAAAAAAGTACAACAAGGCCAAACGATTGATTTGTGTGAGGAACAGACCCAAAACTGATCACCGTGTCCATCCACCTAACCTGCATGTCTTCCTCCGGAGAGCACCCGGAGGAAACCCACGCTGAGATGGGGAGAACATGCAAACTCCACACAGAAAAGAGTCCTGACTCAGTTGGGACTCGAACCGGGACCTTCTTGCTGTGAGGCAACAGTGCTACCCAATGAGCCACCATGCTATCCTTAGTCCTAAACATATTTCTACCCCTAAACCTAATCCAACCCATAAATTGTCCCTAAAATCAGAGGGAAATGATAGGTGAATAATATTTGAATAACACTAACGTAGAAGCACCTAACCCTGGTCGTAAGCCTAAACTTGACATAAACTGTAAAGTCCCTCAAATCTAATTGGCTGATTGTACTGCCGTTGATCCAGGAACATGTTGCACTTGGTGAAATCACATTCAACACTTAATTTTTCATGGCATAGATTCAACAAGGTGCTGGAAACATTCCTCAGACATTTTGGTCCACATTGACATGATAGCATCATGCAGTTGTTGCAGATTTGTTGGCTACACATCCATGATGTGAATCTCCCGTTCCAGCACATCCCAAAGGTGGTCTATTGGATTGAAATCTGGTGACTGTGGAGACCATTTGAGTATACTGAACTCATTGTCATGTTCAAGAAACCAATTTGAGATGATTTTATAAATATAGAGAACCGATTAAAATTTTTGAATGGCAGTGCACATAAATTTCAGGTTGTGTTTATTGCTCTTTTGCACAGCTGCATCTCAAAGTGTAGATGCATTATTTGATTTCCCTTCCCATTGAGTCCTCTGAGACTCTTGCAGATGTTGGCGCACAGGCATGCATGCTTCTCTCTCTGTGACAAAACAAGCATGTCTCCCTGTGCTTGGGTCCCCACTGCTGTGGTCAATCTACCAACAGGCAATTTGAGTTCCTGACCCTGTGGTGCAAATTAAGGATGCTTACTGGATTCCATGTGTCAATTTGTGCTGAGAATTTGCCACCAGAGTGGAGACCAATGGTGCATTCACATCTTACTTGAAGAAGCAGTGAGATATTTGCAGGTTTGAGTTTCATTTTGTGGAAATGAAGTCTTGATTCCAGGTAAAACATGCCAGATAGTGAAATAATAAATACTAATGTTTTTATGTGTGTTCCATACAATATACAATACTTTTGCTTAAAATGAAAAGAAAAAAGTTACTCATAAGTGCAGTGCCTACCCCGCTAGAAATGTTATGTTCCTAGAACCTTCTCAGAACGTCCCCACTGGTGTCAAGGACGTCGCCTAGTAACGTTCCTGGAACGTTCCGAGACAGTCATGATGTGGAGTTCTTTAAAGGGTTGGGGGACGTTATTTGGCGGACCTTCATGGAACATTCAGGACGTTCTCTGAATGTTTAGGGGACCATATTTTATTTGGAAATTTGATGTTCCCAGAACATTCTCAGAACGTCCCCGCTGGTGTCAAGGACCTCTCCTAGTAACATTCCCAGAATGTTCCAAAACAGTCATGATGTGGAGTTCTTTAAAGGGTTGGGGACGTTATTTGGCAGACCTTCATGGGACATTCAGGACGTTCTCGGAATGTTTAGGGGAACCTATTTTATTTGGAAATGTGATGCTCCCTGAATGTTCTCAGAACGTCCCCGCTGGTGTCAAGGACGTCACCTAGTAACATTCACAGAATGTTGCTAGACGGTCATGATGTGGAGTTCTTTAAAGGGTTGGGGACATTATTTGGCGGACCTTCATGGAACGTTTAGGGTACCATATTTTATTTGGAAACTTGATGTTCCCAGAACGTTCTCAGAATGTCCCCTCCTACGTGGGTACACACTTATGACAGAATGAAGTTCACATAAAGTGGTTTTCTGTTGCACTTTATTCCAGGTCAAATCTGAGAATGCTTGGAAAGGTCTCTGATGCTTCTTGACTGTAGCACTAATTAGTACATACCCTTACTTTTAACATTTCACTTCTCATTCCAAGTACATGCTGTTTTGCGTATTGTTGATTGCCTGCATTTTAGTGCGTGTCCCAGTTGACATCTGTTTAAATGGCCATTGTGGCCAAAATATAGCTTACAGATGCTTGATAGTTCAGGTCAGTAGTTTTGTACAGCCTTGTAAAATAGTTTCCTCTCATTGCTTTACATTTGGATGGATTTCTTCAAAAACACGATAAAGATGGTTATGTTGAACACGGCTTATTAAATGAGAGCTGACAAACGCACATAGGTTAGCAGTTCTAATTGTCTTGTATTGAATTTCTGTCCCCCCAGGGTTGATTACAAATTACATTGTGGAACATTATCAACACTATGGGATCAATAGTTATCAAATTAAGTTGTCACCTCTTCATGGACTCTTTGACATGTCTCATAAATGGTAAACTGTTTTGTGCTGTTATTGTCTAGCGGAGTTATATCTGAGAGCTAAACCTAACCATTCAAAACTATCAGAGAAATGTTAGTGGCCATTTAGCTGTCATTATAAATGAATCTGATTTAAATTAATCATAACATAATCTCAGTATAGCTACAAAGTCAGTCTCCTCTAAAGCAGATCATAGACGTTGTACTTCTGAGATGTTGTATGTATTGCTCTTCTTTTAAACACTGCAGGTGTGCTTATTTGAGTAAATTAATTGAACTCCCAGTATGGTGTGAATAACATTCAATTGACGCATTTCAATGCTAAACTAAAATCTGCCCTAAGGGCTGTTCTCAAATGACCTTGAGCAAGAAAAGCTTAAACTCTAATTGGTCCAAAAGGCACATAATCTACATAAAATAAATTAATTTGCTTTTATCCTGTATAGATACCTATTCATACCTATTCATTTTCTGATGAATGCATACAAATCAATGTTGCATTTATAGCTGTATGCCTGCTATATTTATTTCTAATTTATTTATAAATTGTGAGATATGGAAGCCTGTTTTAACAAAGAAAAAAACTTTTCATGCGACTGTGACTTTATATCTCATAGTATGAATTTGTTGTATTATCTTAAGCTCACAGTTACCCGTTTTATTTGTTAGTTGGAGAAAACATCAGAAACAGTCTTCCATACTGGAAACTTTCCACCCAGACTACTGGAAATTGTAGTTGAGTTAGCAGCACCTCCTCCAACACGGTCATATAGATAATGTGTGATTTGTTTTTATCATGCATGAAGCTGAGAAAAATTGAGTAGGGGGTGAAATCAAAGTAGCGTAACTTGTGATGGCCCCCAAACGAGACTCTCAACCCTTGAGCCCATCCACAGTGTGCAGGACTTAAAAGTGGAGCCAGTGTTTTCATACCTTTCAACATCAGTGAACACAGATAATTAGTGTCACAGCTGGAGCACTGGCCCTGTTTGATGATGCAATAAATAAACGGCCAAAGATGCATTTGCCAGTGCTGCCTTGGGAATCAGTGCTATCATGTTATCCAATCATCTTGTGCCTTTTCAAAGAGCTCTGTAGGGGACGCCCATGATAAGACCGTCTCATTAAACCCAGAGCGACCATTTCAGACATCTACATGTCTTAGTACCAAGCCCCTGAACAAAAGTGCTTCTCATGTTGTTCCATCTTTCATGTTTATGTTTTGACATCCCAGCCATCATACAAACAGAATAAGACATGTATTCTTTTGAAAGTAGCATACTAAGTTTGAGCTATACAGTGAAACTTTCTTCTATGTGCAGTGACACATGCCATGAGCATCAGTTGTTATGCTGAGCACGAGAAAGCTTTAGCATGCATATAGTTGCATCAATTTGACACATATGAGCAGCCCTATATTTATCTGTTAGAAGCGATTCTCTACATTTGGGATTTTTGGTGCATATTTAAAGACATGGCATGAGGATTTGCGTAGAAAGAAAACCTGAAGCAGTGGAATAGAAAGGTCCCGCCGGGTGTGCGCTGTGGGGGGCCCCCGAACAGTAGGGGGGCCTCCAAGTGTTGAATTCAAACGAGAATGTTTTAAAATGAATCTACAATTCGCTGAACATCGGTGAGGGTAGACTATTTGGAAAATATATATTGAAACAAGGAGAAACACATCAAAACATATCAGGTAAGCAAACAGAAATATCCAAGCAGCGTATATGGATCTCCTCAGTGTTGCTTCCAAAGCAGCTTGCTGCAACTGAAGGAAAGCAAAGGGTGCTTTTATGTAGTACCTGACTAATTGCAGTACCTAAGTGTAACCTCACTGACTTTGTGACATGAAATGCAGCATTACACTGTTTAGTGTTTGTGCGCAGAAAAGCAAAAGCCAGTTGCATTTCATCAATGGAAATGTAAAGTCAGCACTTCATTTCGTGCAACTTTGAAGCTTGAATGAACTGGATAACAGAAAACACCTTTTGTGAACAAAATGGTCACGAAATGCATGCATTTCGAAATGCACATTCAGCGAGGGCATATGCATTTTGTTCAGTTCAACATGAGCATTTGTAGAAAAAAAAGCATTTTGTGATCCACAAAATTCCTTTCATATTATTCAAATATTAAGCATTTCATGGACGTTAAAAAAAAAAAAAAACATTTTATGACATTTTTTAATGCATTTTGTTTTCTATTATCCATAAAATGAAATGTGCAATGGAATGGAAAATGAAATGGTGTGAATTTTGTTACTTTTGTCTGTATTCGAAATGCATTAGCATCCCTACAGTTTGTCATGAAATACTGCATTTTGTGTCACTTTCCACCCCATATTTTTTGAACATTGACAAAGGCAATAGCTTATGTGTCTCTGTTACAAAAAACCCAACTGCCTTCACGTGTCCATGAAGTTCCTGAGACTGTTGAGTCTGTTTGTCATGTTATATACTCACGTGCCCTATTAGCAGCTTCATTGCATCCTCTAGCGAAGCCTTCTGACTGATACGGACTCGCAGTGAACAGCTGCCCACATATATGAGGAATCATATCACCAAAGTGTTTACTGCAAGGGCTGAGGGCATCATTTGGGACATAGTGTACTCAAATTAGTCAACAAATAGACCTCCTTCATCCTGCTTCTGCTTCAGTAACAACAGGCCTACAACAATTTCACACTAAAACTGCTTGTTGAGCCAGCTTTGCTAGACAGATTTCTGTTTTAAAACCATTTATAGACAGCACAAAGAAGAGCAACAGGATATGGAACCAGCATGCTGTGCAATGTCCTTGCACAACCCTACTTCATTATAATGTCTGAGTCGTTCGCTTTCACCTTGTGTTCTTCATGCCGGTTCTGAACTGTAAGGCAAACATAGCAAAAACAACATTCCCTTTAGGGAACTAACAGCACATCAGGTTTCCATGCTAAGAAAAAACTAATAAACCATTAGATAAATTCACAGTATTCCCCCATTTAAGACTTGCTCATACTTGCAGATACAAATTGAAACAGTAATCCCTCATACGAGTCAATAATATTTTCCAAGCACAGTACAAATGAGGCTATAAACCAGAGAGAATCAGCTTCTGTCACTCACTGTGTCTCAGTTCCATATGCTTCATCACGGACGTCAAGAGCTAATCACCAGATGTGACATGCACGTAAACATGACATGCACGTATGAAAACGTAGTGCTGTAACTTGGAAAATCTATTCCTGAGATGTAGGCACACCTGGGCTTGCATTGTTGCATTAATAATAATAATAATAATAATAAACCTCCTTGAGTGTCATAAAACATCTCATTCCCTTGAAGCACCAATAAACGTCATTCCTTGGAGAAACCCATTGCATACACAGCATATATAAGAATAAGCCTTTTAAAGAGACATGTGTGCGCTGAGGTCTTAATAAGTGATGCTGTTGTTGCAGTAATTATGTGCTCTATTTTCAAAGATGCCTTTAAGCGCTTGATTAGCCTGTTTTCGTTTCTCATTCATAATTCTCATGGTGCACAGAAATTTGTAAGGATGTACTACATGGGGATGGGCTACAATAGTCATGATAAGTGAGAGGCTGCTCACTGTAGAGTCAATGGGTGGAGCAGAGCTTGATGTCCAGCTCTCCCTCTCTAAATGTAATGGGTGGAGCTTGAAGGCCAAGCCACACCATAACCCTAACCTCACCCTATCCCTAGAACCTAATTAGGTTAAACTCATTCCACCTATTAGTTCCACCCTATTTGGGTCTGCAGCACCTATGCTTTAAGGTGAAGTGTGTAATTTGTGCTCTAAACAGAACTGCGAAGAGGACTTTTTTCAAAGAGGTTTTCTCCCCATCTGCCACTGGTTGACCAAAACGATCTCACTATGAAGCCAATGTTGAGCCAATGTTGTTACAAATGGCTTACAACTTTAAATATATAGTTATATAATTTGTTATATAGTTTGTTGTGGTGAAGGTTTATGATTAATACTGTAAGCTTGTGGTCAGTAAGATTTTTTTTAATTTTATTAGAATTTATTCGAATTTACTATCAAAAGTGACAGTAAAGACATTTGTTTTATATATTATTACATTCATATTAAATGTATCACAGTTTCCGCAAAAATATTAAGCAGCACAACTGTTTTCAACATTGATAATAATCATAAACGTTTCTTGAGCAGCAAATCAGCATATTAGAATGATTTCTGAAGGATCATGTGACACTGAAGACTGGAGTAATGATGCTGAAAATTCAGCTTCACATCACAGAAAAAAAATCCTAGGTGTATATCCTTCAGACGAATACAATCGGAGTTACATTAAAAAAATGTCCTGGCTAATCCAAGCATTATAATGGCAGTAAATGGCAACCCAAAATTTGAAGCCCAAAAAAGTGCATCCATCCATTATAAAAGTAATCCACATGGCTCCGGGGGGTTAATAAAGGCCTTCTGAAGCAAATCGATGGGTTTGTGTAAGAAAAATATACATATTTAAAACTTTATAAAATAAAATATCTATCACCCATTTTTGGGTGAACTATCCCATTGAAATAGAAATTAGTTTTTTTAAATTGTTAAAATATTTCACAGTATTTGTGTATTTATTGCATTTATTATGAAACAGCCTTGGTGAGACTAAAAGACTTCTTTCAATAACATTTTAAAAATCATACCAACAGTAGTGTACATGGATTAAATTGGAAAACAACGATTTGTATGCATGTATACAACAGCGCTTTAGATTTAACCAAGAAAAGGAAAAAATAAAAGATAGCAAAACCAAACAAAAGAAGAGATGAAGATGAGATAAACTGAACTCAAGTGGGTAGAATGTGACTCGCAGACATTTCTATTAAAGTCTCCTGTTTGCCAACCAAAATAATGACCTGGGAGAGTTGCTCAGTCCATTATGGTGAAGTTGTTTATGGATGTGTATGTCAGTTGTAGTCTTACATATGAGGGCAAAACAGACAATGGCATTGCCCTTAATACACAATTCATTTTATAATGTAATTATAAGTAGTTCACTACCTACTGTATGTCTGCCGGCACTGATCTACTGTCCCAGCAAACCCTGTGAGCTCACCTAATAGGGAGCTTTGGGCTTCCCAATGAGTCGGAAACATGCTTTCTAAGGTAACAAGTTTAAAAAAACACTCCGAATGCATGAATGCTTTAAGGGCAAAGTATGCATTTCAAATGAGGGGTGAGGAAATTAAGATTCGCTCAGTCGTCTACAGATGATCTGCAACAATAATAGTAATAAAAAAAGCCTTGTGTAGTGTAACCACTGGGATCCCAGGCACCGTAATTAGGCTTTCAATTAATTCAAGCATGCTCGGAAAGAAAAAAAAAAAAAGTATCCTCGAATGCGTGTCAAACGTGCCCCTTCTAATTGGTCTTTTATGAAGTTGTAGGCAGTTCGTTGAACGACCAGAACTAACACCGAAGTTCTCCTGAGTTGAACACGTTATATAAACCCTGTCTCGAGCGAAGGCACTATTATTTGGCATTTCTGCTAGAGCCTCCCACATGCATCACATTGATTCATCTCGTGAGTCATTATCGAAATCACTTAGCTGGCTTTTTTGACAAGCCTCAGTGATTGGCGCTAATGAACACGGTACATAGAAGATGCATCAAAGAAGGAAAAGGCTGGTTTTGTGGGGTGTAGAGGATGTTGCCTGGACGTTAGTGATGGGTTTGGAGATGGCATAGTTAATTTGAGTCTCTAAATGATGGAAGTTTAGGGAGGGTTGCATTAGTCAGGTTTAGTGCTTTCGTCATGGTCTATTGTGCATATCTGATTTTAAGCCATCATTTTACTAGACGTGCTAGAAACATGCTTCTAAACCAGTTCTAAATATGACTAGGCAGCTGTGCAGACAATGTGATCTTGAATGTTATCCAGTTCACAGTTGTGTACTACTAGTGTTTATTAGTGTAAGGTTGCTACCTGATCATGCTTATGGTTAGTGCTTGAAATAGTGCTTTTGATATTGCATGCATTTCCTGCAAAACAACCTCAGTACACTATGAACAATCTAGCACACCACAGAAAGCACCCAGGACACCCTTGCAACTGTATAACAACCACATAGCAATGCAATAACAACCTCAGAACACTGTAGCATCCATCCAGGACACCATAGTAAGTACTTGGATTACCCTAGCAATGTAAACTAGTGCTAACAAAAAAGACAGCACTGATACACCCTAATAACCACTGTGAACATTATACCAGTTTTGCATGGGCAAGCACCACTCACATTCAGAAAATGTAATAATATATAATCTAGCTGTTCTTATTCCCCCCCACCCCCTCACCCCCGATTCGCTTTAGGGGGGACAGAGGTATGTAAATGCATTTTATGAGAGTAAATGGAACCTGAAATATACACTATTTACATTTTTTCCTAAAAGCGTGCTGTGATTACATAGCATGGAGTTTAATACATGTTCTCCCCATGTGCCTACAGCAAAATGTATAAAAAGGCATTTGCAGGTTGGATTGAGTCTTTGATTGATTGGATCCAGGACTCTTGTGTTACCCAGGTATTCTTTACTCTCAGTAACGTTTATACGCTGTAGTTATCACGGCTGTGTACACGTCATTAGTCATCTAACTCTCTGACTTGAGGTCTCTGCAGATTGTTCGCACCTGCTTCTGCCTGCCTTGCATTTACCAGGAACTTTGATTTATTACTTAATGTAAATTTCATTTTGTGTTCCTACACCATCAATATCACGGCAGCCTGTACACAAAAGCCAGAGGAAGTTCAAACATTTGTTCATGTGGTGACATGGCGGTTTTTAACAAACTTTATATTTTCGGTCAAGTGGGAAAGTCTTGTCAGCCACCGTGAGGAGTGAACTGATTGATTGCTGTGAGGTACTTGCAGATGCTAACACACTGTAGGGCTCCACAACAAGTCTTGAAATTTAACGGGCTTGTAGTGAGTCTAACATACTGCACAGCTTTTTACCTGTGATTTATTGTGAATATAGACTCTGCTGAAACCAGCATGTTTTGTTTTGTGTGCTGGTTGTACAATGCTTCTTTACTTGTCTAACCAGAAATATTTCCTTTTCCATCCGTCCATCCATCCATCCACCAACATAACTAACTACCTATCCATTTGTTTGTCTCTGTCTGTCTGTCCGTCCGTCCGTCCGTCCGTCCGTCCATCCATCCATCCATCCATCCATCTATTCATCCACCAAACCTACCTATCCATTTATTTGTTTGTCTGTCCATCCATCCATCCATCCATCCATCCATCCATCCCTAATGTCATTTTTAAATGAAGTTCAAATCTATCTAACCAGACAGATTTCCTTGTCCATCCATCCATCCATCCATCCATCATCCATCATCCATCCATCCATCCATCCATCCATCCATCCATCCATCCATCCATCCATCCATCCATTCATCCATCCATCCATCCATCCATCCATCCATTCCTATTGTCATTTTTAAATGAAGTTCAAATCCATCCATCAGTCCATCAGTCCATCTGTCCGTCCATCCATCCATCCATCCATAAATAAAGTCATTTTTTAAATAAAGTTCAAATCTATCTAACCAGACATATTTCCTTGTCCGTCCATCTATCCCTATTGTCAATATTAAATGAAGTTCAAATCCATCCATCCGTCCATCCATCCATCCATCCATCCATCCATCCATTCCTATTGTCATTTTTAAATGAAGTTCAAATCCATCCATCAGTCCATCTGTCCGTCCATCCATCCATAAATAAATGAAGTCATTTTTTAAATAAAGTTCAAATCTATCTAACCAGACATATTTCCTTGTCCGTCCATCTATCCCTATTGTCAATTTTAAATGAAGTTCAAATCCATCCATCCATCCATCCATCTAAATTGTTTGTTTGTCTGTCTGTCTGTCTATCTAACTGTCCACCCCCCCCCCCCCCCCCCAGTAAATAGCTGGAAAAATGCCACAATAATCAATATGTACAACTGAGCCTGCTAGCAAATTTAAAACAAAATAAAAAAAGAAGAAGAAGAGAAAAATAGGTATTAAAATCAGCTCTATCCCACCGTTAAGAAGTGAAGTGCTTCATTATCAGTCTCCTAGCTGTCAACTTGAAGGTGACACCACGGTTTATACTATGTGCTTTGCTTCACTGCCGGGTATATTGGTTTGTAAGACTTTGACTTTGAGGAAAGCAATATCCAACATATTTACAAGGTCTCTTGATCAAAGCACCTCAACACAAAACCAATGTGGCATTTTTACTAATGCAGTGGCATCAGTTTTCTGGCAGAGAAAGTGGTTGCACCCAACAGAGCTGTGGCAATTAAAGTAACCAGGACAGCTTCAGCCTGCTAGTTAACTCTGCGGTTGCTATGGGGGTGAAGCCTGCAGTAGGTATTCCACAAAGCTTTCTAATCATTTAATCATCATCTTAACTAGGTAACGATTGTTGATTGATGGTACGTGGCACATGCAGACTCTTCATTAGACGTGCTGCGTAGGAGGTTCAACCGCTGAGTGTCGACAAAGCAAAGTCAAACTACCTCACAGTGACAATCAGTATTACCTGGCAGCTCCTGGGAAGACAGGGAAGATAAAGAACACCTGAATCAGCTGCCACAGCAGTTAGAGGCACAGCTGCATTATGGGAAACTCCAAGCTTCTGCTGGGAATTACATCTCTGAGAGGTGATGCATGTCAACATTAATTTAAAAATGTAACCAACCACCTTTTATTTTTGGAAGCTCAGCTGCATGATACACACATTATGAAAAACATGTACAGTATATATGTTAATCAAAACAATTATGGTTATATTCTACCAAGAAGTCCTGAAAAGCCTTCTACGCTAATTGACGAAAAACTTTCTGTTCGGTTAAAATTTCACCTTGCATGCCTTATAAAAAATCATGGGAATGAAGAAATGCACTAACCTATAAACCATCTATGAGCAGGTGCACAGAAAATAGTTGGCAATCCGGGCCATGCCCTTCATTCATCAAAATTTGTCCTCTGGTTAAACTGGTTATTCACTAGGACATTGCAAGGGAATTCTAGGTGGCTGCTAGGGTGTTGCTAGGGTATCCTGGGTGGTTGCTTGAATGTTGCTTGCCATTTGCTAGACTTTTCTTGGTGTTTGGTGTTCTGACTGGTTTCTAGGACATTGCTACGTAGTTGTTATGGTATTCTGACTTCTTGACTTGCTAGGCAGTTTCTAGGGTGTTGCTAGGGTATCCTGTGTTTTTGCTTGAATGGTGCTTGCTATTTTATAGACTTTTCTTGGTGTTTGGTGTTCTGGCTGGTTTCTAGGACATTGCTAGGGAGTTGTTAGGGTATTCTGACTTGTTGACTTGCTAGGCAGTTTCTAGGGTTTGCTGAGTGGTTGCTAGGGTGTTGCTTGGTATTTTCTAGAGTGTTCTTAGTATTTGGAAGTTATGGTGTTCTGGCTTGTCACTAGAATGTTACTATGCAGTTATTATTGTAGGTTATCCTGACTTGTTACTAGGGAGGTGTTAGGGTGTCCTGGCTGGTTGCTTGGGGCATTGCTAGCCATTCTCTATAGGGTGTTTCTGACGGTTGAGGGTTTAGTGGGGTTTGAAAGCTCAGTAAGAAGTAGATTTTTAGGATTTTCTTTGACAAGGCAACATAATAATCTGCCGCATAGTAATGATTTCTTTGTGGGTTTATCACTCTGTCTTCACTGTGAAATGAATTCAATAGCTGCTTCTTATCTACAGGTTTTAACCATTTTAACGTATCTTGTAAAATTCACTCAGATTAAATTATGTGGAATACAGAATTGCTGTGCTGCACTCCAGGAAGTGACATGTAAGGCTAAAAATTACATCTGTATTACAGCTCACATCCTTTCACATTTTAAAACTCAATTATAAGTTTACAAGGAAAACAAGTGGCTTGCCTCTTTTCAGTTGTCTGGCTTAAATTACTTGTTTGACTTGTGCTCAGTGTGTGCTACAATCTGTTGCTCAGATTTCACACAGTATTACTTCTGGCTTTACAAAGCATTTGCATACACAGCTACACAGCTAGATTCCCCATAAAGTGTCCAATGCAAAGGTTGAGTTCAGGTTGTTCTTTAGTACTTTTTTTTCTGTGTACTACATGCCTGGAACACAAACAAATGCAGGAAAATTAAAGGAAGAAATACTGCAGTCAATTTACTAGCACAATTTTAAAATAAATAACAAGGTGTAATTTAGCAACAGCAACATTCACTTGGTCATTTGAGGCAGAATAGATTTTTTTTGTGTGTTTGTTTAGAAAGCCTTAAAGTATGCTCCAAATGGTAACATCTTAATTAACTGGTTTTATTCAAGTAATATATAGGCTATATACCAGCTCATTAATGCAAATATCTATCAGCCAATCACATGGCAGCAACTCGCTGCATTTAGGCATGTAGACAATGGTCAAGATGATCTGCTGAAATTCAAACTGAGCATCAGAATGGGGGGGAAAAATGTGATTTAAATGACTTTCAACGTGGCTGATCAACTGGGATTTTCATGCACAGCCAGAGAATGTGGGGGAAAATGGCTTGTTGATGCCTGTGGTCAGAGGAGAAAGACCAGACTAGTTCGAGCTGCTAACAATGCAACAGTAACTCAAATAACCACTCATTACAACCGAGGTCTGCAGAATAATGTCTCTGAATGCACAACACGTCAAACCTTGAAGCAGATGAGCTACAGCAGCAGAAGACACACTGGTCCCACTCCTGTCAGCTAAGAACAGGAAACTGAGGCTACAATTCACACGGACTATAGAAGTTTGGAAAAAAAACGTGAGAGTTTCGATTTTTGCTGCGACATTCAGATGGTCAGGTCAGATTTTGCCGTAAATTATGTGAAAGCTTGGATCCATCCTGCCTTGTATCAACAATTCAGGCTGCTGGTGGTGTAATGGCGTGGGGGGTATTTTCTTGGCACACTTTGGGCACCTTAGTACCCATTGAGCTTTTAAACAACACAGCTGACCTGAGTATTGTTGCTGACCATATCCATCCCTTGACCACAGTGTACCATCTTATGATGGCTACTTCCAGCAGGATAACGAGCCATGTCACGAAGCTCAAATCATCTCAAACTGGTTTCTTGAACATGACAATGAGTTCCTTAAACTCAGATGGCCTCACAGTCACCAGATCTCAATCCAATAGAGCACCTTTGGGATGTGCTGGAACGGGAGATTCACATCATGGATGTGCAGCCGACAAATCTGCAGCAACTGCATGACGCTATCATGTCAATGTGGACAAAATCTCTGAGGAATGTTTCCAGCACCAGCAATCTATACCATGAAGAATTAAGGCACTTCTCAAGCCAAAAGTCCAACCCATACATATGTTTTCCCATACATGCATAGCGGGATGTTTTCACATCCCAGGATGGTCTCTTGTATGCAAAGAGTATACCCCAAAAACCTCACTTAATGAGACACAAAGGGCTTTACCCTGCCATCATGCATTAGCACTCTGTGTTTGTTGCTTGCAATGCCAAGGTCATGATTCCCAAAGAATGCATATACTGATAAAATATATACTTTGAATTCACTTTTTCAGTATCTGCCAAATTAATAAAAGTAGATGTGCTTTGCAATGCATGCTGGGAAAATGGCAGGCTTGGAGGCCGATGATCTTGAGATGACCACTGTCTTCCAACCTGTTAATGAGAACGTCTGCATGTGGTGGACAGTCCGGGTCAACAGGAAGCCACAGATGGATGTTCTTCCTGTGTTGTAGAAAAGCTACTAAACAAGTTATAGACACACGTAACAATTAAATGTCCTATCATGCCCCTTTTTGTAAGATATAAAATAAGTCTCTGATGTCCCCAGAGTGTGTATGTGAAGCTTTAGCTCAAAATACCCCACAGATATTTTTTATAGCATGTTAAAATTGTCACTTTTTGAGGGTGAGCAATAACACACCGTTTTTGTGTGTGTCCCTTTAAATGCAAATGAGCTGCTAATCCCGGCCCCCTTTCTAGAAGAGGGCGGAGCTTCAAGAGCTCGTGTTAGCAGCTCCGATTACCTCATGCAGACACGCACTGAAAATGTCAGAAACTGTTCAGCCTTTTATGTTCAAACCGGAGTCGGACGATGATGGAGAGACTCAAGAAGAAGTGACAACATGTAGAATGAGACAGGACGTTTCTGAATGGTTAGTTGATGAATTTATGTAGCTGATGTGGAGTTAACTATCTTCAAATCATCGATTAGCATATTCTGTCATGATAATCTATAAATTGCTCGTGTGGGAACTGTTGTAAGATTCCTTCAGAGCCAGAGAATATCTGCTGCATGAAGATAGAATAGGTATAGTTTAGTTTAATTATGGTTATAACTTATGTTGTCATCTTGCTTTTATGACATGCTATTGTATTTGTTTTACATACTGTATTGCAATAAATGTGAAAAGACAGATGCGACAGCTTGAGCAGACTCCTAAATGTTTATGGTTTGTGATGTCACCAACCCGGGAAGAAGCTTGTTGTTGTCCCTAACAGCCGATTTCTGTAAAAGAAAATATCTCCCTTTGCATTGAGCTTTGAGCGTCGTAACTTTGCAGATGTTGTTTATGCTCAAACAGCAAAATTACACACTAACTAAAGTTAAAAAAGTGAAATCATAATCAAGGACCCCTTTAAGATGCTTGCGCCACATCGTTCTGCTTGTCGTGCAATTTTATGGACCGTGAGATGTTTCTTTTTATTTGCTGCACTGAAGCTAGCAGTGTTCATTATCTTCTTTTAATCATATACTCACTAACTGCATGTGGAAGTGCTGAATAAAACATTCACAAGACAGACTGTGCATTAGGAGTGCTGCGGCTCATTATACTAGCTGCATTTCTTGAGCATGTGTCACATTTCCCAGAATAGACAGCATAATTGCCATTGCATAAGGACGGGCAGGCTGAGGCAGCAGGGCACTCCTTGTAGTTCTGCTGTGCAGGGATGCTCTCTGACACAATCTGCGAGAGGTTTGGGGCTGTAATCGCAGCTGAGGAATGCAGCAGTATGGGGCAAGCTGTTAAGGGGGGGGTCACTTGATAGCTAGGCTCACAAAGCCAGACTTTTTACTCGATCTGCTCCAATTTGTAGGTTATTACAGCCAAGTGCTGTCCACTTAAGCAGAAAGAGACTGGCATGTAAAGTGACCAATCACAGCTGAGTTTTGACATGTTGTTTAGGGAACAATTGGACTCTTGAATATCTTGAAGGCTCAATGCTATGAACTGAGTCCCAGAAATGTTGAACTGGAGTTTTCAGCCAGCGCTTAGTTTGTGATACTTATCAGTTGGTCCATAAGTGGTTGGTTGGTTGGCATGCTGTCTGAGGCTCTGACTCTTGCAAACTGCCAATCCACAGAGCAGATGTAGTTTTCAGATGCATTTGCATAATTGCATAAAGGTCTTCATTAAGCAAAGTATTGCAGAGAGGTCATCAGTCAAGGTTTGAACAGTATGGGTATAGTGGAAGCTGTGTTTGTCTTTTTTTAATCCAAATCGGGGGGAAATTGTGAAAAACTAATTCATTCATTCATTATTGTGATTTAATAATAATAATAATAATAATAATATAGTACCCAATAGGATCCTGCTGGATGAAGTGGAATTTGTACAGTATTTTTTTTTTTCTTGAGGCTGCTCAATGCAATTATGTGATGGTAGTTTCCCTGACAATGTCACATGTTGCGGCACAAATGATTAAATTCATGTAACGAGCATCTCTACATACAACATCATCCATTTGTAGTTCCCACGAAAAGCTTATTTGGCAATCCTTGTGCGTCTACAAACCGTGTATGTGTTTATTTTTGTTGCTGCTGGCTTTTATTCCCGTCGTGTCATGTGGCTGGCTTGCTTCTGCGTTACTGCTGCTGTGCTCGCCAGTGATCAATATTTTCAGTGTATACCATAACAGGGCTCATCTCACACATAATAAGGCTGCACACAAGCCCTGGGGAAAGTGCACTGCATTCATATTCCCTGCTGTACGCCGCTGGAATCGTCTTCAGCACAGCATGTCAGATGTTCACACAGACAAGACTGTTCTGGAAACAGTCACACCATAAGTTTTACTGATAAAAGATGTCAGACTGTAGGAGACCCCGGTAGTAATTCACCCTTCATCTTTTTCCCTTTATATTAATTTGTTGATCTATCTCAAATTACAAAATACTGAACATCAAGTTTTCAAGTTAGGTAAAATTAATTTTTGTTAGTGTTTCTTAGTATTTATCAAGTTTTTTTTTTACTTTTTTTTTTATATCCTAAACTAATTATTATTATTATGTATTATTTTAATATAAAACTACAAATTTATCTAAAGCAGTGACATTCAGATATTTTAGGGCCAGAATTACTATACAGGGCAAATTAGCGTGAAAGCGCAATTCCATAAAAGCGCCGATGGGAGTGGACAGTTGTAGTGACTGGACCGATGAAACACACAATTTTTACAATTTAATCTCCTTAAGGACCCAGACAGGCTCTGTGATGTCTAGTTTCCCCACTGTGAATTAGCACCCTGGTGCCCATTCATACACTTCAAAGACACTTGGGCTGATTGTTCTCAAATGAGAGAACCGTACAACCAACAGACACTCAATCCCCTATAGAAATGGAATTCTATCCACTAATTCATTGACAATCTGTTTAATGAATGAAGATGCATTTCCCCAGGACATTTTGTGTATCATTACTGTTTGTATATTGTCTTTTTATATTGTATAGTGTTATGCATGCTTGATAATAGAATTACTAGTTAATGTTAGCCCATCTAGCTGGTGTCTCCTATCAAAATATTCCTTATTTAATTACTCACACTTTGGTGGACCTCACTTTCTTATAGAATGCAGTGTGTTCATTATATTTATCAGAATACAAATGAACACACAAATTTTCAGCTCATTCCAATCATGCGAATGAGTCAGCCCTTTGTTCAAAATAAAGGAACTCTCCCACCTGAGAACGCACCTTTGTCATTGGTCAAGCCAAACCTCAAAGGCGTGACCTCTGTGGAACTTAAAAAGCCAACACAAAGTTCCCTCCGTTAGTCGTAGTGCTGGCTGGCATTCCATTCCCGAACGCTGTTCGCGTGAGACCTCATCTGGCGTCGCCGGCGCAGCCCCACACACATCAAGCTATGTGGACCTTCTTCGACCATAACAGAGTCTCTGCAAGTCACCGTCGCTTCTTCTCTCAACACGGAAGGAATCGATTGCAACTGCAACACCATCGGACCGGACTGTCAAGACTTTCTTCTGCGACTGTATTTCGGAACGCTCTTCAACAGCTCAGGCAAATGCAAGTAACGTACAATATACAAAATCGCTGTGTAGTTAGTTAAATCTGTAAACCCCTTTGTTCAAACAAAGGAGCTTGTTGTCTTAACTCCCAGGTTTTAGACTATTTTTCCAAAGCTTCATTCCTCTGTTCTAATCCAGTTTTTCAGCCACTTTCACTTTCCATTCTACTCATGTATGTGTGCTCGTGTGTATGTTTGTGTAGACTGGTGATGTGTTCGTGTTTCAGTTAAATAAACTTTGTGCACATTCGTACGAGTTGATTCTAGTCTGCTTATAAATAAATTGTCACTTTAACGAATCGATCATAGCTACGAGCTAAGAAAGAGTTATTTTTCTGTGGCCACAGAAAATATCCTTTCTGAAGAGTTGATAGACAATCAGTACTGAATGTTCGCTGGACGAACAGATTATTTGATTTTAATATTAATTCAGTTACATTAAGTTAATTTGGTTAACTGATCCAAATATTCATAATTAATTGTAATGAGTTATAATTAATTATTAATATTTCCCCTTTGAGCTAATTTGTTACACAGTTCAGCGCGTGATCTACTGACGACGCACAAATTAAAGCACACAGACGCAGCCGGATCATTTCCATAATGACCAACACAATCTACCAAGAGCAGCGCAAATTAGCGTCTGGTTTAAAGTAAGACATGTTTTTTGGGGCGTGCGCAAACATCAGTAAATTGACGGGCGCAAACCTTAGTAAATCACCTTGCGTGATTAATTTAAATACTCTCTGCCCATAAATGTTGTGTCTGAAAGGGAAACTCCTACAAATGCATATGCAATGAGGTCAGCCGCAAAACTAAGCCTGTCCACGCCTTTCCAGCTCAAATTTTTCACTGCGTGTCTTTAGTAAATCCTGACAGTAGTTTTTTTAATGCCAAAAGAGGGTTTGCACTGGAGCGTGCTCTTAGTAAATCTGGACCTTAGTGTCAAAATACTTTTGCTTCGGGACTTTTTTTTTCTCACTTTTGACTTTTTGAGGTCTGAAAGGGTTGCTGAAGCAGGTTCAGGTTGCACTCATGTCATTATCTCAGAAGTGTCTCTTCTTCATTCCTAAATTAAAAAATCTAAAAGTATATTCTGATCACTCCTGACAGGGTTATTAACTCTCTAATTACTGCTTGACAGCTCCTTGACTTGCTGTGATGTGACTTTACGGGCACAGTTTTGAAAATAAACACCCTCAAGGTTACTCATTTTAAGTTTAAATTAAACACGCACACCTTTTTTAAGATGCCAAGCGACCTCAAGACCTGTAATTGGTCTGCTACACCTCAAAAGTCACACCATCATTACTGCCTTAGATAAGAGGATGCAAAGTTACAGAGGGAGCCAGTGGGAAAGTCAGAGAGACTGTTTGCAATAATGTGTCCGCTCTGAACGATTTCAGGAGATGTTCTGAGAAATATCAAAGTGCCCAGCTGCTTTTTATAGTCATGCTAATATTGCAGTCTTTGGGTGAGAGCATGGAAACATAAGACGAAGCTGTTGTGGGAAGGTTTGCTACTAACATGAAAACATCAACTTTGGCAACTGCTCGCATACTCATAAGTTTTCTGTTTTAATCACAGAAGAACGTTGAAGCAGTGTTGCTATTTTTCAGAGCAGTTTGCAAAAAGATATTCAGTTTATCCTTGTTTTTGTTTGGGGGCTTTTTGCCTCTCTTCAGCATGTATGGCATTGGTTTAAATGATGACTATAAAACTGCATTTTTGCATTCAGTTTTCATGTCTTCTTTCTGCAGGAAGTGTACTAAGTGTAACCAATGCAATGCCATGAGAAAACATACATAAGTACAATAGCCTTTGATTTTGCCATTCATCTCGTACAAATTATAACAAGTTATCACAAGAGTGTGTTGAATAAAACTTACATTGGTGAGGTAAAGGTTTGCAAAGCAATCTTGAGCTTATATGACAGGTGCTTTAAGTAAACCCTCCATCCATCCATCCATCCAAGCAGTTATCATTAATATTACATCATCGTAATAAGTGCTCAGCTTAAAGTGTGTATTTCCTGAAAGATAAAGAAAATGTAACTCAAGATTCCCTCCGTGAGTTTTAAAAGTCCTAACAGCCTGTGATATCCATTAAAACCCTTATTCCATATTCCTGATTTTCACTGATCTCATTATATTATCATATATTAATTTTCCATCCATCAGACCACATCAATTACATATAGCTTTACTTTACTACCTCCAGAAATGAGAATAAGTCAGATAAAATACATTGGGGTCAGATCTTGTTATGCGACGATGAGAAAAGTAACTCTGTCCAAAAAGACAAATAGAAAAATTTCCGAAACTTTAGGCTGTTTAAATATAATGACATAAGTCAATAATCTTCACCTTGATGTCCATCTAACGACGGCACTTAGTCAAAGCCTGAATCTAAATGCACCAATCAGCCGGGATGAGAAAACGATTCATCGTTTGCTCATGAGCTCATGGGCATCAGGACGTTGAACCTCTTCACATCCATTCTGTCATTTTGATGTATGTGTGGCTTGTGGCGTATGAATTCAATTAACATATAGTACTGTATACAGCTGCCATTTCCCTGTAAACAATACATCAAAATGACAGCTCCATAACACATTTCAAACACGATCAGCTTTGATAGAATTGATAGACCCATCCCAAATATACATTATCTCACAGTTCTGTACCCATTTATAGTGTTTGCTGAGGTAAGCAGAATTTTACTATTGTTATGGACATGAAAGATTCCTCAAATTACCTGACATTTTGAGGGGTGCTTTTGATTTTCCAAGCAATGTTTGACTGGCAGGCGATAAAATGGTAGACAATATCTAATACATTTACATTGAAGGAGTGAGCCGAGCCATATCTAGAAATCAGAAAATCATAGAGACTTGGTGGACTCTTTAGTTTGGACCAGGAAATGTGAAAATCTAGTTTTATTTTTTTATTGCACATTTACATTAAAATGATTGGTAACACTTTACTGTAAGGTCCTATTTATTAACATTATTTAATCTAATAGCTAAAATGAAATGCATGTATTCATCTTGGTTAATGTACATTCTATAGGCTACATAATTATGAAATACGAAACAAAGTCTCAACTTTCAAATTCTGTCGATTTTATTACGAAATTCAAACAATAAATACCATTTTGACACTCTTAAATGTGACGTGACAGATCGCTGTATAGCGCCTCAGTTCAAGCGGCACGTGAACTGATCATCTCTTTCTCTTTACTACTAGTTAATAGTAAATAAACAAGAATAAACATCAGGGGGGTATTCCAGAAAGCAAGGTTAACTTACCGTCACATATACCTTGAACTCTCAGTTGATAAACCCAAACCTTGCTTACTCGAGGTATGCTGGTTCCAAAAATGTGTCCGTGAGTAAGTTCAGACAACTCAGAGTATGTTACTGGATAACACACAAGACATTCTAAACAGAGCAACGAATCAATGATTCACCATGGAAACAGATGCTAAGAAAGTGCGCGGCATTCTACTTCCTCTTCTTCTTTTGTTTAATGGCAATTTACATGACCTACTTAGTGCACATCGCCACCTATTTGGTGGTTGTGCAATAATTTTTTTCAATCTTGTCGTTTAATAAGTAATCTTTTTACACTGAGAATAAAGATTATATTGTTTGTTTGATGCTAATTAATTTAATGCAGATCCATGTGTGAGATGACAATACAATAAATAATAAATATATTTTAATTGAATTAACATTTAAACATTAGCTTGTTATAATAGTGATTTAGAATTAATACAAACCCGATTCCAAAAAAGTTGGGACACTGTACAAATTGTGAATAAAAAAGGAATGCAATAATTTACAAATCTCATAAACTTATATTTTATTCACAATAGAATATAGATAACATATCAAATGTTGAAAGTGAGACATTTTGAAATGTCATGCCAAATATTGGCTCATTTTGGACTTCATGAGAGCTACACATTCCAAAAAAGTTGGGACAGGTAGCAATAAGAGGCCGGAAAAGTTAAATGTACATATAAGGAACAGCTGGAGGACCAATTTGCAACTTATTAGGTCAATTGGCAACATGATTGGGTACAAAAAGAGCCTCTCAGAGTGGCAGTGTCTCTCAGAAGTCAAGATGGGCAGAGGATCACCAATTCCCCCAATGCTGCGGCGAAAAATAGTGGAGCAATATCAGAAAGGAGTTTCTCAGAGAAAAATTGCAAAGAGTTTGAAGTTATCATCATCTACAGTGCATAATATCATCCAAAGATTCAGAGAATCTGGAACAATCTCTGTGCTTAAGGGTCAAGGCCGGAAAACCATACTGGATGCCCGTGATCTTCGGGCCCTTAGACGGCACTGCATCACATACAGGAATGCTACTGTAATGGAAATCACAACATGGGCTCAGGAATACTTCCAGAAAACATTGTCGGTGAACACAATCCACCGTGCCATTCGCCGTTGCCGGCTAAAACTCTGTAGGTCAAAAAAGAAGCCATATCTAAACATGATCCAGAAGCGCAGGCGTTTTCTCTGGGCCAAGGCTCATTTAAAATGGACTGTGGCAAAGTGGAAAACTGTTCTGTGGTCAGACAAATCAAAATTTGAAGTTCTTTTTGGAAAACTGGGACGCCATGTCATCCGGACTAAAGAGGACAAGGACAACCCAAGTTGTTATCAGCGCTCAGTTCAGAAGCCTGCATC
The DNA here is from genome assembly GCA_039654105.1 of Coreius guichenoti. NCBI lineage: Eukaryota > Metazoa > Chordata > Actinopteri > Cypriniformes > Gobionidae > Coreius > Coreius guichenoti. Next base: position 4,499,402 of record CM077170.1, on the reverse strand, counting down.
TCTGATGGTATGGGGTTGCATGAGTGCGTGTGGCATGGGCAGCTTACACATCTGGAAAGGCACCATCAATGCTGAAAGGTATATCCAAGTTCTAGAACAACATATGCTCCCATCCAGACGTCGTCTCTTTCAGGGAAGACCTTGCATTTTCCAACATGACAATGCCAGACCACATACTGCATCAATTACAACATCATGGCTGCGTAGAAGAAGGATCCGGGTACTGAAATGGCCAGCCTGCAGTCCAGATCTTTCACCCATAGAAAACATTTGGCGCATCATAAAGAGGAAGATGCGACAAAGAAGACCTAAGACAGTTGAGCAACTAGAAGCCTGTATTAGACAAGAATGGGACAACATTCCTATTCCTAAACTTGAGCAACTTGTCTCCTCAGTCCCCAGACGTTTGCAGACTGTTATAAAAAGAAGAGGGGATGCCACACACTGGTAAACATGGCCTTGTCCCAACTTTTTTGAGATGTGTTGATGCCATGAAATTTAAAATCAACTTATTTTTCCCTTAAAATGATACATTTTCTCAGTTTAAACATTTGATATGTCATCTATGTTGTATTCTGAATAAAATATTGAAATTTGAAACTTCCACATCATTGCATTCTGTTTTTATTCACAATCTGTACAGTGTCCCAACTTTTTTGGAATCGGGTTAGTACATATAGCCCCTTTAACATTATATTCTCCGAAGGACCTGAGGAATATTTGACCTGTGAGAATATGACACACTTGTAGGTATTGAGAAGGTGGTTTTGTTTCAGATTAAAGTGTCCATGTTACACATATTAGTGAGATCAGGAACACATTAAATGCATTGCATTAAAGTAGTTTTGATTTCCTATTATAAGCATATTTCATATCTGTAGTTAATTACTCTTGTAGAATCTTTAATCAATAAAACGTGTGGCAAAAATAGTGTATTTTTATGATGATTGAAACATTTTTGATATTGCATTTTTTTAGGCGCAACTGCTTGTTTTATTGCTCTTTTGTTCCACAATCCCAAAATCCATAGTGCCATCTAATCAACTATAAATATTTTATAAGGCTCTCATATGTATACAGTGTTCTTAGGAGCTCCTGCACAGTGTGATGTCTTCATATTGGTCCAAGCAAATCTTACACACAAATTGGCTATAAAAGAGGATGCTTCTTTCAGGCCCAAGTGGGCTGTCTGTAATATGAAAGCATTTCTTCCTTAGGCGTTTTCTGAAATTACTATAAGATGAACACATTGACTAAAGCTATGAAGTGCCGTAGATTAGCTTAGCTCAGCAGAGAGACTGCATAAGAGGTTACGATATAGGGGAGAAAAAGTGTCTTCTGGGATATTGGGTCAGTCATGCAAGCTGAAGCGTATTCTGTAAGTATTACTTAAAAGGCCACAGGAGCGATGGGGGTCACATATAGTTATTTCATGCTAAGTGACCCTGGCGTTCTGTTGGAAGACATGGGCTGCTTTACCATCTGGTGGGCCCAACTGTTCTCTCCCACAATAAGGTGAAATCGCGGGTAGACTTTGGCAAGCGCTCCAGGTTGGCTTTGAGCCTCTCCGGTGATTATCGCCCCTTGAATTCACCAAACAGTAGTGCCACTTTAGCACGTGGTATTTCAGCGAAACCCCTGTGTCTTATTCACGAATTACCCGCAATCCAGTTTAAGTAGGTGCTAAATGAGATTGCTGTGGTTTTTAAATGAAACCCAAACATGCATCCTTTCAATGTCGCTTATTATAAAATGTGCTAAATTGCATTCACATTGTTGTACAGTTAATATTTTTTTACAATGTATGTCATATAGAAGTGCGTGGTCAGTAAGATTTATACATTTATTCAACAAGGATGCATTTAATTGATAACTGACAGTAAAGTCATTTATAATGTGACACAATATTTCCGATTACAGAAATAAATAACATTTGTAAATATGAAAAAAGTAATATTATTTCACAATATTGCTAATTGTTTTGCATTTTTTGATAAATGCAGCCTTAATTCTTTCAAAAGCAAGTCTGTGTGTGTGTGTTGTGTGTGTGTGTGTGTGTGTGTGTGTGTCCTGGTAAACCCTACGTTATGAGGACAAAATGTCCCCACAAAGATGGCAATATCTGAAATCCTTGGCCTTGTGGGGAAATTTGTTGGTCCCCATGAGGAAAACAGCCTATAAATCATACTATGTGATGTTTTTTTGAAAATGTGAAAATGCAGAAAGTTTTCTGTGATGGTTAGGTTTAGGGGTAGGGTATAGAATATACAATTTGTACAGTATAAAAATCATTATGTCTTTGGAAAGTCCCCATAAAACATAAAAACACAACGTGTGTGTGTGTGTGTAGGTTTGGCTATACTTGTGAGGGCCAAATGTCCTCGCTTATAAAGTATAGTGAAATATTATGATGACTGACTCGTGAGGACATTTTACTGGTTCTCACTAGTCAAGAAGTCTTATAAATTGGCCAAAACCTATTTTTATTTAAATCTAGTGTTTTGCACGTTTCTGTGATGGGTATGTTTAGGGGTAGGGGTAGGGGTTGGGTTAGGCCATAGATTAGAAAATATCATTAACCTGATATAGAATCAATAGAAGTCTATGCAATGTCCTCATTAATATACTGAAACAAACGTGTGTGTATGTGGTCCCCAATGGATTACAAAAATGTCCCCACAAGGATGGCGATGGATATTTTTGGTCCTCATTCGGAAAACAACTTATAAATCATACTAAGTGATGTTTTTTGAAAATTTAAAAATGCAGAAAGTTTTCTGTGATGGGTAGGTTTAGGGGTAGGGGATAGAATATATAGTTTGTACAGTATAAAAATCATTATGGAATGTTCTAGAGATGCACCTATACTAAATCCGATTAGCCGATAGCCGATTATTCAGAATGATATCAGCCGATACCAATACCGATAGTTTGATTTTTCTTATGGAAAAAAAAGCCTCTCCCAAATAATGCTGCAAACTATACAGAGAACCCTCTCATTTGGTACACAATAATATCGGTTGAATTAACAACAAAGGTATTATTTTAAACTGCTATATATTTTCAGACATAATAGGCAAATTACACCCAAATAAAAAAACTGAAATGTTTGTATACAACTCAATTGCACATATGCGGTATTTTTCATACGCACTTGTCTTCATGACAAATTTATTCAAGCATACATATAATTAACAGTAAGTAAGCTCCTCTCTAGTGTATCTTTATTGCTAACTAACAAACTGTGAACATCAGATGACTTTCCTGAGGTAGACTAAATACAATGTTAAGTGACCTATTGTTTACCAGCTGCTTTATTGATATGATTAAATGAGTCATGATACGGATTTCTGTGAGTTGTACTGTATCTTTCAACATACCTTTTGATATTCATGCATGTTTTTTGAGATATAACTGTATTAAAGTGGAAGAGATAACTTGCGTTAAATGAAAAAACTTGCCATAAATTCAACATGAGACATTTTCTTCACACACACACGAGTTGCAGTCAGACACGTTTTTCCACACCCTTTTGATTGACAGGATACCATCGGCCCTGACCATCGGCTGTTTTTAAACAATCAGCCAATGGCCGATAGTGACAATAATAGCTTTTATCGGCCGATACCGATTATTGGCCGATGCATCGTTGCATCTCTAGAATGTTCCTATGAAACATGAAAACCCAACATGTGTGTGTGTGTGTGTGTGTGTGGAATGTACCTGGCAACAAGGGCGAAATAAAATAATGATATTTTCGACTATTTAGCAGAATGTCTCTTTAGACCCATATACACCCTTAAGTGCCTGTGTTGAATTGTGCAACTTCACACTTAAGCAGCTTAAGGTCTGCAGATTTGTTTGTTTGTTTTTCATTTTTTCAAAAGTAAGTTGATGAGGTAGAAACAAGTGGTTTTTCACACACTCTGTGAAGGATTCAGCATCATGGAACTTTAACAAGAGCGGGGAAAAGGAACAACTTTCCTCGTACTCAAAGGAATAGTTTAGATTCTGTCATTATTTACTCACCCCAATGTCATTCCAAGCCTGCATGGCCACTTTTGACATATGATGAATGTCTTTCATTAAATGGAATTCATCAATTTCATTATAATCTTGTGTAAGGAAAGTCATATGGAGTAACATGATGGTGAGTATATAATAACAGAATTTCAATTTATAACCAAACAAACCAACATGAAATCAAAACTGACCACTTTTACTTTAACAACACACAATCGTGGCCTTATTGTGCACAATAAGTCACTTCACTCTAAACCCGTCATTTACATTTACATTTACATTCACCATCCAATCAATTCTTGACAGATAAAATCACATCCAAACCCTTTCATTTATTTATTTTTTGTTAAACATCCCATCATCCCACTCTTTCTTTTAATTAAATTGAGTTGTGAATACCCTGTCATGTTGACTTCAAGAACTTGTGTTACAATTACCAAAAAGAGGGGGTCATTTAATCATCTACACCTCCTTTAATAAACATGGTCCGTTTTCTCATGGTAGAATAGCTCATTTGCCAAGATATGCATGAACAGGAAGGTATCCTGTAAGTAATTAACAAAAAATAGACGTCGTTCTCATTGTAATTATTGACAACCTTATGATGAGTACTTGAAATGCATGGCTGACTTCAACAGCAATGTGAGAAGGGAAGCTCTCCATGTCTAATATGGGTCCAACAGATCTCAACAGGGGTTCCTGAACTAGATGTGGGTTGTTTTTTAATCTAGTTGCTAGGTGGGTGTCGTCTCTGGTAGAACCGGGCTCATGCTGGGTGTATCCATGATGGGTAGTGCACTTAAATTGAAGAGCGAGATTGATCGAGTCATTACCTGCTACATAACATATTCAAGTCAGATAATGTCTCAGACATGAAAAGCCTCTCAAAGACTGCAATCAGAGATGTTATTAGAGCCAAGAAGACATGTGATATACAGTATATGGACAAGTTGCCCAGTTAGGTTATTTTTGTAGTATGGTACCATTTCAACCCTATTACCTTCATATAATTTACATATAATTTCTGGAACCAATTTAGAGTGCATAATATGATTTGTGGTCATTTCTTCATTGAAACCTAGAGAGGGAGTATAAGGCGAATTGGATGCTACAGTGCTGTAGGCGTTTGCCAGAGTGTTGCTATGGGCATCTGGATGGTTGCTACAGTAAAAAGCTCAGCTACAAGTCTTTGTTATGTTCTAGATATGGCTCTGGTTCCTTCTTAAAGGGGTCATGAACTGGATTAATGTTAATATGATTTTTAATAAAAAAAAGGTCATAATTTAAAAATAAATGGCTATTTTCCATCCTGATTTTAGCCCTCTGATTTGAACACTGTGTATTGCAACTGTCCGATTTGTGTGTCCATGCTGCTCTTTTGTTTTCCAGAATATCTGCATTGGTTTCTATGGCTATGCCATTGCGTTGGTAGGTATATGCCAAAAACAACAAGAAGAACTGCAACATGGAGGGGTTTGCAATACAGATGTTGTCTTATTTACAACATGACAGTGTAGCCGCTGCGCTGGACTACTGCGTTTGTTGCACTCTGCAAGAACACAACCTTTTTTTCTGCATTTTCTGCATGCACTTTCAGTATGTTTCCTATAACAACATCTGACGTTTACATTTTACGTGGCGTGAGAAAGTCACATAAACCACACAAAATCCGATCAGAGCAGTCAGACTGAAACGGATTTCCAGGAATGCGATTTGAATAGGATTTCAAACCACATATGAATGTAGCTCGAAACGGATTTGTAAAAAGCACATTTCATGTGATTTTTTTGCCATTCACACTTGCTAAATCTGATCGGATTTCAATCGGATATACACAAAAATCGGATTTGGACTGACAGTCTGAACATAGCCTTAGATCTATTCTCATCATATGAAAGGTTGCAGTGATGAGCATTGAGCAGATGACAGACGTGAATGCAGTGATCTCATCATTGCAACGTGATGACCCTGCGTCTTTTTCAAGATGTCATTCAAACCGTGTGTTTCTGGATGTGGTCGGTATTTGTCCCCAGTTGACGGTCACAATCGCTGTCTCTCGTGTCTGGGCGTTCGGCACGCTGAGGCAGCGTTTGTGGATGACTCACACCGCAGTGCTTAGGTCAAGGCTCGATTACCTCAAATGGGGTGGAGTCCCTTCGCTTATCCCCCGGTCTAGTGGTCCTCCTGCGAAGCAGAGGGCTCCTACTTTGGTTGATAGCCTTGGTGGTGACCTGAGGATAACAGTGAGGGCTTCCCCGACGAGCCAGCCTCCTCGGGCCCCTCAATCCTCCGCACCTGCGCCGGTGGAGCTTCCGAAAGAGCGTGCTGGTCCTTCCCATGGGGGGGCCAGTAGTTTCTTTTGGGGCTCCGGCTGAGGATCTTATGTCGATAGCTGCATTGGAGGGCGAGCTAATGTCCTCTGGAGAGGAGGATTCGGCTGTGTTGCCCCCTTCGGGTGTGGTAGCGTTGCCTGAGTCTGATCCAGAGCTCACGGCTATGCTTTCCCGGGCCGCCACAAGTGTCTGCCTCAAGTGGAACCCTCCACCGTGTCCCAAACCTTCGCGGTTGGACGATTGGTTTCTCGGGGCGGCCCGTGCTGGTTCTCAGCGCCCCGCCCCGGTGCCTTTCTTCCCGGAAGTGCATCAGGAGATTACCAAATTGTGGACAGCACCCTATAGTGCCCGAAGCCAGTCTGGTGACTCCTCCGTCCTCACTACCCTCGATGGCGGCGCGGCTAAGGGGTACGTTGAGATCCCCCCTGTGGAGCGGTCTGTGGCGATGCAGCTGTGTCCCAAGACCGCTACCTCTTGCCGGGGTAATCCGCGTCTCCCCTCCCGGGCGTGTAAGTTCTCGTCCTCTATGACGGGCAAGGCTTACACAGCCTGTGGAGAAGCCGCGTCGGCTTTGCATGCCATGGTGCTCCTGCAGGTCTACCAGACCAAAGCGCTCAAGGAACTGCACGAGGGTAGTTCCGACCCAGGGGTTATACAGGAACTGCGTACGGCGACGGACCTTGCTCTCAGGGCGACAAAAGTCACCGCACGCTTCCTGGTTCGGGCGATGTCCACATTAGTGGTCCAGGAACGCCACCTGTGGCTAAACCTGGCAGACATGCGTGAGCCCGACAAGGTTCGGTTCCTCGACGCCCCTGTCTGTCAGGCTGGCCTCTTCGGCGACGCCATCGAGAACTTTGCCCAGCAGTTCTCGGTGGCACAGAAGCAGACGGAGGCGATTAAGAACATCCTGCCCCGACGACCAGCTGCTGGAGGATCCTTTGTTTCGTTTTATTTCTGTTCTGCCGCTGGCTCCCCGGAGTGCAGCGGTACCCACATTTTCAATAAAAGAGCAGTTTCCTCCCTCCCTGGGCCACAAGAGAGCGAGGTTGGCAGTGCGTGACGCTTCAATGCCTTGCCACTCCCCTGCTCCTCTCCCTTCGCCAGAGGGCAGCAGTGTGCGCCCCAAGGACGCCACCAGGACTTCTCACCCACACTCTGCCCCCCCCGGAACCAGGTAAGTGTTGCACAGCACACTCAGACCACACTCCGGGCCGTCTCCGGGCCTCCCGAGTCGGGTCCCTGTGTTCCACCTCGCTGCCCCACCCCGGGTACGTCTGTGGTCCCTTTGGTCCCGCTTGTACGGTCTCTGGGGGCCTGGCTAGCGCTCCCCAGCCCGTCTCGCTGGCTCATCCGTACCATCAGACTCGGCTACGCGATTCAGTTCGCCCGGCGCCCTCCCAAGTACAGGGGCATCCACTTCACCTCTGTGCGAAGCAGCGATGCTCATGTCTTGCGGGCGGAGATCGATGTCCTACTGGCGAAGGACGCGGTTGAGCCGGTTCCTCCAGCCGATATGAGGACGGGGTTCTAGAGCCCCTACTTCATTGTACCCAAGAAAGGCAGTATGTTACGACCAATCTTGGACCTGCGTGTCTTGAATCAGGCCCTGCACAAGCTCCCGTTCAAGATGTTAACGCAGAAACGCATTTTTGAATGCATCCGTCCCCAAGATTGGTTTGCAGCGATCGACCTGAAGGACCTGAAGGTTCTTTCATGTCTCGATTCTCCCTCAACACAGACTGTTTCTACGCTTTGCGTTTGAAGAGCGGGCATATCAGTACAAAGTCCTCCCATTCGGGCTGTCCCTGTCGCCTCGCGTCTTTACGAAGGTCGCAGAGGCAGCCGTTGTTCCGCTCAGAGAACGGCTCATACTGGCTCACTCTTGGGATCAGTTGTGCGAACACAGGGACATGGTGCTCAGTCACCTCAGCCTGTTGGGGCTTCGGGTCAACTTGGAGAAGAGCAAACTCTGCCCCACGCAGAGGATCTCTTATTTCGGTATGGAGTTGGATTCGGTCAACCAAACCTTCAGTCCGTGGTCGGACCCTTCGTTTCTACGGGCAGGAGTTCCCCTAGAACAAGTGTCCAGGCATGCTGTGGTATTCATGGACGTCTTGTCCACCGGCTGGGGGGCCACATACAACGGGCATGCAGTTTCGGGTCTGTGGACGGGGCCTCAACTGCATTGGCATATCAACTGCCTCGAGTTGCTTGCAGTACGTCTTGCGCTGGGCCGCCTCAAAGGGCCACTACATGGCAAGCATATACTGGTCCGTACGGACAGCACTGCGACCATTGCGTACATCAACTGACAGGGTGGTCTACGCTCCCGCCGCATGTTGCAACTCGCCCCACCATCTCCTCCTTTGGAGTCAGAAGCATCTGAGGTTGCTTCGGGCCATTCACATCACTGGTGCGCTCAATCGTGCAGCCGATGAGCTCTCACAACAGCCGACACTTCCGGGAGAGTGGCGACTCCATCCCCAGGCGGTCCAGCTGACTTGGGACCTCTTCGGAGCAGCACAGGTAGACCTGTTTGCCACTCCGGACTCGACCCATTGCCGGTTGTTTTATTCCCTGACCGAGGGGACCCTCGGCACGGATGCACTGGCACACAGCTGGCCCCGGGACCTGCGCAAATATGCGTTTCCCCCAGTGAACCTTCTTGCACAGACACTGTGCAAAGTCAGGGAGGAAGAGGAGCAGGTCTTGTTAGTTGCGCAGCACTGGCCCAACAGGACCTGGTTCCCCGAACGCACACTCCTCGCGACAGCCCCTCCCTGGCCCATTCCTCTGAGGAAGGACCTACTTTCTCAGAGACGGGGCACTCTACGGAGGTTCTAGGTGGCCTACCACAGGCTGTGGTAGACACCATCACTTCTGCCAGAGCCCCCTCTACGAGGAGCCTCTATGCGTTGAAGTGGAACCTGTTCGTTGATTGGTGCTCTTGCCGCCGGGAAGACCCCCGAAAGTGTTCGGTTAGAGTCGTGCTTTCTTTCCTGCAAGATGGGTTGGAGCGAAGGCTATCTCCCTCCACCCTTAAAGTGTACGTTGCAGCAATCGCGGCGTATCACGACGCAGTCAAAGGTGAGTCATTGGGAAAGCACGACCTAATCGTCAGGTTCCTCAGAGGTGCGAGGAGGCTAAATCCTCCTCGTCCTAACTTGTTACCCTCTTGGGACCTAGCTCTGGTGCTTAGGGCACTTCAGAGACCTCCCTTTGAGCCTTTGCAGTCCATAGAGTTAAAAATCCTGTCCATGAAGACAGTGCTCGACTGCATTGGCCTCCATCAAGAGGGTAGGGGACCTGCACGCATTTTCGGTCAAGGAATCGTGCCTAGAATTCGGGCCGGCCAACTCTCACGTTGTCCTGAGACCCAGGCCTGGATATGTGCCCAAGGTTCCTACCACTTCCTTCAGGGATCAGGTAATGAACCTGCAAGCTCTGCCTTCGGAGGAGGCAGACCCAGCCCTAGCTTTGCTCTGTCCCGTCCGCACCCTGTGGGCTTACGTGGATAGAATGCAAAGCTTCAGGACCTCAGAGCAGCTCTTCATCTGCTACGGAGGCCATCAGAAGGGAAAGGCTGTCTCCAAGCAGAGGTTAGCCCACTGTATAGTGGATGCTACCGTCTTGGCTTATCAGTCCCAAGACGTGCCTTGCCCGTTCGGGTTGCCAGCACACTCAGCTAGAAGTGTCGCTTCCTCCTGGGCACTGACTCAAGGCACCTCGCTGACAGATATCTGTAGAGCTGCGGGCTGGGCGACACCTAACACGTTCACTAGATTCTATAGCCTCCGTGTTGAGCCGGTATCTTCCCGTGTACTCGCCCCCAGTGGCCAGTAGCGCGAAGGACCCGTTCTAGTGTCGGCTTGCAACGCCACTCCCGCCCGCTGGGCTGGATATGTGCGTTTATTGACTCCAGTAGTGTTTCACAGAAATGGCTAACCCTGTTGAGTTCCTCCGCCACCCTCAGCAGTCAGACGTTGCGGAGCGTCTGACGCCAGGCCTACACCTGTATGCATGTGGAAGGTGTGTGTTAGGCTGGGTATCCATATGTAGTGGTCCCCACGGCGACCCCATATGTGTATTCTTCCACGGTACGGCTACCTTACTCGGCTAGCTCGTGTCTTTCCCTTGACAGAGCTCGCTCTGTCGTCTCTGATGGTGTTCTTTCCCCCCTAGAACTAGGCTGGAACCACCTCAGAGACTGCCATATGTTGTACTACCCTGCTTGGCTAGTCCATATGTGTAACTGCCACCTCTCCTTCCTTAGAAGGATGCGGCTTCCACAGCGTTCCCTCTTCCGAGTCAGGCACGCTTTCCCAGCATTATCCAATAGTCACACTGAGTGGGTCTTGCAGAACAGCAGTGACTGACCTTCTCTGCTTAGAGCCCTGACTTTCCGCTCCAACAGAGGGGGCGGTTCAGGGAGCTCAAGCAGAGCGCTGGAAGGGCCAGCGTCTGTGGCGTGTTGGTAGATCCCCAATTCGTCGGTCAGTTCCGACGTACGTCGAACGTGACCGACTGAAAGGGAACGTCTCGGTTACGTATGTAACCCTCGTTCCCTGAAGGAGGGAACGGAGTATATCACATATGAATATCACATGGTGGAAGAACAGTTTATTATGAATATTACTCCTTACCATTGGTGTCTTTTATCATATTGCATTTCCTTCATGTCTAACAGTCCGTAATCATGGTAAAATCATTACACAATGCCTCTCATGGCTTATTGCAAACACCAAAATGAATTATATTTTCCATACTTGAAACTCTGACAGAACTTGTAATTTGTATCTCATTGAGCTGAAGAGTCTCATAACATAAATTTAGTTTTTTGCTGCATTTTTTGACGCCAAAATCTTTAGCTGAAGCAATGGATGCTGCTCTTATTGCAAGACTATTAAAAAGAGAAGTATTACATCCGCTGCTTTAATCTGTTGTTTCCACACACACACACACACACACGCATACTCTAAAGGGGCTTTTTAATTGGGTTACCACAGAAGGTGCTGTCAGATTAACCACATGTAGAGAGAGAAAAAAAGTGAGATTTTGACTGGTCACACTTCTGGCAGGGAATTTGATTGCCTCTGACAGCCTGTTTTGAATAATTCTATTACGAGATGATAAAGAGAAGGCGATGCTTAGATCAAGTCATGTCAGAGTAGCAAATATCTCATTGAACAGCACACGCTAACTAAAGCTGAACACGTTTTTAATGGCCATGTACTTTAATGAGGTACAGTCACGTGGCACAGCTGTTTTCAAGCAACTAACCTGCAATCTGAGCTTCTCCGATGCAATCAAGATGCTTTATTTGATAAGGAAAGCCATTTTAATGCCCTCTGCATTTAGGGTACCTAAACCAAAGCTAGGGATAAATATAGAGAGCTGTTTAGAAGTGAAAACCTGCACTTTGGAGGGATGGCATAAAGGTTCTCTGGGGCTGCAAGGGTGTTATTAAGAGTTCCGTCTTTCTTTAAACGTTTTTGTGGAAATATAGGTTTTATGCAAGTTATACAGTAGTGAAATGTCAGATGAGGCTCTCTACATTTGGATTATTCATGGAGCCCTTGCTAACTGTTCTTTGTGGCAGAATACCAAATTATACAGTTGGATTTAGTCACAAAACCAACCTGAGAGCATTACATTATTAATGATTATACTGTACTTTGAATTATGGATCATTTGATATGGAAGAACTGTCACAGCTGTCGCCGCTGCTCTGTTATCTTTAGTGAATCGTGATATGGAATAGGTAGAATGAATATTAGTTTTGGTTATGGTGTTAGTGATTTGAACAAACCCCTAACACAAAGTATTAATCTTCTGTGTGTAACTATATTTATCTGTGTCTAATCCATCTGTGTCTATCTATCTATCTATCTATCTATCTATCTATCTATCTATCTATCTATCTATCTATCTATCTATCTATCTATCTATCTATCTATCTATCTATCTATCTATCTATCCACTTTTCAGCTTCATCCATCCATCCATCCATCCATCCATCCATCTATCTATTGAAAACTTTAAGAACTAAATATGGGTTATTTCAAAGTCTGTCATGCGCAGGATTGAAGATGTTTCTAACTTCAGTAGAACCATTGTCAGAAGTGTCAAGAACATGTCAGTATCATATATCTGAATTAACACAAAGCTATAAATATTTAATTTTAACACTGATGAGTTTATCGAATACGTGTGGCTGATCTGGAGGTGGTTACGGAAATATTTTCAGTCTCCCACACAGGACAATGACAAATAATAGCACGTCTTAAAGTATTGATCCTCAACCCACTTCTGCCGATCGCATTATGAAGAGCACTGCCTGTGACGCAAAACAAGTGTTTCTGAGTCAGATTGTTTTGGTATAGTAGTTGACTTTTATTTCTATTTATGTGCTCAAGAGACACCTGCAGAGTATAGGAACAATTTGCTGTCTGCGAGTCATATTAGGATGTCTGTACTCAGCCTAGAAGTTATTACGATCATTTGTGGATTGTACATGTGGAATGACCCTTTGCTAAAGCTCTGCCTCCCTTAATTACTGTTGCTCGCGTTTGCAAGATTTACAAAACGTCCTATGTGAATGAATTGAATTTTGCCATGATCATTTTTAATAAATTGTGCTCAAAGTGGTACAATTAAGGATATTGTTCTTATTTTGGCTGGACTGAAGTATGACCTTGCAAAGGGTATTTGCCTTTTTAACCACAGACATTGTAAGTCAGTTTAATAATTTAAGATAAAATGACTTTTACAGTACAGTCAATTTCATTATACTTACAAATTTAAGGCAGCAACTGAACTTAGGTTTTTAAGTTCAAGGTGGACATTTTTTAGTGTTTTAACCACATATTGTTTACTGATGTTTGTCATTTTCAATTGAGAATACTGAAAACATAGTTTAATCCACAGCATGAACTTCTCAAGATTTATTTATAGACTTGGAAAAAGGAAAGTCTTACCACGTATTGTATCCCGTGGTTTCACTCACAAGGCTTAAACCTAGTCCCAGACTAAAAATGCATGTTTGAGCTGTTTTAGCTGAAAGTAACTTGCACTGGCAGATCTTAAAATATATCAGTGCCATTGTTTTGTCTCAAGATTCACACCAGTAAGGTTTTTTTTTTCTTTTTTTTTTTTCTAAGGCACATTTATAAAAGCTACTTAAATGTCCTAATGAAACTAAGGCCTGATCCTGGATTAATCTAAGCCCTGTCTATGAAACCATGCCTTAGTAAACGGCCCCTTGTGTAAACAGCCCCTTAGTTAACAACAACAACACTGGGTAGTTTTTTATGATTAAAAGCATCATATAAAGAGAGAGTTTACACCAAAAATGTTACCATTTAGTCAACCCTCTTGTCATTCCAAACCTGTTGAATTTTATTAAATCAACCATCCAACCCCAACCAACCAACCAAGCAACATCTTTTGTGTTCCACATAAAAAGTCACGCAGACTTGGAATGAGAGGATGAGTAAATAATGGAATAACATTCGTTTTAATTTTTTTAACTATCCTCCAAAAAGATGCAGAGCATATCAGACACAAATAAATGCTAGACATTTGCTAAGCAGCCAAATGTTTTTTTTTTCTCTCTCAGACCACTTTCATTAACATTATTGCAAACACAAGTGCTCTTCACACCTCACATTCAGCTGCACTAAAACAACCCCAATTGTTGCCTTTCAACCCAGTTCCATCAAATAGTTTAACATTTCAAAGCCCCTCTTAAAATGTCAGGTCACCACCCTGACTTAACAAAACGCTCTGTGTGGGAATGTTCTGCTAGTGCCGCAACCTTGTGCAAGCGTTTCAGTCCATTCGTGAGTCTGTAGTTGTCATGCCAATGCGAAGATAGCCAGACTGCACTTCCTGTGACAGAATGGTTTGTGGGAGGTTATACTTGCACCATCCAGTTACAGGCGTGTCGTCAGAAAGGAAAAAGGGTGATTTATTTCTGTATGCATTGGCAAACAGGGCAGGTTTGTGGGCTGGTTGGGTTCAATAGATCTTTTCTGCTGTGAATCAAGGGTACTTTTGCTCTTGTTGCCATGGGGACAGTTTAGGAGGTTTTGTTCCAGTTTCCTACATAAAGTTAGTGCCTACATTAGACCTAAAAGTGACAATTACGGTGGCTGTAAATATGGTGCACTTAACATGTGCTTGTTGTCCTTCGGAATTAATTAGAAGTAGGAGCTATCCATGAGCACTTGGTACCATTAGTGACGTCAAAGGCCTCGCATACTGTATCTGTGTCCATGATAAAAATAGAGAATGTTTTACTGACACACTGTGGCTATTTGAAATACAGTGTTTGTACTGTATATAATGGCTTGGTGGAATGACATTATATACTTTGAAACAGCAAGAAATGTGTCAGACGGTAGAGATTCTGCTATATTGTACATATCGCAACCACATGTATACGTCTAGTCTAAGCAGGACTGCTTTTTATTATAACATGTAAGAGCAACAAGGAAACATGGAGAAATGTGAAAATGAGTGGGACGTGTTGCAAACAGGATCAGACTTACAATTTTCGTCTGGCAGACAAAACAGTCGAACGAATCCCATAGACTTGCATTGAAGGAGGGACCAGGGCCATATCTAGAGACCGGAATTTCACAACGAATTGGGGGTGGTATCATATGATTTGTGCCCTAGCAGCCATCTAGCAACATTCTAGCATTACGGAAGAGAGGCAAGCACGACTTAAATTTTCAGAATAAATAAATGAATTAATTAAAAAAATATTAATAATAATTAGTGTTTGTTTTATTAGTGTTTTGCATCTCCTCCTTTTTCCTGTCAGGTTTTATATGAAGCTTAGCATTGATTAGTAATGAACAATGCTGTATTTCGGCTTGCATTTGTCCAGTTTTAGGACAAATGCAAAAGATGCTACTCAAAAACTTTCCTTTACAACTCCATTTTGTAGTAAGGTGTAAGGATACATGAAAAATTATGGCTGTTGCTTTTTATTGTTATTATTAAAGCAGTAAAAATGAATGTTCAAATTTTATGGAAATTTTATTTGACTTGGTTTTCATAAACAATATACATAATATGCAACATGTCAGTATTAGTGATGATAGTGTGTATGTAGTTTGTTGGTTTTAATAAATATAAATAATAAACATTTTAATATAAATGATTATTGATAGTGTAGATGTAAAGTAGTTTATTTGTTGGCTCTTAATAAATATATATAAACAAAATATTTTAGTATTAGTAACTTGAGCTTAAAGGTAATTTTTGGTTTTTAACAAATATGCATAGTAAAAAATAGTATTAGTGGTGTATTGATAGTGTAGATATAGCATATTTGTTGGTATTATTATGGAATATATTATTGAAATAATGTAATTATTGGGTAACACTTTATTTTGATGGTCCCCCATCAGAAATTCTATTAAGTAACTTTGCAGCTACATGTCAACTCATTCTACTAACTCTAAACCTAACCCTGACCTAACAGTCTACTACAGTCTACTAATACTCTGTGACTGCTAGTTGACATGTAGTTGCAAAGTTACTTATAGGTAGTAGAATGTCTAAAGTGGACCGTCAAAATAAAGTGTAACAAGTTATTGACTTGGTTTTAATAAATAATATGCATGATTAATAATAACCACAAATAACCACATGTACATATATAGACTGTAAAAAAAAAAAACCCTGTTGGTTTTACGAAAAACAATTTGCAGCTGTGGTTGCCAGAATAGTTCTGTAAAAAATACAGTAAAATGTATATAATATTTACAAACATATTTACAGAACAACCTGTGAATCTTACAGTATAAAACTGCAATTCACTAACAAGAAAATTTAAATTTAAATCAGTAAGTTGATCAATGCACACTGCTACTAAAATCAGTTTTGTACCTTTAAACATATATTGACAACCACCATAATAATGCATGTGGTAAAAGAGGGAGTCACTTTCATCATTCATCAGTCATTCAAACACAAAACACCATCATGGAAACACACGACACTTGAATAATGCAGTAAACATTCATTAAACAACAGAAGAAACATACATCCCAAATGTACTATTAAGAAACATGATTATTTAAACAAAATACCTTCAAATGTGAAGTGTCACATAGGGAATTCTTGGAATGTCAGTTTACAGTTTTTTTATATGTCGATTTGTTCTTTTTTTACTTAGTGTTTTACTGTAAAATTACATGAAATCTCCAGTTAGATCTTTTACAATTTATCTCTGTATACAATAATGGAACCTACTGTTAACCTATTAACCGTTTTTTTTCCCGTAGTATTTTTACAACATTTTACAGTTAAAATTACACTCATTTTTTTACAGTGAAATTACTTTGAACTGAAAAATCCCTGAGCACAGGACATATTGAAGAGGCTGAAAGAGCATTCTGAAAGAGCATGTGTGTTCGTGAACTGTCATTATCTATTATTAACTAAAATATCTGCCTTCCACACAATTCAGTTTGAAGGTCAATGTGCCTTTCTAGCATCAGACAGATCACATATAAATCCTGCTTTAGAGTCAGGGCATCATATCCTTGTGGAATTGGAATGGCCTTTAGTTAATTATAAAGTTCAGACTCTGTGATGCATCTACCTGTTGCTCCATTTGGAGCAATCACCGCACCTGTAAAACTGTCTCTCATATCTCCAGCAGATGAGTCCAGAGCTATTCTCAGGGATGATACGGATGAGACCACAGTGTGCGGGACCGCTGTGAGCACACCTGCGGTGGATCATGAAAGCGATTATCTACAGGTCAGTCTTGAATAAACACAGATGCAATTCCCATCAGGAAACAATTTTTTCAAATGCATTTGATCCCATTTGACAGGATTGCGGTACCCTACGATAAGAAATGACCCTTTTTCACCAGGAAAGGTTGACTATAGTATGGACGCCAAATGAAAACGGACCTGCAAAGTGTAACTTTAGTGGACAACTACGTTGATGTATATAGTGTTTATTGGTGTTAATAGACTGATATATCAGCCAGGTCAATTAATTGAGTGATAGATGGGCAGTAGTGGTAGGTGTAACGAAGGCCAGCTAGTAAGAGCCGTGCGAGTAAACCTCACTCCCCTGGCCTCAAGAGGCCACTAGCAACTGACTGTAGAGGCTGCAGTCATCAGCGTCCTTGTTAGCGCGCCCGCCTTCTATACTGGAAACAGCAATTCGAATCCCACTTGGAGCGGTGTGAGTACAACTGGAGTGGTTACAGGCATTTTGTGATTATCATTATTTTATTGGCAAATTAGTTGACCATGCTATTATTTACTAGGGTTGCACGATATATTGTTTTAGCATGGATATCATGATATGCGCATCCACAATAGTCAAATCGCAGGATATGCGATGTACAGTGGGGAGAACAAGTATTTGATGCACTGCCGATTTTGCAGGTTTGCCCACTTACAAAGCATATAGAAGTCTGTAATTTTTATCATAGGTACACTTCAACTGTGAGAGACGGAATCTAAAACAAAAATCCAGAAAATCACATTGTATGATTTTTAAGTAATTAATTTGCATTTTATTGCATGACATAAGTATTTGATACATCAGAAAAGCAGAACTTAATATTTGGTACAGAAACCTTTGTTTGCAATTACAGAGATCATACGTTTCCTGTAGTTCTTGACCAGGTTTGCACACACTGCAGCAGGGATTTTGGCCCACTCCTCCATACAGACCTTCTCCAGATCCTTCAGGTTTCGGGGCTGTCGCTGGGCAATACAGACTTTCAGCTCCCTCCAAAGATTTTCTATTGGGTTCAGGTCTGGAGACTGGCTAGGCCACTCCAGGACCTTGAGATGCTTCTTATGGAGCCACTCCTTAGTTGCCCTGGCTGTGTGTTTCGGCTTGTTGTCATGCTGAAAGACGCACCCACTACCCATCTTCAATGCTTTTACTGAGGGAAGGAGGTTGTTGGCCAAGATCTCACGATACATGGCCCCATCCATCCTCCCCTCAATACGGTGCAGTCGTCCTGTCCCCTTTGCAGAAAAGCATCCCCAAACAATGATGTTTCCACCTCCATGCTTCACGGTTGGGATGGTGTTCTTGGGGTTGTACTCATCCTTCTTCTTCCTCCAAACACAGCAAGTGGAGTTTAGACCAAAAAGCTCTATTTTTGTCTCATCAGACCACATGACCTTCTCCCATTCCTCCTTAACAAATGCTATAGATAAAAAAGGTAACATCCTTAGCATGCTAATGAGGAGATATCAGTGGTCTCACCTGTAATTATTTTTAATTGCTTGTTACTTATTAATTGTAATTACTTTGCATGTGGATGTTACCACAAACGATTTTGCAAAAATAAACCCTAAATGGTTCACACTTCAACCCCCCCAATTATTACTGATGTAGTCAAAAACTCTCCAACTGCTTTTGTAACCAGAAGCTTTAGCTTAGCTTTGGCTACCTGAAAATAAGGAAAGTACTGGAGATGTATTTTATTTTATTTCAAATTCTCATGTATTAATACTCTTTTCAGCTATGTTAAGACTACATCTCTTAAAGCAGATCGCCATGGCTATCATTTCAGTAATGTTTTATATCCTGGTAATGCATACATTTAATCATTGCATTTGTCTGATTAAAGGGAAAAAGCAAAAGAGTATTATTTCAGCCCCCTAAAAAGGTTGCCAGATCAGAGGAGACGACAATGGAAGAGGTGATGACAGAGATGGTGGAGGAGACAGCAAGGGAGACAGTAGTGGACAGTAGTGTCATTTGAAGGCGAAAAAACTGTGTTTGAGACTCGTAGCAGCAGATTCAAGCAGATTGTGTTAGAAAAATATCCAAGAAAAGTAATGCATTTGTGACAAAATATTCTACAAGTTTGCAACTCTCATTGCATGGATTCACATATTAATTTGCGGATGTGCAAAATTTGTCCGTGACTTCACATTTTTGATATGGGTGTGTGAATGCGTTTTGCACCATATTCACTGCAGCAACTGTAGCAAAAATGTGAGCGTATGAGTTTCTTCATGTGTGATTCGTAGAATAGGATTTGTCCACCTGCAGTGAAGAATGTGTGACGGTGTAACTGTTGTGTTGTGTTTGTAGGTGAGAAAAAAAATCTACAAGTTTACAACTCCTAAAAGATTTTTCTCTGTGACTTCAAATTTATTGATACACATGTGTGGATATGCTCTACAGCTACAAATTCCACTCTCACACGTGTTCAGTTATTTTGCACCAAAAATACCTTCATAGTTTTTAGGCCCTGTGAATTTAAACATTCAAGCGATTTTAAACCATTCGAATGCAAGAAGATGCAAAAGAGAACTCAATTCGGAACTCGCGTCTTAAAGTGACAGCAGCCTAATATTCCTGCTGCTGTTTGTGTCATCATAAATCAAACAACAAAATGCAAAGAGAAAATCACTTTTGTAGCTTTAACAAAGATTAATTATATTTAATTTATACAGTAAAGACTATGCAGCAGGGATGTAACGATTCACTCAACTCACAATGCGATACGATTCACAATACTGGTTTCACAATATGATTTTCTCACGATTTTGTTAACAGAATGAGATTGACGACATTATAAATGAAAAAGTGTCCTTTTATTTCTCAGACAAAATGCTGCACATTTCTATGTAAAAATTGAAATATATTTTAGGTAATAATAACACTAAAATGACATTTTAAAACAAATACCAAAGAAGTCCCTCCAAGGAGATCTTCCTTTGGTGTTTTCTCGGGAGGAGGTTGTTTCAGCTCAGTCTGTCTGTACAGGCACCTTCTTCACCCTCATCCTGCACAGAGGAATAGCAGAAATAAAAATACTAAGTAAAATTTAAGTACAACAGTGACAGGGGTTTCACATTGTTATAAAGGCAAGATTTTAATAGTATTTCTTATAATTTGCATCATTACTCTTGCAAGAGTTAGAAAAACAAAACACATTTAGAAAAATGTGCCATAATAATCAACAAATTATTTGAAAAAAATCCATGTACACATTTAGAGAAAGTAAAATACAACACCTGGTTCTGCAACAGCACAGCTTTCCTCTTCGGTCTGTGGAATACATCCTCACGCTGGTCTTTCTCATGATGAGCCTGGAATGCATTTACTACGGCAGAAAACAGCCTTGTATCTTTTGCCATGAAAACACAATCTCCGTGCCTCTCGCCCTCGACGCTGCGAGTGGGGCTGCAAATCCGCCTGTCAGTGTGGTTTGGCTTATTAATATCCTTTTACATGCAGATGGAGGTGACTGGAGCTTCTCAATGTGGTGATTATTAGTCTTCGGAAAGTCAAAATGCCGCCGCACCTCCGATTTGAATGAGTCAACGTCAAAATCTACGCGCTTGCCGCCGCCATGTTTGCTACTGTTTGACGGTGCGTGCACACTGGCGCAGAGCAGAGTGAGCGCTTTCAATTCATTCCTATGGAAGTTTAGCTTCACACTCACAAGCTCAACTTCCATAGGAATTAACTGAAAATGCTCGCTCTTCTTCGCGCCAGTGTGCACACACTGTCCTTAATGCTAGATGCAACTTGCTTGCTGCTATCGTGCCTGTAAAGCGAGATTTACCTATGCTTGTAATTTGTTTATTATTTTCTATGCAGATTCACTTCCCTAAAAAATCACCTCAATCATTCTAGAATGATTAATTCTTTCCAAATAGAGCTTTTCAAGTCATCTGGTGAAATTGTTTTCATATCAAAATATATATCACAGAAAAACTAAATATCGTAATGTCAGTTTTTTCCAATATTGTGCAGCCCTATTATATACATAACCAATAACAAATATGGGTTTTGTAGTGGTAGACTGGCCTGATAATATTCAGTGGGGACGCTTTCTTTTTGTGGTTTGTTTGTCAATTTCTTGAGCTTTTCTTCTTTCTTGCACCTTCAAACCACAAAGCTTCTCCACTGAATATGCATATTGCATATGCATATATGCATATATATATATATAGGTTATGTCTTTTAAATTTTACAGATGTATACTTCACCATTTGGGGTTCCTCGTATTGAGAAGCACTAGGTTCCCTTTGAAGGTGCCTGAGTTGTAATATTGCATCTTCAATAGATTTTTGCTGCCTCAAAACTTTTCCTGTGTCCTTTATGTTCTTGCAGAAACTAATTTCTTCAGAAAACTGCGATTTTTGATGCACTAGATGTTCTCCGGAAGGTTCCACCAATGTGCAATCTGAGGAAATCCAAATGGTGCATCAAGGATCTTTGAATGATAGTGTCCTAAGGAGGCCTATATACTTTTTATGACTGAAGCTTTTCATTCACGTTGAATGATTGACCCCACAGTATACAATAGTAAAACCCATTGAAGATATTAAATGTCTCTTAACGTTCAAAGATTTAGCAATGTGCTACATAAACAATATGTTTCAAGCACTATTCTGATATCGCAGCAGCTCAGTTAACATGTCCCGTGTTCAACCAAACTAGTGAAATGATATAAGCATGTCTTGTAATCTGGCGAGACATGGATGATATATCAATGAACTTCGGCTGAAATATCTCCCCCTGTTGATTTGCTCAGGCTTATACACTGGTATCTGCTCGAATTCAATCTAGACACAACAAAAGTAATCCTTTCTATAAATGCGGTACATCCTGTTCCTATTGACAGTTTTTCTTTAGACACATTTCATGCACCTAAATATGTACTTGTACAGTTGCAAAACAACTTTTAGTAGTGATATTATAAAGTTGAATGGATTTGCATCTGTTGTAGGCTTCTTAGTGATGTTTGCGAAGGCTGCCATTAGCAGGAAATTTGGCAGGCATTGTCCGTTCTCATCTTCTGGTAATTGCCAATAACCTGACGCTTGCACTGTATTGTATGTCTTTCTGTTAAGGAAATATCTGCTGAGAATGTATATGTAAATGTTCAAGGATCGGGAGGCGAAACCGCAGTCGCACTTCCAGTGGTGTTTATTGGGAAAGTGTGTGATTTTTATTAAATGCTTAAGGGTGGTACATCAATGAATAAAACATTATAATGAGTTTCCCTCAGGGGATTATGGAAATGGAAATGTAATAAGTATAGAGTGCTAGGATGAAATATTCGGAGTCTGTCATGAATGAGGTTTGTGTTGAGGTTGTTGTTCAGAAAGACTCTATATGTTGCCTGATGCTGATAAACGGCTGTGCACATTAATGCCTCACACTGTTTGATGATTAAATACATGCCTCTTGGCAGAAATTACAAACTCATGAATTCAGAACATGTTTATAATAATCATACATTGCTCTCAATGTTAGGAAGTATATGTCATTGCAGCAAAGACAAAAAAGCTTAGTCAAGTAAATGGATTTCTTCCTTACGGAATGATGCAGTGCACCAATAGTTCATATTTTCCCTGGCTAAGTGTCTCATTGGTTTATGTTGAATTAGAATAATTTGTTCTAGACCTGTGTATAAAGCCCGCTGCATGTGAATGGAACGCTTCTACTGTAGCTAAACAAACTTAATTTCACATACCGTTGGTTGCAAAATGTGTCAGAATGCAATTTATAAAGTAATGTAATTGTATTCTCAGCCAGAAGGGGCACTGTAGCAGACATTAGCTTTAACTGTCTTCTTGCAAATACGGTTATGGCAAAAATAGTTTGATAAACAAGTTAAAGTTCGTAAACTGTCAACATGTTTATAGCAGGTTTGTGTGCGTTGTGCACATGACATGCGAGAAAACAAATGTATATCGTCGCCATGAATGAACAATTCGTACCCACAACTTGCTAATAAGTCAGCACGTTTTACTTGTTCGTTCCCTCGTTTTAAGTAAATTGTGTGCACAATATAATGTTTTACTAAATCATGGCCACATTGTAATAATTCAGCATGGCCATGATTTACTAAAACACGACTTGACAATAAGGTTGGTTAAAATTTGTTAATGCATTAAGTAGCATAAACTAGAACAACGACTTACAGTGTAAATCAAGGTTAAAGTTGATTTACAAATGCAGTTATTCATTGTTAGTTCATGTTCATTCATAATGCATCAACTTAACCATGTTAAACATTAACCTAGATTAATAAATGCGTAAAATTGTTCATTGTAATTTTTATTTATTTATTATTATTTTTTTTTTTACAAATTTATTACAGTTTTAGTTTTTAATTGTTGATTTTTTTTTTATTTACAATTTTATTTTTATTTGTTTTATTACAGTTTTAATAATGTTTTGAATTAGCTTTATATATATATATATATATATATATATATATATTAATTACTAATTTTTAGTAATTTCGTTATGTGATTTTGTCATTTTATAATAATTATAATTATTATTATTATTATTAGTAGTAGTAGTAGTATAAATTATTATTATTATTATTATTTAAGTATTACTATTTAGGTTTAATTTAATTTTAAATTAATTCAGTTTTAGTTCAGTTTTTAGTTTTTATTTATTTCCAGATAATAATTTTAGTGCTTTAACTTAACCTTATTTCAGTTTATTGCCAAGGCAACATTTCAAATTTTTGTTTAGTTGGTTTTTCAACTAAAATGTATATTTTATTTTATTTTATTTTATTTTATTTCAGCTTTTATTTCAATTAACCAACATGTTTTTGATAGTTTTTGATAGTTTTAGTTAATGATAACAACCCTGGGTCAAAAAACCCATGCATTAATTAATGTTAACAAACTAAACCTTACTCGTTTGTTACTGAATAGTTCAAGAAGCATATTACGTTTACACTATAAAATGTGTGCCTAATTCCAGCCCCAATGTAAAATTTGGAAACTTAACAACTATTTACAACAAATAATTAAAGTTTAATTGATTAAGACAGAGTACATTAGAGTGACATTGAAAAAGTTGCTGTGAGAAGTCAGAATTAATTAAAGTCATAAAAAGGGAGTTAACATGATCAGAAACTTATCTTGTATGTACAAAAAGTAAAATTAACTTTCCCACAAGCAGCTAGTACACCCGATTGTCTTCTCATTGAATAGAAGTGCCATTTATTTTGCTACAAAGGAAGCAAAGAAATGAAAACAAGTCGGACCTCATAACTAGCCTCCTATCGAGGCGGTTTTAATTAATTTGATACTGGGCGCAATCACAGTTATCAAAGGCTTCCAGTTCTCCAGCCCTAAGTACAATTAGAAAGTTGTAGTCTGTCAAATAGAATGGCCTGTTGGTTGAGACACGATCATGTGATAAATCTCAATGGACTTCAGGTCTATGAGAGGCCAGGACGTGTCCTATTCATTTTAGGACTGATTTTAAAGGCCAGTGGGGTAAAGACTACATTATTATTGAATTCACTCAGTCTGATAACCAATAGCTGCCATGCAAACTACAGCATGACCTTATTTCTCACAAAATCTCATGATGCAGAGATGCGTGGCTGTATCGGTCTCTACTCAATAGTCATGCTGGAAGCCTTAAATAAAACCCAGCCGAACCATCATGGCATTTCTAATAGATCCCTATGGCCCATAATGCCATTTTAATTAACCTTTTCTGCAGTTCTGATGCACGGCCAATTATTCACGTGGATGACGAGGTGCAGTCCATCATTTGGAATGTAAAATATGTGACGTGACAAACACTAGCTTACTGGAATGCGCGGGGTCGGGGTGGTCCGTCACCCATTTTTATGTTTCGCTTTGATGGGATGGAGTTCATCATAGGAAAATACTGCAGAGAAATAACTCATGAACCCCATTAGCTGACGCTGTATTATGCATGGAGCTCCATGAGGACTATGATAAAGTCTCTTGTTGGAAATTACTTTTGAAAAAGGTCATACGGTTAAACACTTGCTGGATGCCTCGCATATATTCAATTTGCCAGGCTGCGGTGTGCTTGAAAATGCTGTTTAGGTGGAGATCTGGTTATAAAGAGATGCAAGAATCTTTCACCTTCCAAAAAAATGAATTGGGTTTAGTGTTCCTTTTACTTTTTTCTTACTCAAACAAAGGTTTTTTTTTTTTTTTTTTTTTTTACATATTAAACTAATGAGGACTCTTCCATGGTTTATATTTAATTTGAAGTTATTCACTGAAGTCTGAGAACTGCACAATGATTTTTTTAACCTCCTTTCACTGTGATCTTAAAGGTAAAAGTTCAGTAAATTCTGCCATTTTAATTCACCTTCCAAACCGACATGACTTTTTTCATCTGTTGAACATTTTCTTTAATAATACTAAGGTTATTTTTCATATTCTTCATGCAATTGAAATCAAAGCAAAATCACCATAAAGTATCATAAGTCAGTGAGACTGCAGTACAGTGTATTACAGTATATTATTCTGAAATAAGAATATAGTCTTCTGTAAAGCAGTGGCGGAGTCAGAGGGGTGTCCAGGGTAGCACTGGATGGCACATTGTTCATGTATCATGAATATTAAGAAAATATTAACGTTAGTTGCCAAACAGACGATTAAGAATAACTGAAATAAGAATATAGTCTTCTGTAAAGCAGTGGCGGAGTCAGAGGGGTGTCCAGGGTGGCACTGGATGGCACATTGTTCATGTATCATGAATATTAAGAGAATATTAACGTTAGTTGCCAAACAGAAGATTAAAAATAAAAAAGAGTTGTTCAAAATCCTGCCGCGCCATTCACATTGCTTTCCATTAAACGACACATTTTGTCTCAAAACGTTGTTAATGTATAATGACTTCACCCTAAGCTGGAAGAGTGTGTATAGACATTTTTCAGTATTTTTCTTTTTGTGTAAAGTCTGTGCTTATGGAAAGATATAGGCTAATAATAGATTGCCCTTTCTGTTTCCGTTTGTGCAGTTCTTACAGCAAAACATCGACGCCACTTTTTTCATTCTTGAAGTGAACTTGTTTGCTTGTATGGTGATTAGAGTCACTGTTTTGCATTGCCGGCTTGAACATGAGAACGCGATGCGTCCGGTGCGCGGCATTGGCGTTTCATCCATAGCGCGCACAGAGAGCGCGTCTTGCGCTTGAAAGGACAAATACGCATAAAGGTAGCGAGTATCATAGTTAATACAGTCGGCTATGTTATAACCATATGTAAGCAGCTGACAAATGAAATCGTATGCGTGTCAATATTGAATTCAATATTGTGCATTTGGTCTTAAAGAGACAGCAGCCTACAGCCTCCTGCCGTCTGTCATTAAAGTTAACCAAAGAACAAAAGAAAAAATCACCCACTGATCTTGACTGAATAACTTTTGTAGCTAGTTTTAACATGCATTAATCTATATTTAATTTATACAGGGAAGATTATGCAATGTTATTTTACGTTTGATTATTCAATTTCTGTACCTGAATTACTGTTAGACCTGAAACTTCAAGCACGTAATTCTTAGCACTGTTCTTACTTTATTGCTGACTGTTCACTTGTATTCAATAATGTTTTAAATTTATATTATTAGGATTGTTATTTTTTGCTGTGGAATATCAGTTGGAATCAAGAATTGTGAAGTTTCACTGGTATCTAAATAGCTTATCTATTAGAATACAATGTTCAAAACGATGAAAACAAATAAGTATTACACGTTATTCTTTCACAGTATATGGACCCCCTAAAGTAGCCTTGCCACCCCATGTATAAAAGTTTAGTTCCACCACTGCTGTAAAGTCGCATGGTTTTGGAACAAAACACTTTGTGGTATATTTGTAATATGTAAAACTTTAACAAATGACAGTCCTCACACTACAGTTCAAAAGATTAGGGTAAACATTTTATTTTAAATTTCAGTTTATAATAAATGCTGTTCTTTTGAACTTTGTTCATCATAGAATTCTGGAAAATTATAACATAACAATAATAAATGTTTCTTGAGCAGCAAATCATCATATTAGAATGATTTCTGAAGGATCATGTGACACTGAAGACTGGAGTAATGATGCTGGAAATTCAGCTTTGATCACAGGAATAAATTACATTTCAAAATGTATTCAAATAGAAAACAGTTATATTAAATGTAAAAAATATTTCACAATATTACTGTTTTACTGTATTTTCGATCAAATAAATGCAGTCTTGGTGAGCATTAGGGACTTCAAAAACATCAAAAAACAAACAAACTTTTTAATAATATATTTTTCAATGTCCCAATTAATACTGAGCGTAACATTTAAAAAAAAAAAAAAGTGTACGCAACCTCTGTTTGATACTGTCTATCTGGTGGCATGTGAATGTACAGTATATGCTCTTGTAAATTCATTTTTGTGGTTACTTGAAACATTGTTTGAAAACGCTGTTGAATCGTAATTTACATTCACTAAGACAAAAACTTTTCTGACTTCCTTTTGTACAGTTCAACTCAACATTAAAATCAAAACAGGCATGTTCCTTATTGTGCACAATTCATGTGTGTGTGTTTTTCCAAAGAAAAACTGTTGGTCAAAATTGTATAAATTGCTTCACTTCACCCATTTTTTACCCATTTGTACAAATCCACAATGTTCTTGTATTTAAAGGCCACTTTTTGACATCCAATCAGTTCCCTGGGGCCTGGGATATAATTTTCTCATTTAATATCCTGTTTCGCTCTGAAATGCATCAGATTATGCAAGTGTAAATACAAACAGCATTTCATTGTGACTTTAATTAGGGCAGATGTGTAATCCTGCTCCTGGAGGGCCGCTATCCTGCAGAGTTTAACTTAAATGCTAAATAAACACACCTGAACCAGCAAATCAACCTTGTTTCAGGAAAACAAGAAACTTTCAAGCAATTGTGCTGGAGTTAAACAGGAGTGGACACCTCTGAATTACGGGGCTAAAGGCACACCTTAAGAAAAATGTGCTTTTCACTACTCCCATAGAGTATGATTGCAGAAAAAAATAAATAAAAGTGGTTTATTTTGTTTAAAAATTGTATAATGTATGAGTGTTACAAACTAGGTGAACTTGAGAACTTGGAACAGGAACTTTAATGACAAAACTCACAGGGAACACTCAGAAACACCGGTATACATGAACGATGGACAAACACTGAGGGAAAACTGAGGACTAAATACACAGGGAAAACAAGGTGATGACTAGACTAATTAACAAGACACAGCTGGGACAAATTAACTAATGACAATGGTGGGAAAACTGAACAAAGGAACAAACTCAAAGACAAGCAAAACAGACTAGACATGTAACAGCGTGGAAACAAACAGGACACAACACAAAGTCCAAAACAAAGAAAACCAGTCCATGGAGGAGTTGAAGGTGGGAGGAGCCAGTGAGGGACCTGGAGCAGGAGAAGCCAGGTGACATGCCAGAGGCCAGCCAAGACGAGGCCCCAGGGCGGAGTTGGAGGAGGGAGGAGCCATGGTGTCGACGACTCAGTGGAAAACACCCTGGGGATGACCGACGGGGAAACCGCCACCGATGATGGAGCCAGACGAAGCCGAAGGTGCAGGCAGGTCGACGACTGATCAAGGCGAAGCCGGAGAGACGAGGGAGCCCGGAGAAGCCGTATGGCCGCAGGTTTCCGGTGGAGCCGAGGGATGGCGTAGCCGAAGTGTCGACGGGCCGTGGTGGAGTACAGGGTGCAGAGACTGGCGGCGACGACAGGGGATCCTCTGCGCTGGCTGGAGCTGATGGACTGAGGACACGGAGCGGGTCCACACAGCATGTGGGGCGAGCAGAGGGGCTGAAGGACAGCAGTGATGGTAGGGCTGAGGAACTGGCTGAATGAGGAGGCAGGAGAGGGAGGCTGGGCGGGAATTCCAAGGATGGAGACGCTGGAGAAACAGGGAACACAGGAGATACAGGGGAACAGGGTATAACCTCTTCAAAAAAAGTCCATTAAATTCACCTCAAAAATGTCCTTCAGTTCCTCTAAATAGCCACCAGAGGTCCTCGTTGCTTCCACCGCGGCGGGGTGGTGGGCAGGGCTTCTTTCCCAGCCCTCTAGCTCCCCAAGTACTCCCTCCACGATGCATGATGTTGCCAGCTCACGCACCTGGTCAGACCCTCGCTGTGGTCTGGCTCCGGGGCGATGACTCCTCTCAACCTCTGCCTGGGTTCGGGCTCGTCGATCGCGGCAGGCCAGTCTCCACGGTCTGCGGCGGGCACAGGCAACTCCCTCGTGCCGGTCATGGTCGGTGGTGGATGGCTGGTCTCTGGCGGTGGAGTGGGACTGGTAACGCTGTCCTCCTCAGCGGGGCCGATGGTAAAGGGCGAGTTGTTGGATACTAGTACCCACTCCATGAATGCGGCGAAATCCTCCTTGGGACCGCCCGCTGGAATGCGTGCTTTTGACCGCTCACTCAGGCCAGCATAGTAAAAAGCACAGAGGGAGTGGTCAGGGAAGTGTGTCTGCCACGCAAGGTCCAGGAAGTCACATGTATGGGTTTCCAGCAGACGGTCTCCCTGCTCCAGGCAGACAAGGCGAACAGTGGGAAGGGCCATGGGGAAACAGGGAAAAACTCAAAAAAAAGGGGAAAACGCCACAAAAAAAAAAAAAAAAAAAACACTGTTTTTGGTCCGTCAATCTGTTACAAACTAGGTGTATCAAAACTCACGAAGGAGAAGGAGAACTTGAAACAGGAACTTTAATGACAAAACTCACAGGGAACACTCAGAAACACCAGTATACATGAACGTCAACGGACAAACACTGAGGGAAAACTGAGGACTAAATACACAGGGAAAACAAGGTGATGACTAGACTAATTAACAAGACACAGCTGGGACAAATTAACTCATAATGACAATGGCAGGAAAACTGAACAAAGGAACAAACTCAAAGACAAGCAAAACAGACTAGACATGTAACAATGAGGTGGCGAGGGGGGCCTTTGACCCCACAGACACACGGGGCAACACCAGCATGGGGCAAAAGACAAACAGTATTGATACAAATACTTTAGCTAAAATAATATGCTATTTTAATAATGTCTAAGTTAATACTTTAATCACTTTAGCAAAGTTTGTACTATTTTCGGATTATTTTGATTAATAAAATAATTAATTTTTTGTTCAATAAATATACTGTCATTAAAATATGTAAATATACAAATATATTTTAAAAAGTAAAGATTCTGAATGCATTGAAGGAGCCCTAATAATAATTTAATATAGATTTACAGTAGTAACAATACATTCTATTTTATTATTGGATATGATTAATATCATATTTTTAAATATGATGGTTTCATTATAAATATAGTGATTATCTCTAAGGTGGACACCTAACTTAATATATGATATTTACCATCTGAATCTAAACATGTAATGGTGCGCCTTTTACCCCAAATATCATATTATTCCATTACTGAAAACTGTTGCTTTAATTATCTTGAACAAAACTGAAAATCATTAAGAAGATCTCTGTCTCAAAATATATTCAATAAAAAGTGCTGCGGCAAGATTTTGTGCCATCTTGGTTTAGAGGAAAATAAAATCAAAGGCGCCTTTTACCCCGGTGCGCCTTTAGCCCCATTGTACCCTATACTTCGGCCGTCAGCGATGATCTGCACACTGTCCGGAGGACGTAATTTTGGTCATCAGGAAGGTCCGTGGACATCTGCACACACCATTCCTGTGCATCCCAATTTTTATGACAAGGTGAATTTTAAGACAAAAGAGTCCACTAAATGCACAGTTGTGATATACTGCAGTAGTTGAAGAAGAGTGCATAAAGAGTGATACAAAACAGTAATCAAAGCAGCAAATCTTTCTCCATCGTTTTTGTTTTGGTTCTAAACTTTGCATACACTGGCAGAGCCGCTACTTTTCTTCCACTATCCTTCCAAACGATTGTCCTAAATGACACTCAGTGCTGCCCTCTGACATCTAGTAGAGTATAAAAAAAACAATTGCACTGCATATGCATCAAATTCGCCCGTCTGTGCTCGAGAATACTTGGAAATCTGTGCAAACATGCCTATGCATGAGACGGAGAGTGGAAATTGAAGTATACCCGGGCCTTTAGAAAGAGACCACCCCACCCCCCACCCCCCAATTTAATCCTTTAGGGATGTTGACCTTATCATATGTACAGTACGCACAACCTCCCAACTTTGTACCAAATGACTTACCATTGACTTCCAAAGGCCCCAGTGTGCATTTCGGACGGTCCTCTGTTTATCTCGCACTTGCATCTACCCTTTCCGTCATTTCATCATTACGTAATCTTGCATAAAGCAATCTGTAGGTCACTTCCACATCCCCATCATGTGGAATCGGTGTTGAACACGGAGGACATTCTTCCTCCAGAACATGGATTATTCTCGTTCGAGCTCCCATCCCCGAGTAAATGCCAAGGGTGTTCATTTATCAGGCCAAACACCAGGCAGTTGTCTGAACTTTCGCCTACCTTAGCAATGATGGAGGGCCTATTTGTGTTAAAGTGCTTTAAATATTGAATCCAGGGAACTGCAATGAGGAGAGAGAGAGAGAGAGAGAGAGAGAGAGAGAGAGAGAGAGAGAGAGAGAGAGAGAGAGAGAGAGAGAGAGAGAGAGAGAGAGAGAGAGAGAGAGAGATTGATTCTTAATGTTCTGAATTGGGAAGGGTGCCAAGGGGCCTTTCTGAATGAAGAACAAGTAATGCATGACTACTTCTTCAGTCCCCATAGGAGTCTTATTTGAGTTGGAAACTGTTTCCAAACGTATCTGGATTATGCATTCTGCAGTTATATTTGCATTTTTATTCATCTCTTCCGAGTTTTATATTTTCATGTAGAATTTCAACACTTGCTTTAGGAATAGTTCACTTATAAAAGACAATAATGTCATTTTTTTTTTTTTCCACACTTGTGTCGTTCCAAACCCTCATGCTCTTTTTTTTTTTTTCTATCCAACACAAAAACTTTATGCAGCTCTTTTTCAAACTTAAATATCAGTCTGTTTTCACACAAAGCTATATGACTTAGGCTAAGACATATGATCTACTTTTATATTGTGCTTTTTACAGCTTGTCAGATGTTACATGACCACTGTAAAAAAAAAAAATGGTTTCAACTTAAAAAGTAAGTGTTCATGCTGCCTTAATTTTAAGCTTAGTCAACTCAAATATCCAAGTTATCAGATAATACAACTTCACATTATAAGTTGACTAAACTTAAAATTTTAAGGCAGCATGAAGACTTACTTTTTTAAGGTGAAACAATTTTTATTTTTATTTTTTACAGTGTGTGCAAATAGTTTATAGCAAATAGCAAATCAAAAAAATAAAAAATTATTACAGTGTTTAATTCTAAGTTTTTTTTTTCTTTTTCTGAGAGTTGGACAGACAAATTATGCAGCCGTGTGTTATTAGCAATACTATGACACAGTGGTGTTCGCTGAATAAAGACAACATTGATGGAAACAGTAATGCAGTTGCTTTTGTTTGTGTTCTTTTTTTGACATTCCCTTTGAAACTAGAAAAAAAAAAATGTTCAAATGTTTGCAGTTTGCACATAATAATGTTGAATAATGAAGAAAACATTTACATCATTCATCCATTAACATTTATTCATTTAGCAGATACTTTTGTCCAAAAGGACTAGCAGTGAAGTCATGTTAAAAGCTTTGCATAGCTTTTGGCTTAATGTAGCTTTTCCCATTTTCCAATAATACTTATTTTAATTATTTTGCACAGAAATTTGATTGTTTTTCATTATAAAATATGAGAAAGGCGTTTTTGTTTTCAGACTGTCTCAGCAATGATTTTGTTCTTGTTTGTAACTTCCAACGTCAAAACTTAGGACATCACATCTTCTTAATCATTGAAATACACGTCATCTTGACAGTAGTGTACAAAATTGAATGCGTCTGGGCATGTGGTCAGGCGAAACACCATTATCTGTCAATTAGCTGTCCCAAAACTCTGGTCGGACGGCAGAATCCAGCCTGGATATCAAAGGTGAACGGCATTGCCTGGCTTTCATCAAAACAGCGACACGGCTTTTCAAAGTTGCCCCATTTTCAGACACCGCCTTGATCTTCAATCTTTTTTTCCCCTCTCAAAGTGCGTGAGGTTCCTGCTGTATTTAGCTTTTCCTTGACTCCAGTCATTAGCCATTCACATATCTAACAAGTAAGCAGAAATCCACACATTATGAAATCCAACATCCCCTCACATGCTCATTAAAAAGAATAATACAAATTTAAATCACAAATGTGCTCAAACAACAACGAAGGGCTCTTTCTTCTTAAGGCATTTTGAGTTGCAATAGAATTAATAAAATTGTATCATCTTTACAAAATTTAACCATGGTAACCAAAGTTTCTTGCAATAGTTCTACCATAATTAATGGTTAATAAAAAGATTTTGTTGAATCGTTTGAAGGGGGGTTGTTTATTTATTTATTTTAAAGGGGTCCTATTATGCCCCTTTTTACAAGATGTAAAATAAGTCTCTGATGTCCCCAGAGTGTATATGTAAAGTTTCTAGCTCAATTTTTTATAGCATGTTAAAAATTTTTTTAGGGTGAGCAAAAAAGCGCAGTTTTTGTGTGTTTCCCTTTAAATGCAAATGAGCTGCTGCTCCCGGCTCCCTTTCAAGGAGAGGGCGGAGAGCTTGTGTTAGCAGCTCCGATTACCTTAAACCTCGGTTATACTCCAGTTCAGACGCGTGCACGGACGCGGACTACTTGTATTTATACTATACTAAAAGTGTATGCTGGGGTCCGCTCTTGTGGTTAGTGTTGTTGTACATTAAAAGGGCATGCAGTTATAACAGAGTTTAAATGGTTATATTTATTAAAATTAGTAAATGGATGCTGCCTTATTGGGAAAATAAAGTCCTCCCTACACCTACCTCTAACCCTAAACACTTTATTTTTAAACACACATTAGACACTTTATTTCCACTTTTTGAATATTTCCTTCATTTTTATTGAAAACAAATGCCGTTACGATCTGATATGTGATGGAAAAAGGAGTAGAGTGAGTTCGGCAGAAGGCGATTTTGAACACAAGTTGATTTGCGTCAAAATGTTCTGCCATGCACCTTACCCCTACACTATTGCTACTGTTAACAATCCAGCGTCTTCTGTAATTTCGTCTGTCCCAACCAGACGTCAGTGGGCGGAGTTAGTGTAAATAGCCTCTGCCAACAAGGTGGGCTATTTGCACTCCACATACATAGCACATACATACATATTATACTACTATATTATAAGGACAAGACTATATTCTGTGCAATCCATCTTCTGTCCTATTAATTCATTTCTTTGGATTTTTTTTAGCCTTTTAACTTTGGAGAAAAACCAGGTAAGAGGAGAATGAGATTGAGTATATGATTCAGACCAGATTTGAACGGGCATCTCTTACAGTAAATTTTAAGCACGTGATTTACTCTCCAACTTTCCATTTGTAATGTTGAGAAATGATTTATAAAAGCCATCATGTCTGTTATCTTTCAGACTGAGTGTTAGGCATGTCTGTTCTCCAGAGATCATTCATAATATATCTCTGTTGTTTTCTTCTTTCTGAAACATTTTCTTATTATTTATATCTGATGGATTTGACTGTAGGATTTTTCCTCTACTGCTCAAGTGTATCTTTATACTCTCCAAGGCCCGAATTCCTGAGACGTGATAAAGCACAGTGGGTGAAGTTAGATAGATCAGCCTGTGATACGGTGAGGTCACATCGACCTCCTCAGCCTTGGCTATTTCTACTTTCTTTATCGCTTTTATATTTACATTATTGCTTTAGACATCAGAGACTCAAGCTTGGTGTAAGACAGAAGACCTAATCGCATGTGTTCCCATGGGAACTAAAGGCTGAACATATGGCTTGATGAATCCTCATCCACCTTCACATGGTTAGTCATCAAATGAAGTGGTAGATATTGTCATGCTGTTGCCCCAGGTGACCTATTGTATGTTGTAATGACGTCTAAAAATTATGACATTGTGTAAATCTGTCTAAACAACTCTACAGCTGAATGATACAAGGCAATAATCAAGCACGTCTGCCTGAAATGGCCAACTCGTCAAGCGCCAAATGCGAGTAAAAATCTGCATTAACGAGTATATGAAGCGGTGTCATCTGCCAGTTGGCCGGTAACATTTTTATGAATTCTAACAATGCAAATATTGTATTTAAACGTAAACGATGCTCAGGACAGATGATGGGCCAACGCTGCGTCGTCACAAACTCAATTCATTTCTGGGAAGTTTTGTGTGAGCACACAACTGAAGCGCGCCCAAAAATCCGCATCTCAGACAGCGCAAATACTGAATTCACTTTTATGACTTCTTGTATGTGCTTGAACAGATATATTCAAACAAAATTATATCAAAATGGCCTGTCTTGGCAAGTATCCATAAACATAGTCAGGTATGTCTTAATCGAACGTAAACAGTTGAAAAAGAAAATGCATGCATATCAGTATATTGGATCCGTGCATTGCTCTTAAAGTGACAGCAGCCTAATATTCCTGCTACTGTCTGTGTTTTTAATTTGATTCAAACAACAAAAGACAAAGAAAAATCATTCACTGCTCTTGACTGAATAACTTTTCAAGTCAAAGTCAACTTTATTGTCATTTTAGTACACTGCATGGCATTTTGTAACTTTAATAAGGACTAATCTATGTTTCATGGCTGGAAAAAAAAAAAATTGTTGCCGGTAAATTTTCTTAGGCCACCAGCCATTGGCAGGTGTGGCAAAAACTTAGTTGTAGGCCCTGCATGTGTATGTGTGTGTATATATATATATATATGTTTTTTTTTTTTTGTTTTTGTTTTTTTTTTGTTTTGTTTTTTTTTTGTTTTTATTTTTCTACTAAATGCTAAATTTGCTTTTGTACTCGAAGCAGTTGCTTCTTAAGCTCACTAGTTTCTTCTTACTTAAAGGTCTTCAAGTAAACTCCATTTCCATTGTATTTTCCTGGCCGTTAATTTGATATACTGCAACATGAATTGCAGAACATTGATTAACAGAGTTGTTGTCAGTCAGGCGCTGAGTCCTGAACTGCTCTCATCTGATGTATTGCTTCACAGCTTGTATTTAAGGCTGCTCAAAAATACCTTAGATTGACATAAAGATTGTGCTTGAGAGAGAGAGAGAGAGAGAGAGAGAGAGAGAGAGAGAGAGAGAGAGAGAGAGAGAGAGAGAGAGAGAGAGAGAGAGAGAGAGAAATTATAATAGTTGAAAATTAAGCCTTTTGTTAGTAACATTATGACTTAATTATCATTCAAATATTGATATACTGTAACTGTTTAATGCAAAATAAAAGAGCAAAATGTTCAGTAGAAATATGATGTAGACATGAGGGTAATACAATGTATTAGCTCTAAAATACAAATATTATATCTGAAGATGTTTATTAATATTATTTTTTTTCTCTATAAGTCCCACCCCACTATTTGCTCCAGAACAGATGTCAGGTAGTGAGTTTCTAAATTTACCTTCAAGCATTCCCATGAGCTGTAATGTCACAAATGCACATCATATATCCAGATGTGTACAGAACGCTTTGTGTGATGTCAATTTGACATTTTGTTACTGAATTTTTGTTCACTTTCAAACTACTCTATGTATATGAATGAGTGCTGTC
This sequence comes from Coreius guichenoti, assembly GCA_039654105.1. Lineage (NCBI taxonomy): Eukaryota > Metazoa > Chordata > Actinopteri > Cypriniformes > Gobionidae > Coreius > Coreius guichenoti. The sequence goes on along the minus strand of CM077170.1, from coordinate 4,462,574 downwards.
AGCCAAGCTGTCTGACATTAGATCCAGTCATGTATCTCTTATAGTGTGTGCTTCTTGATTATGCAAGAGTTTCACAAGGAAAGCTATGTGCCACTACTAAACTAAATGTGCTCAAGTCAAGTGTAGCCATAGGTGATTTGCAAATTTAAAAAAAAAAAAGAAAGAAAAAAACAACATTTAATTGAAAATGGCTAAAAATACCTATTTGCCATGCCTTAAGAGATTACAATTCCATTTCCAAGTGATTACTTCCCTCTGTGTATCACTTTGATGTTGAGTTTGCTTTTATTTCTTTATTTATAGAAAAGGTAGTGTAATTATGACTAGTACTTTTTTTCGGTTAATGTAGAGCATGTGCACATTCAGCCTTGGGGTTGTGAGAGTTTTCTTTTTCAGATTGTTAATTCCTGGATGGTGGGAAATTGTCTGTGTTATTTGATTTGGGAATTTTGGATCAAAAGAATGTTAGAAAGCTTCTGGGAAGACCGATCTCTGAGAAAGAATGTTAATAATCAGACTTTTTAAATTCATGATTATAGGCCGGGTGCAAATCACGCTCATAATTTATGTTGTGTATTATTTTCAGTCGAACAACTGCTGTTTCCCAGATCAAAACAGTTTGTTCAGTATAAGTTTACTTAAGTGTGTCGTTATAACTGTCAATCGCAAAGACCAATAGATTGTCTTGATTATACCAAACACAAACTGTATGAAAATTACACAGAAATTATGTTATCTTGCAGAGACACTCAAAAATTTTTGAATATTGCTGAATATAGTAAAATAAATAATTATGGCTTTGGATAAAAAAGGGTTTCAGAAATGTCATAGATTGTAAGGTGCTGTGCAGCTGCTGAAAACAGCACACAATTACAATGGCAGCCGCATCTGCACTATAGCGAAATAGTCCACACATATGGTATATCTCCATATAGAGAAAGACTTGGTGCAATCATACATCATCTTGACTGGAGTATAGGCACTGTGGAATAGATACTCATGCCTGCCATTATGCAACATGAAATAAGTGTCTGTCATACTGTAGACTATAAGCAACTGGAGAGTGGAGTCTGCCATTGGAGGAAGAAGAGGATGAGGAGGAGTGTTTTAGTTAATGCTTACAAAAGCATGCTTTGTTTAATGTTTTTGTGTGGAAACTATATACACCAATATGAGGTTAAGTGAATAACTGATTATCTCTTCATCACGGCACCTGTTATTAGTGTACTGTATTAGGCAGCAAGTGAACATTTTGTCCTCAAAGTTGATGTGTTAGAAGCAGGAAAATGGGCAAGCGTAAGGATTTGAGTGAGTTTGACAAGGGCCAAATTGTGATGGCTAGACGACTGGGTCAGAGCATCTCCAAAACTGCAGCTCTTGTGGAGTGTTCCTGGTCTGTAGTGGTCAGTATCAAAAGTTGTCCAAGGAACAGTGGTGAACCGGCGACAGGGTCATGGGCCAGAGCATTACTAATTTCCATGTAAGCCAAGGCTCATTGATGCACGTGGGGAGCGAAGGCTGGCCCGTGTTGTCCGATCAAACAGACGAGCTACTGTAGCTCAAATTGCTCAAGAAGTTAATGCTGGTTCTGATAGAAAGGTGTCTGAATACACAGTGCATCACAGTTTGTTGCGTATGGGGCTGCATAGCCGTAGACCAGTCAGGGTGCCCATGCTGACCCCTGTCCATCGCCGAAAGTGGCAACAGTGGGCACGTGAGCATCAGAACTGGACCACGGAGCAATGGAAGAAGGTGGCCTGGTCTGATGAATCACGTTTTCTTTTACATCACGTGGATGGCCGGGTGCGTGTGCATCGCTTACCTGGGAAACACATGGCACCAGGATGCACTATGAGAAGAAGGCAAGCTGGCAGAGGCAGTGTGATGCTTTGGGCAATGTTCTGCTGGGAAACCTTGGGTCCTCACATCCATGTGGATGTTACTTTGACACGTACCACCTACCAAATCATTGCTGCAGACCATGTACACCCTTTCATTGAAACGGTATTCCCTGGTGGCTGTGGCCTCTTTCAGCAGGATAATGCGCCCTGCCACAAAGCAAAAATGGTTCAGGAATGGTTTGAGGAGCACAACAACGAGTTTGAGGTGTTGACTTGGCCTCCAAATTCCCCAGACCTCAATCCAATCGAGCATCTGTGGGATGTGCCAATCCATGTAGGCCCTACCTCGCAACTTACAGGACTTAAAGGATCTGCTTCTAACATCTTGGTGCCAGATACCACAGCACACCTTCAGGGGTCTAGTGGAGTCTATACCTTGATGGGTCAGGGCTGTGTTGGCAGCAAAAGGGGGACCAACACAATATTAGGATATTATATGGTCAAGGTTAAACATTACAGTGGGGAGAACAAGTATTTGATACACTGCCGTTTTTCCAGGTTTTCCTACTTACAAAGCATGTAGAGGTCTGTAATTTTTATCGTAGGTACACTTTAACTGTGAGAGACGGAATCTAAAACAAAAATCCAGAAAATCACATTGTATGATTTTTAAATAATTAAGAAGCATTTTATTGCATGACATAAGTATTTGATCACCTACCATCCAGTAAGAATTCCGGCTCTCACAGACCTGTTAGTTTTTCTTTAAGAAGCCCTCCTGTTCTCCACTCATTACCTGTATTAACTGCACCTGTTTAAACTCGTTACCTGTATAAAAGACACCTGTCCACACACTCAATCAAACAGACTCCAACCTCTCCACAATGGCAAAGACCAGAGAGCTGTGTAAGGACATCAGGGATAAAATTGTAGACCTGCACAAGGCTGGGATGGGCTACAGGACAATAGGCAAGCAGCTTGATGAGAAGGCAACAATTGTTAGCGCAATTATTAGAAAATGTAAGAAGTTCAAGATGATGGTCAATCTCCCTCGGTCTGGGGCACCATGCAAGATCTCACCTCGTGAGGCATCAATGATCATGAGGAAGGTGAGGGATCAGCCCAGAACTACACGGCAGGACCTGGTCAATGACCTGAAGAGAGCTGGGACCACAGTCTCAAAGAAAATCATTAGTAACACACTACGCCGTCATGGATTACAATCCTGCAGCGCACGCAAGGTCCCCCTGCTCAAGCCAGCGCATGTCCAGGCCCGTCTGAAGTTTGCCAATGACCATCTGGATGATCCAAAGGAGGAATGGGAGAAGGTCATGTGGTCTGATGAGACAAAAATAGAGCTTTTTGGTCTAAACTCCACTCACCGTGTTTGGAGGAAGAAGAAGGATGAGTACAACCCCAAGAACACCATCCCAACCGTGAAGCATGGAGGTGGAAACATCATTCTTTGGGGATGCTTTTCTGCAAAGGGGACAGGGCGACTGCACCGTATTGAGGGGAGGATGGATGGGGCCATGTATCGCGAGATCTTGGCCAACAACCTCCTTCCCTCAGTAAGAGCATTGAAGATGGGTCGTGGCTGGGTCTTCCAGCATGAAAACGACCTGAAACACACAGCCAGGGCAACTAAGGAGTGGCTCCGTAAGAAGCATCTCAAGGTCCTGGAGTGGCCTAGCCAGTCTCCAGACCTGAACCCAATAGAAAATCTTTGGAGGGAGCTTAAAGTCTGTATTGCACAGCGACAGCCCTGAAACCTGAAGGATCTGGAGAAGGTCTGTATGGAGGAGTGGGCCAAAATCCCTGCTGCAGTGTGTGCAAACCTGGTCAAGAACTACAGGAAACGTATGATCTCTGTAATTGCAAACAAAGGTTTCTGTACCAAATATTAAGTTCTGCTTTTCTGATGTATCAAATACTTATGTCATGCAATAAAATGCAAATTAATTACTTAAAAATCATATAATGTGATTTTTGTTTTAGATTCCGTCACTCACAGTTGAAGAGTACCTATGATAAAAATTACAGACTTCTACATGCTTTGTAAGTGGGCAAACCTGCAAAATCGGCAGTGTATCAAATACTGTATATGGTCATAATGTTATGCCTGATCAGTGTATATATATATATATATATACACACAAACCCGATTCCAAAAAAGTTGGGACACTGTACAAATTGTGAATAAAAACAGAATGCAATGATGTGGAAGTTTCAAATTTCAATATTTTATTCAGAATACTACATAGATGACATATCAAATGTTTAAACTGAGAAAATGTATCATTTTAAAGGGAAAAATAAGTTGATTTTAGATTTCATGGCATCAACGCATCTCAAAAAAGTTGGGACAAGGCCATGTTTACCACTGTGTGGCATCCCCTCTTCTTTTTATAACAATCTGCAAATGTCTGGGGACTGAGGAGACAAGTTGCTCAAGTTTAGGAATAGGAATGTTGTCCCATTCTTGTCTAATACAGGCTTCTAGTTGCTCAACTGTCTTAGGTCTTCTTTGTCGCATCTTCCTCTTTATGATGCGCCAAATGTTTTCTATGGGTGAAAGATCTGGACTGCAGGCTGGCCATTTCAGTACCCGGATCCTTCTACGCAGCCATGATGTTGTAATTGATGCAGTATGTGGTCTGGCATTGTCATGTTGGAAAATGCAAGGTCTTCCCTGAAAGAGACGACGTCTGGATGGAGCATATGTTGTTCTAGAACTTGGATATACCTTTCAGCATTGATGGTGCCTTTCCAGATGTGTAAGCTGCCCATGCCACACGCACTCATGCAACCCCATACCATCAGAGATGCAGGCTTCTGAACTGAGCGCTAATAACAACTTGGGTTGTCATTGTCCTCTTTAGTCCGGATGACATGGCGTCCCAGTTTTCAAAAAGAACTTCAAATTTTGATTCGTCTGACCACAGAACAGTTTTCCACTTTGCCACAGTCCATTTTAAATGAGCCTTGGCCCAGAGAAAACGCCTGCGCTTCTGGATCATGTTTAGATATGGCTTCGTTTTTGACCTATAGAGTTTTAGCCGGAAGCAGCGAATGGCACGGTGGATTGTGTTCACCGACAATGTTTTCTGGAAGTATTCCTGAGCCCATGTTGTGATTTCCATTACAGTAGCATTCCTGTATGTGATGCAGTGCCGTCTAAGGGCCCGAAGATCACGGGCATCCAATATGGTTTTCCGGCCTTGACCCTCACGCACAGAGATTGTTCCAGATTCTCTGAATCGCTGGATGATATTATGCACTGTAGATGATGATAACTTCAAACTCTTTGCAATTTTTCTCTGAGAAATTCCTTTCTGATATTGCTCCACTATTTTTCGCCGCAGCATTGGGGGAATTGGTGATCCTCTGCCCATCTTGACTTCTGAGAGACACTGCCACTCTGAGAGGCTCTTTTTATACCCAGTCATGTTGCCAATTTACCTAATAAGTTGCAAATTGGTCCTCCAGCTGTTCCTTATATGTACATTTAACTTTTCCGGCCTCTTATTGCTACCTGTCCCAACTTTTTTGGAATGTGTAGCTCTCATGAAATCCAAAATGAGCCAATATTTGGCATAACATTTCAAAATGTCTCACTTTCAACATTTGATATGTTATCTATATTCTATTGTGAGTTTATGAGATTTGTAAATTATTGCATTCCTTTTTTATTCACAATTTGTACAGTGTCCCAACTTTTTTGGAATCGGGTTTGTATATACACTCACCTAAAGGATTATTAGGAACACCTGTTCAATTTCTCATTAATGCAATTATCTAATCAACCAATCACATGGCAGTTGCTTCAATGCATTTAGGGGTGTGGTCCTGGTCAAGACAATCTCCTGAACTCCAAACTGAATGTCAGAATGGGAAAGAAAGGTGATTTAAGCAATTTTGAGCGTGGCATGGTTGTTGGTGCCAGACGGGCCGGTCTGAGTATTTCACAATCTGCTCAGTTACTGGGATTTTCACACACAACCATTTCTAGAGTTTACAAAGAATGGTGTGAAAAGGGAAAAACATCCAGTATGCGGCAGTCCTGTGGGCGAAAATGCCTTGTTGATGCTAGAGGTCAGAGGAGAATGGGCCGACGGATTCAAGCTGATAGAAGAGCAACTTTGACTGAAATAACCACTCGTTACAACCGAGGTATGCAGCAAAGCATTTGTGAAGCCACAACACGCACAACCTTGAGGCGGATGGGCTACAACAGCAGAAGACCCCACCGGGTACCACTCATCTCCACTACAAATAGGAAAAAGAGGCTACAATTTGCACAAGCTCACCAAAATTGGACAGTTGAAGACTGGAAAAATGTTGCCTGGTCTGATGAGTCTCGATTTCTGTTTATTGATCGATTATTTTATATATATACACTCACCTAAAGGATTATTAGGAACACCATACTAATACTGTGTTTGACCCCCTTTCGCCTTCAGAACTGCCTTAATTCTACGTGGCATTGATTCAACAAGGTGCTGAAAGCATTCTTTAGAAATGTTGGCCCATATTGATAGGATAGCATCTTGCAGTTGATGGAGATTTGTGGGATGCACATCCAGGGCACGAAGCTCCCGTTCCACCACATCCCAAAGATGCTCTATTGGGTTGAGATCTGGTGACTGTGGGGGCCATTTTAGTACAGTGAACTCATTGTCATGTTCAAGAAACCAATTTGAAATGATTCGAGCTTTGTGACATGGTGCATTATCCTGCTGGAAGTAGCCATCAGAGGATGGGTACATGGTGGTCATAAAGGGATGGACATGGTCAGAAACAATGCTCAGGTAGGCCGTGGCATTTAAACCATGCCCAATTGGCACTAAGGGGCCTAAAGTGTGCCAAGAAAACATCCCCCACACCATTACACCACCACCACCAGCCTGCACAGTGGTAACAAGGCATGATGGATCCATGTTCTCATTCTGTTTACGCCAAATTCTGACTCTACCATCTGAATGTCTCAACAGAAATCGAGACTCATCAGACCAGGCAACATTTTTCCAGTCTTCAACTGTCCAATTTTGGTGAGCTCATGCAAATTGTAGCCTCTTTTTCCTATTTGTAGTGGAGATGAGTGGTACCCGGTGGGGTCTTCTGCTGTTGTAGCCCATCCGCCTCAAGGTTGTGCGTGTTGTGGCTTCACAAATGCTTTGCTGCATACCTTGGTTGTAACGAGTGGTTATTTCAGTCAAAGTTGCTCTTCTATCAGCTTGAATCAGTCGGCCCATTCTCCTCAAAAGGTAGGTAACTTTGAGGGGGGGCTGGCCGAACTGCAGTCTTTACCCCTTTTCTATAGTCCGCAGGACCCATTGAGACACATTTGACAGACCTTGCCATGCCGTGAAGAAATCTACTAATGCAATCAGCCTCTCGAGGCTGACCTCAGGTGTTTTTAGAGTATCATTCTCGACCCCCTGAAGCGGCTGACCAGCAGGGAGAAGTTGAGAACGATTTTCGGTGTGTGGGCACGATCGCTGCCCAGCCGCAAGCTTCGCTGGAAATCGATGTGGCCCGAAGCGTACTGGACGGCGGGATTACCACATCGATTTCCAGAGGGCTCCACGGAGGAAACGACCTCGGTTGCTCCTCCTCGGGGGGGGGGGACAGCCCTCAGAGGTTCTGCCAGAGCTAGGACCTCTTCCCCGAAGCCTTCTTCGCCTGAAGGACTATCCTCAGATCGACCCTCTTATCGACAGGCTTCGCGCGAGAGCACCGCTTCTGTTGCCAAGATCCCTGAGGAGGGGCTCTAGAGGCGACGCTCTCCTTTTGTACCTGCTGGTACGAGGAGCTCGTTGACGGCTGGGGCTGCCCGCTCTTAGGAGCAGCCCCTTTTCATTTAGAGCGGCGAGAGATAAACTGCTGAAATGCCGCAGAATGCTTCTTCGCCTCCTGAAACCTGTTGACAACGATGTTAACTGCGTCGCCGAACAGGCCAGAAGGCGAGAACGGGGCATCAAGGAGGAACGATATATCTCTCTCCTTGATGCCTGACAGATTCAACCACAAATGCCTCTCCGTGGTCACCATAGCTGCCATGGAGCGGCCGATAGCGCAGGCCGTCTTCTTGGTGACCCGGAGAGACAAATCTGTCGCTTTGCGTAGTTCAGCAACGTCTTCAGGTGTTAGTCCCTCGCCCTCATCCAAATCTTTTAAAAGGTCGGCCTGGTATGCCTGCAAAACTGCTGTAATCCAGCACAGATGGATTACAGAGGCGGGAGGAGTGTGGTTTGTTCCACGATTTACACAACTCAAAGGCTGTGACCTGTGCTGCAGGAAGCGCTCATCCAGCTTGCTTTTAACTGCCGCTTCCTGCATCTCTGATGGCCAGTTTATGTTTAATCTGCACGAGTCACAACCTCTACAAGCTCCTCATAAGCGGGGATGTGAAGTGATGAGTGTGCTTCAACATCACCTGCCTCGATGCTAAACATATCTGCTTCCTCAGAAGCAGATAGCTCAAGCATCGGGCCCTCTTCCCGAGCAGAAGAAGCCTCTGGGCGGGCTTCTGCACGGGGAGGAAGGGCATCCGAACTGGCAGACGAAGACTGAGAAAGTGCCTCACCAGTCTCAGTCTCATCTGCCAGCTCGCGCTGTGAACCCCACGATCTGAGCCGAACCCGAACCATGGGGAACGCGAGCCTGGCCGGCCTCATTGAACACAATCTGCTCCCAAGCTGTTCACACATAACTGATGCGTGTCCCCACCCGTAAGGAATCTAGAGCGGGGTGCACACAACGCTTGAACTGCTCACTCGCCATTAAATATAACAGATTTTGACAAACAACACTAAATATGACTGACAACAACACAGAGCACTTGCTGAAGAGCGAAAGCTAACACTGGTGTGCCGGCGTGTGTCCCTTTGTAGCTTCCGGTTATGCCATCACATGTTACGTCATGACGCAACACCAATCAGGATTGGAATAGTTTCATTCATACTTCAGACACGCTATGCTAAGGGAGCGTCCCCAAAGTGTCGTCCCTCGAAAGGGAACAGACGCAGCCGGATCATTTCCATAATTACCAATGCAATCTACCAAGAGCAGCACAAATTAGCGTCTGTAAGACATGGGGGTTTTTTGGGCGGTAAATAATAGCGCAAATACCAGAAAATTGACTAGCGCAAACCTTAGTAAATCACCTTGCATGATTCATTTAAATACTCTCCTCCCATAAATGTTGTGTCTGAAAGGGAAACTCCTACCAATGCATATGCAATAAGGTCATCCACAAAAATAACCCTGTCCACGCCTTTTCAGCACTAAATTTTCACTGCGTGTCTTTAGTGTCTTTAAATCCTGACAGTAGTTTTAACGGCAAAAGAGGGTTTGCGTTGGCACAAGCTGTTAGAAAATCTGGCCCTATTTTGAATGAATCCTTTTTCTTTGCATGGCACACTGACATTACAGTACAGAATGGCTTTTCATACATTATCCTGAACATTGTATAGGCTAAGAATTCATGAACGGAAGAGACATCCTTTTGACTTTCCTGGAAAAGCATCCCGAGTCCTTCACATAAAAACCAGTCTACAGGCTTTCAACCTAGGAAGTCTGGGAAAGTCTCGTTCACACATTGGCAATAAAAAGTGACTAATACATGAACATTCTTACATAACCCCTCTAAATAGTGTAAAAAATATGCTGAATTTACTAAACCAAACCACTTAACTGTGGGAAAGGTGGGAGGAACATGTAAGAAACATTAGAAACAAAATTCTCTCAAGTAGAAAATCGTTTGTCGATTTTAATTTCTACTTAACAGTGAGAATAAATTTCCCACATGCTCCGCATGTTGGACTGAACCTACATTTCACCACTACTGTGCTGAAATTCATTTATTGCTCATTGCATTTAGATACACGGATGACTAATTATGGTAATTGCCTTGAACAACACATTCAAAATTATATTATTTAAAAGAATAATTGGCTCTCTTTTTGTAAAACCTTCCAGATGGACTGCATCCACTATTCTGTGATTGTGTATCCCCCCCCACCCCACACCCCCCTCCATCCCACCCCACACCCCCCTCCATTTGGGAATATAACTAAAATATATGTATATATAATATAGTTGTGGGAATACTGTATGACTGTAGGACTCAGATGAGGATGGTGAAGCAACTAATATACTGACGTAATGTCTTTTTCATCATACAGCAAAGTTCAATGTCCCGGTCTTTAGAACTTTAGTTAAACCACATCCGTCATGAGCTTGCATTGAATCTATATAAACTCTATAGTTGGGTACAGAAGCAGCACCCAGTTAGAACATTGCATCCACCAGACATACATAAGAAACCTCAAAACACCATTCAGAGCAATTACTGATCTGAGTAAACAGAGAAGAGTGTCTATTCAATGTATCAAGGCTTCGTCTACAGTGCAATATACTTACCGTAACCCACGTGACTCATTTGGCATGATTAAAAGCAATTATTGACAGGTTGGATGCCACTCTAAGTCTTTTGCCTTCTCCTGTTAAAACAGAAAAGAAAGAAAAATCGTGAAGGAGTTCTCGTTGAGACTTTTCTTACGTATTCTACTGGGGTCTTTTGAGAACTCAAAACTAAACTCAAGTCTGGTATTAAGATCCCTCTCAAAGCATCTCCTTTGACCACTTTTAGCCGGATTGTCAGAGAAGGTATTTATTGATTTTGTCTTTCTGAACTTCAATATTGTGTGAAACAAGTATTACATTTGCACTTTTCAAAATTTTACAATCCAGCGATTATTTTCTTTTAACGTATAACATAAAATTATAGTAAAATAAACTTTTTTTTATTTAAATGGAACCATTTATTGAACCTTTATACAAAACTGCATATGAGTATCAGATTTTAAACAGCAGGATTATATGGTTCATACTGTAAAAAGTGATCAGTTTACTTCACTTAAAAAAGTGAGGAAACCCATTGCCTTAAAATTATTAATTAATAAACTTCATGTATAGTTGAAAAAAATAGGTTATGTGAACAGTTCCACACAACTTATTTTTTTTTTCAATTATGTGTTAGGTTTATTTACTTAATAATTTTATTCAGAGGAACAAACAAAATGTAATTTGGTGCAGATGTTGATATTTATATGTCCAAACAGTAAGATGAAATTATGATAGCTTGTAATTTAAATCAATGAGATCTTTTTAAAAGACTACTTAAATAACATTAACTTGTACAATATCTCTCTTTATCTCCCAGTAATGTCTTAGTGAGATGAATATGATCAAATGCTTAGCTTTATAATCAAAAATCTGTAGTTTTCACTTTGGGGGCAAACCATATAATGCACTGATGATTGAGAGATATGTACAAATAAATGCCTGATGGATCATATTTGATACTCACATTTTAATATGATCCTTTAAAAAAATATTTAGAGGCCTAAATTTGTGCATTAAATATGACACAGTTACAGTAAAGTCATCTTCTTGATCTGAGCTGCTATCTGCATTATTTTAAAACTCTGTATTCTTACTATGTGTCTGTTGACTGGTAACCATCGACTTGTTTTTCCCAAGGAATTCTAGGAGAAACATCTCAGAAAAGTTGATACTTCAATGAATCACAGCTCAGAGCTCCACTGAGTCTCATGAGCAACCTTTTCCAATGGGTCATATCATTAACCTCCCTGTGTTTCCCACAAATGACACCAATATTGGCAAATGGCAGCCCTATAATTGACTTCAAATATAGTTTCTCCCTATTTAAGTGATGTCCTGAGTAATAGGTCACATAACCCCTATATGTTTAGACCTGACCTTCATGTGACATTAAGACCTGGCTTAATGATTGAATTGACGTCAAAGGACACAGCCTGTGTCCTCGAATCAAAATAAAATAAAATCTCCTCTTGTCTCGAAGCAGACTGAATGGGCTTTGCAGTCTCCCGCTGTGTGTGCCTCACTAATTTGCTAGGCTTTCTTTCTATCCTTTGTGCTAGTTGTGACAAAAGCGAGTGTTGATTTCTAATTCTTTTTGGATTTTTTTTTCTAAATCCCAGGAGATCAAGCAAAAGACAATCACCTCTGTTTCTCCCTGAGCTGATATTTAAGGACTTTGCTTTGCTTTAGTTTAGGACTTCATTTAAATTCGATCAGGCTTAGCACTGTAAACCAGCTTCCATCACCGTGCATGCTGTCAATACTAAAACGCTGCCCTCACAAGGTCATGCTTCTGATAATATGCACAGGTGACCTCAGCTGGACCGGAGAAATTTGCATCCTTTTGATAAAGGTACGCTTGGAAACAAATACTGTATATACATAATAAAGAGATGGAATAGGATGGCGTAAACATGTTGTATATTTCATAAATCACATACGAGTATATGAGCAACCATTGGAACTTTGAGGAAGGTCTCTAACTGAAAGACATATAAAAAGACAATAAAGGCAGTGCTTAAAAGGTCAAACCCAGAAAAATGTTGCCCTTTCATTGCTTTATTGACTTTCTCAGATGTTTCTCTTAACATGCCTTGAAATAAGCATAACCCATATGCATTAACCATATGATAAAATTGTTAGGAGCATGGAGCGATGATATGTGGTTACCTATGTAAAAGAATATGGTGATTTTATTGTGTTGATGGTTGCTAAGGGGCTGTACACACAGAACAGATTTTTCCATTTCACTTGTTTTCCATTGTAAACAAGCGGTAAACTGACATGTTTGACAGTTGCGCTTACGGTTTAAACCGAAACCGTTCAAGGGTTAGTTCACCCAAAAATAAAAATTCTGTCATTAATTACTCACCCTCACAACAAACCTCTTGTGGAAGCTCAAACGTGCTGCATAACATGCAAATGAATCTCACTGGTTCTTGAGGAAGCTCAAACGTGCTGCGTAACATGAGAATGAACCTCATTGGTTCTTGCTGAAGCTCAAACATGATGCGTAACATGAGAATGAACCTCACTGGTTCTTGCTGAAGCTCAAACATGATGCGTAACATGAGAATGCACCTCATTGGTTCTTGCTGAAGCTCAAACATGATGCGTAACATGAGAATGAACCTCATTGGTTCTTGCTGAAGCTCAAACATGATGCGTAACATGAGAATAAACCTCATTGGTTCTTGCTGAAGCTCAAACATGATGCGTAACATGAGAATGAACCTCATTGGTTCTTGCTGAAGCTCAAACGTGCTGCGTAACATGAGAATGAACCTCATTGGTTCTTGCTGAAGCTCAAACATGATGCGTAACATGAGAATGAACCTCATTGGTTCTTGCTGAAGCTCAAACATGATGCGTAACATGAGAATGAACCTCATTGGTTCTTGCTGAAGCTCAAACGTGCTGCGTAACATGAGAATGAACCTCATTGGTTCTCACAGAAGCTCAAACGAGCTGCGTAACACAAGAAGGAACCTCATTGGTTCTCACAGAAGCTCAAACGAGCTGCGTAACACGAGAGTGAACCTCATTGGTTCTCGCAGAAGCTCAAAAGTGCTGTGTAATAGAGGGTTTTTTTTGGCTGGAATCTGTCAGTTACAGTAAAAAATCCAGTACAGATCACAGCATGCCCACTTAGTTGAATAAAAATCCAAAATTTAGTTTTTGTTATTTTATTGAACTGAAAGCCAGCTTAAACAATGCACACACATTAAATTCCATGTAAATCATCTATGCAAACAAACACAGGCACGCACGCACACACACACACACACACACACACACACACACACACACACGCACGCACGCACGCACAGTAAATGTCTTGCAGCTGGCATATGGCGTTTTCACGCCGTCTTTTTGGTTACTTCAGACTGCCCAGAAATGTCGGTGAGCACAACTGAGGTATCATTTTCCGACAGTAGTCGTTGCAGTGTGGCTTTCATATCTGACTCCATTTTTATTATGATTTTCGCGGCTACAAAGTGCATGGGGACCCCTCCTTCTCTTATATTATTGGTGGTTGGCATTGGCATACCAACTTGGTGCATTACTGCCACCAACTGTTACGGTGTGGAGCACATCATTCACTTAACCAGCCACACCAAAGCAAACAGGAGAGCATAAAGAGACAAAATTCAAAATTAAAACATATAGTTAATTTATATAAATGGTATATGTGTGTATATAGTTGGTATCATAGTGTTATTACGATTCCCGCGGGATTCCCGAAAAAATGTCAGCCTCTACTGTGTAACACCTCATTGGTTCTTGTGGAAGCTCAAACGTGCTGCATAACACGAGAATGAATCTCATTGGTTCTTGCAGGAGCTCAAACGTGCTGCGTAACACGAGAATGCACCTCATTGGTTCTTGCAGGAGCTCAAACGTGCTGCCTAACACGAGAGTGAACCTCATTGGTTCTTGTGGAAGCTCCAACGTGCTGCATAACACGAGTATGAACCTCATTGGTTCTTACTGAAGCTCAAGCGTGCTGCGTAACATGAGAATGAACCTCACTGGTTCTTGTGGAAGCTCAAATGTGCTGCGTAACACGAGCATGAACTTCATTGGATCTTGTAGAAGTTCAAACGTGCTGCGTAACACGAGTATGAACCTCATTGGTTCTTGCAGGAGCTCAAACGTGCTGCGTAACATGAGAATGAACCTCATTGGTTCTTGCAGGAGTTCAAACATGCTGCCTAACACGAGAGTGAACCTCATTGGTTCTTGTGGAAGCTCAAACGTGCTGCGTTACACGAGTATGACCCTCATTGGTTTTTGCTGAAGCTCAAACGTGCTGCGTAACACGAGAATGAACCTCACTGGTTCTTGTGGAAGCTCAAACGTGCTGCGTAACACGAGTATGAACCTCATTGGTTCTTGCAGGAGCTCAAACATGCTGCATAACACGAGAGTGAACCTCATTGGTTCTTGCAGGAGCTCAAACGTGCTGCCTGACAAGAGAATGAACCTCATTTGTTCTCGCACCATGCATTAAAGGTGAATTGGAGATGCTAAATTGTCCATATGCGTGTGAGTCCCAAGCCATGTAATGGGGAGGGTTGGGGAAAGCACTGGTGACCTACCCTGGAAAAAATCATCGTCAAGACAATTCATGGACAGTCTCATGTGTACGCAAGAGATGTGATGGGAAATGTTGTTCATTTTGAGATTTCTGATTGGTATCTTGGCAAATTTGGACAGTTTGAGACACTGTGAGATCTCATCTGAGAAGCTGTGAAATTACTGAGGTATTTTTCTCAGTAAGTGAAAAAATAATAAATTGCTCTACATTGATGTAATAATTGGAATATTAATGATAACACACTTAAAAAAATGAACAAGGCATCATTTGAACGCAAGGTTGAACAACAAACAAATGTATTCAGAGTTTAAGCGACCAGATTTAAGACCAATAATATGCATCACCTTGTACTCTACATCTCAACCTTTGGCCCTTCTGCATTTTCTAAAGGACATGCAAAAATAAAGTCATAAAGTAGGACGCCAAATAAATTAGCTAAAGAGGCTGTTTTCTTCTTTCAGTCAAGGTCTCTTATATTTAGCCTTCATTGACCTCTCTGTATAATCTCTCACTTTGAGTTCCCCAGTCAAGTATGAAATAGGGCCTGAAAAACATGTCTGTTGTACATTGCTGCCTACATTGCCTTCATCTACATATAAATTGGAAGCATGTATATTAGACTCATAAATGCAGAGTTCAGAAGAGTTCAGAACAGTTGTCATCTCATCAGGGAGTTAAGAGTTGATTAGAAAGCCTGCATTTTCAACATAACAACTTGGAAATATACAGGATTTGGATGCAGGCGTTATGTTCAGAGCACCTGATTGATTGCTGCAGGTCAAGAGTGAGTAAACAAATTACTTTTGGGTGGTCAAGCTCAGGGGCAAATGGGAAACATGCACATGATTATGATGACTTTAGCTAAAAAAAATATAATAGATTTATATGCTTTTCTAATATAAGTGTAAATTAGAGCTGCACGTTTCTGGATAAATTGAGAGTCACCTTTTTTTATTATTATTATTTTATTTTTGCAAACAGAGATAATGATTCTTCCATGATTCTCAACAGACAACTAAACAAAATAACATGTTATTTACTAGAGGTTCTGGCAAATTGCTGAAGTCTATTTAAAATGTTTAATGAATGTAAATGAATTATAAAAAAATAATCGGTTTGAATGAATGATTCAGTGACTCACTCATATTTCACTTGATCATTACTGGATGAATCAGCGCTTTTTGAATGAATCTCTTGAATGAATGATTCAATGACAAATACATTTTTTTACAGTCACTTGTCGCCACGATGTAATCGATACAATCAGTATTTGAAGCGCCATGTTTGGTGATTTACTTCATTTTGATCACTTCCCTAGACATCAGTGTTTATATCCAAACTTCTGTGATAATATGAATTTTTGTAACAGAAATAACAGTACTGTGTGGTTGACTGTTTTGAAAAGACTTTGTGAAGCTATTTCATACCTATAGGCCTACATGACAACTGCTCTCTCTGGCTCAGCGGCAGCGCCGACGCAGATTTGAATGCTCCGGTGTGATTTTGTCAAAGGTTTAGTAGACACAGGTGAATCATTGTCATTTAGGAATGAGGTCGTTAACGATTAAACATGCAGCTCTAGTGTAAATGGTTTACTTCTGTCTACACTGTAAACCACAATAAGTTGACAAAACTCAAAACATTTGAGATAAGTTACATCAAATTTTTTTAGTTAAGAAATGAGTTTAAGTTTAAGTAAGCAGGACTTGCAGATTTTTATTTTGTACTCATACATTTTATTGCTCTTAAATTTTGTGAACTCAAAAGAAAAAGAAAGTTCTAAAATTAGTTTAATTTGAGTTGGCTCAACTCAAAGCAATTCATCATTTTGAGCGTTAGGGTTTTCAGTGTAATTGTCCAGTTAAAATATCCAAATATCCTTCAAACAAGATACATCTATTTCAGAAGCAACACAGCATAAGATATCAAATATATGTTTTCAGAAATTGTACCTTGAGTGCATTTTGTCTTAATCTACTGGCGGATTATAAAACAAGTTTTTAAAAAATATATGTAAATACCAGTGGCGTGCGGTCCATATAAACTGCGAATGCTCTGCATACCCAAGCCATTCGTGGACTCACTGATTAGTATTAACACTATACATTACTATAAATTCCCTTGATTGAGGTGTACCATAAAGCTTACAAGATATAATAGATGTTAGTAATGCGTATGTAACTCTCATTTATTTATTTGCCAAACGACGGTAATTTTCTTAAAATCTGTAGTTCCGGGTATGCGGATCCACAGCAGCTTTGGTGCCTACGCTCTGTTGTTATGTATCATCATCATTGTCCCGCGTTCTCATTGGTTTGCTGGCATATGCTCGATTTCACGAGCAGGGTAAGCTGTGAGCGGACCGCTCGCCTAAGAGGAAAAATGTGCTGTTACTGCTAGATCTCGATCACCGAAAATCACATTGTGTTTGATACAAAACTAAATGGACTGAAAAAAAAAAGTCATAACTGAAACTACTTTCATCGTATTTTATTTTCTCCATAGGGAAATTTATTTTTAACGAAAACTTATAACTGTTAAAGACAGACCTACTGTAAGCAGACCTGTAACTATCCGAGGCTGTTAACCATAGTCTGTTTGTTTAAGTCCTCAATTTGCATTAACTTAACTTAATTTTTTAAAAGAATAATTATATTTTTATTACACTTACATTTATTCTAATAATAATAAATAATAATAATAATACATTTTATTTATAACGCGCTTTTCTAATACCCAAAGCGCTACAAACAATAACAATTAAAATAAAATACAAAAATAATGAAGTACAAAATAATTATAAAATAACCATTACAGTACAACACAGTAGAATACTGTTCATAAAAATCTATATGTAGGCAATTTTGAAAAGATGAGTTTTTAACAGCTTCTTGAAACTGGCTAATGTAGGAGCATCTCTAACAGTGAGAGGAAGTGCGTTCCATAACCTGGGTGCAGCGACAGAGAAAGCTCTCTCCCCCATAGATTTTAATCTACAGGGAGGCTGCTGAAGAGTAAGAGAATCAGTTGACCGAAGGGAACGAGACGGCGTGTACAGAGTGACTAAGTCACAGATATAAGAAATTGGCTATTCCATGCATAGCTTTGTAAGTTAGTGCAAGAGTTTTGAAAACAATACGCGACTGAACAGGAAGCCAATGCAAACTCTAAAGCACGCCTGTGATGTGTTGACGAGATGAGGTGTATGTAAGAACGCGTGCTGCTGAATTCTGGATATACTGTAGCCGTTTGATTGATTTAGCAGGTAACCCAACAAACAGTACATTACAATAGTCAATCCTGGAAGTTACAAATGCATGAATAAGTCTTTCAGCATCAGGCGGAGTGAGGAAAGGCCTAATTCTTGCAATGTTTCTAAGATGATAGAATGCAAACTTTGTAATACTCTTAATATGTGAGTCTAGCGTCAGATGAGTGTCAAAAATCACACCAAGATTACAAGCTTGAGCAGATGGAAATATGACACTATCATCGACAATCAAGTTAAGATTGCTACCTTTATGAATAGCTGCTGGTGTGCCAATAAGTAAAACCTCTGTTTTAGAACAATTCAGTTTTAAAAAATGATGATGCATCCATGTTTTTATTTCTTGCACACACTCTGTAGAACTGTAGAGGTGATAGTAGGATCGGACTTAGAACTGATGTAAATTTGGGTATCATCGGCATAAAAGTGATACCCCAAGCCATATTTCCTAATAATTTGCCCCAAAGGATAATAGGGAACCCAGGACAGATCCCTGAGGAACACCATGGCCGACCGGTCCAATTTGAGAACTGTTGTTTCCCAAGACAACAAAATGAGAACGATCAGTGAGGTAAGATTTAAACCAATTAAGCACAGTACCAGTGATACCAAGCCATCCCTCCAGCCTATTTAGCAGGATAGAATGGCACACTGTGCTGCAGTGAGATCTAATAAGACCAAGATGGTAAAGGCACCAGAGTCAGCTGAGACAAGCAGGTCGTTCATAACTCGAACCAGGGCTGTCTCTGTACTGTGTCCCTTTCTAAACCCAGACTGAAAAGGTTCGAAAAGCTTGTTGGAAGACAAGTGTGAGTGGAGTTGTGCCATAACCACGCGTTCCAAAACCTTAGCAAGAAAGGGTAGATTTGAGATCGGTCTGTAATTTGCTAGATCAGACTTATCACATCCAGGCTTTTTAAGGACTGGTATAATAGCTGCAACTTTAAGGGTTTTTGGAACAATACCAGTCGTAAGAGAGGTATTCACAATGTTCAGAATGAGGGGACTAATTGAAGAGAGACACCCCTTAAGAACAGATGTTGGGATTGGGTCGAGAGAACATGTAGTTGTATTCATTGCCATCACTAATTTCAAAATATAATCAATAGTGACTATGTTAAAGCTGGCGAATGCAGTTTCAGAAAAAAGAATTGGATAGGTCTCAGGAATTGCAGAGCAGGGGACTGAACTGAGAGACTTATAGATGTTATAAATTTTTTTCCATAAAGAAATGAAAAAACTTGTTACACTCCTGCACAGAGGAACCAATTAGTGGTTTAACTGGTGCAAGAATACTGTTGATCGTCTTAAAAATCTTGTTGGGGTTTGCAGCACCATCTCTAATGATGGACGAGTAGTACTGTGTTCTTGCTGCTTTGAGTGCTTCAGCATATTGACTCAAATGTTCATCATACCATGAGTTTATGAACAGTTAAGCATGACTTCTTGTACTGGCGTTCAAGCTGCCTACTTTTTACCTTAAGAGCCCTGAGCTCAGTAGTATACCAAGGAGATGATTTAATAAATGAAACAACACGTTCTTTCCTAGGGGCTAACACGTCCAAAGCAGATGACAGAATAGAGTTATATTAATCAACAGTTTCAACTGTAGAGTGCTCTGAGATCAGACAAGAGAGACTGTCAAAATTAACATTCCTGACATTTCTAAAACTAATGACCATTCTTAGACCACATCTTAAAAATGGAACATTTAAATTAAAAGTGAGAAGCTTATGATCACTAAGTCACTGCTATCTAGCTTGTCAATATCCACCCCAACAGAGCACACCAGATCAAGTGTGTGACCTTTATTATGCGTGGGAAATTTCACATGCTGGATCATGTTAAAGCAGTCTAATCAATGAAATCAACTGTTAGATTGCTATTAGAGTTGTCCACGTGGATATTAATGTCTCCAGTCACAATCACTGCTGGACAAACAGAGCTAACAGATGTAAGTAGCTCTGTGAATTCAGTGAAAAACAGAGGATTTGGTTTTGGAGGTCGATATATGAGTACAATAAGAACAGGGGAAGCACTGTTCATTTTAAAAGCCATGCACTCAAATGATGATACACAAGGAATGGTAATTTCCGTAACAGATATGTCAGCTCTGTAAATAACAGCAAGACCGCCACCTTTACCACTTAGACATGGCCTCTCAATATATGTATATCCTGGTGGAGTGCACGGATTTAAGTTTATAAAGTCATTTGGCTGGTGCCATGTCTCACAAATACAAAAGAAATCCAGAGCATTGTTCAATATGGTATCATAGAGTACAGCAGTCTTATTGTTCAGTGAACGAACATTTAGATGTGCAAATCGAGCAGTTTCGAGTCACATTTTCTGAGGAGTCTGTTGTGGATAACGCAAGTTTGCATGGCAAACACCTTGTAGAGAACGGGTTTTTGTTTCTGAAGCCGTAGACTGAGAACATAAAACTTTAATGCCAGTCCCAGTAGTATGAACACTACGACGCGATCCTCTTTGTACATATTTCGGCCGTCGTAGAAGCCGGCACAATTGCAAAGTCTTTTGAACACAGACGTCGGGAAGTGATTGATGTTCCAAAGACAGAAGTTCAGAAAAAGAGTACCTTATCATGATGAAATCCAACTGTTGAAGGACCCGCTCACCACGAAGCCCAGACAGGGTCAAAATAATGATGACGATGGATGGGAGGGAAATCCGCATGATAGGAAACAGTAATATCCAAACTGAGGTATGCTTGAAGTTTGAATCCAAATACGTTGTTGTCACACAGCAGCACGGATAGCCATCACACAGGCCGCAGCGTTCCCCAGTCAGCAGGATCAACAATCACACGGTGTTAAACCCAGTCGAACGACGATGACATGCACCAAAAGACTCACAGTAGAACTCCAGTATCAATAAAACTGTTTAAAACAACAACTAATAAAGTCAAAACTGTTTAAAAACGATTGTGGAACTAAATTTAAAAATTAAATTAAAAAGACGGCAGCCAACATGCGCCAGCGTCCTCTCCAAATTCATAATAATCATCTAATGATAATCTAATGAGATTTTACTTATATTTTATTTATAATAGGCTACTAATATTTATTATATTATACTTATTTTTAATTCTTAATTAAATTGGCAAACATTTAAATTGACACCTGCCATGGTGTTTCGTATTTGTCGCCTCTGATTTAGATGTGTGTCCAATAGACTGTATGGTGTTTCCTCAGCCGATGCACTGTACCGTTTAAAGGTAAAGCATTTACAAACCCAATTCCAAAAAAGTTGGGACACTGTACAAATTGTGAATAAAAAAGGAATGCAATAATTTACAAATCTCATAAACGTATATTTTATTCACAATAGAATATAGATAACATATCAAATGTTAAAAGTGAGACATTTTGAAATGTCATGCCAAATATTGGCTCATTTTGGATTTCATGAGAGCTACACATTCCAAAAAAGTTGGGACAGGTAGCAATAAGAGGACGGAAAAGTTAAATGTACATATAAGGAACAGCTGGAGGACCAATTTGCAACTTATTAGGTCAACTGGCAACATGATTGGGTATAAAAAGAGCCTCTCAGAGTGGCAGTGTCTCTCAGAAGTCAAGATGGGCAGAGGATCACCAATTCCCCCAATGCTGCGGCGAAAAATAGTGGAGCAATATCAGAAAGGAGTTTCTCAGAGAAAAATTGCAAAGAGTTTGAAGTTATCATCATCTACAGTGCATAATATCATCCAAAGATTCAGAGAATCTGGAACAATCTCTGTGTGTAAGGGTCAAGGCCGGAAAACCATACTGGATGCCCGTGATCTTCGGGCCCTTAGACGGCACTGCATCACATACAGGAATGCTACTGTAATGGAAATCACAACATGGGCTCAGGAATACTTCCAGAAAACATTGTCGGTGAACACAATCCACCGTGCCATTCACCGTTGCCGGCTAAAACTCTATAGATCAAAAAAGAAGCCATATCTAAACATGATCCAGAAGCGCAGGCGTTTTCTCTGGGCCAAGGCTCATTTAAAATGGACTGTGGCAAAGTGGAAAACTGTTCTGTGGTCAGACGAATCAAAATTTGAAGCTCTTTTTAGAAAACTGGGACGCCATGTCATCCGGACAAAAGAGGACAAGGACAACCCAAGTTGTTATCAGCGCTCAGTTCAGAAGCCTGCATCTCTGATGGTATGGGGTTGCATGAGTGCGTTTGGCATGGGCAG
Source organism: Coreius guichenoti (assembly GCA_039654105.1). Taxonomy (NCBI): domain Eukaryota; kingdom Metazoa; phylum Chordata; class Actinopteri; order Cypriniformes; family Gobionidae; genus Coreius; species Coreius guichenoti. Next base: position 4,440,237 of record CM077170.1, on the reverse strand, counting down.
CTTACACATCTGGACAGGCACCATCAATGCTGAAAGGTATATCCAAGTTCTAGAACAACATATGCTCCATCCAGACGTCGTCTCTTTCAGGGAAGACCTTGCATTTTTCAACATGACAATGCCAGACCACATACTGCATCAATTACAACATCATGGCTGCGTAGAAGAAGGATCCGGGTACTGAAATGGCCAGCCTGCAGTCCAGATCTTTCACCCATAGAAAACATTTGGCGCATCATAAAGAGGAAGATGCAGTTGACAGTTGAGCAACTAGAAGCCTGTATTAGACAAGAATGGGACAACATTCCTATTCCTAAACTTGAGCAACTTGTCTCCTCAGTCCCCAGACGTTTGCAGACTGTTATAAAAAGAAGAGGGGATGCCACACAGTGGTAAACATGGCCTTGTCCCAACTTTTTTGAGATGTGTTGATGCCATGAAATTTAAAATCAACTTATTTTTCCCTTAAAATTATACATTTTCTCAGTTTAAACATTTGATATGTCATCTATGTTGTATTCTGAATAAAATATTGAAATTTGAAACTTCCACATCATTGCATTCTGTTTTTATTCACAATTTGTACAGTGTCCCAACTTTTTTGGAATCGGGTTTGTAGTTTATGCGACATTAGTGCCACCTAGCGGAATTACAAAAATACAACATACTTTGCAAATGCCCATTTCGCTCGTTGCACTTGCACCTGACTCAACTCAAACTCAACAGCTTTTATGGATGCTTGTGAAGGCATCAACAGGTAAATATAGACTACTTTCAATAAATGGTCAAATATATTCGGAAACTTTTAGCTGTGTTGCTATGTGTCATGAGAGTAAGCAACTGAGCAGCTAACACTCTTTAATAAGCTAACGTGCTTATTATAAATCCAACGTGCAGGTGCATTTTTGACATAACGCGTCACCCAGCATACCCGGGTAAAAAAGTCAACGCTCGCCACTGGTATATACCTAATCTGACCTGTCGAGATATTTCAATTACGTGAATATACTCACATGAAAGCTCTTGTCACCTTATTGGAAACACCCTCATGTTTCGTTTTGAGTTATTGATTTCTCGTAAACCCACATATTGATTTAGTTTGACTCTTGATTTGGCTTATTACGTTCAATGTCACCTCGGCTGCCAAACTCTAGCCTTGTGAAACTGATCTGGCTATTAGTGAGCACTTTGCAATTGAAAGTCAATAAAATATGTATGTTTGGTTTGCCAGAATGCACAAGCATCAGTCCGTGTACGCTTCACTTGCATTGCCGGTTATGTTTTGTCATTGATCTATAAGTTAATTGTAATCTGTCATGAAGGTTTTTCTGGACAACAGACTCGCTCAGCTGGCAGTCGCCGTTCTACACCAAGCTTTTGTCCATATCATGTCTCTCGCTTTAAGAAGAGTGGAGAAATTGTGGCAGGCAAGTGGAACTAATACCTTTATCTACCGTTGTTTGTTTCTGCTACAGCGGTTAAGTCAATACTGCTGTGAAGACCCGCTAGACTTTGAGTGGAATTCAGGCCAGGCTTTGATAGCAACACTTCTATGTTCTTAGGTTCGCTGTGCCTCTTTTCCTTGGCGCACAACTCAATCTGCGACGGAACATGAGGGCACAGGACATTCCGGCTTTTTTTTTTTTTTTATCTCCTCTTTCATTTCCTTCATGGTGTGGATTTGACGAAGGGAAACTAGCCTGTTATCGGAGAGGCCATGCATCCAGACATGGCGCCACATCCAATCTTTTCTCCGAGACAGGGGGTTTTATGGACTCTTCAAGGGAACCCAAGGTCTTTCTTTCTCACTGCTCTTACTGAAAGGTCTCTCTCTCTCACTCACTCTCTCTCCCTCCTTCCATTTCTTTTATAGGGAAGATGCTCTGCACCTGCAGGAGTGAGTGAGCCTATCTCTCTCTCGCCTGTTCTTTTACACTTTCACTGAGGTCATCTTCCATTCTATTCACTCTTTATGTCTGACTGCTCTCCCTCCAAGTCTCTCTCTTTTTTGTCTTGTTCTGGACTATCAAAATAATAGGGTCTGAATCAATCCACTCACAATCTTCGAGGCTGGATAAAGGTTAGAGTCTGATACTGTTGAATGGCCATCATTATGTCAAGATTGTTTTAAGTTCACTTAAATTAAAAATTGTTTTTTATTATAATATTATATAATATTTTAAATGTTATAGATGATGGCTTTCAATTATACTGAAACTATAATTACTCATTTCATCCCTAGAAAGTGAGAAAAAATCCATTTAATACAGACGTCAGTAGCAGTATTGGTATTGGTGATATTGACCGTTATTCATCGTAGTTAATAAAAAGATGCCATTAAACAAACATATAAAGATATATATCACATATTTTAATGTTAGGTGTGATTAGTCGCACGGAGTGTCTATTTACACTAAGTGCAAATAGCCCATCTTGTTGGCAGAGGCTATTTACACTAATTCCACCCACTGACGTCTGGTTGGGCCAGACAAAACTACTGAAGATGCTTGAATGTCAACAGCAGCAATAGTGTTGGGGTAAGGTGTGTGGCAGAAAGTTTTGATGCAATCGAACGGAGTTCGAATCCGCCTTTTGCCGAACTCTCTCTACTCCCTTTTCCCATCACATATCAAATCAGAAAGGCATTTATTTTCAATAAAAATTAAGAAAATATTCAAAAAGTTGAAATAAAGTTTCTAATGTGTGTTTAATAATAAAGTGTTTATCGGTTATGAGTAGGTGTAGGGAGAGCTTTATTGTCCCAGTAAGGCGGCATCCATTTAATAATTTTAAGAAATATAATCATATACACTTTGTTATTATTGCATACCATTTAATGTACAACAACACTGAGGGGCAAATAGTATCTGCCACTGTTTATAAGTAGCCTATAAATAGCATCTAACTACTATTTGCATTTATTGCTAAGGAAATACTGCTATTTTTACATAGTGTAAATATAATCTATCACTATTTTCACTTAGTGTAAATACAGTAGCATATCGCTAAGAAAATGCTGCTATTTCCACTTAGTGTACAAATAGAATATATTGCTATTTAAACTTAGTGGAAATAGCAGCTATCACTATTTGTACTTCATAGATAGATAGATAGATAGATCTGGTTGTATTCTGCAAATATGACAAACGTAGTAATTTCTATTTTCCATGCATACAAAAAAATATGCATACTATTGTAAGCATAAGCAAAATCTGAGCAATGTGTTAGTATTCAATTCCATACTAGATATTCAGCATCCCATATGAACAGTTGATACTCAAAAATAAGTTTGCAAATTATGAACTGTGGATGTTAAAGCAATTAATTTAAGAGACTATAGCGTAAAGGGTGCTTGCATGTGGAACGTTTCGAGGAATTAGACAAAATCATAAATCATTCGTTTTGCTTTGGCCCATTAGTGATGTTCCAAAGCGTACGATAGAGCGCCAAACACAGACACAGGCCGCTGGAGAAAGAGTTTGTTTCTGTTAATGCTAGTCTTGCAGTATCATTGATGCCATTGTAGGTCTTTTACTATTTGTGGCCTGTATGTCTTCCATCAAACGCCCTCTAGGATTTTTAGGACAAAGTTTATTGAAGAGAATTTGATATGAACACTAGTATCACTCTTTGCCCTGTGTCTCTCTCTCGCTCGCTCTCCCTTGCCTCTTTGTAAAGGTCAAGCACTGATGGATTATTATAAATTACTCGTTCTCATTATGGCTGTATTGCAATAATGCAGATATTGATAGTACCGTCGAGAGAAAGAGTGCACATTGCCTCTCAAAAAGCGCATCAATCATTCGTGTAACATAATAGCAGAGCAGTTTCCATAAACAAGACAAACACATAATCATGCATAAATGCAGATAGACCCGGGGCCGTAATGCTATAGACGTCATTACTACCAGCATCCAACTTCAAGTCGCATCATATCTCAGTCTCTTGAATGAGATCATACCACCTTCGGATCAAAAGTAACAGCAGTTATTTTTACCTTGAGCAACTCAATCACACAAGTCTGAAACTGGAACATTTATTTAACATGTTAAGCTGTAATAGAGTGTAACTGTGGAGTTCCCGGATATAAAAAATCCCATTCAGTTTTCTCTACATTTTTTTGAGTTTTGCCAACTTATTGGGGTTTACAGTCTTCAGTGTCACATGATCCCCCAGAAATCATTATATCATTCATTTCTTCTTATTATTGATGTGCTACTTAATATTTTTTTTGGAACCATGTGATACATTTTATTTAATTAAAGGCACAATATGTTAGATTTTTGGATTAAAACATCCAAAAACCACTAGAACAATATTATATATGTTGTTGACTTGTGTACTTGCATTATCCCAAATGTTGCCAAGAATGTTTAAAATCAGAGAAGTAAACTATTTTAACCAGGACATGGACCGTGTCCATGCATCGCCTATCAATGACATCACACGTTTTTTTGTAGAAACCATGGAAACACCAAAGATGCTTTAATATATTATGTTTTATTAGACAGGTGAGCAACTGTTTGGAGACATTCATCGACAGAAAGCTAATCATTGTTATACAGCTCAACACAGTTAAATCTCGTTTTCTTGATTTACCACAAGTACCATGTTTTACCATGACTAACATCGATCTATCTTACTGTAGTGTGCAACAAGTATCTCTATAGTCGCTGCCGAGCGAACGCACAGAGTAGCATTATAACATAACTTTCAACACACTCAAATGTATCTAATTTGATAAAACAGCGCCGCGTTCCCCCACATACTCATGAGTGGAAGAAGCGGAAGCGCTCGTCTGTGGCAGAATAAAAGCGCCGCAAAATCAAGCTGTCATTTGTTTTGAATAAGCGACTTCTAGTGGCGAAAAATTACATATTGTGGCTTTAAACAGTGTTTTGAAATTACCATGGGAAAAGTACTTCTGGAACAAACACAGCTGAAAAGGAGGGTGATCACTGTTGATCTCTATGTATAGCCCAAGCATTAAAGATCAAATAAGAATTCTTACATCACTATGAGCTAAAAGGAAGATCAACAAACTGAATATTTGATGTTGCAGGCCTGCTACACGACTTTAGATCAAACAGCCAGTGGTGCGTTCTCTACCTGCAGATCTTTAGGGATGAAGCGGGCAGCTTCCTATTGGTTCTTACTCTGTAATATCTATTCACATATATTATCTCAAAACACCCTCATGCTCAGAGACGTTTGAGGCTGTTCCGTGGGGAATTGGAGGCCATGTCAGACAGTCACACTACTGAGACGCTGCAAGTTGGACACTATTCTGTAGAGCTTGCCTTGAACTGCTTTTCTGCTTCTGCTTTTGCACCGAAAAAATATGTAAGCATTATTAGTAGACATGCACTCTCTGTAACCACAGGCCCACTGTCTGTATCCCCCTTAGGGACCCCAGTGCACTTCTGCTATCAGTGTGCTCGAGCTGTTTTTATCTCGCTCAACCTTCTCTCTTCGCTTCACATTCTTCATTGCATCAAAGGCATGTTGTCCTGATACTCTATTACATTTTATCTGCTCTCTGAGTCAAGCATACAGACAGAAAATATGATGCTCTGAAGTACAGTGTTGTCTATAGTGGACATATAACAGTGACTCTTGAAAAATGTCAAGAACATGGTGTTAGTCTTATTTCACAACAATATCACAGGGAATAAAATATACATAAAACACACACACACACACACACGTTGGGTTTCCATGTTGTATGGTGACTTTCATTAGACATAGGGACAGATTTATTAACAGCTTCCGCCAGTGCAAACCCTCTTTTGGCGTTAAAAAACTACTTACTAAAGACATGCAGTGAAAAAATAGTGCTGAAAAGGCGTGGCCTTTCAGACTAGGGTGACCACCCGTCCCGCATTTTGCAGGACAGTCCCGAAATTGGGAGCTTTGTCCCACGTCTCGCAAGACATAAGTAGTGTCCCGCATTTCAGTTAGGTCTGTATTATGCCTGTTATTATTTTTTCATCCCTGATATTACAGTATCCCTCAGTAAGAAATATAATAAAAACTGTGACTGGCATTTAAAAATCTATATGTGAAGCTGTCATGTTCTAGCTGTGAAAATAACCAACCAACGCAATCGCAGACAGAGGTTTTCCCGCTAATGACAACTGAGTGGACGGCGCAAAGGAATAAGTGCAGGCCTCATCAAAGTCGGTAAACACAGCTACACCAGTAAGGATTTCATTTCACATACTGGATTAGAACCTAAAGAGTTGCTCAAAGCTGCCCAAATTGATGATTTAAAGCATGTATACATCCATCCTGATTGCAAATATTTGCAACAAACATGCGCCGATCCCATGGATGCTCGAGTGCCACTTACAGAAATGGTCGAGCACCTATGGAAAAACACTAAATATTCTCCATTCGTTTTAACAAATACAAATTGATTGCAATTGTCAGACATGACTTTCTTCTCACGTTAATAGTTCATTTAAAGCGGTTTCTATGGCGTTATTATGACAAATGTCGAGAGCGCATTGTAACGCGAGAATGGGAATCTCTCCGCTCACAGGCGGATTCCCTTCTTGTATAAAACTGGACGCGCGTTCTCTCGCTCAGATATTACATGTGTGTGCTCAAATTTTGTCCTCCTGCACTCGTGAATCTAGAACTGTCTTCTCTTCAGGATTTAATGTTGCCAGAAGTGCAACATTATAGTGTGGGCACCCACCGGCAGAAACATTAATCGGTGCATATGCAAAGTTTGCCATCGAATGTAAATCAATATTTAATTGCACAATAGTAGTACATGTATTTGTCTCACACGTGTCCCGCATTGTCACATCTAATGTCCTGCAACAGATCATTAGCCAGGTGGTCACCCTATTTCAGACGCAAAATTTATGGGAGTAGAGTATTTGTGTAAAATGAAGTACTTGTAAATTAATCATGCAAGGTGATTTCCTAAGGTTTGCGCTCGTCAATTTACTGGTATTTGCGCCATTATTTACCACAAAAAAGTATGCCTTAAACCAGACTGGTAGATTGTATTGGTCATTATGGAAATTATCTGGCTGCGTCTGTGTTCTTTAATTTCGTCAGTAGATCACGCTTAGAACATTGGTGCTCCCCAAATCCCACTTTTATACTGTACAAACTGTATATTCCATCCTTTACCCCTAAACCTACCCATCACAGAAAACTTCCTCACACACACACACACATCACTAAGTATGATTTATGATATGTTTCCCTCATGAGAACCGAAAATGTCCCCACAAGGTCAAATATTACTGGTATTACTACATTTGTGGGGACATAACAAGGAAATCAGTTATCTTGAGTAATAGATGGAATTAGACTACTAGTATAGATAGCGTAGCAAGTTTGTGTTTAATTCTATATAGATATACAGACAGACAGATCAATCATCTCACATTACCCATAACTCTCCAATGAAGGGTGACAATTATTGTCTGCAGACGGGGGTGTTTTCCTCCATTGGTCGAGCATTGATGCATGGCAGTGGGTTGTTAGACAAATGTGAGATGCTGTGCATCATTAGTGCTGATTCATTTATGAAGACTAGATTGATTTCTCTCCGCAGTAACAGTGTTTCTGAAAAAGAAACATGTCCTCCATTCGATTATGAATTCTCTCGGAGTTACACGCGACGGTCTAATCACATCTGATGAATAATGTAATCAGAAGTAAGAATGGAATGGGAGGAGTTCTGCACTGTAATTCACTGTACTGTGAGTTAAATCACTGCATACACGGTTTAACCTCATTATGAGATATGGTAATTCAGGAACAATATCTTATGATGATATTGACTTCATCATAATATATCCTGTACTAGCTCAGTGCAAAGTTCTATAATTTACATCTCTGTCATTTTCATAAGAAATGTATATTACTATAATTAGATAATAAACATTGTTCACTGAAATTGTACCTCACCGCACCACAATAGATCTAACAAAAACATCTAGATCATTTTAAAGCTTTAACTTTTTGCGCTCTAGCAGTTAATAAACAGAACTGCATGGGTCTTGCGGAAGAACATTGCAGCCGGAGCTACTTCTCTCTGTTTATGTCTATGGCGAGTCACACAGGTACTGTGCTCCTCCGCAGCGCTTCCTACCAGACCGGTCTGAAATAGTCACAATATAAACACTTATTATAAGTCTACCATAATAAGACAAAAACACGGTTTGGAAAATGGATTCATGTTGTACATTCTCATTATATATTTTTTGTAAATCTTGAACAGAAAAAAAGTTACGGACTGCAGCTTTAAAGTTAAAAAGTCATATATATATATATATATATATATATATATATATATGGGCGGCCAAGGCTCATTGATGGACGTGGTGAGTGACGGCTGGCCCGTGTGGTCCGATCAAACAGACGAGCTACTGTAGCTCAAACATACTATATACAGTATTTGTATTATATATTTGTATTATACGCAAGTAACGATATATTAAAACTATTAAACATTTTATTATTGAATAAATTATAGTTAAAAAGAAGTTTTATATATATATATATATATGAGAAATTATATGAAAATAAACAAAAATATCTGTTATATTAATGTTATTATTATTATTATACACACAATTTCAATTTTAATTATTTTATTTAATTGTTTTAATATATTTAGCTTTAATATATTATTAGTTTTAATATATTAATATATAATAAAAGTATATCCGTGTGTGTGTGTGTGTGAGTGTGTGCGTGTGTGTGGGGCCTGATAAACCCTATGTTATGAGGACAAAATGTCCCGACATGTTTTGGTCCCCATGAGAAAAACAGCTTATAAATCATACTAAGAGATGTTTTTTTTGAAAATATAAAAATGCAGGAAGTTTTCTGTGATGGGTAGGTTTAGGGTTAGGGGATAGAATATATAGTTTGTACAGTAAAAAACAGAAACATTATGTCTATGGAATGTCCCCATAAAACATGAAAACACAATGTGTGTGTGTGTGTGTGTGTGTGTGTGTGTGTGTGTGTGTGTGTGTGTGTGTGTGTGTGTGTGTGTGTGTGCGTGCGTGTGTGTGTTAAGTGCTATTTACTGCTTTTAAAATGCTTTTAAAAAAAGGGAGGGAATTGTATTGATACTATCACCTGTCTCTCCTGCTTAATCAGTTTTCTTGACTCTTAACCTTGACATACAATAGAATAACTGTACATTCGTAAGAACTCTCGTTAAAAGAGAAAGAAAGCAGATAATGAAGGCAGAATCGATATGGAGGCCTCCCTCAGGCACTTCATCACACTGAAAGGCTCCGTGCCCGAGTACATCTGATGAGGGTCCCGTGTCTGATACCAGGTGCAATAGTCTTATTACTGAAGACTAGCACCTGTTAAAAGACCCCTAACTGATTGTCGTGGTGGGAGAAAAAACTACAGTAATCAGCAAGATGAATTCCTGACTTCCAGCCTTTAAATCTTCAGCTCCAATCAAGTTTGGGTTTCCACATGGCATCGTCGCTGCTGTCAGAAGGTCAGATTTCTTCAGCATAGTTTTGCAGAATGACTTACAGCACTATAGTCTGATCTATTTACTGTCAGTCATGATTTACTATCTAAAGTGTCCAGTAAAAGGTGGCTGGCAGAGATAAAGTGAGTTGTATTCAGCCGGTCATTCGATCACTGTAAAGTAAAACTGCTTCATCTCAAGTGAACATTTATTTATTTTAATAAAGAGAAAATTGCACCATTAATGTAGGTTAGAAGTGGTAGCTTAGAAAACAATGATGTCCCCATGTGAACTCCACACTGTATTTTAAATCATCTTATCCCAGGATGGGTGTAATGTTTTTGAAGTTGTAATTCTGAGTAGCATTTGTCATGCCAACTGTTTCAAAAACAACAACAGATAGAAATAACGCTGTGCCTGCATCAGGAGCCCAGATCACTGGCAGGTTTGGGCTGCGGTGCAAATCCATGCCAGTTTGAATAAGTTTGCTTGCTTCGAACCAGATTTTTGGATAGATTTGGAACAGATCCTCACTCATGTCGTTTTGCCATCTGGGTTGGCTTCTTTTACTATAGAGAGAGAGATAATGAAGGTAGATGGAATGATGCTTTAATTTCCATTGCATCTATTCAGAGTTCTGATGAATACTGAGATTTTAGTTGTTTATGCAGTATGGGCATCATTTTGCTTATTAAAACTTCTCACTGACATAAAGAGTCTTTTTTTATGTAAATCAGTTAAGTTTATAAGACTTCAGTAAAATGTGTTGCTGGATCAGCATTTCCATCAACCAATAAGATTTTAAAGTGGAAATGAAGCAGCCAGTCAAGTTTACATTATTTAGTAAACTAATTTGCACTTTAATAAAAAATATATAACAAACACAATGGACCCACTTTATATTAGATGGCCTTAACTACTATGTACTAACATTTAATTGAATTTAATAATTTGATATAATGCACTTATTGTGTAGGCTACATACATGTTTTTACATTGTACTAAAAATTACCTGCATGTAATTACATCTGTAATTGATTTCTGTAATTACATCTATAATTACACTGTTGACCCTTCCCTTACACTTAACCCTACCCTTAAACCTAACCTCCCGACTATTTAGACCACCCCTTGGGGTGCCCATTGGACCACCACCTTGCTGTTGTTGGGGGGCTTGCGTGTCTCAGTGACCTAGATAGCTACACTGGCTGGAGCTTCATGCTCCTGGTAGGACCTCCCATGCCAGACAGGTTGAAAGGTAGAGACGAGACAAAGAGTGGTCCCTGGTCCTCCAGGTTGGAGGTTGGACAATGGGCTAACAATCCAGTTCCAGAAAAAGACAAATGTTACGGAAACAGCAACAAAAGGAACCAAAACTACTAGATGTAACGGATGAATGGCAGTGGTGAAAGCCTTATGGAAGCTACTGTCAGGAAGATAGAAGTCCTGACACCAAAACCAAGACCAGGATAGGATTTTTGGAATGTGAGGACAATGTATGACACAGGCAAACTGGCTCAAGTAACATCAGAAATGAGACGTTACAACTTACACATCCTGGGAATTAGTGAGAGCAGATGGACAGGTTCAGGAAGACTCAGAACCAGTACAGGAGAAACAGTGTTATACTCAGGAAGAGATGACAATAAACATTTTGAGGAAGTAGCCATTATCCTTAAGAAGGGAATAGATAAATATTTAATAGAATGGAAACCTGTCAGTTGCAGACTTATCAAGATCAGACTGAGAGGGAAGCAAATCAACACGACTATCATACAATGCTATGCCCCTACAAACGACAATGATGAAGATGCTAAGGACAGGTTTTATGAGCAATTACAAGCTGAGCTGGAGGAAACACTAAAGCATGACATGAAGATTGTCATGGGAGACATGAATGCAAAGGTTGGAAAGGACAACACCAACTATGAGAGAACCATGGGAAGAGAGGGCTGTGGTGCCATGAATGAAAATGGGGAAAGATTGATAGAATTTTGTACCTCCTATGATCTCGTCATTGGAGGGACGCTCTTTCCTCATAAAGAGATTCACAAAGAGACGTGGTACTCTCCTAATGGAAGGGACAAGAATCAGATAGACCACTTCATGATTAATGGTACCTGCCGCAGGTCGCTCCTGGATGTTAGAGTTAGGAGGGGAGCTGATGTTGGCAGCGACCACCATATGGTTGTTGCAGCAGTGAGATTAAAGCTGAGAAAGACAGGGGGCAAAAGACCTAGAAAGAAGCAGTTTGATGTGGAGACACTACAAAACCCCAAGGTAAAAAGTACTTTTGTTCTGCAGTTGAAGAACAAGTATCAAGCCCTGGCAGCTATGGAAGACCACACACAACCAGAACAAGAAATAAACACTAGATGGGAACATATCAAAGAAGCATATCTTCAGACCAGTGAAGTATGCTTGGGCACCAAAGAAAGGAAAAGAAAAGAATGGATCACAGCTGACACCTTACATGCCATCAAGATCAGGAGAGGCTTGAAGAAACAGCTCTTGGATGCTAAATCAGAGAGATTGAAAGAGATATACAAGCATAAATACCAACAAGCAGATAAAGAAGTGAAGAGATTGGTAAGATCAGACAAAAGAGCATTCGCGGATGACCTTGCAAGACAGGCCGAAGAAGCAGCTTGCAAGGGAGAACAAGGAAAAGTGTATCAAATAACCAAGATAATATGTGGCAAATATCGTGGAACAACAGATGCACCAATAACAGACAAAAAATGGGCAACTGCTGACATCAGAAACAGAAATAGACAATCGCCGGGATGAGCACTTCAGCGAGGTCTTAAACAGACCACCACCAGTCTCAGAAACTGACATTCAGGAAGCAGAGTAGGATCTTGACATCAATACTGCACCACCACAGAAAGAAGAGATCATTGCAGCAATAATGACCCTTAAGAACAGAAAAGCCCCTGGACAGGATAACCTGAATGCAGAACTGTTCAAGGCAAACCCAGAGCTTGCAGCCAAGATGCTTCTCCCACTCTTCACAGTCATATGGAAAGAAAAATACATTCCAACTGACTGGTGTGAGGGCATCATCGTGAAGATCCCCAAGAAAGGAAGCCTTAGTAACTGCAACAACTGGAGTGGAATAACTCTTTTGTCTATACCAAGTAAGATCCTAGCGAAAATCATAATCCAACGACTATCAAATGCAGTGGACCAACAGCTCAGAAAGGAACAGGCAGGATTCCGGAAAGGAAGAGGCTGTACAGACCAGATCTTTGTACTGCGGAACATCATTGAACAATGCACGGAGTGGCAGAGACAGCTATACATCAACTTTGTTGATTTTGAGAAAGCCTTTGATAGCATCCACAGAGACAGCCTTTGGCGCATCCTTCGAGCATATGGAATACCTCAAGACACCGTCCTTCTCATTAAAAGTTTCTACAACAACTTCACATGCAAGGTAGGAAACAGCGACCACCGTTTACATGTGAAGACTGGCATGAGGCAAGGATTTGTGATGTCAGCACTCCTTTTCAACATTGCCATCAACTGGATGATGCGGAGAACTACAGAAATCCAGCCAAGAGGCATACAATGGACCCTCTTCTCTACCCTCGAAGATTTAGACTTTGCTGATGACCTGGCTCTGGTCTCCCACACACACCAGCATATCCAAGAGAAGACATCTCGCCTCAGTACACATGCTGAACAGATAGGCTTGAGGATAAACCTGAAGAAGACAGAGGTGATGACACTCAACATCCCAAATCCCTCACCAGTGCAGTTATACGGAGAAGATCTTCCAGTGACCAATGAGTTTACATACTTGGGCAGCATTGTGAGATATAATGGAGGAGCAGACAGTGACATCAAGAGCTGTATCAGTAAGGCCAGAAATATCTTTAGAATGCTGAATAATGTTTGGAGATCACAGCAGTATAACATAAAGACCAAGCTGAAGTTGTACCAGAGCTGTGTGCTTTCCACCCTATTATACGGCTCAGAGTGTTGGAAGATGACAGACAGCGACCTTAATAAGCTCTCTGTTTTCCACACAAAAAAACTTGAGGAGAATCCTAAGAATTTACTGGCCAAATGTCATCTCAAATGAACAACTACTTGCTCAGTGTGATCAAGACAACATTGAGACCACCATCATGAGAAAAAGATGGAGGTGGATTGGGCATCTGCTGAGGAGAGAAACGTCTCGGTTACGTATGTAACCCTCGTTCCCTGAAGGAGGGAACGGAGACGTACGTCGGACGTCACCGACGAATTGGGATCACTTCTGGGAGCCCCTATCAGCTTCGAGTGTATAGAGAACGGGCCAATGGCCATTGGCGTGCGAGATTTGCATCTCGCGCTCCGCCCCGCATCGCGGGTATAAAGCGGAAGCGGATGCAGCGCACATTTGTTTTTCACTGAGGAGCCGAACTAGTGACTCGGCCGCTGCAGTGATGGTACAGCAACTGTGGCGACGGGACGTACGTCTCCGTTCCCTCCTTCAGGGAACGAGGGTTACATACGTAACCGAGACGTTCCCCTTCAGTCGGTCACGTTCGACGTACGTCGGACGTCACCGACGAATTGGGATCCCTATGGAAAACGCCACAGTTACTACCACTTCCAGCGCCCAGCGAAAGCCCCTCAGACCCCCGTCTGTTCGGGGCGGGGAACCTACGCAGGGAGAGTCACTGCTGCTGTTCCGCAAGACCCACTCAGCAGAGTATTGGATAACGCTGGGAAAGCGTGCCCCGGGGGGCCGCTGCGGAAGCCACATCCTACCCGTAGGGAGGTATCATGTGGAATATACATGTATGGACTGGCCGTGGGCAGTACAACATACGGAAGTCCCAGGGGTGGCCCCGGCCAATGCAGGCGGGAGACTACACCGCACAGAGACGGCAGAGCGAGCTCTGCCAAGGGAAAGACACGGGCTCGCCGTAGGGAGCCGTACCGTGGAAGAATACACATATGGGACCGCCGTAGGGGTCACAACATATGGATACCCAGCCTAACACAAGTTCCACCAATGCATACGAGTGTTAGACCTGGTGTCGGACGCTCCGCCACGTCTGACTGCCACGGGTTGCGGAGGACTCAACAGGGTTCGCCGTGCTGGGGAACTCGACTGGAGCATATCAGCGCACGTATCCGGTCCATGAGGAGGGGAATGGCGCAGCAAGCCGACACTAGAACGGGCCCTTCGGTGTTACCGGCTATTTGAAGCGAGCACACGGGAAGAAACCGGCTCTACACGGAGGCTATAGAATCTAGCGAACGTGTTAGGTGTCGCCCAGCCCGCAGCTCTACATATATCTGTCAGCGAGGCGCCGTGTGCCAGCGCCCAGGAAGAGGCCACACTCCTAGTGGAGTGGGCCCTCAACCCAAGCGGGCAGGGCACGCCTTGGGTTTCATACGCCAAGGCGATGGCATCCACTATCCAGTGAGCCATCCTCTGCTTGGAGACAGCCTTTCCCTTCTGCTGGCCTCCGTAACAGATGAAGAGCTGTTCTGAGGTCCTGAAGCTTTGCGTTCTGTCCACGTAAGTCCGCAGAGCGCGAACGGGACAGAGAAAAGCCAGGGCTGGGTCTGCCTCCTCCGAAGGCAGCGCTTGCAGGTTCACCACCTGGTCCCGAAAGGGAGTGGTGGGAACCTTGGGCACATATCCGGGCCGGGGTCTCAGGATTACCTGAGAGTTACCCGCCCCGAATTCCAGGCACGATTCGTCGACCGAAAATGCCTGCAGGTCCCCTACCCTCTTGATGGAAGCCAATGCAGTCAGGAGTACTGTCTTCCAGGACAGGATTTTTAACTCTACTGACTGCAAAGGCTCAAAGGGAGCCCTCTGTAATGCGGTTAGCACCAGGGGCAAGTCCCAAGAGGGTATAGAGTGAGGGCGAGGCGGATTTAATCTCCTCGCCCCCCTCAGGAACCTGACGACCAGATCGTGCTTTCCTAGGGACTTACCTTCGACCATGCTGTGATTTGCGGCGATAGCGGCAACATACACTTTGAGGGTGGAGGGAGACAGCCTTCGCTCCAACCCTTCTTGCAGGAAGGAAAGCACAGAGCCGATCGAACATCTTCGGGGGTCTTCTCGACGAGAAGAACACCACTCGACGAACAGGTTCCACTTCAACGCGTCGAGGTGCCTCGTAGAGGGGGCTCTGGCGGAAGTGATGGTGTCTACCACAGCCTGTGGTAGGCCACCTAGAACCTCCGCGTCCCGTCCAGGGACCAGACATGGAGTTTCCAGAGGTCCGGACGCGGGTGCCACAGGGTGCCCCGTCTCTGAGTCAGGAGGTCCTTCCTCAGAGGAATGGGCCAAGGAGGTGCTGTCGCGAGGAGCACTAGTTCCGGGAACCAGGTCCGGTTGGGCCAGTATGGCGCAACTAGCAAGACCTGCTCCTCGTCCTCCCTGACCTTGCACAGTGTCTGCGCAAGAAGGCTCACTGGGGGAAACGCATATTTGCGTAGGCCCCGGGGCCAGCTGTGTGCCAGCGCATCCGAGCCGAGGGTCCCCCCGGTCAGGGAATAGAACAACTGGCAGTGAGACGTGTCCGGGGCGGCAAACAGGTCTACCTGTGCGGTCCCGAAGCGACTCCAGATCAGCTGGACCACCTGGGGATGGAGTCTCCACTCTCCTGGGAGCACTTGCTGTCGTGAGAGCTCGTCGGCTGCACGATTGAGCAGGCCCGGGATATGAATGGCACGAAGCGACCTCAGATGCTTCTGACTCCAGAGGAGGAGATGGCGGGCGAGTTGTGACATGCGGCGGGAGCGTAGACCACCCTGTTTGTTGATGTACGCAACGGCCGCAGTGTTGTCCGTACGGACCAGAACGTGCTTGCCTCGTAGCGGCCCTTTGAGGCGGCCCAGCGCAAGACGAACTGCTAACAACTCGAGGCAATTGATATGCCATTGCAGTTGAGGCCCCGTCCACAGACCCGAAACTGCAAACCCGTTGTACGTGGCCCCCCAGCCGGTGGATGAGGCATCCGTGGAGACCACAGCATGCCTGGACACTTGTTCTAGGGGAACTCCTGCCCGTAGGAACAAAGGGTCCAACCACGGACTGAAGGTTTGGCGACACTTCGGTGTTACTGAGACACGGAATGAGCCGCTCTGCCACGCCCATCTCGGGACTCGGTCGTGTAGCCAGTGTTGAAGCGGCCTCATATGAAGCAATCCGAGCGGCGTCACTGCGGCTGCGGATGCCATATGCCCCAGGAGCCTCTGAAAATGTTTCAGTGGTACCGCTGTCCTGCATTTGAACGAATTCAAGCAGTTCAACACCGACTGGACGCGCTGCTCTGTGAGTCGCGCTGTCAGATTGACCGAGTCCAACTCCATACCGAGAAAAGAGATCCTCTGCACGGGGCAGAGTTTGCTCTTTTCCCAGTTGACCTGAAGTCCCAACAGGCTGAGGTGACTGAGCACCATGTCCCTGTGTTCGCACAACTGTGCCTTCGACTGAGCCAGAATCAGCCAGTCGTCGAGGTAGTTGAGAATGCGAACACCACGCTCTCTCATGGGAGCAATGGCCGCCTCCGCGACCTTCGTGAAGACGCGGGGCGACAGGGACAGCCCGAAGGGTAGGACTCTGTACTGATATGCCCGTCCCTCGAACGCAAAGCGTAGGAACGGTCTGTGTCGGGGGAGAATCGAGACATGAAAGTACGCGTCCTTCAGGTCGATCGCTGCAAACCAATCTTGGGGACGGATGCACCTGAAGATGCGTTTCTGCGTTAGCATTCTGAACGGCAGCCTGTGAAGGGACCGATTCAAGAACCGCAGGTCCAAGATTGGCCGTAACCCGCCGCCTTTCTTGGGTACAATGAAGTACGGGCTGTAGAAGCCTGTCTTCATATCGGCTGGAGGGACCGGCTCTATCGCGTCCTTCGCCAGTAGGACTGCGATCTCCGCCCGTAGCACGGGGGCGTCCTCCTTCGACACGGAGGTGAAGTGAACGCCCCTGAACTTGGGGGGCCGCCGAGCGAACTGAATCGCATAGCCGAGTCTGATAGTACGGATGAGCCAGCGGGACGGGCTGGGGAGCGCTAACCAGGCTCCCAGCGACCGAACCAGCGGGACCAACGGCACCACAGACGTACCCGCAGCGGGGCAGCGCAGCGGAGTGCAGGGACCCGACTCGGACGGCATCGCGGCCCGAAGTGGGGTCTGAGTGCGCAATGCAACACTTACCTGCTTCCGCTGAGGGGGTGCACGAGTGTGCGGAGGCCTCTTGTGTGCGTCCTGGACACAGCCAGCACCCCCTGCTGGCGATAAGAGAGGCACCGGAGGGTGACAAGGCATGGGAGCGTCGTACACCGCCAAGCGCGCTCTCTTGGCACCCAGAGATTTTAGAAACAGCTCTTTTTTTTGAAGTTTTGGGTACCACTGGCCCGAAGGCCAGTGGCGGAACAGAAACCAAACAAGAACATAAAATTCTCTCCCGGCCCTCCAGCGGGAGAAGGAGCGGTGCTGTCACCACCTCCTGAAGAGCTGTCTCCTCCATCTCTGGGTGGCCCGTCTCAGGGTCTCTTACGACGACGCTTGCCACCTGGCTTGGCAGCGGCCTGAGCGGGCTGGACGGCCTTCCCGCGGCCGGCTCCACGCCGTTGCCCTGGTGGAGGCTGCTGCTGGGCTGGGGCGGGAGCGGGGGCGGCGGCGGGCGGCCGCCCTCGGCGACGAGCAGGCGGAGGAGCTGCGGCCGGCGGCTGGGCAGCAGCTGACCGCCGGGGCAGGATGTGTTTGATGGCCTCCGTCTGCTTCTGGACAGTCGAGAACTGCTGGGCAAAGCTCTCGACCGCGTCGCCGAACAGCCCAACCTGGGAAATGGGGGAGTCCAGGAACCGATACTTATCAGTCTCCCTCATATCGGCCAGGTTGAGCCAGAGATGTCGCTCCTGGACCACAAGAGTGGACATCGCCTGACCAATGGAACGGGCGGTGACTTTCGTCGCCCGGAGGGCGAGGTCCGTCGCCGTCCGGAGCTCCCGGAGGAGCTCTGGGTCAGGTCTACCCTCGTGCATGTCCATGAGTGCCTGGGCCTGGTGCACCTGGAGCAACGCCATGGCATGCAAGGCGGACGCAGCCTGTCCACAAGCCTTGTAAGCCTTCCCAGTTAGACTGGAGGAGAACTTACAGGCCTTGGATGGGTGGCGTGGGTCTCCGCGCCAGGTGGAAGCGGACGCCGGACACAGTTGCATCGCGACCGCCCGTTCCACCGGCGGGATCCCCACGTACCCCTTGGCTGGCCCGCCGTCGAGAGTAGTGAGGAGGGAGGAGCTACTCGGCCGGTTTCTGGCAGAAAAAGGTGCCGTCCACGACCTCGTGAGCTCCTCATGCACTTCCGGGAAGAAGGGCACCGGGGCGGGACGCTGAGAACCAGCGCGAGCCGCCCCGAGAAACCAATCATCCAGCCTAGAAGGCTCGGGACACGGTGGAGGGTTCCACACGAGCCCGACCTTTTCGGCGGCCCGGGAAAGCATAGCCGTCAGCTCGGGGTCCGTCTCGGACAACGCCACTCTCCCAGAGGGAGGCAACGCAGCCGGGTCTTCATCCCCCGAGGACTGAAACTCCCCCTCCGATGCAGCGATCGACATCCTATCCTCTGCTGGAGCTCCAAAGGTCACCGTTGGACCACCTCGAGAGGGGCCAGCGACTTCCTCCGAAAGCTCAACCGGCTGCGGCACTACAGAGGGTTTAGGGGCCCACGGAGGCTGGCTCGGCGGGTGTGCCCTAAACGTGATCCTCAGGTCACCCTGGCTATTCGCCGAAGTAGGTCTATCCTGCTGGGCAGGGATAGCACTAGATCGGGGCATAGGTAAGGGGACTCCACCCTCCCGAAGGTAGGCGAGTCTCGACCTTAGCGCCGAGATAGTCATGTTCCCGCAATGGGAACACGAACTATCCACAAACGCTGCCTCGGCATGTTGAATACCCAGACATGTCAGGCAGCGATTGTGACCGTCAGCTGGTGACAGGGAACGACCGCATCCAGAAACGCACGGGTGGAATGACATCTTGAAAAAGACGCAATTTCACACCCGTGTTGCTCTTTTAGAAGAAGCTCTTAACGTGCCGAAGCACCCAGGAACAACCGCGGCAAACACAGGGGATAGTGCAGCCTGTGTTTGCACTCACCGTGGAACGCCCCCACCGAACCAACCGGGATGCTGTAAAAACAGCAGTTTGTTTCACCGATTTCGGTGAGCTCGCGGTTGTCACTGCACGTGCCTTCTCCCCAGCACAAAAGCCTCTTCTCTGCTCTCTCTCTCTCTCTCTGCTGACGCAGGAACAGTCTTCCATGAAGCTTGTTTGGCTCCGAAGTGAATGACAAATGTGCGCTGCATCCGCTTCCGCTTTATACCCGCGATGCGGGGCGGAGCGCGAGATGCAAATCTCGCACGCCAATGGCCATTGGCCCGTTCTCTATACACTCGAAGCTGATAGGGGCTCCCAGAAGTGATCCCAATTCGTCGGTGACGTCCGACGTACGTCGAACGTGACCGACTGAAGGGGAACAGAAAATATCTCCTGCACAGCCCTTCACTGGACACCAGAAGACAAACGCAAGAGAGGCAGACCAAAGAACACCTGGAGACGGACAGTAGAAAGAGAGCTGAAGAACCTGAATCACACTTGGGGTACCATCCAGAAGCTGGCCCAGAACAGACGGGAGTGGAGGACTTTTGTTGCTGCCCTAAATGCCAGTAAGCATAAAGGGCAGTAAGTTAAACCTACCCATACCTCCACACCTGTCCCTAACTTTACCCGTATCCCACCTCAATAAAAGTGTTTTGCAATACAATATGAACACAATAAGTACATTGTACTTATTTTTTGATGTAAGTACATAGTAGTTAAGGCCACCTAATATAAAGTGGGACCAACACAATTAATGTAACCATTTTAAAGAAAAAAGGACGTTTTGTTGTAGCTTTTGGAGCAAGGGCGCCACCATCTTGCAATACCACAGCGTGTGACGTAACGGATGTGGTTTGCTCCATTATAAGCATTTCTTTACTTTTTTAACACATGCTTGTTTTGACATGGAGGAAGACAAACTTGAAAGGACTGTTGAGCCCATAATAATTTAAATTGCTTATTGAGTTAAAATTCTGTAATGTGATGTGGTCCCTACCAAAACATTACTGTCACTACCGAAAATGTACAGTCACGACCAAAACATGGGATGTTATGTTAATTATCAACTAAGATGTTATGATAGTGTTTAGTTCAATGTATATTCAAACTAATGAATCCTTAACTCTGAAATCAGTATGATTAACTTTATACCTTTTACAAAGAAAGATTGGATTCAAAATACAACAAATCTCATAAATTGCACTTGAAATATTGTTAAAGTTTATTGTTAAAGTTCAATTGTTATTGATCTGCCAGTGAAAACTTTTTAATAAAATAGCAAAAAATATATTTACAAGGTAGATCAAAATCTTAATAGGTCAATATAATGTCTCGGTTACGTATGTAACCCTCATTCCCTGAAGGAGGGAACGGAGACGTTACGTCGGAACGTCACCGATGTTATGGGGAATCGAATGTGAGCCCCATAATGTCGGTGACGTTCTGACGTAACATTGAACGTGACCGACTGAAAGGGAACCCTTGTTAATAAATTCCATATTATTGTGTTTCGGTAATGATAAATTCGGGAAGAGGAAAAACATTCCAAAACTTTCTGAAAAATACAAAATGAGAATTAACTGCACAATTACTAGAAATGTGTACCTTGGATATTATACAATTTGCATACATAAACAAATTGTGGAAAAAGATGTTTCCAACTCTGACTTTGAACCAATTCTGTAGAATGGCCCATATAGTAGTTCTTAGTATTTCTCCAGGAGGTATGAAAAAAATAGTAGTTATTGATTAGTTAATAGTGAACTACCATATTCAATTGAGCGCTATTACTTACTGGTAACACTTTACAATAAGGTTTCATTAGTTAACATTAACCATGAGCAATACATTTGTTACTGTATTTGTTAATCTTTGTTAACGTTAGTTAATAAAAATACAGCTGTTCATGGTTTGTTCATGTTAGTTCACAGTACATTAACTAATGTTAACAAGATTTTAATAATGTATTAGTAAATGTTTAAATTAACATTAACAAAGATAAATAAATGCTTTATAAGTGCAGTTCATTATTAGTTCATGTTAACTAATGTAGTTAACTAATGTTAACTACTGAACCTTATTGTAAAGTGTTACCTACTTACTAATTCGTTGATAAGAGTTTCTTGTTAGTTAATAGTCGTTAATTGAATGTTATTAGTGTGTTACTCATTTGTTCCTGCGTAGTTATTTACTAATGAAGGAACAGTATTCTAAAGTGTTACCCCATATTTTTAGTATGAAGAACATTTTAATAATCTAAATAACCTTTTTTTTCCGTTATAAAAAAGATTTTAATTTTTTTTTTTAATGGAACATTGCAGTATTTATTATAAATGATTTATCTGTGCATCATTATTTTGTTAAATTCATGTTCCTTGTAATCAAATTAACTTCCCCTCCTTGCGGCGACGTCTCTTCTCTTCTCTGATGACGAGGGCGGGGCAACCTGTCACTCACAGTCACAGCCATCCAATCAATTCCCCATGGACAAAATTAAGCCCCGCCCGTTTTTTTCTTGTTCAAGAAGCTGTTTCACTGGGATGTACTGTATGTCACAATAGGGAAGAAAAGAATATCGCAACTTTTGTTTCATGCAACGGTTTTTCCTGGAACCACAAATGCCAACTCTACTCAAGTTACAACACTTTATTTGTACTTTTTAACGTTTAGTCCAATTATGCTTGTCTATTAATTGTAGCTACCATTACTATAGTACAAAGTGTAACTGAAAATGTTTTTTGACATCATAGGCATTAGGCACAGTAATAGTCACAAGTCTATTTCATACTTTTAAGAATATTTGTGATCTATTCCCTCTACATTTAGAGGTAAATTAGAGTTACATATGGCTGTTTAAGGCTGTGAATGTTTAATAAGAAACTTGATCCAGGAGCATGTCCTAGTTGTTGAGTGGGCGCGTGAGCTTGAAGCTCCTGGCTTGCATTTATAACGTTAGACACGCAGAGGACCCTTAGATGTGTCATTTTATTCTTGCGCGTGGGTTTTTTTGAGCCATGTCATGTGTCCATCATGTTTGCAGGCTTTCAGCCCAATCACGTTGAGCTCAAACCATTACTCAGACACATCTCACTGCCGGCTGTCAAAAGCTATTCTTCTCAAACATGCTACATGACAAAGTGTGTCACCCCGACTGCAGAGCAATGACATCAGCAGGTCATGTCAAGGGTTTACAGCACTTTCACTGAATGTAGCAAAATGTGAATTTTAGCTTTGAAGGATTAGTTCACCCAAAAAAACAAGAATTCTGTCATCGTTTACTCACCCTCTTGATTCTCCCTTGTACTGTGTGTGTTTTTTTTTTTCCCCTGAGGAAAACATAGAAGTTCTATGAAGAATCTTTAAACATTTTTTTTTTTTTACAGTTTATAGTGAACATGAATAAAATCACTGCATGTCAATTTGCATGTCAAATAAGAAATATGTGTAAAATTATAATGAAAAATTAAATATATTTGTTTGTTTTTATCAGCAGTTTCTCAACATGAGAATGTCCAATTGTAATGTAATTGTATATTTTCTAAAATTTTAAAAAGTGTTCTATCAAACGATACCTACCTTTTGACTCTCCTTGCTATAGTTTTGGAGTTATGAGTCTTTACTTGTGTGTGTGAGAAAAAAAACAACTCTAAAAATGCCTTCAGGTCTTTTTCTCAGTATTTTGATTTTTTTTGCACCCTCAGATTCCAGATTTTCAAATAGCTGTATCTCGACCAAATATTGTTCTATCCTAACAAACCATACATCAATGGAAAGCTTAGTTAGTGAACCTTATGACTGGTTTTGTGGTCCAGGGTCACAGAAGCTGCATTGAAACTGCGATTTGGACCTTCAACCTGTTGGTTCCCATTGAAGTCCACTATATGGAGAAAAATTCTGAAATGTTTTCCTCAAAAAGCTTAATTTCTTTTTGACTAAAGAAAGAAAGACATAAACATCTTGGATGACATGGGGGTGAGTAAATTATCAGGACATTTAAATTCTAAAGTGAACTAATCCTTTAAGCCTTGTCTGTGAAACCGGGGGCATACTGTACGTATCGCTGAAAAAGAAAAGGTGTCACAAAATTCACTGCCAAATAAAATGTGCTTTGTCATTAAATACAGCTTTATCTTTTGCAGTACTTTTGCAACTTTATATGTCATCATTTTTACTTCATACACAGTTTCATTCAACACTAGAGGCAGACGTGAACTTGAAACGGAAGAAATCATTTTAAATTCAAGTGGATTTCACGAGTGGTTTCACAAGAACAGTTTATTGAGCACCGTCCGCTCTTGTTTCACTCTTTAAAGTCAATCATGGCATGTGTCGACGTCAAGATCCTTACACCTTCCTGAGAGCTCTGCACAAAAATGGAAAATCGTGTCACTGGTGTTGGAAAGGTTAATCTCCATGGACAGCGAGAGGCCTTGCTAGGGCAGTCTGAAGATGGTCTTAAGGCTTTACCGCATGCCATTTGTCATACTTTCTTTGGACAAGGCAAGTGGACTCCTTGATCCGGTTAAATTAACTGTCAACACAAATGCAGTGGTGGGAAGAAGATAAATAAAAAGAGGAAAAAATCGACAGTTATTTATTTATTTATTTACTTTAGGTCACACTGAAAGGGCCGGGATAAAGCTACTCTAAGAGTCTGTTTGCAGTGCAGATTAGTAACCTCTCAAAAGCAATGAAGGACTCTCCTGCGCTTCACCTTTCATTGACAACTTTCTTTTTTCTTTTGCCAATTTCTCTCAGGTAAGTGAGCTAGAAACGTACCGTAAAAGCTACAGTATATGCTGAGGTTGGAAATATAGCAAGCTAGCACTACAGTGGGGAGAACAAGTATTTGATACACTGCCAATTTTGCAGGTTTGCCCACTTACAAAGCATGTAGAAGTCTGTAATTTTTATCATATGTACTCTTCAACTGTGAGAGACGGAATCTAAAACAAAAATCCAGAAAATCACATTGTATGATTTTTAAGTAATTAATTTGCATTTTATTGCATGACATAAGTATTTGATACATCAGAAAAGCAGAACTTAATATTTGGTACAGAAACCTTTGTTTGCAATTACAGAGATCATACGTTTCCTGTAGTTCTTGACCAGGTTTGCACACACTGCAGCAGGGATTTTGGCCCACTCCTCATACAGACCTTCTCCAGATCCTTCAGGTTTCGGGGCTGTCGCTGGGCAATACGGACTTTCAGCTCCCTCCAAAGATTTTCTATTGGGTTCAGGTCTGGAGACTGGCTAGGCCACTCCAGGACCTTGAGATGCTTCTTACGGAGCCACTCCTTAGTTGCCCTGGCTGTGTGTTTCGGGTCGTTGTCATGCTGGAAGACCCAGCTACGACCCATCTTCAATGCCCTTACTGAGGGAAGGAGGTTGCTGGCCAAGATCTCGTGATACATGGCCCCATCCATCCTCCCCTCAATACGGTGCAGTCGTCCTGTCCCCTTTGCAGAAAAGCATCCCCAAAGAATGATGTTTCCACCTCCATGCTTCACGGTTGGGATGGTGTTCTTGGGGTTGTACTCATCCTACTTCTTCCTCCAAACACGGCGAGAGGAGTTTAGACCAAAAAGCCCTATTTTTGTCTCATCAGACCACATGACCTTCCCCCATTCCTCCTCTGGATCATCCAGATGGTCATTGGCAAACTTCAGACGGGCCTGGACATGCACTGGCTTGAGCAGGGGGACCTTGCGTGTGCTGCAGGATTTTAATCCATGACGGCGTAGTGTGTTACTAATGGTTTTCTTTGAGACTGTGGTCCCAGCTCTCTTCAGGTCATTGACCAGGTCCTGCCGTGTAGTTCTGGACTGATCCCTCACCTTCCTCATGATCATTGATGCCCCACGAGGTGAGATCTTGCATGGTGCCCCAGATTGACTGTCATCTTGAACTTCTTCCATTTTCTAATAATTGCACCAACAGTTGTTGCCTTCTCACCAAGCTGCTTGCCTATTGTCCTGTAGCCCATCCCAGCCTTGTGCAGGTCTACAATTTTATCTCTGATGTCCTTACACAGCTCTCTGGTCTTGGCCATTGTGGAGAGGTTGGAGTCTGTTTGATTGAGTGTGTGGACAGGTGTCTTTTATACAGGTAACGAGTTCAAACAGGTGCAGTTAATACAGGTAATGAGTGGAGAACAGGAGGGCTTCTTAAAGAAAAACTAACAGGTCTGTGAGAGCCGGAATTCTTACTGGTTGGTAGGTGATCAAATACTTATGTCATGCAATAAAATGCAAATTAATTATTTAAAAATCATACAATGTGATTTTCTGGATTTTTGTCTGTCACAGCTGAAGTGTACCTATGATAAAAATTACAGACCTCTACATGCTTTGTAAGTAGGAAAACCTGCAAAATCGGCAGTGTATCAAATACCTGTTCTCCCCACTGTATATTTCAGCAGATTATTCAATGTTCACTTTGAACAGCAAGAAATAAGTTTTATCTATTGTAATTAGTTGACTTTCCTTAAGAAAACTGAGGAAGCCCATTGACCTTACATTTTTCAAGTAAATTAGCTCATTTTTGAGTTGATTAAACTTACTATGACTTAGTAGAGGTAACTAGAGGTTACTTACTCAATTTTGCAAGTTAAGTTTAGTTCAGCCAACTTAAAGATTTAAGTTCACTGACCTCAAACAAAACAACTCAAATTGATTTTGCTTCACATTACTACACAAATATCTGGAAACAGATTTAAATTTGGAGTTTTACTCAAAGTTGTTAAAGGTGGGGTAAGTGTTATTTCAAAACTGCTTTATAAAAGTGTCTCGGGCTGAGTACCAAAACAAACTTGTAGCCAATCAGCAGTAAGGGGCGTGTCTACCAATGATGGGGAGAAGAGAGTGCTCAGTGCACGTCATTATTCAAAAGACACGACACACGGGACGGACATTAGCCGAGCGACGACAGAAATAGAGAGATGGCAGATAAAAAACAAATGTGGAAAATGTCTATGGAACAAAAGAAGGCTTACGGTCAGGCAAGAAGTATCAGCTTTCCAGCGCTGGAGAGAACTCAAGGAGCGCTAAGGCCTGCAATCGGACGCCGAGGTTGCTTTATTTCTTTTCGATAGGCGAATAACATTGGTTTTGTTTTGTTTCACAGAACTAATATATGCTGGCTTTTGCTTGAATATGCTCGTGTGTCATGTTCGTTTGTTTGTCCATTTGCAATCGTATCGTCGTTCACTTGAGCTATGATAAAGACCCATTCATTTCCACATCCTATAAACCACTGTCTGTTTCAAGCGTCAGCTCGAAGTGTGTCTGAAAAGTAAGATAATAAACTCCTAACATATGTTTGTTTCCTTTGGTTCCTCTTTTAGTGATCGATACAACCTTCTAATCTTGTCACAGTTGTAATATATTCGTTAGTTGGACTGTCGTGTTCGTGCTATTGAGTTGTTCATGAGAAATGTTTTTGTGTTTTTGGGATGTAAGGAATTACTTTTTCATTGAACATTCGATCTGGATTACCATAGTAACACACATTGCTTTCACTTATTGATGACATCATACCCTCTGCCGGCTGGCACAGCAGATTCTGCCATAGTCGTTGCCTGGGTTGCATACGTATGTGTTGGGCGGAGCTATCAAAATAGGGGCGAGACCCTTTTGGGGTAAGGGCGTGTTTGTTTTGGTGATTTGAAATATCAACATCGGTTACCAGAAAGCACTTACCCCACCTTTAATACAAAAACATATAAAAGAGTGTATAGAACGTATCTAAAATAAGATCATTTACACTATACCATGCATATTTTGGTGATATGACACGTGAAAGATGCAAATATTTCCTTGTCAATGTCATAAATGTCTGGATGGTCACTGCTGAAAATGACATATGGATTTTTTTAAGGAGCAATCTTGATTTGATGAAGTTTTTTTGTTTTGGTTTGGTTTCTAATCTAGTTCTGTCCTATATTTCAGTCTGTTGAACCCCCTGCTGCTTGTGCACACTACATCAAGCAATAATAACCCCCAAAAAAATCACCAGGAATGGCAGCAGAGATATTCATTCATAAAACAAAAGAAAGAAGGAAATGCACATTAACAAGCACACAGTAATACTTTATTGTATTTTTAAAATGTGAGCGAAGAAAAGAAAGTGTGATTGATATTTTCAGGATCAAACACTGTCAATAGATTAAAAAGGATTCAATGTTATATGTGACTTCTGAGATATAACAGTTGTCAGTGCTTTTGAGATTTAATTTTATTACTGTGATTTGCATTTTTTGCTTTATCATCACTTTAAATGGCATCAATAATCTGCAATCGTGTTATGGCCTCAGTGTTAAATTGCAATTTAGCAGGGAATAATATCTTTAGTGTACTATATTTTGGCATCCATGTTTCCCATAAATAAGGAAGACAGACACTGGGCCTCATTCACGAAAGATGAGCAGAATGAATTTCAGTGTAAATCAGTTCTTATTTAAGTATCACTTGATCGTTTATGAAATAATGGTTTTACTAATGATTCAGATGAATATTTGTCCCTACCTATGATTCATAAATGAGGCCCAATGTGGCATTAAGAGTGGCCTATTAGTTTCACGAATACTAATTTATTAAAATAACTTTTATAATAAAACAACTTTATGTATTTGTTTATGTGTTTACCAATTCAGTTGGACAACATTGTATGAAAGAAGGAACAAAAACAAAACAGAAATGTAGATTAAGAAAATTGTTTGTGCAGTGTAAAAATTTTATTAGACAAAAAAACTTTATTATCCTTTATAGTTATAACAAAAGTCATCAAATTTTGCTCCTTTTTCCTGAAAGACAAAGACTGATTTCCGAATGCATATATAGTGAATGAATTTTAATTTTAATGAACTTTAATAAGCACACTAGCATAGCCACTAAGGGTGTGAACCTACACTCGTCTCACGGTTCGGTTCGATTACGATTATCATGCCATCAATTCAGTTCAATTCAATATCGATGCATCACAATGCATTGACGATGCACTGCATCCTCATGTATATAAATTTGTCAGTAAATACAAGCAGTCAGATATATAGGGTTGCCACCTTCAGTGTGGCAAAATAAGGGACACCCATTCACGACATAATTTATAAAATTATGACTATATTATTATGTAATTATTTGTCCCATTTTTATCTAAATACTTTTTTTTAAAATGTCATAAACTTCATATGATAGGATTATTTATTATGTATGATTAATATATAAATTAATAATAACATTAATTAGGCTATAATCTATTAATTAACCTGTCTAATGTCTAAAAAAATAATAATTCTGTCTGCCAAGCTCTGATACTGTATGGAATATTATATTAATATATTATCCATTAAAAACAAAACAAAAAAACAATAGGCCTATACCTTTGGAAGCACGGATGTGTCTGTCACCGCATGCTGCTTTAAGTCAGACAGTCTGAGCAACTGAAATGCTTCTCTGCAAACTGTGCAGTTCGCCTGAGGTTCATCATGAGTTACTGGACAGAGCAATTGATACCTTTTTTTTCTATTCAGCTCTATATCTGGAGATCCTCTTTTGTTCAAATGGTGGACGCGAGCTCTGCATGTTTTTTAAAAAACCGCGCAAGTTTACAACGCAAATTCTCGAGACTATGTCGCTATGGCAACAACGCCGCTAAAATGCAATCAGCGCAAATGAGCTTCTGTACTACTTATTGTGAAATTGATTTCTTTATATTTGCTATTAGTATTCTCCACACTGCAAAATCCTTATGTGTTTATTGAACTATGTGTGGACCTATGTAAAATACGGGACAAATCGCCTCATGTATTGATTTGATACGGACGCGTCATTTTGCTTGTAAATACGTGACGATTCCGTATTTCACGGGATGGGTGGACTCAAGTCTGGGCACAGAAGACAACAGGAGCATTTAGAACAAATACACAAAAGTAAAAACTAAAAGCCACTTCAGGAGGTGGTCTGGGCCGCATTACAGTCAAAACTGCCGTGCTCTCTCCTATTGCGTCTTTGATTTTGAAATTTGCTGCTGATCATAAAATGCAGCTCATATCTATTGTTTTTGGTGACGTGAACTCCATTAAATCTGCATATAGTGCGGGAATTAAAGATCGGATTTATATCCGTTTTGCGGAGATACATTTATGTGCCCAAGTGTAAATTAAATTGTTTTGATAAATCAGATAGCTTTGATTTACACACAGCGCGTGTGTTCTCCAGGTCGTGCTTACCAGGTTGTTCATAAAAGCTGAAATGTGCCCAGAGGCTTTTAAAGTAGTTGGAGCATTTTTAATTACTTGCACTCGCGTCTTGCCTCCCTCTGCCATTGTATGCTACCTCGACAAAGCACGTACGCGACAAATGACGTCAGAAAAGAATCAGTACATTATAATCGGTTATGGTCTATTACTGAACTGATACCGAATCGTCCTTGTCTGCATCGCGATGCATCATAGAAACAATTAATTTCGACACCCCTAATAGCCACAGATACGGACTGAAAGATTCTAAACTAATTTTGAGTTTATGGAGTCTTTACTGTAGTAATGTAATAGATGAGAACACATTCTGAGTTGGAACATCCAGACAAAATCCACTTTTCTCTATTTATTTTCCACTTCTCTTTCCTCTGAATTTAGAGGTGAGGCGCAATGTGATGTATAAAAGATCAGACCATGTACTTTTTCTCTCTCTTTTTTTTTTTTTTGGCAATTTAGTTTAACATTCAATGGTGACACACACTGGAGTCTTATCTTCAGCCCTAACCTCCCTTTATCCCTATAAATGTAAAGATGTCACGTACAATGGTACTGCAGTCACGGGCTGTCAGGTAAACTAAGACCACAGGCAGAGTTCACAGGGAGAAAAGCTTGTTGTGATTTGCTTTGCATATCGTTTTAAGTGCGTTATCATCCAGTCCAGGTATATCAGGATAAAGTCAGTTCATTTTGCAATATTTTAAATGCAAGGAAGCGCAGCTCTTGGTAGTTTCATGAATAAAAACACCTCTTTACATTCAGTATCTTGCTGAGCATTTGTTATTTTCAGGAACACCAAACACATCCTCCCCTTATCGGGACAATAAAGGGGAGTTGGATTTGAACTTGTCCTTTTGCAAATGCCTCAGATCTGCTGCCTGTCACAGTGTTTGAAGTTGGATTTTACAAGCTAGTGCTCAGCAAATAAAACTCAGGCACATAACAAATCCGCTGGATTCAGTAAAGTTCATTTCTAAGACCATTGACCTTTAACACATTTACTGTCATAGAGTTAGTATGAATTCACAAACAACTAGAATTTGGTTCAAGTTTAAGAGTAAATAAATAAAAAGTACATTTGAGATGAACTGTTAAAAATATTCAGTTGCGTTTGTTCTTAGTTTCGTTTTCATGGACTTTTAGTTTGTATTCATTAGTTTCCTGTGTTCCTTTGTTCTTTTCCCGCTTCTCTTGTGTTGCCATGGTTACTAATGTTATTAGTTTGTTTAGTTCAGCTGTATTAATTACCTTGTTTGTCAGCATACTTAAGTTCAGCCATTTCCTGTGTTTAGTGTCCGGTCTCCCTTGCGTTAGCGTGTATGCAACCTCTTTTTGTTCTGTGTTATGCTGTGGATGACTATTAAAGACTCGTGTTTTGAACTTTATCCTTTTTCATCATCTGTCTGTGCGACACTTGCTGACAGAAGACCCGACCCTAAGAAATGGATTATGCTGCTAAAATTGCAGCCCAAAAGGGATTGGACTGTTTTAATTTCACAGAGCAGTTCTGCCGTCTTGCCATCACTTTCCCCTGCGACGACGAAACCATCGCTGTTCTGAATCAGGGCAAACTACCACCACCCTGTAGGTCTCCCAGACACCTCTGGACTTGACTGGAGGGAGGCCATCATCAGGTGTCTGGGGAGTGTCTGTTCCCCATCCAGGACACAGCCAGAGCCCAGCCCACCACCACCCTCGACCACGGAGACTTTGCTAGAGCCCCCTGCAGACAGAGAGCGACTGCCCGCCATGATGAGAGAGCCAGAGCCCGAAGAGGAAGGGACAGCACCGACCATCGCCCCAGAGCAGGAGCCCCAGAGTGAGCCTAACCAGGGGTGTAAGCCAGCGACATCAGTGGCAGAGGGAATACTGGTGGAATTGGACATCGAGGACTGGCTGATCAATTTGGACACAAAGGTACTGCCTCCCACCCTGTATTATGAACTTGTGAAAATTATTATTATACAGCAGTGAAACGGTATCATCGACCTGATGGGAATTGGAATTACCGTCATTGATCCCGTCAAGCTTACCTCTGTCACCCTCACAGCAAAGCTCAGTCAGTCCTCCAGCCCCGCCACTGGGTGCCTGCAGCCCTTCACCTTCCAGCATGACGCCTCAGGTCGGGCAATCACCAGCTTCGCCTGAGCGAGAGGATCCTTTGGCTCCGCTCCCCGGCCTCTGATCCCTTTGCTCCACCTTGGCTCCTCCCACCCTTTGGCTCCACCTCGGCCTTGTGGCTTCACCAGATTCCCTTATCCCACCAGTTCCACCTCGGTCAGTCGTCACTCTACTTTTGCCATGGACTTACAAGCCTTACGCTGCGCTCAGTCCCTCCACATCTATGGCTACAGCGGGTTCCTCCTTCCCCCCCCGACTCCACCTCAGTCCTCGGGCACTCTGGCTTCGCCTCAGACACTCGTCGCCGCTACTCCGGCTAGGTCAAGTCCATTGCTCAAGTCCTTCTCCTCTGCACGCCACGAGATTGCGCCTTCCAGGAGGGGGCGTAATGTTACAAATATTCAGTTGTGTTTGTTCTTAGTTTTATTTTCATGGACTTTACATCTATCTATCTATCTATCTAGACATGATATACCCTTATTTCCCCTTCCTTTTCACCCATAATTGTATGGGTATCTGTATTGTCCTATCAATAAGAAAAAAAAGGCCAAAAAATAAAATGTAGAAAAAGAGATAATACAAGTTGTGTTTAGTAAACATCATGTACTCAGTTAAGCAGACACAACGACCATGTAAGTCAATGATTACAGCCTGTGACCGTAATGAATTCAATAGAATGATAATATCTGAATTTTATATATCGATCCAAAGTTAGCGTCCCATGCTCTACTCCAAAAAAAGAGACATCTTTGTAATATAAATAGGTCACAAAAGTCAATGTTCTCAGTAAGTCGATGTAGTAGTGCAGCATGTGAGCTGAAAATGTCGCCGTTTAAATGTGGTGCTTTGCTTCGTCTTTTTTTCTTTTCTATTTTTTTTTTTTTTTTTTGGTTTGGCTGTTAGTCTCCTGTAGATCCCAGCAGGGAGATTCAGTGCTGTTGTCTCCAACATCCCTCCCCTCCATCTGTGCCTCTCCTCTGACCACATGGCTGTCTTCTCTGATTGAGAAAAATACACCACCCAGGCTCCATCGTAAAGACAGGGCGCACATAGCAGGTGGATAGATGGCCACTTATGCTCTGCTTAGCTGCTGAATGCCTGTTAAATCAGTACTCGAGTCTGCTGACCACAGGAGTTGTGTTTGACCATGCTGGGAATTGATTTTGACGTTGTGTATGCCAGGAGGAATATAAGCCTGAAAGAGCATGTTAACTCTTATATGTCCTGATGCTGAAAATGACTAGTCATCAACATATCCCACAGGGCCATTTTATTGCTCCAGGTTTGCTGTTTCATAGCTCACAAAACATAAAGGAGTTTACATTTCATTTGAGCATGGCCTTTGTCTCAGATGTTTCTCCTAAAATGTCCTTAGAAGAAACAAATGAGAAAATTGTTGACATAAAGTAGGTTAATAGCAGAGAGCTATAAAATGAGTGTGAATAGCATATTATTTGACAGCTGGAGAATTTGATGAGAAATAGAGTTCAATTAGATCTGACTTAAACTACTGTTCAAAAGTGTGGGGTCGTCATCTATAATATATTTTAATATATAATTTATTCCTGTGATCAAAGCTGAATTTTTAGCATCATTACTCTCTTCGTCTTACTTAGTCTTCGGTGTCACATGATCCTTCAGAAATCATTCTAATATGCTGATTTGAAACATTTCTTATTATTATCAATGCTGAAAACAGTTGTGCTGCTTCATATTTTTGTAGAAACTGTAATACATTTTAGGGTTTTTTTTTTTTTTTTCCCACATTTTTTTTTTTAGAAATTTCAAAAGAGCAGTATTTCATTGAAATATAATTGTTTTGTAACATCTTTACTGTCACTTTCGATCAATTAAATACATCCCTGCTGAATAAAAAGCATGAATTTCTTTAATAAGAAACAAAAACAACATTCTAAGTAAACGACTCTATTTGCTCTCCATTCGGTCTCATAAATGTCTAGAAGAGAGAGAGAGATAGATATTAAAAAGATCTAATTTGTGATGTCATAATGTATTTTAGATGCTGGCAACCAGCAAGACTTCCTCAACCAATTTCAACAGATAGACCTACTAGCTGAACAGCTTTTGCAAACTCCAGCTAAACCAGCAACTAACTGACAAAAACCTGAGATGTAGAGCTGACATTTCTGCTGGCTTTTTGCTGTAATTTTGTTGCTTTCTTGTTTTGTTATCTTCACTCTTCATTCTCTTCATTCACTCTTCAGATTAGGCGGCACCTTCAATTGATTCATCTCCAGCGTTGATAGGAAGGAAATGCAGATATGGGCGAGGCGACACAGTTGGCAGCGATGTCAAGCTGGCTCTCCCTGCACTGGCAGACCAAATGCTGAAGCAACATGAGTGGGCTTCTGCTTGTTTCAAACTAGTGTTTGAGACACAAATGACTGTAAATATTTGCATATAGGCTATACACTAATCACTCATTTTTAGAACGGCGTGGGAGGTTTGCGCTCATGACGATTTATAAATATTTGGTTGATAAAGACGGAATGCAAAATGTTAGTTAAATTCCAGTGCAGTTCAGCTAAAAATGTTACATTTTCTGAGATACTGTTCGAGATACTATAATAATTTTTATTAATATTTTGAATTTATTTTTATATATTATATTCATTTGTATATATATATATATATATATATATATACACAGTGGGGAGAACAAGTATTTGATACACTGCCAGAAATCCAGAAAATCACATTGTATGATTTTTAAATAATTAATTAGCATTTTATTGCATGACATAAGTATTTGATCACCTACCAACCAGTAAGAATTCCGGCTCTCACAGACCTGTTAGTTTTTCTTTAAGGAGCCCTCCTGTTCTCCACTCATTACCTGTATTAACTGCACCTGTTTGAACTCGTTACCTGTATAAAAGACACCTGTCCACACACTCAATCAAACAGACTCCAAACTCTCCACAATGGCCAAGACCAGAGAGCCGTGTAAGGACATCAGAGATAAAATTGTAGACCTGCACAAGGCTGGGATGGGCTACAGGACAATAGGCAAGCAGCTTGGTGAGAAGGCAACAACTGTTGGTGCAATTATTAGAATATGGAAGAAGTTCAAGATGACGGTCAATCTCCCTCAGTCTGGGGCACCATGCAAGATCTCACCTCGTGGGGCATCAATGATCATGAGGAAGGTGAGCGATCAGCCCAGAACTACACGGCAGGACCTGGTCAATGACCTGAAGAGAGCTGGGACCACAGTCTCAAAGAAAACCATTAGTAACACACTACGCCGTCATGGATTAAAATCCTGCAGCGCACGCAAGGTCCCCCTGCTCAAGCCAGCGCATGTCCAGGCCCGTCTGAAGTTTGCCAATGACCATCTGGATGATCCAGAGGAGGAATGGGAGAAGGTCATGTGGTCTGATGAGACAAAAATAGAGCTTTTTGGTTTAAACTCCACTCGCCGTGTTTGGAGGAAAAAGAAGGATGAGTACAACCCCAAGAACACCATCCCAACCGTGAAGCATGGAGGTGGAAACATCATTCTTTGGGGATGCTTTTCTGCAAAGGGGACAGGATGACTGCACCGTATTGAGGGGAGGATGGATGGGGCCATGTATCGCAAGATTTTGGCCAACAACCTCCTTCCCTCAGTAAGAGCATTGAAGATGGGTCGTAGCTGGGTCTTCCAGCATGACAACGACCCGAAACACACAGCCAGGGCAACTAAGGAGTGGCTCCGTAAGTGGCTCTCAAGGTCCTGGAGTGGCCTAGCCAGTCTCCAGACCTGAACCCAATAGAAAATCTTTGGAGGGAGCTGAAAGTCCGTATTGCCCAGCGACAGCCCCAAAACCTGAAGGATCTGGAGAAGGTCTGTATGGAGGAGTGGGCCAAAATCCCTGCTGCAGTGTGTGCAAACCTGGTCAAGAACTACAGGAAACGTATGATCTCTGTAATTGCAAACAAAGGTTTCTGTACCAAATATTAAGTTCTGCTTTTCTGATGTATCAAATACTTATGTCATGCAATAAAACGCAAATTAATTACTTAAAAATCATACAATGTGATTTTCTGGATTTTTGTTTTAGATTCCGTCTCTCACAGTTGAAGAGTACCTATGATAAAAATTACAGACTTCTATATGCTTTGTAAGTGGGCAAACCTGCAAAATCGGCAGTGTATCAAATACTTGTTCTCCCCACTGTATATATATACACACACACCGATCAGGCATAACATTACGACCAAATATTGTGTTGGTCCCCCATTTGCTGCCAAAACAGCCCTGACCCGTCGAGGCATGGACTCCACTAGACCCCTGAAGGTCTGCTGTGGTATCTGGCACCAAGATGTTAGCAGCAGATCCTTTAAGTCCTGTAAGTTGCGAGGTGGGGCCTCCATGGATCAGACTTGTTTGTTCAGCACATCCCAGATACTCGATTAGATTGAGAATTTGGAGTCCAAGTCAACACCTCAAACTCGTTGTTGTGCTCCTCAAACCATTCCTGAACCATTTTTGCTTTGTGGCAGGGTGCATTATCCTGCTGAAAGAGGCCACAGCCACCAGGGAATACCGTTTCCATGAAAGAGTGTACATGGTCTGCAACAATGCTTAGGTAGGTGGTACATGTCAAAGTAACGTCCACATGGATGGCAGGACCCAAGGTTTCCAAACAGAAAATTGCCCAAAGCATCACACTGCCTCCGTCGGCTTGCCTTCTTCCCATAGTGCATCCTGGTGCCATGTGTTCCCCAGATAAGCGACGCACACGCACCCGGCCATCCACGTGATGTAAAAGAAAATGCGATTCATCAGACCAGGCCACCTTCTTCCATTGCTTTGTGGTCCAGTTCTGATGCTCACGTGCCCACTGTTGGCGCTTTCGGTGGTGGATAGGGGTCAGCATGGGTACTCTGACTGGTCTGCAGCTATGCAGCCCCATATGCAACAAGCAGAACCAGCATTATCTTCTTGAGCAATTTGAGTTACAGTAGCTCGTCTGTTTGATCAGACCACACGGGCCAGCCTTCGCTCCCCACGTGCATCAATGAGCCATGACCCTGTCGCCGCTTCACCACTGTTCCTTCCTTGGACCACTTTTGATAGATACTGACCACTGCAGATCGGGAACACCCCACAAGAGCTGCAGTTTTGGAGATGCTCCGAACCAGTCATCTAGCCATCACAATTTGGCCCTTGTCAAATGCATTTAACGCACTTGCCCCGCCCCAGACTTATTTAGGCTATCTAACATCATACAGTTGATTGATGAAGAATATGATGCTGGGCAACAACTCACTGTGTGATGAAGCCTATAGAATGTCCATAAAATTCAAGATATGAGGCAAAAATGCCCGTTTGAGTTTTATCCTCAGGGCGTTTTTACACTGGGCACGTTTGTTGTGGTCCGCCATCCCTTACATGTGTTTTATTGAACTAAATACATCGTCATCTGATAAAACGCATGCTCAGGTTACTTTTCTTGCGCGCCCGAGTCCGTGAACATTCACGTGAATCGCGGCACAGTTCGAGCGCAAGTTGCGCAACAGAACCATTTACATTTACCATTTTCATAAAGAGAACCATTTACTTCACTCCTGAATACTTCACTCCCATTTACTTCACTCCTGAATACTTCACTCCCATTTACTTCACTCCAAATCGAATGAATGAATGACTCAATGACTCAATTAGACATTTACCGCCACCTACTTTGCAGTTTTTTTAATTTCATATTCTTATTTTTATTAATTTCCATATTAATAAAAACAAACATTAAAGGTATAGTTCACCCAAAATATTTCTTCTGAAGCTATTTTTGTAATGTCTATTATATTTTTTACACAATAATGAATTTAAATTATCTTTTGGGAGTAATTTCTCAGCCAAATTTGATGTGCGATTAATTTGTGATTAATTAGATTAATTAATCGCCACATTGTGTAATTAATTAGATTAAAAATTTTAATTGCTTGACACCCCTAATATATACATATACATATGTGTATATATTTAGTTAAAGCCTTTGCAATTTTATTGTGTTGTATGAGGCTATATTGCTTTGTTATATTGTTTTTATTCATTTTTGTTTCAGTTTTAGTTTTAGTAATCCTCTTCAATATAAGTCTAAGAGATTTCTGTGCCACTTTATTGCCTGCTGGTCTAGATGAAAAGTCTGATCCACTGGTAAAGCATACCTTTTGGAATAGCTGTTGTCTGCATTTCAAGTTTAATAATTAGGGTTTGGAGCAGTTCAAGTCCCTAACCGTACTATGAGGAATAGTAATAGCGATTCTTGTCTTAGCAAGCACCACTAAATACTGTTTCTAATATCGAGTTGCTATCAAACTCAGCAACCCTTTGGATGTATCAACATCTCAATCACATGCAAAGGAAGCTTTCCAAGGTGTGTAGCACGCAGAGATACCAGATGTATTTTGAGTCAGTGGCTGGCCCTGTTCCCGAGGTCTTTGGAGTCGAGCTTCAATGATAGTTTTCACTTTCTCCAAACAAGTTCTCTGACCTGTAATGGACTGCTTTAGGTGAACTTGTAAACATTTGTACGCCTGTAAAGTAGTTCATACGTAAATGATTTACATGTTAGGTGCAGTGTTTATTAAGTATCATTGAAATACTGTTATTTTATTTATTTATTTTTTTAATTAGATTTTATTTTTGTATTTTAATTTGTTTATTTTTATTTTTATTTTTTTGAAATATGTCTACATATTTATTCATTTTTATTTCATTTTTATTTGGAGTTATTTTAGTACATCAAGTTATACAAAATAAAAATGAGAAATTTTGCTTTGGCAACTAGCTGGAACAAAATTGTCACCTTTATGTTTAGTTTAGTTCATGGACTTTCAGTTTGTTTTCATTTGTCACGTTTCTTTGTTCAGATTCCCTCCATGGTTACCGTCATTATTAGTTCATGTGTGCCAGCTGTGCGTTTATTATCCTTGTTTGTGTTCACTACTTAAGTTGTTCCTTCTCCTGCACTTCTTGTCCAGTCACTGTTATATTTAGTTGTGTTTTACTTATGCCTCTCTGCCTGCTTTTGGATTACTTGTTATTAAACTATAGGCCACGTTTAGAACTTTATTCACCTGTCTTCGTCTTCCTTCCTGCATGCACCCGTGACAAAAATCATGATTTTTTTTCCTTTATTTTTTTTTTTTTTAAAGACAGATGCTATTGTTTGTACAGAGACTATATATATATTTTTTTTTTA
This sequence comes from Coreius guichenoti, assembly GCA_039654105.1. Lineage (NCBI taxonomy): Eukaryota > Metazoa > Chordata > Actinopteri > Cypriniformes > Gobionidae > Coreius > Coreius guichenoti. Next base: position 4,401,035 of record CM077170.1, on the reverse strand, counting down.
CATTTTAAATCCCTTCCCAACCAACCCCGAACAGACTTAGAGGATGTTAATTAAACAGTATGATAATGAAAGATTATGAAAATAATAATGACAGATAATGAAAATAAACAACAATTATAGTAATAATAATAATAATGGTAACAGAGAAAAAATACAATAGTTAAACAATGACAATGAAAAAAAAAAAGGGGGAATATATATGCATTATGCCCAAACTTACTTACATTTTCAATCTCTTATACAGAGTAATTGTCCAAGGGTATAGAGTCATTTCACAGTATGTATCGGTGCTGATAAAAAGCCATATTGTAAACTTGATGAGTGTCTTTCGGAGTGGGAATAAATTCAAGGGAAGAGAGTCCTCCGAAAAGGATTTGGTCTTCATTTGGCTAGGGTAAGCAGTGAGATATAGCAGGGTTGACTGGGTCTCAAATTGTATGCATCAGTCTCATAAAGGAAGGGAAATTGTGTTGCTTTCTTTCTTGATATGCAGAGAGGTGAAGGGCAGAGGAAGAGGAGGAGGTCATGAAAGCTTCTCACATCTCTCTGTCTCGTCTCTACTTTTCTACTGGACGTGCAAAATTTTAAGTAACTGTTTGTGCTGTGGCTGTCTGGTTTAAAGTATTTTTCCAACAGGACAAACTTTGGGTTGTTTTGAGCCTTTAAAATAGTAAACAATGCTCTAGAGGATGACAAGTCTGAGGGATCAGTTCACCCTCATAAATTACCCAATATCTGCCATACATTTCAGGTGTTTTAAAGTCTGACGTCAAAGCCATATGCCGTATTTCTGACATAATCTGTATATGAATAATCCATTATATTTCCATTATCTATTTCTAAATATCTAATTATTTTGATGGTTATATTATTCATTCAACCCTTTTACTACATATATTTCCCCAAAATAAATTATTTACTATTAACAAGTAAATCATCTCATTCAATTTTCTCAGTTTTTAAAAGTATTGTAATGTTGACTGTGTGTATTACATTCAACCAATAAAGAGATTAACAACAAGAGATTAATTTAATGTATTGTAAATATTGATAGATCAGTATCTACAAAAGAAACATTGGTCCAAAACATTTGTTTTGTTTTGTTTATGTTCTTTTATAGATGTTTATTTAATGTGTATTGCTATAAAATACAAATTTACTCAAAGCTGGGGTTTTATTAGTATGTAAGAATGTCACTTTTTTTTTTTTTTATTGTAAATATTGATATAGTTTATAGTTTTTTTTATTATTTTTTTTAATTTATTTTTTATTATTTGTTTTATTTAGCTTATTTAATGTGTATTGCTACAAAATACACATTTACTCAGGTTTTTACCAGTTTATAGGAATGTTGCAAATCGTTTGTAAAATGTTTCAAAAAGTGCAGTCCTTTAATATAAATCAAAAGACAAACAAAAAAAATATAATATTTATATTATGTTTCATTATTTATATTTGTATTTATTATCCTGGTGTTGATGATTAACATTTTCTTACATTTAGGTACCAGAGCTTTCAGTGGCCATTTGTGGTAAAAGAAAATCTGTTTCTGAATCTATTTGTGTACCATATGCCACATCTTTCTATCTCCATCTTTGCTTTTCTCTACTGGCCTTGTATGATCTTAAGTAACTGTTTGTGCTGTGGTTGTCTGGTATAAAGTATTATTCCAAAAGGACAAACTTTGGGTTGCTTTGAGCCTTTAGAATAGTAAACAATGCTCTAGAGGATGACAAGTATGAAAGCATATCTGGGGGATCAATTCGCTCTCATTAATGATCCCATTTCTGCTTCCACGCTTGTCAGGCCTTTTGAAGCCTGTTGTCTCTCAGGCCAAACACTGAACAAAGCCGCAAGCTTTATCCATGGTCGTAGAAATAAGAAGCAACTACTGTTTCTTGCTCTCTCTTCATATAGCCAAACACACTCTCACTAATTAAAGCTGTCAGGAGTACTGATAAAAGTACATCACGCAGAGATGTCCCAATGTTTTAACAACAACAGGCATTAACTGCTCCACGCTTCCCGAAATCTTAGTGATAAAAGAGAAGCCAGACACACGAGGAGGAGAATTATAATTTACCAGTACAAAGAAAGTCAACTCGCGGGTACAATTTGACACGTTCATGATGTGAGCATCTGCGAAAATGACGACCTTCATGTGTTTGATCACACTGCGGAAAATATGGCTGAGCCAAAAGTTGCTGCAACGCACTGGTGTTAATCACAATCGCTGATTGGTGTTCTTTACAAGGGCTTTCTGGAATGCAATCAGTTAAATTCTCTAAATGGTACCCTAATTGTTGCCCAACATATATTTCTGAGGTGCTTAAAATTAATAGCTCAGATTAATGTAGTTTATTTATTTGCATGAGGTCTATAGCTGTGCAAGAATTATTTCAAATATGGGTGTTAACTTATTGAGTGGTGTGGCTAAAGGGATAGTTCACCAATGATAATATTGTCTTTATGTACTCATGTTGTCCCAAACTTGTATTATTATCTTTCACAGAATACAAAAACAGATGTTAGGCAGAATGCGTCAAGATGCATGGAATGACATGAGGTAAAAAGTACTGTTCTGTGCCATTCAAATTATAATTGAGAATTATTTTTAAATCAGACTTCTATTCCTGCATTTGAATTGAGTTTGAACTGAAGATCTATCTAGATAGATAAAAATATAAGGATGGGTGGATGGGTTGGTGGGTGGATGGATGGATGGATGATGGATGATGGATGAATGGGAGAATGGATGGTGGATGGATGGATTAATGGTGGATGGATGGGTGGGTGGATGGGTTGGTGGGTGGATGGGTGGGTGGATGGGTTGGTGGGTGGATGGATGGGTGGATGGGTGGATGGATGGGTGGATGGATGGGTGGATGGGTTGGTGGATGGGTGGATGGGTTGGTGGATGGATAGATGGATGGATGATGGATGAATGGGAGGATGGATGGTGGATGGATGGATGGATTAATGGTGGATAGATGGATGGGAGGATGGATGGGTGGATGGATGGATTAATGGATGATTGATGAATGGATGGATGGTGGATGGGTGGATGGGTGGGTGGATGGATGGATGGATGGATGGATGGATGGATGGATGGATGGATGGATGGGTGGATGGATGGATGAATGGGAAGATGGATGGTGGATGGATGGTTTAATGATGGATGGATGGATGGATGGATGGATGGATGGATGGGTGGGTGGATGGATGATGGATGGGTGGGTGGATGAATGGTGGGTGGATGGATGGATTAATGGATGATTGATGAATAGATGGATGGTGGATGGATGGATGGATGGATGGATGGATGGATAGATTAATGAATAAATGAACGGAATGGATGGGTGATGGATGGATGAATGGTGGATGAATGGTGGATGGATGGGATGATGGATGGATGGATGGATGGATGGATTAATGGATGATTGATGAATAGATGGATGGTGGATGGATGGATGGATGGGTGGATGAATGGTGGATGGATGGGAGGATGGATGGATGGATGGGTGATGGATGGATGGATGAATGGTGGATGGATGGATGGATGGGTGATGGTGGATGGTGGATGGTGGATGGATGGGAGGATGGATGGATGGATGGGTGATGGATGGATGGATGAATGGTGGATGAATGGATGGGTGATGGTGGATGGTGGATGGATGGGAGGATGGATGGATGGATGGATGGGTGGATGGATGGATGGATGGATGAATGGTGGATGGATGATGGATGGATGGATGGATGGATGGATGGTGGCTGGATGGATGGATGAATTAATGAACCGATGGATGAATCAATGAATGGATGAATGTATGAATGAATGAACGATTGAACGAATGAACGAATGAACGAATGAACAAATGAACGAACGAACGAATGAATGAACGAACGGATGGATAGATGGATGGATGGATTGATTCTTCTTCCTGTCATTACAATTTCCGGATTCCAATTCAGTTCTTCCTGTGGGGTGTGGTCAATTCAACTACAAGTGAATTAATACTTCTTTCATTCAATTCTGAATAATGTAGTAAATAATGACAATTTAAATTTTTTGCGTAATTGTCTTTAAAGCTCAGGGGCATAAAGTCCCAGAGTCTCGAAATGTATCTTAAGATAAATTCTAAGAAGTTTGTAAGAATGTTCCTAAGTACAATTCTTGAAATGTTCTTGAAAAGAACATCACTTTTTATGTTATCTAGCAGCCTTTGCCGAAAATTATTTTGCTGTGATTTTTTGCTGTGATTATAACATTAAAAATGATTTGCTAATTTGACTCTTTTTATGTTGAGTTCTTAATTTTGAATTCAGCCAAAAGTCAGATTGAGCATGGCCAATCATTGCTTGCATTATGGTGTCACTTCAGAGTACTCGTGAATAAGACTTCACATTAAATCAGATTAAGAGTTGTGCAAACTGCTGTACTGGATGAAAGGAACACATACACAAGCTTTCAATTGTACTTTAATTGGAAAATGTCACAGAGTGTTGAAGAATCCTGGCCTGTCGCACAGGGGCGAAATGTAAGGGTTTGACACACAGCGAGAAATCTGATAACTTTACTAGAGCGCAGTTAAATCATTAAGCCGAGCTTTCTCTGTGATGGAAGAGCTCTCCTCTGAAGCTGTTAAGCAAAGCTCTATTACTTTCCAATAGCGGCGGAAATCTGGGCAAATTTGATCTGTGAGATTACAATCCCTGCTACTAGATCATGTAGAGCTCATTGGAAGAGAGGTCCACGAAGATCAAAATGCATTACTCACCAGGAACGCCTATCAATTCCCGCCTGCTGTAGGTCACTTAGATTAGATCAGTCGACCGTTGTTGGGATTGGAGCCGGGCGGGTAGGTCAGGAGAATTTACAACAAGGCTAGCTTTAAATGACTGTTTGAATGTGTGGGATTTATCACGGCCCCCACTAGAGAGGACACTTAATGATGTCCGGGACTACAGGCGGTGTCACTGAGTCTCTGGAGATCCAGAATTCAGGAACGATAATGCAGAATCCATTAGGAGCATTTTAATGGGACATTAAAAAGTGTATCAATCACTCGTTTTACTAAAATAACACTGTCTAGTAACAGCGACACCAGCAGGTAAAGTTACAGTGGGACTCTCTTGCCTCCCCTGAGCTCATTGACTTTTAACAGACCCCCTAAAGCGTGCACTGGGTTTAGTGAGGGGTAATTGAAAAATGAATGGAGGAAAGTCGCGTGAGCAGAGGCAATACCTCCATCGCGCTATGATTGGATATAACTGGTTATGATTGTTCATACGATAAATCCCGCCTCTTGATTTTGTGCGCGAATGGGCCTTAATGAACAACATTATGGCGCTAATGGAAGACTAATTCAAAAGTAAGTAAACAACTCAGTCACTTAATATCACCGCTTTGTCATGTCAAAATCAAACTTCAAATGGCCTGAAAACATGATGACTGTGGGGGTTATTGGTGAGTGATCAGCTTGGGGAAATTAAAGGTACATCTTTGTGTCTGTTACCAGTGTTTACTGAGCTTGATGACTGATGATTCAAAAATATGCTAACTATGAAAAAGAACAGCTGAATAGCAAGTCACAAATAAAATATATGGTTACTGCCTTTAGTTATTATTTTGGAATAGATGTAAAAATGCCTAAAAAAATAAACTGATGATATTTATACTTTTTTTGAATAAATAGAACATTAATTACATAATTAAAGCTGCAGTCCAGAAATTTTTTTTGGTTAAAAATTATCCCAAATTTTTAACAAGTACATAACCAGCCAACTTGTAATAATGTGTTCTAATTTAAGTGGTACTGGTAGCTTTCCGCACGAAATTCGAGCATGACGCCATTCGTCTTTGCGTCATTACGTCACGTCTGTATACATGAAGGAGTCTGACTAGCAGTCGTATCGCATGTGAGGATGTTGCAGGTGGCGGATCATTTATAGCCTTTTCTCACAGCAGCTGGAATAATTAAATTTATCATTTTGATGGCGGATTGTAATCCAGAAAGGTCCAAACGACAATCATCAGTGACAACTGGAGATTCACTCGTAGTCAAAAGCAAAAGATTAGACTGTACAGAAATCTATGGTAACGCTTATACACACTAAATGCACGTAGTCACGCAATGCTGATGTTGTTAACATTAACAATTAAAGAACAAAGTATAACAATAATAATAATTTGCACAGTTTGATGTGATATAAGCTAAGTGATCGTTAAATTTAATCACCATTTGTAGCGTGATTTATTCTAATGTTTTTTTTTTTCTCAGTTGGTCAAAACAAAAATGGCATATGTAGGATTGAAAATAATCAAAGATATCTGAAAATGAACAAAGACATTTGCTTTACTGTTTCAACCCCCACAAGGGCCATTTGGAATTTCTAAAGACAGAGGTGATGATAGTCCTCAAGGCCTGTAGGCCAAAGTGTGTGTCACACCTTTAGTACAGTGGGGGAAGTTGAAATGATCTGATTGGTCAGTTTGAATGTCTCACATTTGGGTTTCAGTCACATGGTCAAGGAAGGGATAAAAGAAAATTGCAGCTGTTGCTCTGTCTCTGTTATTCTTTATCTCTCTCTCTTCTTGGGGCCTGCTCTCTGGCTCTTCTTTTTGCTGGGGCTTCTTTGCTCTGGCTCTTTCTCTCTTATCTTTTCTAAAGCCTGTCTCTCCCTCTCTCTCTCTCTTTCTATCTCTCAGGTAAAATTCTACATATATGCTGGGTACGATTAATGGTTTTTATCATCTCATACATCTATTTTGTAACTATTTTAAGTGTAACCATAATCATATATTGTTATTAAATCCTTTCAATTACAAATGATGTGTTAACTAGTTTTAATTCAGTATTAACTTTGAAGTGCTACCTATTGCAATACAATATCATCACACTATAGCAACGCTCTCCCACATATTTTGCTGATGTAACTGAGCTTATTTCCACCGTTGGTCAGTGGGTGGTAATAGACGAGAAATGTACAGTTTTCTACCATCTTACTGATGTTTCTTTAGTCATTCGGCAACCCTGCAGCCTGATCCACTGTAGGTGAACCACCCTTACACATACATGTTACTTGCTTGTTCAGATGACATTTTCTGGTGAAAATTCTTATTTTGGTCATACTTCCAAGACGTAGAGTCTGTGATTCCGAAATACAGTATCCACACCGGTGCGGTGAATGAATGACAGCCAGACATACTCCTCAAAACATTAGATTCATCCGTGCTCAGGAGCCGTGCCGACACACAACACGTAAAGATGATAATTCCACAAATAACTGCAATTGCAGGTTTCAAACAGAGATGGAGGAAAAAAAGAGGAAAGAGGAAAGACTTACGGACTGCAGCTTTAATATAAAAATAAAAAAATAGAATTGTATTTGGTTTCTCTTTTTTGATGTAATGTTTATGTGACCAGAAAAATGTGACAACATTAAATGTAACTGGGACATGAATTTACATTTTATATAAATAAACTGATTTAGCAGTCATTTTTGGATTTTCAAGATGCTCTTAACTCATTTTTGATGGGCTACATGTTGTAGTTATTGTTGCAGGACCAGCTTGACCAGCTTGGTCATTCTGGGTGATGAGCCAAAACCAGCATGGAAGTGCTCAAAACATGCCTCATACTGGTGAATTAGATGGTCATTTCAGATGGTCATCAAGCTGAACCAAAATTTCCTCAGAAACATTTTAAAGAGCCACTGGAAATTGACAACTCTAATTGAACTTCAGGGTTGCTTTGTTGTTGCAAGCAGAATTATTATAGCTTTTATTCCTAATTTATTTTGGGGTTAAATTTTAGTTCATTTTAGTTTAGTTTTAATATCCTACTTTATTATTATTTATTTCATATTTTAGGGTTGCCAACTCATATCCTTGAACAGTTTAATCATGTTAAATTTCTCAGCATGGTGATTTTTTTTTACTCTTGTGCTTACCAGGTTTACATTTATTTAATCAAAATACAGTAAAATCAGTAATATTGTGAATTATGATTACAATTTAAGATAACTGTTTCTATTGTAATATATGTTAAAATATAATTTATTCATGTGATCAAAGTTGAATTTTCAGCATCATTACTCCAGTCTTCAGTCACATGATCCTTCAGAAATCATTCTAATATGATGATTTGCTGCTCAAGAAGTATTTCTGATTATTATTAACGTTGAAAACAGTTGTGCTGCTTCATATTTAATCAAGTTGACCAAGATTTGATCAATATAATGATCAAAAGAACAGCATTCATGTCATATACTAATAATGTCTTTAGTCACCTTTGAACAATTTATGCATCCTTCCTTAATAAAAGCATTATTCTTACTGACCCCTATATATTGAATGGTAGTATATTAATTATAATTGTTGCCATTTTATTTCAGCTTTGGAGTCATAAAAATGCATTTTACTTTAGTTAGTTTTCAGTTAGTTTCAAATAATGATGACAACATGTTTGATGTTTGAACGGCTCTTTCATGATTGGTGGTGTCCTATCTTGCGTCATCCAATCAGATCTGGATTTCATTTTGTCTGAGCTGCTCGGTGTTCATGCTGTGCTGTTCATTTCTTTAGCCAGTAGGTTCGGATCATATCTGGTTCTCCGTGCTATCCATGTCTTCATATTTGTACGGTGCTTTCCGGTTTCCTTTCTGGGAAATGACAGCGGTCCTTTAGCCGCTAAGCTATGGTGATGTGTTGAGCCGTGGCCTTCAGAGAATACTGTTATCTGTTCTCCTGTGTGTTATGTTAGCATTACCCTTCTGGTCCCTATGGCCAAATGATAATGTGCTTTCTCTCTCGCCACAGTCGCCTCATCTCCACACCCTATGATGAACAGCTTAAGGTCAAAGCGCCAAATTAGTGGGTCCCATTATTCTCCAGACAGTAACGGCGCCTTTATGAAAGCAGCGATATGTAATCTTTCACAAAGCTCCTAAAGATTGCATACTTAGAGCGGTTTACTCTGGAGATGAATAACGCCGCACCGCCCCCAGATCGCACATTAATTGTTTGGAGGATAAATGGGAAAACCTAAAGAGATGGCCTTTTTAGTAGGGTTAGTGGCTTTGTTTGTTCCTGACTAGGAATGAGGCTTTTCTCGAAGACTTTGCTACAGAAACCAATTGGATTTAAAAGTGGGAAAAGGACACAGGTCTGCTTTTTACTAGACTGGCTAAATAACTTCCCAAATGTCCTGGAATATAAATTATGTCATTAAAATGATTTGGGGTGTTAGTTTGGATTGCAGATAGGGCTGATCTCTACAAGCACATTCTTTTGCTGAATTGTCCATCAAATGAATATTCTACATGCCTTCGGGTGTTGAAGGTTTTATTACAGGCTGCACTTACTTCAATGAAATATAGAACATTTCCAATTGTAAAGGAATAATTCAGTCAGAAATGAAAATTCTGACATTTATTCATCTTCCTGTTGTTTCAGACCTGTATAATTGTCTTTCTATCCAATGAGAAATCTTAGAAAATATTCCTGTCCCATGCTGTTTCTTCCATTACAATGGAATCATGCAGAAAATCTAATTAGCATATTCACAAACTTCATTCTTGATGAAGTGTGAGGGTAGCAGGATTATGGCGGAACTATAACATTTGATTTAACTGTTTCGAATTTCGATTAACCCTCTGGAGTCTGAAGTGTTTTCGGGACCATGTTTTCACATGCCCTGACATTTGTGCTTATTTTATAACATTTTTATAACTAAAGTCTCATTACACTGTATTCAGCACAAACTGTGCTACAGTAATATGTGAGCAACATAGTTATGCATATGACTATAAAAGAGTATTTTAAAGAGGAGCTATTATGCTTTTTTTTACATGTTTATCTTTCTTTAGTGTGTAATGTTGCTGTTTGAGCATGGAAAAGTCTGCAAAGTTACAAAGTCCCTCCTGCGAGAGTTATTCTCTATATCAGCGTCACTGTTTCTGAACTCCCTGAAACGCCTCCGTTGTAGTCTTGAGTTTACTTCCGGGAACGAACACGTCACAATATTCCTGCCCAAGGCATACGCAAAAAAGGGCCTGGTTGAGTTAGTTAGTAGTGTGTTGAAACTCGCAGTTATGATAAGGGGCGGGACATTTCCCAAACACACTCGAAGCTGTTGACCAGTCACAACACACTGGTCCTGGCGACCAATCAGAGCACAATTCGCTTTTTGGAAGAAGGGGCTTCGTAGAGACAGGAACTAAACAAAGCGTTACTGACAGACTGGGAAAAATCATATATTTTGAACATTTAAGCATGAACTGGACCCCAAAATTAAGACTTTGTAAAATATGACCACTTTCCACAAAAAAAATGCAAGTGATCGCGCCGGCGCCTCCATTGACTCCAGAAGGTTAAAGAAATCATTCACTCAAAAATTAGAATTCTGACATTTATTTGTCCTTGTGCTGTTGCTTCCATCTGTTTTATCTCATTTAGATACAGTCTATAGCTCAGGAGATAAAAGCATGTTTTAATAGAACTGTAAAAAGAGTATAATTAAAGTTTGCAAAGTGGTAAATTATAACATAAATCCTTTTTAATGCTTAGAGGTTTATTTTACCTTATCAAAAAGGGTGAGTTTTATTTATTTGGTGAAAACAGTTAAATTACAAAGTGTTGCAATTAAATAGAATCTATAATCTATAATCTATAATCAGACAGACAGACAGACAGACAGATAGATAGATAGATAGATAGATAGATAGATAGATAGATAGATAGATAGATAGATAGATAGATAGATAGATAGATAGATAGATAGATAGATAGATAGATAGATAGATAGATAGATAGAGAGACAGACAGACAGACAGACAGACAGACAGATAGATAGAGAGACAGATAGACAGATAGACAGATAGATAGATAGATAGATAGATAGATAGATAGATAGATAGATAGATAGATAGATAGATAGATAGACAGACACAGACAGACAGACAGACAGATAGACATATAGATAGATAGATAGATAGATAGATAGATAGATAGATAGATAGATAGATAGATAGATAGATAGATAGATAGATAGACAGATGATAGATAGACAGAGAGAGAGAGAGAGAGAGAGACAGACAGACAGACAGACAGACAGACAGACAGATAGATAGATAGAAAGACAGATGATAGATAGACAGAGAGAGAGAGACAGAGACAGATAGACAGACAGACAGACAACATATGTTGAAAATATTACAGGGATGTCACAGGCAACCTGGAAAGCTTGAGAGATTTTTGACAGGTATATTAAAAATAAACCGAATTACATGCAGTAAACTGGGCAGAAATGTCTTTGAGGAGGGCTTGCAAAAAGTTTTCACTCTGGGGTCTATAATTCATTCCTCTTGTGACTGGAGCTTTTGTAGCCAAAAAGAAACAAGTATTGGCTAAGGTCAGAGAAATAAATATATTTATCTAGTCCACAGATATAAAATCACAAGTGTATTGAACAGAAAGGGAATAAACATGAACTCATGTTTATTGTAAGAAATGTTTATTTTATGTTTTGGTAGTAAAAATCAGCTGGAAATGGCTTTGACCTTTTAAAATACTAGCTTTCACTGATAAACGCTATGGAGAGATTGAGGCTCTGTCTGTGTGTTTTATGCAACATGAAGATCTGGAAGGTGAGGCAAGGAAGAGCGTGCATACAGAAGGAAATAATTACGCATTTCTATTTCTACGCTCAACCAAATGGTGGTCATAGCGTTAAATTATATGCCTGTATTTTTGTAATTATCGCATAGTTTTGCGTTCCATTATTCTAACAGATGGGACCCATTCAATTGAACCTACAAGGACTCATTTGTGTGCAATACCAATCGAATTCACAGATGAATTTTTGAGAAAGGGGGCAATTAGCAGACTAATTAGGAGGAAACAGTGAACATGTTAATCAGTGGGGGAATTTAATTCCATCCCATCAGAGGAAAACAATCACGTAAGAAGAACACATTTATTGGAGGTCAAATATTATGTGAATGTTACGAGTCAAGCTTAACAAAAACTTTAAATGTGCCTTCATGCTTATTGTTCCCAACTGCTGTTTGTTTATAGAGATTGAATTAAACAGGCTCTGGAAATATGGAGATATAGTGCACTGATTCTTGAGCACTGGGACAATAAAGCAAAAATAAATAGGTATCAGGATTGTGGATTTATTTGTTCGATATGTTCTTGTGTTTGTGTGCAACCTCTCGCTTCCATTGTCTCACAAAATGTTTAGAATAAAATAATTGGTCACACTTTAGATTAGAGTCCAATTCTCACTATTAACTACCAATTAACTACGACTTTTGCCTCCTAATTACTGCTTATTAATAGTTAGTAAGGTAGTTGTTAAGTTTATTTATTGGGTAGGATTATGGGATGTAGAATAAGGTCATGCAGAATAAAGCATTAATATGTGCTTTATAAGTACTAATAAACAGCCAATATCCTAGTAATATGCATGCTAATAACTAGTTAATATTGAGAATAGGACACTAAAGTGTTACCAAATAATTTATGATACTGTAAATAATCTGGAATGAATAAATGAATTAAGACTGCAGGATGGTTTCAGCAACCATAAAATAGAAAACTTTTATTTATCAATACTTTGCATATCACACATGTATTAAATGCAACAGCCTACTTACACTGATCAGGCATAACATTATGACGTTCCACCTTCCACCATAACCACCTTCCTGATATTGTGTTAGTCCCTCTTTTGCTGCCAAAACAGCCCTGACCCATCGAGACATGGACTCCACTAGACCCCTGAAAGTGTGCTGTGGTATCTGGCACCAAGATGGTAGCCACAGATTCTTTAAGTCCTGTAAGTTGCGAGGTGGGGCCTCCATGGATCGGACTTGTTTGTTCAGCACATCCCACAGATGCTCGGTTGGATTGAGATCTGGGGAATTTGGAGGCCAAGTCAACACCTCAAACTCATTGTTGCTTTGTGGCAGGGCACATTATCCTGCTGAAAGAGGCCACAGCCCCCCGGGGAATCCCGTTTCCATGAAAGGGTGCACATGGTCTGCAACAATGATTTGGTAGGTGGTACGTGTCAAAGTAGCATCCACATGGATGGCAGGACCCAAGGTTTCCCAGCAGAACATTGCCCAAAGCATCACACTGCCTCCGCCGGCTTGTCTTCTTCCCATAGTGCATCCTGGTGCCATGTGTTCCCCAGGTAAGGCACGCACACGCACCTGGCCATCCACGTGATGTAAAAGAAAACGTGATTCATCAGACCAGGCCACCTTCTTCTATTGCTCCGTGGTCAAGTTCTGATGCTCACATGCTCACTGTTGGCGCTTTCGGTGGTGGACAGGGGTCAGCATGGGCACCCTGACTGGTCTGTGGCTATGCAGCCCCATACTCAACAAACTGCAATGCACTATGTATTCTGACACCTTTCTGTCAGAACCAGCATTAACTTCTTGAGCAATTTGAGCTACAGTAGCTTGTCTGTTTGATCGGACCACACAGGCCAGCCTTCGCTCCCCGCGTGCATCAATGAGCCTTGGTCGCCCAAGACCCTGTCGCCGGTTCACCACTGTTCCTTCCTTGGACCACTTTTGATAGATACTGACCACTACAGACCGGGAACACCCCACAAGAGCTGCAGTTTTGGAGATGCTCTGACCCAGTCGTCTAGCCATCACAATTTGGCCCTTGTCAAACTCGCTCAAATCCTTACACTTGCCCATTTTTCCTGCTTCTAACACATCAACTTTGAGGACAAAATGTTCACTTGCTGCCTAATATATCCCACCCACTAACAGGTGCCGTGATGAAGAGATAATCAGTGTTATTCACTTCACCTGTCAGTGGTCATTATGTTATGCCTGATTGGTGTATATAGGGTCCATTTAAATGGAGGAAAATGATTTAAAAGCACAAATGATTTATTTTTACAAATAATTAAGTTGTGTGATGGAGTTAATATAACATGGTCTGAGGAAAGGTTGTTGTGAATGATAATTCAATTTCAGTAAAATAAAGAGAAAACCAAATGGTGCATTTGTGTTAAGATCATTCTAGAGATCATATCTGATTCATTTCAGTGTGAATAAAACCATAAAACCGTGCTTACGTAACATGAATAACATTAAATTGAATACAACAGTCTATGTAAAGCTTCTGTGTAAATGAAATTCATTCTGCTATGTGTGAATTCATCTGCATTTTGCAGCAGCTTTGAACGTGACTATAAGAGAATAAACAAAACTATTGAAGGAGTTGAATTTGAAATGCTTCACGCTCAAGGCCTCTCATCGAGAAGTCTGTGGCGTAGCATTTCTATTTTTTCGGCTTCCTTCTCCATATTTCCGTTTGAGTTTTCATTCAAGCTGTGTCATGTCAACCTCGGCTTCTTGCTTCTGAAAGCACAAATGTAGCAGTGCGGCATCTTGTGTCGCTATTGAGTAAAAGGCCAACTTTGTTCCCCCTTTGACAGTAATATGGGGGTTGACCTGTTGGGTCAGGTACAAGTCTGTTTATGAGCCCTCCAACATGTTTCAGAGGTCTGATAGGAAGCTCTGCTAGTTTCGCTCGCTTTCTTTGGCTAGTCCTGATCCGCAAAACAAGCCTCGGGCCAAAGCTGCCTGAAAGTCTGCTGAAGAATAATCAATGGCAGGCCTGTTTCCTGATGTCTTGTCAAAGAGAATAGCTCATATCTCTGATCCACACATGTGATCTACAGCACACCGTAGAAGTGTGCGCCAAATGAGATTTGATTTCTGACACAGTTGAGCTTGTGGGTGGCACTGCTTTATTTTAATGCTGGCCGAATGCTTGTTGGAGACAGAATAAACAGTGTTGTTGTTTTCTTCACTGAACATATTGCATTGTCTTTGGACAGAAAAGAATTCAGGGGTACTGCCATGGGTTTTCGTGCCAAGAAAATCAAGCAGTTAGAAGAACCTACAAGATTCAGTTAGCATGTGTGCATCTCCACTGTTAAACACAGCATTGTAATATTCCTAATGTGGTAAATAAATAGGTAGCTGAAAGCGTGTATATTTTGAAGAAATCCTGTTCTACAAATATATATTTATATATTATTTATATAAATATATTTCACATCCAAAGCATATGTTTAACATAGTATCATCATTATTTATTTATTTACTTAGTTTTGCAAAACATATTTTAACATCTCTGTTATACCTAAATCATAAGCAGATCATTCATTCATTCATTCATTCATTCATTCATTCATTCATTCATTCATTCATTCATTCATTCATTCATGCAGTGCACTGCAATGCAATTTATTCAAATATTTTTTAACATTTATTTATACCTAGATCATAACTGAATTCATTCATTCATTCATTCATTCATTTTAATTATTTATGCACTGTTATTTATTTATTGGCAGCGTATATTTGCACTAATAGCAATAGATTCTATTTACACTAAGTGAAAATATCATATTTTCTTAGCGATAGATGATATTTACTAAGTGAAATAGCATGCTAAGTGAAAATAGTGATATATTCTATTTACACCATGTAAAAGTAGCAGTTCTTTGCAATATGTGTAAATAGTAATTAGATGCTATTTATACTTTATTTTGACAGATACATACTATTTGCACCTCAGTATCGTTGTACATTGACAGGATGCAATAATAACATAGAGTGTAAATTTATTACAATTATTAAATGGATGCCGTCTTAATGGGACAATAAAAGCCCTCCCTACACCTATTCCTAACTCTACCCAATAAATACTTTTATTATTATTAAACGTTTCGTTAGGCACTTTATTGAAAGTAAATGCCTTTCCGGTGTGATATGTGATGGGAAAAGGGAGAAGAGCGAGCTCAGCAAAACGTGGATTTAAACCCAGATCGATCGCGTCAACCTAGATCCTTGAGCCTTACGCTTTACTGACTACACCACTGAAGACGCTGAAATATGTGCGTATTTGCCCAACCAGGCATTGTTAGGCTGAGCTAGTGCAAATAGCACTTGCCAACAAGGCACGCTATTTGCACTTGGTGTAAATAGACACTCCGTTGTTTATTTATGCAGTGCACTGCAATGCAATTTATTGCATTTCAGTAATTTATACCTAGTTCATAACTGAACACCAGTCATCGAAGTACACATGCAATGTAGTGGCTAACAAAATGTAGCATAGTAATGTTTGAAAGGTTTCCCTTTTTTTTACTTTTTCTTTTTTTTCCCCAACAGTAGGCAATATTCCATATATTCTGCACAGCAAGCTTGTACATTCTGACCATTCCACACCGGGCTCTGCCCTCTAAAGGCGTTGAATCCTTCCTTTCATTTTCCTCTCACTTTATTCAAGTCAAAGTGTGTTATTGAGCTTTGATTTAGTGCATTCACAGAAACAGGGTTCTGCTGTCGTCTGCATGAAAATAAAGCTCAGCTGTGGTTACAATGGAGTTTGAACCATTCAATCTTCAACATCCTGAGTGAAATTATTGGTACACAGTCCCCCTGTTTTTTTATTCAGAACACTAGAGCGATTTCAGATAACTATTTCTGGTGCATTGTCTTACCTTCCTATATCGATTTCAAAGGCGGATGCAATTTCAGTTCGAGTCCTCCTCCACCTTGGAAAGTGCTTTGTTTGCGTGCTTGGAAATGACCAGAGCCCTCATTGTAATGCTAGTTAGATCATAAAGTCATTAAGTCATGAATCAATGTCTGATGTTGCCAGCGTGCATTCTTTGAATTTTGCCTTATGTGAGAGTCCTAATTATAGCACTAGTGGTCATTGATGACCAATACTTATTGCCTTCATTTTTTTTAAGGGAATGTTTTGTATTTTATTATGAGAATTTAATTTTGTGTTTGGTTTGATTTGATTTGATTTCAAGTTATAAAATATGATAATAAAATAATTTGTACCCCTTGTGTCTGGCCAAATGTCATGAAAACAGATAATATTTCACCCCTAAATAAACAAACAAATGAATAAATAATACTATCATGCATCTGGACATTTTACTTTTGATTTTATTTGTACTTATTTTTTAATTCTTATTATTCTCTATGCTTATTCTATTTTATACTATAATACAGTATTTTTTAACTTATGTTAAAATTAAAATGACTGTAATGATAATGATTGCTTCATACAATGGATTATTCAAATATGCTGATTCATCACTGTAATTAACATCACTAATATTCGTTCCCACAACTTAATATGTCAGCACGTTTTACTAATTCATTCCCTCGTTCGCACAATATAATAATTTGTTCCCTCGATTTACTAAATTGTGGCCACATTGTACTCATTTGTTCCCTTGTTAGGGCTGTCAAATCATTAATCTCGATTAATCGCATCCAAAATAAAAGTTTGTGTTTACATCATATACTGTATGTGTGTGTACTGTGTATAATTACTATGTATATATAAATACACACACATGCATGTATATATTTAAGAAAAATTTGCATGCATATATTGTATATATATTTATATAATTTATATTATATATATAAATATAAATATTTTATATATAAATATAATTTTTTTTCTTAAATACAGCTCTGGAAAAAATTAAGAGACCACTTAATATTGAGAAAACATGGCCATGATTTCGTAAAACGAGGGAATAAATTAATAAATCGTGGGAACGAATTCTTAATTCATGGCCACGGTTTAACTAAAACGAATAAACAAATTAATAAATCGTGAGAGTGAGTGAGTGAGTGAGTGAGTGAGTGAGTGAGTGAGTGAGTGAGTGAGTGAGTGAGTGAGTGAGTGAGTGAGTGAGTGAGTGAGTGAGTGAGTGAGTGAGTGAGTGAGTACACTCAAAAAAAAATTCAATTGTATAATAATATTCTATCAAATTGAACTGAATAATCCTAACAAATGGATTAAGTATAATGTATAAATGAGTAAAAAAAAAAAAAAAAATAGAGCTTAAAACATTTCGTATGAATCTTAATGGAACAAAGGAATGGTTCATTTCAGTGAATGTATGAATACGAATCACATGAACTAGATGGTCCGTTCCCTTATTCCATTAAGATTTATACGAAATGTTTTATTAAGCTCTAGTTTTTTTGTTCATTTAAAATTCTTACTATGCAATTGAAATTCGTAAATCTTAAAAAAAGGCTTTTTTTTTTTGAGTGGAAGTAAGTAGTAGTAGTAGTAATATTATTAAAAATGATAATAATAATAATAATAATAATAATAATTTAGCTATTTCTTTCTTTCGATTTTAATGGTGAAATATGATCTAGACTTGTTCTTGACAGGTTTTCACCCAATTGGTCCATAAATCATGGCATGTACAAACTCTCTAGACCCCAAGACCCAGATACTTCAAGACAAATGTGTATCACCCGGCTTATAGAGAAGTCACAGATTGCCTTGTTTTCTATGAACTGAAGCTGAAACCATTCCAGCTGGAACGCTGAAGTTATCCTTGAAGCAAACCGTTGAGAAAGGACAATAACTGCACAGCACTTCTCATTGTACTTGTTTCTGTCTCTTCTGCTCTATTTCCATGTTTCCATGACCTTCGGTCCGCTGGGGCTTCATCATTCCATGGTCGGGCTAACGGTAAATCCTGTGGGAAACTAGAGAGTCTCTGGGATTTCTACTAGTATTTTTCCACTGCTAACTTAGTAGCTAGAGTTCCTGCTCTGCCATCAGTGTCTTTGAAAGTTGCATTGCTTTTCCTTTAATTATCTTTTGTCCCTCATGCCTTATAGATCATAAAGTTATGAAGGGCCCGCGGCTCTCCATGAGAGACATGTCATATGCTCAGAATGCGGGATGTGTTATGAAACTATATCATCTTTCTGTCCAGACAAAGAGTTTGACAGGCACATCAAGTGGCGAATAAACATCACAATAAGCACAAACAAACTGATATGTTTTGGAGAAGATTCTACAGTGGTAACAATGAAACCCAGCCATCTGGAGTGTTTGTTTCTGACATGGTAATGGTGTGGATCAGTTATTTATGTTGCTTTTTTTTAACACAGTCAGGATGGTTGAAAACAATGTGGCAAACATGGGTTGTCAGTCATTGTGGTAAATAATGTAGTGGAAAAGTCTGAGAAAAATCAACTAATAATGCAGCGTGAGTTTGCGTGTCTTAAGTGCAGCTGCATTAGGGGAAATGCATTAAGGTTGTAATACTCTTTTATGATTTCAACTTGACATTTGACTTGGGGACATGCTGTCTTGAATGATATCGGTATTGTGAATGCCTCGCGTCCGAACACACAGCAGACTTAATTTGTGTCAGCTAGATAATAAACAGAAAATAACAGTGTCTCATAGTACTAAGGTATCAGGACAATAAAGCATAGCTTTATTCATATTTTTTTTTTTTTTACATTACAATACAGCTACTTTGCAGTAAATTAACAAAATGGATGCAAACAAATATGCACAATTCAGGGTACATTTGAGAAAGATGGGCAGTTTCCAGCCAAAATTAATTTTCCTTTTTATTCATACCACTGAAAGGTCACTTCTGGTTATAATAGAGAGAGTTTTTACACTTGAATCTCTTTAAAAGAACTAAAACAATGGTTGAATGTGTCTGTTTTGGGAAATTAACTCTTCCTGGTCTTTATTGTTGTTGTTATTGTTGTTTTAGTAATGCTTCATTGTATAATAGTAATAATAATAATGATGATGACTCACTCACTCAGTCACTCACTCAGTCAGTCACTCACTCACTCAGTCACTCAGTCAGTCAGTCAGTCAGTCACTCACTCACTCACTCACTCACTCACTCACTCACTCAGTCACTCACTCAGTCAGTCACTCAGTCACTCAGTCACTCACTCAGTCACTCACTCACTCAGTCACTCAGTCAGTCAGTCACTCACTCACTCACTCACTCACTCACTCACTCACTCACTCAGTCACTCACTCAGTCAGTCAGTCACTCAGTCACTCACTCAGTCAGTCACTCAGTCACTCACTCAGTCAGTCAGTCAGTCACTCACTCAGTCACTCAGTCAGTCACTCAGTCACTCACTCACTCACTCACTCAGTCACTCAGTCAGTCACTCACTCACTCAGTCACTCAGTCAGTCACTCACTCACTCACTCACTCACTCACTCACTCACTCACTCACTCAGTCACTCACTCACTCAGCCACTCACTCACTCAGTCACTCAGTCACTCGCTCAGTCAGTCAGTCACTCAGTCACTCACTCAGTCACTCGCTCAGTCAGTCACTCACTCAGTCACTCACTCAGTCACTCACTCAGTCACTTAGTCAGTCAGTCAGTCACTCACTCACTCACTCACTCACTCACTCAGTCAGTCAGTCACTCACTCAGTCAGTCAGTCGGTCAGTCAGTCACTCACTCACTCAGTCAGTCACTCAGTCAGTCACTCACTCACTCAGTCAGTCACTCAGTCACTCAGTCACTCACTCAGTCACTCAGTCAGTCACTCAGTCACTCACTCACTCAGTCACTCAGTCACTCAGTCACTCAGTCAGTCACTCACTCACTCACTCACTCACTCACTCAGTCAGTCACTCACTCACTCACTCACTCAGTCACTCACTCACTCACTCAGTCACTCACTCACTCACTCACTCACTCACTCACTCATTCAGTCACTCGCTCAGTCAGTCAGTCACTCAGTCACTCACTCAGTCACTCGCTCAGTCAGTCAGTCACTCAGTCACTCACTCAGTCACTCACTCAGTCACTCAGTCAGTCAGTCAGTCACTCACTCACTCACTCACTCACTCACTCAGTCAGTCAGTCAGTCAGTCAGTCACTCACTCAGTCAGTCAGTCGGTCAGTCACTCAGTCACTCACTCAGTCAGTCACTCAGTCAGTCACACTCACTCAGTCAGTCACTCAGTCAGTCACTCACTCAGTCAGTCGGTCAGTCAGTCACTCACTCAGTCAGTCACTCACTCACTCACTCAGTCACTCACTCACTCACTCACTCACTCACTCACTCAGTCAGTCACTCACTCACTCAGTCAGTCAGTCAGTCACTCACTCAGTCAGTCAGTCACTCACTCACTCACTCACTCAGTCAGTCGGTCAGTCAGTCAGTCACTCACTCAGTCAGTCAGTCACTCACTCACTCACTCACTCAGTCAGTCAGTCAGTCACTCAGTCACTCACTCAGTCACTCACTCAGTCACTCACTCAGTCAGTCACTCAGTCACTCACTCACTCAGTCACTCAGTCATTCACTCAGTCAGTCACTCAGTCAGTCACTCAGTCACTCACTCACTCACTCACTCAGTCACTCAGTCATTCAGTCACTCACTCAGTCACTCACTCAGTGTGTCAGTCACTCATCAGTCAGTCAGTCAGTCAGTGAGTCAGTCAGTCACTCACTCAGTCACTCAGTCACTCACTCACTCACTCAGTCACTCATTCAGTCTGTCACTCACTCACTCACTCACTCAGTCACTCACTCAGTCACTCACTCAGTCTGTCACTCACTCACTCACTCAGTCACTCACTCACTCACTCACTCTGTCACTCACTCACTCACTCACTCACTCACTCACTCACTCACTCACTCACTCACTCAGTCACTCACTCAGTCTGTCACCCACTCACTCACTCAGTCAGTCACTCACTCAGTCACTCACTCAGTCACTCACTCACTCAGTCACTCACTCACTGACGATTTATTAATTTGTTTATTCGTTTTAGTTAAACCGTGGCCATAAATTAAGAATTCGTTCCCACGATTTATTAATTTATTCTCTCGTTTTACGAAATCGTGGCCATGTTGAACTAATTTGTTCCCTCGTTTTGATCTAGTGCTGTCAAACGATTATATATATATATATATATATATATATAAAATCGTACACTCGTGAGTATATATATAATCGTATAAATATATATATATATATATATATATATACACACACACACACACACGCACACACACACATATACACTCACCTAAAGGATTATTAGGAACACCATACTAATACTGTGTTTGACCCCCTTTCGCCTTCAGAACTGCCTTAATTCTACGTGGCATTGATTCAACAAGGTGCTGAAAGCATTCTTTAGAAATGTTGGCCCATATTGATAGGATAGCATCTTGCAGTTGATGGAGATTTGTGGGATGCACATCCAGGGCACGAAGCTCCCGTTCCACCACATCCCAAAGATGCTCTATTGGGTTGAGATCTGGTGACTGTGGGGGCCATTTTAGTACAGTGAACTCATTGTCATGTTCAAGAAACCAATTTGAAATGATTCGAGCTTTGTGACATGGTGCGTTATCCTGCTGGAAGTAGCCATCAGAGGATGGGTACATGGTGGTCATAAAGGGATGGACATGGTCAGAAACAATGCTCAGGTAGGTCGTGGCATTTAAACGATGCCCAATTGACACTAAGGGGCCTAAAGTGTGCCAAGAAAACATCCCCCACACCATTACACCACCACCACCAGCCTGCACAGTGGTAACAAGGCATGATGGATCCATGTTCTCATTCTGTTTACGCCAAATTCTGACTCTACCATCTGAATGTCTCAACAGAAATCGAGACTCATCAGACCAGGCAACATTTTTCCAGTCTTTAACTGTCCAATTTTGGTGAGCTCGTGCAAATTGTAGCCTCTTTTTCCTATTTGTAGTGGAGATGAGTGGTACCCGGTGGGGTCTTCTGCTGTTGTAGCCCATCCGCCTCAAGGTTGTGCGTGTTGTGGCTTCACAAATGCTTTGCTGCATACCTCGGTTGTAACGAGTGGTTATTTCAGTCAAAGTTGCTTGAATCACTGATTCGACTTGAATCAGTCGGCCCATTCTCCTCTGACCTCTAGCATCAACAAGGCATTTTCGCCCACAGGACTGCCGCATACTGGATGTTTTTCCCTTTTCACACCATTCTTTGTAAACTCTAGAAACGGTTGTGCGCGAAAATCCCAGTAACTGAGCAGATTGTGAAATACTCAGACCGGCCCGTCTGGCACCAACAACCATGCCACGCTCAAAATTGCTTAAATCACCTTTCTTTCCCATTCTGACATTCAGTTTGGAGTTCAGGAGATTGTCTTGACCAGGACCACACCCCTAAATGCATTGAAGCAACTGCCATGTGATTGGTTGATTAGATAATTGCATTAATGAGAAATTGAACAGGTGTTCCTAATAATCCTTTAGGTGAGTGTATATATATAGTATTATCAATAATAATAATAATATATTTTATATTATTATTATTATTATTATTATTGATATAATACAATATCTACAATATCTTCATGTGACATTCCAATGCTGCTGAACAAAAATTAAATGAATAAAAAATAAACTCAGCCTCTGGTCTGCTTTCATTTTATGTAAATAGCAACTTAGATATTCTGTCTTTCTGGGTTAAAAACAGAGGTTCAAGCAAAGACATTTTTGGGTACAAATTTAAAGGATAAAAGTTTGAAAATGGATTCTGAAGGTATGAGCCATACACAAGCAGCATATGTTTGTGTATGGCAGGCTGCATATTTGTATGTCAGAGGAAGGAAATTTGAAACTTTCCCTTGCGTGCAGGAAAAGCGGTGTTGTTGTCACACTGTATCAGAGACGTTCAAGCATGCACAGAGTGAGGACACGAGGTGCAGTTTCACAGCTGTGCCCTCCAGCGACGTAGAGGACAGCAGTCGCGCTGCATGAGAGTCTGCCTTCAGCAGTCAAAACAACGTAACTGAGACCTGCTGGTAAACAGCATGAATGTCAGAGTCAGTCCAGTAGAGAAAGTTATTTCTTCTGCACTTCAGTTGCCAGGTAGATTCAGAAAATCTCTTCAGAAAACAAGAAATGTTTATTCATGATTTATGACTCTTGTAAGACCCTTTGTCTTCTTTTTTTTTGTTTTTTGTTTAATTATTAAGGTTCGCCAATATCAAACGTCCCAAAGTCTGCTAAATGATTAATGCAAATGTATTGTTCTATGGCTAATTAAAATAAATAAATAAATAAATAAATAAAAAATTCCCCACTGGAATAACTGAAACATTAGTACAATTAGTAATACAATTAGTATTACAGAATATGTTGTTGCACTTTATTTTACAGTATGTGCACTTAAAGTGTACTTGCCTCAGAAAGTACCTAATAATATAAGGTTATGGTTAAGCCTCAGAAAGTACCTAATAATATAAGGTTATGGTTAAGATTTAGGGGTAGATTCAGGGTTAGTACTTATTACCCAGTTCTTGTAATTACTATAATAAGTACATAGTATCTACATGCAGAATAGGACAGTAAAATAAAGTACCGATTATGTAAAAATGCCTATATGTATTGTATTGAAAAGAAAGTGTATGCAGGAACAGATATGGCAAACTCTAAGAATATGAGTCTCAGATATGAGAGAGAGAATTAAAGCGCTACACAAAACAGGAAGAGATCCCTTAGATAATCAGACGGCCTCATGGGTAATCAGTGTCTTTCTGCTCTAGACTGGTATGTCCTTGCATTAACAGTGCGACAGCCGAATCAATATTACATAAGCCTGTGGAAGCTGTGAGAAAACGTGTAACTGTGAACTTCTTTGTGTAACGTGTAATGCAATCTTTGTCATTGTGATTTTACAGCACTGTTATATTTTTGAGCGCGTTAGATTTGTCAGCAGTGTCGAGACACTTCTGGCTGTTGTGTTCTGTATATGATTCATTGTGGTTTGTTTACAGGCAGAGCCTGATGTATTTCCCATTAGAAATAAAAGAAGGATTAGGCAGTGTACATTTCATTAGCCTGTATAGCTTATAGTAAACTTACTCCTAACTGTCACGTAACGTGTTGATCAAAACTCACGAAGACAATGATAAACTGGAAACAGGATATTTAATAACAAAACTCACAGAATTCACATCAGACACGTAGTATCATAGAAAAAGACGGACAAACTGAAGGGAGAACTGAAGACTTAAGTACACAGAGTGATTGGGGTGATTAACGAGGTACAGGTGAAAGACATGACTAATTAGACTGACTGGGGAAAACTAGGACAGAAACTTAATGAAAAACACAATGAACAACAGACATGTGACACTAACTCTGTGCTTTAGAGAATTTAACTAGAATAAAACAGCTTACAGTTTGAATTTGCCTTACTATTCTGTGAATGCATCTCTCTTTTATATCTTGTTTTTTTTTGTTCGAGAAAAATGAGACATGAAGAGCAAATAGTGACTTTTTGCCTCTTACTTCTCTTATTTATTTATTTTTTTTTAATGTATTTTATTTATTTATTTATTTATTTAGAATTTGAAACCCTATTGTAATTGTTAAATTTCCCAAGGATCAGCATTCTCCTCTAAAACTGATCGGGCAGACCAAACCGTAAGTCGTAGAGACTTGAAACTTTGAGGGCTGGTATTACTCACACCATCTACAACGTCACCAAGGCTCGCCCCGATCGGCCTGACCGGGGCGCTACAGTGGTCAAAAGTATGAAATGGCTCATAACTCCTAAACCGTTCGGCCTAGGCTCAAGTGTCTTATATCGTTGGAATCCTTGGCTCAAGGCTCCTTTGCTTGCCCTTCAGGTGCCAATTTTGATTAATTTTGGGTATTTTGAAAAACCTACTTTTGGGAACTGCTCCCAGGTTTTTTGCCTGATCGGAACCAAACCACTGCAGAAATGTTCTCTGGAGAGAGAATATCAATAATTATGAAAAAAAAATCAAAATTTCGATCGCTAAGGGGAACCAAAATGTTCGATGTGTCCGGGGCCACTTTTACTAAAATGGCTATAACTTGTGAACGGAACGAGATATTTTCGCTAAACTCGGGACACATGCGTATGAGCTCAGTCTGAGGTCACATGAAAAAAATAGCGACGATTGGCCACTTGGTGGTGCTATAACAGGAAAAAAAAATCATGAAAATGGCTATAACCGCACCCAACCGTTAGTCCGATTAAAATTGACATGCAGTGTCTTTGTCCAGGGTGCCATGATAGTCTATGGTTAACTAGGGTTAACTCATTGGCGTATCTCAAAAAACTCAGTATATGTCATCGGCACAATGCCCTGAAGGAGCCTGAGAAGTTTCAAGCCAGCTTTTTTCACGGGAGTCACCTCCTTAGACTCCTGAATCCTTGCCGAGTCCAACAATACCAAACATGGCAGGTTTCGCCTTATGGTTTGTGTAACGTCATTTAGCGCTTAAAAAACTTTTGTGAATATCTTTGAAACCGTTAGTCCGATCGAGACAAAACCACCACAGGAAATTTGAAAACATAAGTCAATAGCTAAACAATATGTCAAAATTATGATAGGAACTGACCAAAAATCCAATCAATGTCGCCCATGGATAATTTTTATGCTCTCATAAATATAAGTGTCTATAACTTCAAAACGAAATGAGAAATTTACAACAAATTTAACACGAGAAAAAAGAAAGAAAGAGAAGAGCCACCAGCAGCTGAATTTCAGGGCTGAGGGGGTAGCTCCGTCGAGTTTGTCTTGACAAAGTCGGACCAACAAGATCTAAAAGCTGCTGAATTTGCTGCCGTGGCAGGCAAAATTTGTTTTGACTTCTGACATGGTAGCCAGGGGACTAAAGATATCACGGATGAAATAATGCACATAGAAATGGCTCTGCGGACGGCGCCATCTTTGATTTAGCACAACTATTCACTGTATTACTGCCATAGTTTGACCAAACTCCCCTTCACAATCATTCGCTTTAAATAGACTCCATAATGGTTTGCCAGCTGATGTACCTTTGGATAATATAATTAAAAAGCTAACAACCATCAGTGTAATTGTATGCTTTGCATGAAAACACTTCAATTAGCAGAATTATATTCGTATAGACTGAGATGTAAAGAAACAGTGGTGGCTACTATCGGAATGAACTGTCAATAGTGATAAAGTATGGCTAAGAGTGGTCCAGACCAACCTTACGAAAGTATGTCTTACAGAAGGTATTCTTAACTAAGATTGTTTCGGGAAACACGTATTAACGTTAAGATACACCTTAAGGTATAACTTAAGAATGACGTAGTGTTAAGAAGGTTTCAGGAAATCCAGCCCAGGACATTAGGAACTCTAGACACAGAAATATTTCTTATAAAACAAAGCAGATAGACAATCCTTCACCAGTGGCCAACCTAAAGTTTTGTGCATTCTTATTATATTAGCCTTTCTTTTAGAGTTTAAAGTGAGTCTTGTGGCTCTGTTCTGGACTAATTGTAATTTTTCAATTAGTTCAATTTTATTGACTTTACTTGATGCACTCAACCACACCACTGGGCAATAATCCAAGTAAGTACCATTGTTTGCACAATTTTAGAAGTGTTGTTTAGTTGTGAAATTTAGAAGAATTTTACAGTGTTGTGGTAAAAAGTTTACACATCTCTTAATAACTGACAAACCTCTTCCCATAACTGTTACCATATTTTCTATCTGTTTTGACCACTTCAGCTTACTGTCTAATATAACTCCAAGAAGTCTTATTTCCTCTACCTGTTCAATAGGCACACTCTTTACAGACAGATTTAACTTTTGATGCAATCAACTTTTGATGCAATCAATGCTTTTGGTTTTTGTCAAGTTTAGAACCAACTTATTATTCCGTACCTACTTTATGACCAATTGTATTTCCTCATCCAAAGCAGTAGACAACTTTATAATTGATGTTGCAGGTAAATATAATGCTGTATCATCTGCATACATGACTGTCCGTGCACACTTTAAAACAAGAGGAAGATTATTGGTAATGAAAATAATAATGGCCCTAAACAACTTCCTTGAGGCACACCACATTGCAACTCTTTCACATCTGACTAACTTCCATTATAAAATACACATTGTCCCATTAGACATTAGATAACTTTTAAACCAATGTACTTTATGAGAAGTAAATTTGTAACATTTCAGTTTATCCAGCAATAATTTATGATCCAGTACATCAAAAGCTGAGCTAAAATCTAACAATACTGCTTCTACTAAGTTATTGTCATCAATCTGTGCTAAGCTATCATCTGTCATCTGTGTTAATACTGTTCCTGTTGATATGCATGCTGAAAATTAGAGAGCAATTTATTCTCCTTAAAGAATAATTGAATTTGCTCACAAACTATCATTTTCAATACTTTGCTAAGAACTGGTAGCAAACTTATTGGTCGACTATTATGACCATTAAAACCCAGTGCTGCAATTTTTCTGTAGATGAATAACCGTTGCATCTTTCCAAGCTAAAGGAAAAATCAATACTGATTTCAATACTGATATTAAAGATGTGGCAAACTGGTTCTGCCAAACAACATTTCTTCTCTTAATTTATCAACTTTATTTATGAAAAAAAATATTAAAATAATTTACAATTTCATATTTGTCGAGTTTGACTTGATTTCCTACCCATTATTTCATTGTGTACTCCACATTTTTCACCATAATATTTACATTCACTTATTTTAATTTTGTAAAACATTCTTTTCTTTTTCCTATTAATTTTAGTTACTTGATTTTTTAATTTGCAATAGACTTCCCAGTCCTCCTTGTTCCCAGTTCTGTTTGCTGTACCCTTTGCCACATCTCTCTCAACCATAATGTTTTTCAAATCATTAACAATCCATGGTGCCCTAACATTCTTCTTTGTACATTTTTGCATAGGTGCATTTGTCCAAAGGGTAAAATAATCTTATAAAATAATGCTGACAATGCATTATCAGGATGAACTTCCTTATAAACATCAATCCAACATACATTATTTACGTCAGTACAAAATGATTCTTGACTGAATCTCTTATATGATCTTTTATAAATTACTTTTGGTTTCCTAAGTTTTCTAAGTGTTTACATGCTTGCTAAATAAAACATAATATATTTTTATGCATGTGCTTAAAGGGCTTAAACTGCTTGAACCCCAATAAATGCTGCTTGCAGCTTTAATTTTTATTGTTATTTATTTTATTTTATTTTATTTTATTTTATTTTAGAATAGAATAGAATAGAATAGAATAGAATAGAATAGAATAGAATAGAATAGATTCAACAATATAATTCAACAATGTCTCATACAGCAACCAGGTTTGCCAAGATATAATAAAAAGTCAGAGATCTCAGTATCAACTCAAACATTTTCTTAGAAAAAAAAAAAAAAAAATTCACAAATAAAATCTCAGTTGTTTCTCCTGGAATATACATATATATATACATATATATACATATATATATATATATATATATATATATATATATACATATATACATATATACATATATATATATATATATATATATATATAGTGGGGAGAACAAGTATTTGATACACTGCCGATTTTGCAGGTTTTCCTACTTACAAAGCATGTAGAGGCCTATGATTTTTATCATAGGTACACTTCAACTGTGAGAGACGGAATCTAAAACAAAAATCCAGAAAATCACATTGTATGATTTTTAAATAATTAATTTGCATTTTATTGCATGACATAAGTATTTGATCACCTACCAACCAGTAAGAATTCCGGCTCTCACAGATCTGTTAGTTTTTCTTTAAGAAGCCCTTCTGTTCTCCACTCATTACCTGTATTAACTGCACCTGTTTGAACTCGTTACCTGTATAAAAGACACCTGTCCACACACTCAATCAAACAGACTCCAACCTCTCCACAATGGCCAAGACCAGAGAGCTGTGTAAGGACATCAGGGATAAAATTGTAGACCTGCACAAGGCTGGGATGGGCTACAGGACAATAGGCAAGCAGCTTGGTGAGAAGGGAACAACTGTTGGCGCAATTATTAGAAAATGGAAGAAGTTCAAGATGACAGTCAATCTCCCTCGGTCTGGGGCACCATGCAAGATCTCACCTCGTGGGGCATCAATGATCATGAGGAAGGTGAGGGATCAGCCCAGAACTACACGGCAGGACCTGGTCAATGACCTGAAGAGAGCTGGGACCACAGTCTCAAAGAAAACCATTAGTAACACACTACGCCGTCATGGATTAAAATCCTGCAGCGCACGCAAGGTCCCCCTGCTCAAGCCAGCGCATGTCCAGGCCCGTCTGAAGTTTGCCAATGACCATCTGGATCATCAAGAGGAGGAATGGGAGAAGGTCATGTGGTCTGAGGAGACAAAAATAGAGCTTTTTGGTCTAAACTCCACTCGCCGTGTTTGGAGGAAGAAGAAGGATGAGTACAACCCCAAGAACACAATCCCAACCGTGAAGCATGGAGGTGGAAACATCATTCTTTGGGGATGCTTTTCTGCAAAGGGGACAGGACGACTGCACCGTATTGAGGGGAGGATGGATGGGGCCAAATATCGCGAGATCTTGGCCAACAACCTCCTTCCCTCAGTAAGAGCATTGAAGATGGGTCGTGGCTGGGTCTTCCAGCATGACAACGACCCGAAACACACAGCCAGGGCAACTAAGGAGAGGCTCCGTAAGAAGCATCTTAAGGTCCTGGAGTGGCCTAGCCAGTCTCCAGACCTGAACCCAATAGAAAATCTTTGGAGGGAGCTGAAAGTCCGTATTGCCCAGCGACAGCCCCGAAACCTGAAGGATCTGGAGAAGGTCTGTATGGAGGAGTGGGCCAAAATCCCTGCTGCAGTGTGTGCAAACCTGGTCAAGAACTACAGGAAACGTATGATCTCTGTAATTGCAAACAAAGGTTTCTGTACCAAATATTAAGTTCTGCTTTTCTGATGTATCAAATACTTATGTCATGCAATAAAATGCAAATTAATTACTTAAAAATCATACAATGTGATTTTCTGGATTTTTGTTTTAGATTCCGTCACTCACAGTTGAAGTGTACCTATGATAAAAATTACAGACTTCTACATGCTTTGTAAGTGGGCAAACCTGCAAAATCGGCAGTGTATCAAATACTTGTTCTCCCCACTGTATATATAATTTTGTATTATTATTATTATTTTATTTAATAAGTATCTTTTGCTCACCAAGGATGCATTTATCTGATCCAAAATACAGTAAAAACAGTAATAGTATGACATATTATTGCAATTTAAAATAAATGTTTTCTATTGTAATATATTGCAAAATGTAATTTATTCCTGTGATCAAAGCTGTATTTTCAGCATCATTACTCCAGTCTTCAGTGTCACATGATCCTTCAGAAATCATTCTTATATGATGATTTTCTGCTCAACAAACATTTCTGATCATTATCAATGTTGAAAACAGTTGTGCTGCTCCATAGTTTTGTCAAAACCATGATGCATATAATGTATATCATCAGTATAGTTTATCAATTTGAATATCAGTTCACATTACATTTCTGAGTTCTCTTCTTAAGCATGTGCAACACAAGAAATTAAAATTCAGAAATTTCAGTATATCAATATAATATGTCAATAGTATAAATTGATGCTTAGAACATAAGTGAAAATGTTATGAAAGAAAGCTCTGTGTCTGAGTCTGAAAGCAGTCACACAGTACTTACTACACCTGCTTCATCCATCTAATCATTATAGTCTCGCCATTATCCTCCCTTCCTTTTCATTTAAGGCCTCCTTCATTCTTCTGTCTGTCCCTTTCTTTTTTCCCTCTCTCATTCTCCATCCTGTTTAATTTAAGCGCCGGTGTGCGCAGCAGGCTGCCCTGCTCATTTGGTTCCCCCTGATCAGATCGGAATATGAATAAGTTTTCACTCTGTCTGGGTCTCTCACGCTGAGTCCACCGCTCCCTCACCTGCCTCATCAGCATTTTCACCAGCAACCTACTGGAGCTTAAAGTGACAGTGCAGATAAAAATGAGAGCTCTCTCATCATTTACTCACCCTCATGACGCTGCAAACAAAAAATATTTTTCAAAGTGGTAAAGCTAAGTTTTATTGGAATAAATTTTACAAGAAAATATCTGAGTTTTTGGTTACACTTTATTTTAAGGTATCCTTGTTACAGTGAAATTATACATTTAAAGTCCCCCTGTGGTGAAAATCAAGTGTTTAATGTTGTTTATATGTCTATGTGGTGTTTTTAATATGCTTTACGACAAACCATGTGCAAATTCATGTCAACACCATTGTACCAAAATCACTGGAACCAAAAATCACTGGTGTTTCTGACGTCACAAACTACCTTGTAACCAATCACGTCACGATGGGGGGCGGAGCTTTAGCATATCATTAACTGCTGCGAATCAGGGGAATCTCAAGAGGTTATCCTGGTATATTTTTAAGTTGATATGAAAAATCATGTACATTTAGTAATATAGCAGGTGAATTATGTATATGATGTATATTACAATGTTATGATGAACTACACTATATTGCTAAAAGTTCCCACAGAGTTGGGAGCATGAAATTGTCCAAAATGTCTTGGTATGCTGAAGCATTATGAGTTCCTTTCACTGGAACTAAGGGACCAAGCCCAACCCCTAAAAAACAACCCCACACCATAATCCACCCTCCACCAAACTTTATACTTGGCACAATGCAGTCAGGCAAGTAGCGTTCTCCTGGCAACCTCCAAACCCAGACTTGTCCATCGGATTGCCAGACAGAGAAGCGTGATTCGTCACTCCAGAGAACATGTCTCCACTGCTCTAGCGTCATGCTTTACACCACAGCATCCGACGCTTTGCATTGCACTTGATGATGTAAGGCTTGGATGCAGCTGCTCGGCCATGGAAACCCATTCCATGAAGCTCTCTGCGCACTGTTCTTGAGCTAATCTGAAGGCCACACAAAGTTTGGAGGTCTGTAGCTATTGACTCTGCAGAAAGTTGGCGACTTCTGTGCACTGTGCGCCTCAGCATGCGCTGACCCCGCTCTGTGATTTTACATGGCCTACCACTTAGTGGCTGAGTTGTTGTTGAATACTGTAAAATAAAGTGTTACTGTCACGATCACGCCAGGCTCTCCCTCACTCATCCGAGCATCACACTCACCAGAGTACTGATCACAGACTATATTTCCAATCATCCTCTTTGGCACTTAACCCATCATCACCAGCATACTCATACTCACCTGCTTTATGTTCCTGAATATCTCATCCAAGTTGTCTTCCAGTCATCCCTCGCCTCTGCGTTGTTCCCTCGTGTGTGTGTGTGTGTGTGTGCTCCAACGGTTCTGTAATACTCAAAGTTAACAATACCAGTCTATCTGCTAACGACCTCCAATGTCATCACTTACCTGTTCATGCATTGTGTTCCTGCCATACCTGCTGATAAACCTACCTGTTTGAGTTGTACCTCAGTTCTGGTCATTGTGTCCAAGCCTGTATGCAGTGTTCAAATTGAGGGTGGGGGGGTCCCGGACCTCCTATAAGCATCAAGGGACCCCCCCATAAGGCCCAGAAAAAATGACCTTGGGGTGTCCCTTGGTTATATATTAAAACTAGAATAGAAACATAATATATAACGTAATATATAACAATAAAACTTTTTTTAAATTGTTCCGTTGCTGCTCCCAATTTCATAAGACGCTACTTCAAATGAGATTTGCATCTAAAAAATGCGCTCAAGTGCTCCACATGCTGTTTCCTGAAGGAATTTACAGACATCAGCTGAACGGATCCTCGTCTTCACCTCACGATGATGGCAAGCAGGTCCAGACCTCGTTATTTTTCCGAGGTATATATAATAAAGGTTGTGAAATATTTGGTGCTGCACGGATATATTGCACAACGCCAAGATAAGCGAACTTCTCATCTGAGCTCATTAATATCAAAATTAAGACTTAATAGGCTATTTATTTTTAAACAATTGTTTACACAACAATACTTCTACAGCATTTATTAATCTTAGTTGCTGTTAATTTCAAGATTTACTAATGCATTATTAATTAAAAGTTGTATCTGTTAATATTATTTAATGGACCTGAGCTAACAATGAACTGTTGCATTTTTATTAACTAATATTAACAAAGAATAATAACTACTGTAAAAATGTATTGTTCGTTAAGTAAGGGATAATCAACGGCTAGCTGTGCATTAAAGGATTTTAATGCATGACGTGGAGGCAAAGAACCGTGGCATAATGTTAGTCAATACTTACAAACATTACCTAATGGGACCTTATTGTAAAGTGTTACCAACTGGTCATCATAGTTCCAAGAATGCTGATATTTCACCAATATCAA
Source organism: Coreius guichenoti (assembly GCA_039654105.1). NCBI lineage: Eukaryota > Metazoa > Chordata > Actinopteri > Cypriniformes > Gobionidae > Coreius > Coreius guichenoti. The sequence goes on along the minus strand of CM077170.1, from coordinate 4,366,990 downwards.
TTAAACAGTTTCTTCTGTATTTCTAGTTTGTATTGTGGATCATTCATTGCAACATTTAACCTGATTATCATGTGTAAGTATCTGTTATCAGGATGTGCTTGACAAATAATGTATGCTTTTTTTGCTATTTATGTATTTATGTATTGTATTTGTGTACTGTACTTTAATTATGAAACCCTGCTTATGGCCCTGATAGTACAATTGTTTGGTACATCTAATGTATGCACAAAGTAAAAACGCTTAGTTGCAAAAACATGTTCTGAAACTCATAAAAAATATGTAAATATAAAAAAATCATATCATTATTATTGTGCTTTTTGGGGGGGATGGGGGGACCCCTCAAGAGCTTTGACGCAATTCGAACACTGCCTGTATGTGACAGTTACCCAGTTTTAATGTATTAATTTATTTATTTTTACTTGCTGTTTCTTTGTAATTGTTTCTGGAATATGTCTTTACAATATGAAACTTTTCAATAAGGTCTCATTTGTTAATGCATAAACTAACATGAACAATGAGCCATATATTTGTTACAACATTTATTAATCTTTGTTAATGTTAGCTAATAAAAATATTAATGTTCATGTTAGTTGACAGTGCATTAACTAATGTTAACAGAAACAACTGTTCATCTTAAAAATGTTAAAATTAGCATTAAGAATAATAAATTCTGTAAAAGTATTGTTCATTGTTAGTTCATGTTAACTAATGTAGCTTACTGATATTAACACATGTAACCTTATTGTAAAGTGTTACCATAACGTCATGTTTAATTCAATGTGTTACTTGGCGTTTCTTTGTAATTGTGTGTGAAATTTAACAATTTCGATAACGCTTTACAATAAGGTCCCATTACTTACTGCGTTAACTAACCACGTTTACAGCATTTATTAACATTTGTTAATGTTAGTTAAACTAATGTTAACAGATACAACTTTTGATCTTAAATGCATTAATAAATGATGAAATTATCATTAACTAAGAATAATACATGTTGTAGAAGTATTGATCATTATTAGTTCATGTCAGCTAATGTAGTTAACTGATATAAACATATAATATAATTGTAAAGTGTTACCAAAATGTCATGTTTAATTCAGTGTGTTACTGTGTGAAAGCAGTGTTAAACCAATGTTAAAAATGCTTCTAAAGCATGTATTAAAGGTGGGGTAAGCTATTTCTAGTAACCGATGTTGATATTTCAAATCACCAAAAACAAACACACCCCTACCCCAAAAGGGTCTTGCACCTATTTTGATAGCTCCGCCCCACACATATGTACGCAACCCAGGCAATGACAGCCGGCCGAGGGTATGATGTCATCAATAAGTGAAAGCAATGTGTGTTACTATGGTAATCCAGGTCGAATGTTCAATGAAAAAGTCATCCCTTACATCCCAAAAACACAAACACAGTTCTCATGAGCAACTCCATAGCACGAGCACGACAGTTCAGCTAATGAATATAATACAATTATGACAAGATTAGAGGGTTGTATCGATCACTAAAAGAGGAGCCAAAGGAAACAAACATGGAGGATAATATATTATATTATCTTACTTTTCGGACACACGTTGGGAGCTGACGCTTGAAACAGACAGTGGAGGAGGTTTAGACGCTCCAGGCTTATAGGGTGTGGAAATGAATGGGTCTTTATCATCGCTGAAGTGAACGACAATACGATTGCAAATGAACAAACAAACGAACACGACACACAAGCATATTCAAGCAAAAGCCAGCATATATTAGTTCTGTGAAACAAAACAAAACCAATGTTACTCGCCTATCGAGAAGAAATAAAGCAACCTCGGCGTCCGATTGCAGGCCTTCCCGCTCCTTGAGTGATCCGATATTTACACGGGTCCTACTTCTTGCCTGACCGTAAGCCTTCTTTTGTTCCACAGACATTTTCTACTTTTGTTTTTTATCTGCCTCTTTCTGTCGTCGCTCGGCTAATGTCCGTCATGTGTGTTGTGTCTTGACTCGTTTGAATAATGAAGTGCACTGAGCTCTTCTCTCCATCATTGGTAGACACGCCCCTTACTGCTGATTGGCTACAAGTTTGTTTTGGTACTCGACCGAGACACTTTTCTAAAGCATTTTTGAAATATCACTTACCCCACCTTTAATCTTAATTTAATACAGTACAAAATCAAATGTTGTATCTGTTAATATTTTTTAATGGAGCTGAGCGGACATGAACTAACAATGAACAGTAGTATTTTTATTAAATAACATTAACAAAAATATATTTCATAACATTTCTCAGTGTGGTTTTTGCCCATACAATATAAGTCAGTGGGGTCCAGTATTGTTTTTAATTTTTCATTTTATGAACAAAAACAGTTCTTCAAAATACATGCAGATGCATTATAACAACATGAGCATGAGTAAAAGACAGCATTTTGAATTCCAACTCTTCCTATCTGATGTCTTTCCCTGTTGGATTTGAATCTGCTGAGCAGCTTTGAGCATTTTTTTTTTTTTTTCTGTGTTGTTTGTTTAGCTCATTCTTGTTAGATCAAATTTGTTGGTAGGAGCTAAAAATCTATGCCTTTTCTAATCT